>JAQFVV010000074.1:831994-2088866 GCA_028023455.1 Epiperipatus broadwayi | reverse complement strand
AAAAAATATAAATTGATAAACGATTTGTGTAAATATTTAATAAAAATAAAAGGTCTTGTAGGGTAAAATAAGAATAAAAGGATTTTTTTTTTTTCTCATAGACAGGTTTATCGTTAAAAGCATAAATTAGACAGTTTTATAAAATATAATTTTGAATCGTATTTAAATAAAACCTAAAGAACTAAAATTTGATTTAAGATTGCTTTAAGAAAAAAAAAAAAAAACAAGGTGGAATTCGTTTTGTCTTATAATTATAATAAAAAAAAAAGGGAAAAATATATGTAATCAAAGGAATATAGTGAACAATGGGAGCTAATGATGAATATAAGAAATTTCCATTAAACGGCTAGTTAGTGAAAATAACTTTAACAAAGAAATTGAAATAACTCTAACAAAGAAATTGAAAATAACTTTAACAAAGAAATTGAAATAATTCTAACAAAGAAATTGAAATAACTCTAACAAAGAAATTGGAATAAAGAAATTGAAATAACTCTAGCAGAGAGTACAAAGAAATTAAATGACCAATGCAAACACCAGAAAGTCAGCACGGACCGTAACTGAAACACCAGAGGATTAGTTACGTATTGTAGATTGAATCCGCAAGATAAGGACCGTAAAATATAAAAGGGCGAATTTTCTATTGTATTTATTATTAAAATTATTTTTATAGATCGAGAGCATTGAATATTAATATACGTCTCAAGCTAAACATAATGCTGCACTGTTAAACCCATCGTGTGAACAGCCGGCCGAATCCTTCCCGCAATACCAACAGCCAACAGTTCAAATGTCGATCATGGTCGCGTAAAACAAGAAGGAGACGGAGTGTCCACGTGGAGCCCACAGGATCCCAACGACATCGGGAAAAGGATTGCAAAGAGTTAGCGCTAACTGACCAAATGAAATACTATCAGAAGCAACGCTCGGAACATGCATAAGGGAGAAAGCTAGGTAATGTTTATTTCAATTTCTAATTCACTAATTAAAAGCCGTAATAATAAATGGAATAATAAACTCTGAACTTTATGGTACGAACAATAATTATTAGTTGTCTTTAGCTCCATTACCCAGAGATTTTATTGTGACTGTGTGTATAATTGTTTTTTTTATGTATTTATAATATGAAATTTTGATTGTATTAAATATTATCTGAACTTGAACGAAAGTGTAATTAATTATATTATAAGACCAAACGAAGTGTAATAGCGTAAATGGAGACTTCATGGGTTAGTGATTATTTAAATTAGATTTAAATTAAATAATTAAATAAAAGAAAAAGAGAAAGTGAGAAATTTAGCGCAGAGAAAGATTCATAAATTGATTTTTTTTAGGTAGGCGGATTATATTTAATTGATTGTTGTAGCTGAGCTAGCGGGAGCGGGTACTAGATCGTATTGGTCAAGCAGACTTGTCGACAAAGGTCGGCTGGCGCCCATTGGATTTTTTCCTTTAAATAAATAAAAAGTTTGATTGGCTAATATGTAATCTAGTAAACGAGTGTTTGGCAAATGTTTGCAAATGATATTGATTACTCTACCCGAGGTACCGACAGCCCCGTGATAGGATTTTGTGTAAGAGGGAGGTACAAAGTTCTGATCGAGTCGTCATTATAAACATTAAACATTTTATTGATTTTATATAAATAATGTTTTTATAAAATTTACGAGACAACGTGTAAAGGGCTAGGTATAAATGGCGCGTCAACGTGGAACAAAACTAAACGTTTTGAATGGCAGAACCGATGTGAGTCATGACTGGACGTCTTAAGCGGTGTGGCCAGAGTCGTGTATAAGTGACAGAAGTGATAGCTAGTAAAAAGAAGCGGGAGGGAGCGTGATAGTAGGATTAGAAAACGGTATAAGCAGCGCAACTGTAAAGGTGATTTTGCAATTATATAAGACGTGGAGGCATAGGGACACTCCGGGGAATTTTAGTATGAAAAAAAAAAAAAGGGGGGAACTGGGAAGGTTAGGTTTTGGTTGTACGTACGTAAGTTTATTATTATTATTAAAAAGAAAAAAATGGACGAAAGTGGAAACGACGGGAGGGCAACGCCAGAAGTAAGCCCGATTTTTTTTAAAAATCCGCAAATAGTGGAAGGAAGCGCATTCCAAATTTTGATGAACATGATGGAAGAGATACGTAAAGACATCAAACAAAATCAACAAGAAATGAAGCAGGAAATAAATGAACTTAGGACAGAGATGAGAGAAATGAAACAGGAATTGACAGCAAGAATGGACGCATACGAGGAAGTGATAGGAGTAATGAAAAAGGGTGTAGAAGAAGAAAGGTACGAAATGTTAGAATTAAAAGAAAATATAGAAGCGAGGGGAGAGTCAAGCAGTATAGGGAAAAGCCAGCTAGAAGAGAGAATAGTACGCGTGGAAGAGATATGTCAAGACTTAATAAGTAGCCAGGAAATGACGCGACAGGAATTAGGGAACTTAGAGAATGAAATAGAGACCGCCAAGAATATCAAAACTAAAGTAAAGGAGATATGTAAAGACATAGTGGGGGACACAGGGCAGAAAATAAGACAGGTAGAACAGAAGTATGAGGAGTTTAAGATTGAGAGTAGACACAGTGAACAGACGAGTAGATTTATGGAGAAGCAGTTTGCCATTGCGGTATTCAAAGCGGAGGTAGGAGAAAACCCGCTGAAACACTTAGAAAGCCTGAATAATATGTTCCATAGTAAAAGTTTACCGGAAGAGGACAAGGTTGCGGTGGCCAGTAGTTACCTCCAAGAGACGGCATGTGATTGGTGGCACACCTTGGACGAGAAACCGCAGACCTTCGGAGAATACAGACGGGCTATGTTAAGGGCATTTTGGAATGAGGCTAGGCAAGACGGAATCCTGTATAAGATATCCCACGAGAGATATTCAAGTGCGCGGGGAGAGACGTATGTGAAATTCTTTTACCGACAAGTGTCAAAACTTAAGGCATTGATGGCATTCCCTATGTCAGATGGTCAGATAATCAGAACACTACGCAATAATATGCCGCCAAACATACAACTAATGTTAAGTAAAGACGGACAGTCAGTGGAGGAAATGGCGGAATTTCTAACACAGATTGATTAAGGCAATCTAGCTAGGGAACCTCCAGATCGATATAGGAGATGGGATGGGTACAATGACCCACATGGCAAGAAGGGAGAACCACCTGATCGAGCGTAAATAAATAAAAAAAAAAAGATGAATAAATAGGTATAACGGGACCGCAAACTTAACGAGTAACACGGACACACGAGAATAAGAGAGGACAAACTTCCATCAAAATAAATCTAGGGGAATGTATAGTAAGAATAAAGTTAAATGTTGAAACTAAAACCTTCAGATTGATATTTTAGTTTCAAAAAGGGGGGACGGAGAAATGTACCGAGATACATCAGGAAGGAGTGTGCTTTCTACGGAGTTACACATAATTTTGAAAAAAAAATATAAATTGATAAACGATTTGTGTAAATATTTAATAAAAATAAAAGGTCTTGTAGGGTAAAATAAGAATAAAAGGATTTTTTTTTTCTCATAGACAGGTTTATCGTTAAAAGCATAAATTAGACAGTTTTATAAAATATAATTTTGAATCGTATTTAAATAAAACCTAAAGAACTAAAATTTGATTTAAGATTGCTTTAAGAAAAAAAAAAAAAAACAAGGTGGAATTCGTTTTGTCTTATAATTATAATAAAAAAAAAAAGGGGGAAAAATATATGTAATCAAAGGAATGTAGTGAACAATGGGAGCTAATGACGAACATAAGAAATTTCCATTAAACGGCTAGTTAGTGAAAATAACTTTAACAAAGAAATTGAAATAATTCTAACAAAGAAATTGAAATAACTCTAACAAAGAAATTGAAATAACTCTAGCAGAGAGTACAAAGAAATTAAATGACCAATGCAAACACCAGAAAGTCAGCACGGACCGTAACTGAAACACCAGAGGATTAGTTACGTATTGTAGATTGAATCCACAAGATAAGGACCGTAAAATATAAAAGGGCGAATTTTCTATTGTATTTATTATTAAAATTATTTTTATAGATCGAGAGCATTGAATATTAATATACGTCTCAAGCTAAACATAATGCTGCACTGTTAAACCCATCGTGTGAACAGCCGGCCGAATCCTTCCCGCAATACCAACAGCCAACAGTTCAAATGTCGATCATGGTCGCGTAAAACAAGAAGGAGACGGAGTGTCCACGTGGAGCCCACAGGATCCCAACGACATCGGGAAAAGGATTGCAAAGAGTTAGCGCTAACTGACCAAATGAAATACTATCAGAAGCAATGCTCGGAACCGTGCATAAGGGAGAAAGCTAGGTAATGTTTATTTCAATTTCTAATTCACTAATTAAAAGCCGTAATAATAAATGGAATAATAAACTCTGAACTTTATGGTACGAACAATAATTATTAGTTGTCTTTAGCTCCATTACCCAGAGATTTTATTGTGACTGTGTGTATAATTATTTTTTTTATGTATTTATAATATGAAATTTTGATTGTATTAAATATTATCTGAACTTGAACGAAAGTGTAATTAATTATATTATAAGACCAAACGAAGTGTAATAGCGTAAATGGAGACTTCATGGGTTAGTGATTACTTAAATTAGATTTAAATTAAATAATTAAATAAAAGAAAAAGAGAAAGCGAGAAATTTAGCGCAGAGAAAGATTCATAAATTGATTTTTTTTAGATAGGCGGATTATATTTAATTGATTGTTGTAGCTGAGCTAGCGGGAGCGGGTACTAGATCGTATTGGTCAAGCAGACTTGTCGACAAAGGTCAGCTGGCGCCCATTGGATTTTTCCTTTAAATAAATAAAAAGTTTGATTGGCTAATATGTAATCTAGTAAACGAGTGTTAATGTTATTGGCAAATGTTTGCAAATGATATTGATTACTCTACCCGAGGTACCGACAGCCCCGTGATAGGATTTTGTGTAAGAGGGAGGTACAAAGTTCTGATCGAGTCGTCATTATAAACATTAAACATTTTATTGATTTTATATAAATAATGTTTTTATAAAATTTACGAGACGACGTGTAAAGGGCTAGGTATAATATATTTGACATAACTTCACTAGCAAGAAAGAGAAAACTTATTTTATTTTAAGCTACTTTCTTTGCTGATCTCCCTCCCCCCTTTTTTAATGAAATTCGCTCTTTGGCAAATTATCATGTCACAACCCTCGCGAGTGAAGTTTGTTTTTTTTTTTTTAAAAAAAAAAATTTATATTACTGAAATCTATATAAAACAAATATTATATTTTCATATTAAAAATATCTAAAATATTGTGAGCTTGAGTTATTTAAGAGAATTACAAAGAATTTAAATGGGTTAAAGAGTCGATTACAGGTATTTACGATAAAAATTAACTTTATACATTTAAGATTTAAGTAGATATAATTACATTACAGTTAATTTATATGAGAAAGATTTGGACATAGACGACAGGATTGAAAACTCTTATGCTTTTACCTGGAGATTTCCCGGAATGATAGTACGGGCGAACTTCGATAGCTAGTGGCATTCTTCCAAGACAGGACTATAGCAGCAGCATATAGATGGGATCCTAGGAAGAAATGGCAGTGGCTTCCCTTTCTACCTGCTGTACATTTTCAAAATTATGACAGGCGTAGTGACGGTTGGCAACTCTAAACTTATCTCTTGTTTTTTTTTATAAAAAAAAAAACCACTATTTATTGAAGCGGTCGGATCTAAGTTTTATCTGAGCTTCATGAGATCTCACCTTTAGCCTACTTCAAACCCTATCACTAACAGTGAATTTCCGAATGTAATGGGGCTTTATATGTTCAATACACGTTAGTTTCGATTAAAACAGTATTATTTAAACATTTGTTAAAACCACTTATTTTATATATAAACTAACTAATATTATTAATAACTTCATGATAAAATTATTCATGAAAACGTATATATTGTAACTGCATGGATTGTATGTATATATTTATAAATAGTTAAATATATATATTCGTTATAAAGTTTCATTACATCGGAAAGTTTTATTTTTTACTTTTACCAGTTTGTTCAAATTTCTGTGATTAAAAGTTATATTCTTCGATAAGTTTTCAGATCACCCTTTTCCAAAGACAATGGGGAATTTTTATTAATTAGTAAAAATAATAATTTAAAATGTAAGGACAGTTCCCAATTAAAAGTTAATGGATTTGAAAGTCTTATCGAAGGAATGAATCTGAAATCAATTAACAAAATTTTTAATTTTTGATAATCTAGCATGTGTGTGGTGCAACTGTTCCCAAAAGCTATTAATATAAAATAGATAACTAAAAACAATCGAGCTGAGCACTTTCAAAGGATCTTGCCTTCATAATCATAGCTTGCTACTACGTTTAATGATATGCAAATATGCTAATTCCATTTCTTCGATAAAGCATAGCACGTGTCCTTCATATTTATGGCATCCTTGTCTCGTGAGATGAAGAAGGCCTCTTTGATTTTTCTTTTAAGGTCATATCTCTCTCTACACACGATTGTGGGATTGTCTGGAATGCACTCGTGGTGACTTTGCTCTGGTGCTGATAGAAAACTGAATAGGTGGAAGGATCGTTGAGAGCTCTATTGTATGAATATTTATGTTGTGCTAATCGTGTGGACAAAGATGCTCTGCTTTCCCCATAATATGTGCCTTTACAATTATTGTTGGAACATGCAATATTATATACTGTATGGGGGGTCTGTAAAAGTGGAGTTTGGTCTTTAGTGTTATTAATTAAATTGTTAGAGTTTGGAGGGGTTCGAAAACAAAGCTGATATCTGTTGTTGAGGATGGAATGCAATTTCTTGTGTAAATTGGATATATATGGATGCAATAATCTGGGTTTATCCTGTGTAATGTGAGTGTTAAGCTGTTAATTCTGTATATGTAAAAAAAATTTTGTCAACAATGGACTGCCTGAACCCTAAATTCAATAAGTCATCTCTGTATTTGACTTATTGAATTTAGGGTTCAGGCAGTCCATTGTTGACAAAAAATGTTTACATATACAGAATAAACAGCTTAACACTCACATCACACAGGATAAACCCAGATTATTTCTTCCATATATATCCAATATACACAAGAAATTGCATTTAAACCTCAACAACAGATATCAGCTTTGTTTTCGAACCCCTCCAAACTCTAACAATTTAATTAATAACACTAAAGATCAAACTTCACTTTTACAGACCTGCCCCCCATACAGTATATAATATTGCATGATCCAACAATAATTATAAAGGCACATATTATGGGAAAAGCAGAGCATCTTTGTCCACACGATTAGCACAACATAAATATTCATACAATAGAGCTCTCAACAATCCTTCCACCTGTTCAGTTTTCTATCAGCACCAGAGCACAAGTCACCACGAGTGCATTCCAGACAATCCCACAATCGCGTGTAGAGAGAGACTTGACCTTAAAAGAAAAATCAAAGAGGCCTTCTTCATCTGATGAGACAAGGATGCCATAAATAAGAAGGACACATGCTATGCTTTATCGAAAAAATGGAATTAGCATATTTGCATATCATTAAACGTAGTAGCAAGCTATGATTATGAAGGCAAGATCCTTTGAAAGTGCTCAGCTCGATTGTTTTTAGTTATCTATTTTATATTAATAGCTTTTGGAAACAGTTGTGCCGCACACACACATGTTCTAAAATATGTTTCCCAAAAGTAAAAAAATATTTAACTATTGATAATGTAAAAAGCTTTCATCTGAAGGCATCAAGCGTCAGAATGGGCGGGAATCCAGAGGATAGGTATAAATAGCCCGGAAAAGTTTCAAGAAAGGAGAAGCCATATTTTTTTAAAAGAATTGCTACTTGAAGCTACGTCAATTTAATAGTGTTTTCAGCGTGGTGCGTGGCTAACTTGAGGGATCTGATTGCTGGGCCTGAAGTTACCAGAAAATCTTCAATGTAGCTGCAAATTAAAATTTTTCCACACCAATTGTGAGCTGCTGAAACCTCGTAAGAAATCAATCCAAATGCTATTCATCTAAGTTAAAATGCGTGCCTACATTTCAACCCAATCGGACTCTGCCATGTAAATTAAGGAACAAACCATGGAAGGAATGATAGATATCTTTCTTTACTGAACCGCAACTTTCTGGCCAGTTTCTGAACTTTAATTTAAATTACCTTTTAAATTAACTACTGTTAAAAGCTCTTCTCATTTTATAATGTCTTAATTTGTATAAGTAATTCTCTATTTTTATCTCTAGTCTTTAAAATTAATATTTTGTTTTCTTTGAACTCTTAAACTTGTTTAAGAGAAAGCTACAATATTCCAGGTTAAAACTGTGCAGGATTTCTTTATTTTGGATATAAATTAATCTTGGTGATAGATTTTATAAGTTGTACTTGAGCATTGTAAAAGTTTATTATATGAATTTAACTTTTTTTTTAATCATTAAAATATGAAATTTGGTAAATGACAAAAAAAAAAAAATATTAATTACAATTAAGAATTTTTTTTTTTTTCCAGTTTGTATTTTACATCATATACTAAACAATATCATGTAGCAAAATGAAATTCAAAAACACTAAATCATTATCAGACTCCTTCCATTTTCAAAAGCCTAAAATTAATCTATCAGTAAAATGATTATAGCAAAAAAAAAAATTTTACAAATGACTTTTTTAATGTGCATTAAAGATCGTTATTAGGAACTTTATACCAGATTTAGAGATTAGCATTACTTTGATTTGTCCATGTATTACATATTTGGTTATTTTCAATTATGTCAAAGAAAAATTTTAGTAGCCATTTTTTTTTTTAGTCTTTAATAAAAATTCTAGAAAAATTTTATCTGGTTCTGGATGTTCTCTATATATCTGAAATATATTCTTATTCTGAAATAATACATATTTGGACTGAGATTGGTTTTTGGATGATAAATCATTTATTGATATATTATTAGATACTACCAGATATTTTTGAGACATCTTTAAAAATATTTAGCTATCTTATTAGAACTTATTAAACTTTTATAAATGCTCCTCCTAATCTGTGTAATATATTCAAGTTATGATCATTAGAATAACTTGAGATTAGATACAGTTAGTTAAAATATATTCTTATAAAGTTGATACATTAAGGAAATACATATTTCATGATTGTCCTCTGATGAATTCTTAGTCTAATGCATTCCAATTATATAATTTATGGTAACATATCTTGGAATTGAAATTTTGATTATTTTCCATATAAAACCTACAATGTATAATGTGAATATAATCCTGCAAATATTCTATTTAGATTTCTTTATTAGAAGTAAAAAAATGATCATTAATTTTTATTTAAGTTTCAATTTTCTATATATATATATTCTAAATTCTATGAAAGTAATTAGTTTCAAATCTTCTTATTCTTTCAACAATCTTTTTTTCAGATATAATTACAATAAATAAGAATATATGTAAAACTGCTATAATATGGTAGACAATAGGTAAAAACATATATAAAAATACTATAATATAGTCTGCAAATAGTAGATATTAATTTGAAAATACAGATATATATATTTTTAGATGGACAATTGTATATATTATATATAAGATTGTTTATTGTAGGTGTGTTATCATCATTTTCAATCATTATCTCTTCACTGCAGGATGATAGTCTAAGTTTGATCCAGTTTTTCACTTCCTCATCTCTCTTCTCATATATTAGCAAACTTTTTTATTCCATCCATACATCTACGTGTCATCTCTTTCTAAATCTTTTACTATCTCTTAGGATCTAATTTAAAACTTCAATTGTCCACCTATTACTCTTTTAGCAACATGTTTCAGCCCAGTTCTCTTTCAGTTTCTTAATTTTTTCAGTGATAACATTCTCTCAACTATATACTTCGTTTTAGATCTTTTCTTGTTATTTCTAATGTACATTTTTTCATACCTTATTGAATGATCCAAAATCTCTAATATAGCTTTTCTGTTAAGTGTCTAAGTCTCGGATTTATAAGTAAACTGATAAAACACATATATTAAGTCTTTCTTTCTATATACAAAGGCATACATCTGGGTCTCCCTTTATGCGGTAGATAGGTTCCACAGAAAACCCGCATTTAAAAATTGCGCAAAAATAGACTTGACTTAACTTTGAAAAGGGGGGATAGGGTCTGCAATTTTCAGAATTCGCATAAAAACAAAGCAACAAGGAAAAATTATTTTAAAATTCACATTAAAAAATAAGGAAATAAAGTATGACTAATAAAAAAAATATCAAATTTTTGAAAAAAATTGGTACAAGACAAACTTTTTTTTTATTAACTACAGTATTTAATTTGACATTTTTTCATATGTATTTTAATCATTATCGCTATTTTCGAATCTGCAGTTCATTTGTAAACGGGTAAGAAATCAGATTCGTCGATGTGATGTGATGTAGCTTCTTCTTGAAGTTAAGAATCTCTCAGCAATTATGCCCAGAGAAACTTAATTAGCCACTTTATTTTCCATTCCCCACTCTAATTTTTACCATATTCTGCTCCATCCCATTTACACAATTAGTGACAATTTCAGTCTTGTGCTGTGTTAATGGTTTTCTGTTGACAACTGATTTTTACTACTGAAATGAATTTTAAATATTCACATTTTGCTTCTATATTAAAAAGATGAGGATCGCAATCAAAACAAAAAGATTATACATTATCATTAAAAATATTATTTTCAGTTTATAAAATCAATAAAATCTTTGTTATTTATTTTTTAAAAATCTACATTATTTATTTCTGTTATACCTAACAAAATTAAATTTTAAAAGTTTAAAATTTTTGAATATTTATTGCGATATTTTTATATGTAAGTATAAATCTATTATTATTATTTACTCATTAGTATAAGTATATTATTTATTCTAAATATAGCTTCAGGCCATGTTCACATTATATTTTTGAAAGAAAAAAAGTATTTCAAGTCAAAATAAGTTAATAATAATTTAAATTTCTTGATATCTAATAAATATAGTGAAATATGAAAAATATTAAGAAGAAACATGAATCGCATTAAAATAATCAGCATAAAACGAGACCCAGGTGTATTTCCTTTTAATATTAAGTTAATTCTATCAAAAATCCTCCATCCAAGTTTAATTAAAGTAGTTATTAACTTCTAATTTATGATTAAGAATTAATTTTTTCCCCTGAGAAAATCAATTGAACATTATTTAAATGTTTTTAGTATTTATCTTTAATTCTATTTTCTTACTTTATCTGATGTCTTGCAACATTTCGTGAAGCTCAGAAGCATTATTTGCAAAAATAAATGCATCATCTGTAAAATCTAGATGACTTAAATAAACTTCTTTTTTTTTTTTTTCTCTTGATTTTCTACTTTAATCATCAAAATATTTCTTGTAAAACTTCTATAAAAACTTTTGAACTTATAGAATCACCCTTTCTTATATTTTTCTCATTGTTAATCTTCCTAATATCACCAGTAATTTAATGACTGCTATTACATTTTGATGAATACTTTCAGAATATATAGGGCTATATTTTTATAAAACAAAACTTTAATACTGTGGAAATAATTATATAATTAAATACTGTTTCATAGTCTACAAATCCCAAGCATAATGATACTTGCATTCATTGGTTCTTTCTGTAGCTGCTCCTAATACTTGGATATGATCCACTGTTAAAAGAATTTTAAATCCAGATTGGTTTGTTTTTTTTTCGGTTGGTTTGAATTTTAAATTTGCTGTAGATAAGTTCTAATTATTTTGACAAAGATGTTTTATGAAAAGTTGTAGAAGACATTCTGTAATTTTTAATATCTTTTTTTTATCATCTTTCTTAAATATTAATATTATTACTGTATTTTTGCTTCTTTGAAATATTACTAATAATTTCATCATTTTCTGGAGCTTTTCCTTTCTTCATAGATTTAATTGTATGTCTCATTTCCTCATTTAAAATACTTATAATTCAGAAGATGTAATAATTGTAGAGGAGTATTTTGTTTGTTTGTTTTTATTACTATATAATTCTTTATAGAATTTTGAGACACATTTGATGATATTATTTCTTTTTTTAGTAATAACTCCATCTTTTCATTACTGAAACAACCTTCGTTCCAAATTTGTTTTACATTTTTTGAGATTATTATTTTCTTCTATAGCTTTTCTTGTCAATTCTCAATTATATTTTTGTACACCTGGGTCTTGTTTTATCCAGTAGATAGGTTTTGCAGAAAACCCGCATTAAAAAAAATCGCACAAAAATAGACTTAACTTACCTTGAAAAATAGGAGATACATTCCGTAATTTTCAGAAATCACATAAAAGCAAAGCACCAAGGAAAAATTACTTTAAAATTCGCATAAAAAAAAATAAGGAAATAAAGTATGACTAATAAAAAAAATTCAAATATTTGAAAAAAAATGATACAAGACAAACTTTTTTTTATTAATTACAGTATTTAATTTTACATTCTTTCATACATATTTTAATTATTATCGCTATTTGACAATATGCAGTTCATTTGTGAACTGGACAGAAATCAGTACAACTAGTATCATCTTCAGTTTTGTGCTGTGTCAATGGTTTTCTATTGACAATGTAATCGGTGATTAAACTTTGAGACAATGATTTTACTAATTATTTATGAAGTTTACAATATACAGACTGCTATGTCTAGCTGTTAGAGAATGCACTTCCACTAGTGCAACTCTATATATAACATGCTTCTATGAGTGTGTTAATAATGAGTAATGGTTAAATTTTTTTTATACACTTATATATATGGAGAAACTTTTAGACAGAAAAAAATTACAAGTAAAAATATTTAAAAACTTTTAAAGATACGTTCTTTCTAAGTAGAAATTAAAAATCCTTTCGTCAATAACATGTCCCAGAAGTGTATATCCGAATAATAGGCAACTTACTCTTCAACAGTTCATCTTTACATCTCTTGATGACAGGTTATCACCTGGGTTCAGGCCGCACCTCTCCATATCCCAAGGCTCTCCACTCAGTATCCTCTGCTTCATCTCCTGCCTCAACCCATTCCTTAAAGAAATCGAAGCCTGCCTCCCTGGAGTCTATGTACCAGCTTGAAACAGCAAGTGCATCACATTTCATACATAGAGGATGTGTCCATCTTCCTTCCTTCTAAAGCCTACTTATCTCAACTACAACAAATCATTAACACATATGCTAGCAAATACAACTTTCACATCAATCATTTAAAATCTGCATGGAAAATTTGGTTGTATTCTCATCCTTGGTGTTCGCCTTAAGATGGCGTTGATGCTAATCAAAAACATATACATATAACGATTCCAAGCCAGACCTAAATGATCGATTTGATCTAAAAAGATCTGATTTCTTAGATTTGTAATAAAATATTCTACTAACTAATACTATTATATGATGTTAGTTTTTTTCATTTTTGTAAATGTTTATTAATCTTATTTTGTTTTTGAGTTTGTGTGTGTGTGTCTTTAAAGTTACGGTGTTTTTCTAATTTTTTTTTTTTTTGACTTTACGTGTGTCTTTTTAAAGTTATGGTCTTTTTTTTGCAAGAGTAAATCAATAATTTGATTCAAAAGCAAGATGTAATAAGTCAATGTTTATTAATCTTAGATTGTTTTTGAGTTTGTGTGTGTCTTTAAAGTTACGGGGCTTTTTCTCATTTTTTTTTTGGACTTATTGTGTGTCTTTTTTTTTAAAGTTACGGTATTTTTGGTCAAGAGTAAATCAATCAGTTTATTAAAAAAGCAAGACGTAATTCTAAATCTATCAAAAGTAACATAATTTATATACTACAATTTAGAATTGATACCCGACTACTATTAGTAAGCACCGTCATTAAAAGACTCGATTGAAAAATGATACCCGACTAATTTCCGTTTTCTTTTTTTGGGGACAGTAATCAATCAGAAAGTGGGTTGTTTTTGTTAAGTCTGTCTATATAAAAAGGGTACCGTTATTGAAATCATCATCATTATCAACCATTATCAATCCACTGCAGGATGAAGGTCTCTCCAAGTTTAATCCATCTTCTCCGATCTTTAGCTTCTCTTCTCCACATCACCCCTACACATTTTCTTATTTCATCCATCCATCTTACATGTGGTCTCCTTCTGGGTCTTTTACAATCTCTTGGAATCCAGTTTAAAATTTCAATTGTCCATCTATTATCATCTCTTCTAGCAATATGTCCAGCCCAACTCCACTTCAATCTTTTAATTTTTTCAATGAGGTCAGTAACACCTGTTTGTTCTCTTAGCCATACATTGCGTTTTCGATCTCTTCTTGTTACTCCCAACATACATCTCTCCATACTTCTTTGAGTGGTCTGAAGTCTCTGTATTGATCTTCTATTAAGTGTCCAAGTCTCAGATCCATAAGTAAGAACTGGTAAAACACATTTGTTAAAAACCTTTCTTTTCAAACACATAGGCATATTTCCTATTAATATCAAGTTATTTCTACCAAAAGCACTCCAACCAAGTTTAATTCTATGATTAATTTCCTCTATTATGTTTCCATCTGTATTAATAATCTGACCAAGGTATTTGTAACTCTTAACTTCTTCTAATTCATCATAATCAATCTTTATTTTCATATTTTGAGCAAATCGATTAAACATTACTTTAGTCTTTTTAACATTTATCTTTAGTCCTACTTTCCTACTTTCATCTGATAACTCCTGCAACATTTCCTGCAGCTTGGAAGCATTATTTGCAAAAACAACTACATCATCTGCGAAATCTAAATGACTTAAATAATCTCCATTTACTTTCACTTCTTTAGTTTCCCATTTTAATCCACAAAATACTTCTTGCAGCACTGCTGTAAAAAGTTTTGGAGATATGGAGTCACCTTGTCTTACACCTTTCTCAATGTTGACTTTCCCAGTATCATTATGTAATCTAATTGTTGCTGTTGCATTTTTATAAATATTCTTTAAAATATGACAATATCCTGGATCTATACCTTGATGATCCAATGCTTTAATCACTGAAGAAATGTTTATAGAATCAAATGCCTTTTCATAATCTACAAATCCAAAACATAATGACAACTCATATTCATTTGTCCGGAAGAGCACTTCTTTCAATACTTGAATATGATCTACTGTACTAAAACCACTTTTAAATCCAGCTTGTTCTCTTGGTTGGTGAAAATCCAAGGTTCTCTGTAGACGAGTTGTAATTATCTTGGTAAAAATTTTATATAAAACTGATAAAAGGCTGATAGGTCTGTAATTTCTAATATCTTCTTTATCACCTTTTTTAAATATTAATATTATTACTGCATTCTTCCAATCATCCGGTACATCTTTATCATTTAGACATTTGGTATATAACTTTGCTAATATTTTTTCTGTTTCTTCACCTGCTTCTTTTAATATATCAATTATAATTCCATCATTACCTGGAGCCTTTCCTTTTTTCATACATTTAATTGCATTTCTCACTTCTTCATTTAAAATTCTGGGCAATTCGGAAGATGGAATAGATATAGGAGGTACTTGTTCTTTATTACTATATAATTCTTGATAAAAATCTTCTACCAATTTCATAATGTCATCCCTCTTTTTAGTAATAATTCCATCTTTTTTCCTTATTGCAGATATAAATTTCCTACCAATACCAAAATGTTGTTTTACATTCTTAAGACTTTTATTTTCTTCTACAGCTTTTCTTGCTAGTGCACAGTTATACTTTCTTATATCATTTTCAACTCTTTTCCGCACCATTTTACAAAATTCGAGATATTCAATTCTTTTTAATGCATCATTCTTGCATATCTTCATATTCCTTCTTTTCTTCATAAGTTCTCTAGTCTCAGTAGAAATTTTATTAGTCAATTGCTGCTTTTTTCTACCAGCTATCTTTGTTGCAGTTTTTAAAAGTGTATCAGTTATTTTCATATTAATTTCATTAAAATCTGAATCATATTCAAAATCTACTAATACTTGAAACCGATTTGTAAGTTCTAATTTAAATTCATTAGAATGTTTCTGAAGATTAGGAATATCAACTGTAAATATAGTTTTTCTTAATAATTTTTGTCTCTCTAGTTTTACATTAACATGTATCTTACCCCTTACTAATCGATGATCACTTCCTGTGTTAAATTTATTAAGAACATTACAATCTTGAAATATGTATTTCCTGTTAGTCAAAATATAATCCAATTCTGCTGTACCTTCATTTGGATGCTTCCATGTCCATTTCCTTCTAACATTTTTCTCAAAAAAAGAATTCATAATATAAAGTTTTTCCTTCTCTGCAAACTCCACAAGTCTATGTCCTCTCTCATTTCTATTACCATAACCAAAATTACCTACAACACTTTCATCTTTCATTTGTTTACCAATTCTAGCATTAAAATCTCCCATAACAATTTTATTGAAATACTAAATTTAAAAATGATAGCCGACTAATTTGCGTTTCTTTTGACAGTAATTAATCAGAAAGTGGGTTTTTTTTTTTTTTTATAAATCTTGTGTATATATAAAAACAAACAAACCGTAATTCAAAGACTCCATTGAAAAAAATCAAACCCCGTTGAATTTGCTTTTTTTTTTTTTTTTTTTTTTTTAAAAGACAGTAATTAATCAGGAACTGGGTTGTTTTTGTTAGTGTGTAGATATAAAAACTAATCTTATTTTGAAATAATAAATGTAACAAAACAAAAAAAAAATAATACCCGACTAATTTTATTTTTCGGACAAGTAATTCCTAATAATTAGACAGTGGGTTGTTTTTGTTTGTGCGTGTTTTTGTTTGTGCGTGTATATATATAGCGAAAGTAACTGGTCACGGACGAATTCTCGCGAAAACGGTACTTTTCGCGTGATCCTTTAATTTTTTTCCGTTTCGCACCCTTAAAAGCAATTTTTGAGGGTTACCCCTTCATAATGGAACCTTCAGAACATTATTACTAAACTTACAACAGTAAAGTAAGTTACAACACATTTAAAAAAATAGACGTCATATCAAATTTTAAAAAACTACGACCGCTTCAAATACACACACTCTCACACGAAACTACAGAGAAAATAGATATTCTACTATTACGAGAAAATCATGAACAAAATCAACTACTACGGCAGCCGATCAAGGCATTTCTTTCTCTTTGCTTTTAGCATAGAAAAAAACCATAACGGGCAGCCGTCGGGAACTCTTTCTGTGTTTTATCATAGAAAGAAATCTCTTTGTGTTGGCTTCTGTTGCCGCCTCCTCCGTCCAACATAACATGAGGACTTTTCTGCATTTATAATGTAGAAAAATTCCTCTTTTGTTGGGTGAAGGCCGGTGAAACGGTATATTTCTAGGAATTTACCTAGGAGTAGCAATGCCTTAAGGCGAACACCAAGGATGAGAAAACAACCGAAAATTTATACAGGCACTATCATAGCTTCACCGTTTACCTCTGAGCTACAAAATTTTCTTAGCTTTCCAGTGGCAAGATCATTCACAGTAATGAGAAAACAGCTACAAACATCAATCCTGGAGAAGACCCAGAAATTGGTCAATTCTTTGTCTCACATATCACTGTCTGTCAGGATAAAGAAAACCCTCCTGAACATGATTGTTTTCCCTCGCATCAATTACTATATGCCTGTTCTCAAACCCACACAGCGCTTCGTGTCCAGCATAAATTCTATCTGCACTAACTTATTCTGGAAAAGGAAAATTGTCGCCATTAGCCTGGGTAAACTTCAAAGGCCCAAGGATCTAAACAGCCTAGGTCTACACTCAATAAACACTTTCTACGCACAAAAATTCTTCCATTTCCATGCACAGTGCCTTCCTGAAGGCACCAGATGATTCTGTCATCTTCCCGATTGAGCCTTCAGACACTCCTCCACCATTCAAAAGCAAGTGGATCACTGACATCTGGACCCACATCAAAAAATTTGCAAACCCAACAGCTCAAACGTTACAAAACAAAAGAACCTATTGGAGATATACAAGCTGATTTACACCAGCCAAATACCTCTCCAAACAGAGCTTGGCATGAACAACGAACTGCTAATTAAAAAGGCCAAGAGATGGTATTTGGAACCTCAACACATAGACTTCCTTGTAAAGCTGAATATCTCCTCTCTGCCCACTAACCACTTCCTGGTATGTAAGAGGAGATTCTCACGCCTCAACACCCTTTGCCAAATCTGCTCATCGGATGAAGCAACTAGTCAGCATGTATTACTCACCTGCCCTTATCTCAGTCAGATTCGGCGTCTTATCTATGGAAAGGAACACAACCAACACCCAAAATATATCATTCATTAAGCATGTCATCAAAAACGGCACCTTCTCCCTTATCAGATTGTCCATCTTTCTCACATTTGCAATCTGGTTTACCAGGTGTAAGCTAATTTTCACGCAAGGAAATCTCAATGCCTGCCAGACCTTCCTCGAGCTACTCACCAAGATAAAACAAAGAGATAAATTGTTGGCTCCTGAATGGCTTTTCAGAGACACCTGGACAAGCGTCTCCTTCCCAATCAGATATGAACGCTCACCTTGAGAAATTCAAAGCACCCACACTTACACCATGATGCAGTCATCTAGTGTTACAATGCCAGCATAAGGTGGCAAGATTACCTGGACTCTTTGATTTACTTAGCTCATGTAACATGAATAGTCCCAATAAAATTGTTTTGGGAAAAAAAAAATTAAAAGTCCTTAAATATTTTTATTTGTAACTTTTTTCTGTCTAAAAGTTTCTCCATGTACATATGTGTATAAAAGAAAATATAAACACATTTTAAAGATACATTCTTTTTAAATAGAAAATAAAAGTTAATAACTTTTTTTATCTAAAAGTTTCTCCATATATATGTGTATAAAAGAAAATATAAACATACATTTACTTAACAGAGACATACTAGCTCTTGTTAGAATTGAAGAGCTTGTTCATTGCAGCAAACTCAGATTTCAGCATTTTATGATGTTTTTCTTTGTCTCACACATCAACGTATATAATGTTTACATTTTGTTTCTATAAAAATCCAAACAGAAAATTATACATCATTTCTAGAAAGATTATTTTCAGTTTACAAAATCTTTATATCTGATTATTTTAAAAAATCCAAAAGAATATTTATTTATTTCTGTTATAACTAATGAAATATGTTTTAAAGTTTAAAATTTTTGAATATTTATTGGGATATTTTTTATACTTGTAAGTATAAGTAGATTGTTTATGTAGAAACTAAGTTATCTAAACAGCTTCAGGCTATATTCATGTTAGCTGCTAATATAACGTTATATTTTTGAAAAAAAAAAAAGTATTTCAAGTCAAAATAAGTTATTAATAATTAATATTTTTGATGAACTTCTTTATGGCATAAAAGAAAACTGCATAAAAAGATATTAAGAAGAAACATGAATGCATAACTTCAAACTCGCATTAAAAAAATCCACATAAAACGAGACCCAGGTGTAGGTCATTATTAATTTTTTGTACCTTTTTACAAAATATATATATTTTTTCATACATTGTTTTTCTTCAGTAGAAAATGTATTAATAAATTGCTGCATTTTTGTATCAGCGATTATTTTTCTAATAATTTCAATATGTCTGAACTAACTTCAAAGTTTGCTAATATTTTTAAATGATTTGCAAGTTTTGATTTAAATTCATGAAATATGTCTGAAGATTATGAATCTGAATTGTTAATACCATATTTCTTAATGATTTTCATCTTTCAAGTTATGTCTTACTGCATGTCTTATCTCTCATTAATCAATAATCATTTCTCTTGTTGAATTTATTAAAACATTTCAACTTTGAAATACATATTTTCTCTTACTCAAAATATATGATCTCATTTTGCTGAACCTTTATTTGGATGCTTCAATGTTTATTTCCCTTTAGCATAATATGCAATTTTTTTTTTTTTACAAACTCTACAAGTCTGTGTCCTTTCTCATTTCTGTTATCTAAAATCAAATTTACCAAAATATATTTACCAATTCTAGCATTAAAGTCACCCCATGTCACTTTTAAAATATTGTTTGATCTTATCAAAAGCATTTTGTGCATCCATATAAAAATTATTTACTTTTTTATTGCAATGAGAATTGTTGGGATATGAACCTGAATTATCTGCATTTGGAATCTTCCATTAATTTGAATAACTAATCTTGCAACTGTCTAATATACCATCAATCTCAACAGTATTATTCTTCCACTTTTTATTTATAATGAATCTCATTCCTTTTGTGCTTCAAATACATATTTGTGCTTTTGTAGTAAAGTACGTCTATTTTTTATACCAATTGTCTCTTTATCTTCTAATTTTATAAAGTACTACAATGCCTCATTTAATATTAGATAGTTCTACTTCCAATTCATGCTCTTCTTTATTTGAAAATGGTATGCAGTTGTAGGTATCTAAATAAAAGGTTTCTTCCAATGGCAATTTGGGTTTCTTAGCACCCTCTTCCATCAACCACTAATTATGGTCTTAGCTTGAAATTTTACAACCTTCTAGGGATAAGAGCCTTAGTTTAATTTTATCTGTTATGATTAGCAAATATCTATAAATAAATAAAAAGTTCATTCTCACACACATTCTTTTTGTCTCCAAGAAAATTCAACTGATGTTTCAGTCAAGTAATTGAGAAGAAAGACTGTTTTTTTTTTATTATTATTATTATTATTATTATTATTATTATTATTATTATTATTATTATTATTATTATTATTATTATTATTATTATTATTATTATTATTATTATTATTATTATTATTATTATTATTATTATTATTATTATTATTATTATTATTATTATTATTATTATTATTATTATTATTATTATTATTATTATTATTATTATTATTATTATTATTATTATTATTATTATTATTATTATTATTATTATTATTATTATTATTATTATTATTATTATTATTATTATTATTATTATTATTATTATTATTATTATTATTATTATTATTATTATTATTATTATTATTATTATTATTATTATTATTATTATTATTATTATTATTATTATTATTATAATAATAATAATAATAATAATAATAATAATAATAATAAACTTAATGATAAAATGTCTATAAACTTACTATTCTGTCTGATGCTTGTTATTGGGCAGTCAGTATAATTTCATTTATCTATGAATAATCACATAGTGTAACAACTGCAACAACAAGAACTTATGGAGTAACATTAGGAATTTGCCCTGCTTTCTTTTTTTAAACGCTCAAGAGGAATTATCCTCATGAAGCTATTCCAGTATATAGTATATACATATCTATTTACAAAGCAAGAGTTTGAAAGTTTTTGCTTTTTGCATGCTATTTTATTGGAATTAAATATAGATTTTTGTTATACTACTATGGAAATTAAAATAATAATTTAAAAATAGTTTTATTAATAAATAAAAATAAAATAATCTAATCATATTTTATAATTAAAATACCTGAATTATGATTAAAATGACTGTGTTATTTTTTATTATTAACTCTATAAATAATAATTTATTGTATTTAATAACTTGATCAAAAAATACCACATGAGCTCTAACTTATACAATGCTTTAGATAATATTTGCAGATCAGTCTACATTATTCCATTATTATAAGCTTTAATCACATATATATTAGGGGGAAGTAATTATTAAATCTGTATCTAGTGCTACTATATCCATATCTTTAAATCATTTTCTAACTTATAGCCTTTGTGGATGAAAAGCTTGGAAATCCAGCATTCTTTTTTTTTCTCCTTTTTTTTTTTTGTTTTATTAACAATCTCTATCACCCTAAAATTCAAAACATATTAATATTCTGAATCCAAACCAACTTCTTCCTTACATAGTTATATAATTCTCATAACACTTCAGTAACTGTGTATTGTGATATCCTTATATATCGTAGATTCATTTCCAAGCTTTTCACTTATAAGTCATAAGCCCTGAAATATGTTAGAATAACACTGGATAAGGATTTAATAAGCATTACCATATAGTAGTTATTGATTGCAGAAGCTTATAATAGATAGCATCGATGGAATAGAATAATAGAAATCTCTTTAAAATATTGTGTAAGTTGGGAGCTCTGAATATATTTTTGGTTTTACCAAAGATTAAAAGTTATTATAGTTATAAAACTGAAGATACCAAAATGTGAGAACTACGCAACTATGCAAGCAAATTGTCATCAATTCAAAATATTAAAATGTTTTTGAATTTCAGGCTGATAACTTGATAGTGAAAAACTAAGTAGTAAATGGTTGTTGAATAGAAATTTTATTAGACTCAAAAGAGCCAATTTTCTCATGACAAAGATTATAAACCAGAAACTAATCTAAGAAATAGTATTGGATATTGATTTTAATGATTAATATTATTATTCATTGTGATTGCTATTGTGAAGATTGTCTTGGCTATTGAACTTTGCTATTTTAAAATATAACCACTATGTAATATATACTCAAACTAATTTGAATACAAAAATGAAACATCAGTCGTCATTATTATCTATCAAAAACTAGCTATAATTGTAATTGATTTTTAAATTATGAAAGATATATTAGTAATGTGTTTAATTCTTAATATTGTAAGTTTTGTGTATGAAATAAGGAACAACAGCAAATGGAAAATAAAAGAGGTATTGTTCATAATAAATTCAAACTCCCCTCCACCTCCTTAACCAATGGTCCAAGAACATCCAATTTAACTAGTGTTAAATAGTTTGATCTGTACTTATCTGTATTATGAGCATGAGATGAAAATGCTGAAATATCTTTTGATTCTGAAGTTGAAATTGAATTTCACTTCATATCATAGTTGTAGTTGATTTTTTGTATATATTATAGGATTATATTTTGGTATCAATGCTATTATGGTCTACAGCAGTGTTCTTCAACCCTTGGTCCACAGCCCAGTGCCGGGCCGCGGAACTTTTCTGCAGGTCCGCATGCTAGACAGGCAGTAAAAAGTTTGTAATAGTAAATAATAAGAGTTTAAACTTTTAATTAATATAGCCAATTTTTATTTATTTTTTCATCTCATTTTTACCCAATTAAAAAAAAAAAGAAAACAGAACGAAAACAAAATCTAATCAATCATTCATAAATTAATTTGTTTTTCTAGTTATCACAGATGTTTATGGAGGGAGGGGGGAGATAGAATTAAATTTTTTATTATTTTTCTAAAAAAATTTAAAAAAAAGTTTTTTATTATATAAACTCCATATATATATAAAACTTTATCTTATATATTTAACATTGTTGTTTTGATCAGTTATAACAATTATGCTTATCTTTAAGAAAATTTATCTATAGACTTCTGCCGGTCTGCGAAATCTTATCTTTATTTTTGCTGGTCTGCGGAACCTTATCCTTATTTTTACCGATCCGCAGGTGTGAAAAGGTTGAAGACCACTGGTCTACAGGATATGAAATGTTCAAAAATTTTATTGATTTTATATTTCACAATGGATAGGAAGATCAAATAATAGGTGTAAAACCCAGGGTCAACTTCCATAAAAGCAATGTGCAAAGGGATAATCATTTTTTATTTTTTTTTTAGACTTCAAATATTAGTTTTTGAATATTTTCAAAGATTAAATATTGCATTTTTTTATAACAATTTAAGAAACAATTAGTGAATTGCTTTAGCGATGGCTATAAATCCAGGTACATGTAAAATAGGGTTTGTGAATAAACAAACAGTAAGTGAGATCATAAGTAATCAAACTTTGATAAATTGAAATATTTACAACAAACTTCAAAATAAATAAATTGTCGATTAAATCAGAAATGCTAGTAATCAGAAATATATTCACAAAATTAGAAAAAGGTGTTAGAAAGACTATCAAAACAATTACTGAAAATTAGATAATTAAATATTTAGATTTAATAAATATTTCTAAAATAATGGAATTGTATTGATATAATAATATTTATTGACAAATATTTATTGCTTTAATAAGGTTTGTTAATAAATGGATAAATGCATTTTCAGTTATTAGTTTATGATAAATTGATGTTAAATTTTATTTCATTATTATTATTATTTTCTTGTTTTATATTATAAAATGAATACACTTTCCCACCCATTGAGAGAAAAAACTATAGGATATCATCTGATTATTTGCGGTACTATGGAAACGCCCCAGAAATCAACTACAAGGAGAAATGCATTGTGGAAAATTTTGAAATCAACTACAAGGAGAAATGCATTGTGGAAAATTTTGACGTCATATCAGAAAATCTATAAATACCAGTAAATTAAAATGAGAAGTCCATCTATAAAATTTTCAGTGTAGTGCAAGATCAGCATATTTTTATCCAAAATTGCCATTTTTATACCCATCTACTCTAGAATGACAGGGTAAGAAAGACATCTAGGAATCTACCCTAGAGTCACATGTCTACTCCATTTCAATAGCAGTGATAGATATATGTTAAACTTAATTAAATATAAATGGAAAAACAACACATTAAAAAAAAAATTTCAATTAAGAAAATTTGAAATTTGCAATATTGAAATTCTAGAATATACAACTAAATTTTAAAAGAATAAACAGCCAAATTATATTTTTCCAGTTTCAGAAGAATATACTTTTAATATGTGTTCCAATAAAAGTTTGCATTATTATCCCAGAATCTTATCCAATAAAAGACAGTTTTTGACTAAGGATATTGGAAGTGCCTCATATATAAAGGATAAATAATATATTATTATTGAATAGAAACAATTGAAATAATTTTCTTTAAAACATAATATGCATGAAAGCGTGTTTTTTATGTGTTTATATGTACAACTATCAAAAGAATTAAGGAGATTAAAGGAATTCAAGGTATACATTTAATATTTGGTATTTTTCAAAATGAATTAATTTGATTGAGATGATTTTAATCTTTAGTAAATGTAAATAATAAATATTGCTACAAATAGTTAAATATATTATCGTTTGCCAGTCCTATCTGATAAATTTGGGAATATTCCATATTGGATTGTCATATAAACTTTATATGAAAGATATATAGTTATGTTTTAATGACTTAATAAATTATTAGAATAGTAAATATACCAAATCTAACCATAAAGTTCCATTGGAAATCCAGGTAATATATTTAATATTTAAGAGTATAATGTGATAGGTAAGTGAGAATAAATACAGATTAAATCTTTGTTTGTGGAAAGAGGTTGCATTTTTTTAACCATCATTTAAAATTTATTTAAAATATAAAGTTATATTTCATCATTTGTGATTTTTTTTTTAAAGTTCCTTTCTCGATCCATGTTTGAGTAAAACTATCTAGAAGAAATAATATATTTGTTAGGATAAAGATTATTTATATTTCGTTCACTAAATACTATGTGTTAAAATATATGCTGTGATTAATTTAAAATTATGCGTTGAGATTTGCTGTTGTGATATAATTTATATATCAATTCCACCAACATAGTGGAGAAGTATTAAAATACTCTATGCATAGATGTTTATAAAATAAACCTTACAATAATAAAATTTAAATTCAAACTCGAGTGAATAAAAAAAGTGGCAAATGTATAAATATTAAATTTATAGTTTTGAAAAGAAAAAAAAGATTTATTTACATACATTTAATTTGATTATATGTTGGAAGTAGAAGTGGGATGAAATATTGCTATCCATTTTCTATAACATGTTTATTGTATTGACACATGTACTGTGAGTTTATACATCAAATGTATATATAATCAATACATCACATACATTTTTTAAAAAGAGCCGAAAACATTTATCTTTATTATTTATTGTCATACGAGATAGTTCACATTAAAACGTTTATCTTTAATAATGTCTGTCATATAGTGCTGATTTGTATTTATTATTATATTATTTTGTTATTTATTTACATGAAATAAACAATTTTGTTATTTTTGTTGAACTATATGGTATTATTCTTTCGTCATCATTTTGATATCATTTAAGCCCAGGTCAAGATATTACACTGTTGATTTATTTAAGGTTACTTAAATATTTTTATTATATTTGCTATTTGAATCCAATAAATTAAAAGTAGAATACATGTGTAAAAATCCCTGATACGCATAATCATCTTGATAATAATAAATGTTTATTAAACAAAAACTCTGAGCTAATTATTACAATAAGTCTTAGTTAATATTAATAGAAACCCGGCGAAAATGTGGTTACTGAATAGTTAAAACAAAATTATATAAGTATGAAATCATTTAGTAATAAATCCGTGATTGTTGAAATATTATATAAATTATATATTACATTTTAAAAGTTTAGTAGTCCAGTTTAAATCACTAAGAAATTATATATTTACATTAACTATTTATTTTGTTTGGAAATCGAGTGAGGGTGTTCGCACGGATTCGAGTCTTATAAAGGTCAATCATATCCTAATGCGTTTTGAAGTACACACAAACGCAACCGGAAGTGCATTTTCAGTTTCTCTCGCTCTGATTTTCGGTTTAGCACAGTTAATTTCTTACTTACCAAGTATCTTCCAAACACGTTTAGATTGAGAGGTTACAATATAGTATTGTAGCGTAATGATATATATATGTGATATAGCTAACTTTTTATTCGTAAATGATGGTTTTAAAATAATATTCTGTACTTTTTTGTTTCAAGATTTATTTTCTTTAAATATTAATAGTGCATAATAATTAACTGTATTATAGTTGCTTTTGGAAATACCTTCTCATTAAATAATTCTCTTAAGAAAAAATATATAATAATCAATCTAAAATATAAGTATTTTAACTGAATTTCATTCTTTATAGAATGTTTTAAATTACTATGTTCACTATTCATCCGGCCATAAATAAAAATTAAAAACAAAGCAATTCAACTTAATGTAATTCTTCATCATTTTCAATCATTATTGATCCACTGTAGGATGAATGTTTCTCCAAGTTTAATCTAATTTCTCCAATCTCTAGTTGCTCTTCACATTATATCAGTATACTTTCTTATCTTCATCCATATATCTCACGTGTGATTTTTTTTTAT
Organism: Epiperipatus broadwayi; assembly: GCA_028023455.1. Lineage (NCBI taxonomy): Eukaryota > Metazoa > Onychophora > Udeonychophora > Euonychophora > Peripatidae > Epiperipatus > Epiperipatus broadwayi. The sequence continues at coordinate 2,061,827 of JAQFVV010000074.1, read as the reverse complement.
GTCTTTTATAATCTCTTGGAATCCCAGTTTAAGATTTCAACTGTCCAATCCATCTTCACTTCAGTCTCTCAATTCTTTCAATGATGTCAGTAACATCTATTTGTTCTCTCAACCATGCATTTCGTTTTTGATCCCATTTTGTTATTCCTAACATACATCTTTCCACACTTCATCGATTGGTCTGAAGTCTCTGTATTACTCTTCTGTTAAATATCTAAATCTTTGATCCATAAGTAAGAACTGGAAAAACACATTTATTAAAAACATTTTTTTTTTTTCAAACACATAGGCATATTAGTTCCCTTTGGTTATTTTTACCAAAAGTGTTCCATCCAAATTTAATTCTATGATTAATTTGTTTCATTATGTTTCTATCTTAATTTATAATCTCACCAAGATGGTTATTTTTGATAACTTTATCTAATTCTTTATTTTTTTCTTTTGGAAAAAGCCATTAAATATTAGTTTTTTTAGAAAAAAATGTAATTCTACTTTCTTACTTTCATCTGATGACTATTGTGGTATTATCTAATGCCCTGAAACATTATTTGCAAAAACAATCTTTTTATCTGCAAAATCTAGATGACTTAAATAATCTCCATTCACTTTTATTCTCTTAGCTTAACTGTTTTAATTCTAAAATACTTCTTGTAAAACTACTGTAAAAAGTTTTGGAGATTTGTTATCATCCTGTCATACATTCTTCTCAACGTTAATCTTTAAAAGTTGCCAATGTTGATCTTCTAAGTATCACTATGTAATATAATCATTGTTGGGTTTTGATAAATATTCTTCAGAATATGATTATATTCTAGGTCTAGATGAAATGCTTATAGAATCAAATAGTTTTTCATAATCTACAAATCCAAAGCATGATGACAATTCATATTTATCAATTCTTTCTATAATTTGTTTGAATATTTTGATTAGATCTACTGTGATAAACCACTTTTAAATTTAGCTTGTTCTTTTCATTGCTTAAAAATGCAATGTTTGGTATAGATGAGTTACAATTATTATAGTAAAGATTTTGTATAAAACTGATAGGTGAATGATAGGTCTGTCATCTGGCACATTTTTTATTATTTAGATATTTGGTATTTAATTTTGGCAACAAATTTTTCTATTTCTTCATCTTTTTTTAAGATATTGAATATAATTCTATCATTACCTGGTCCTTCTTTATAGAATTAATTGCATATCGCATGTCTTTATTTAAAATACTGAACAATTCAGATGTAATAATTATAGGAAATATTTTGTTCTTGTTTTTTATTGCTGTATAATTCTTTATAGAATTCTTTCTCACATTTTATGACTTCTCTCCTTTTAGTAAATTATTCCATTTTTTCTTCTTATTGCAAATATAAGTTTCATATCACTAACAAAATGTTGTTTTATACTTTGAAACTTTTATTCTCTTCTATTTCCATACTAATTCATGATTATATTTTTGTATATTATTATTGACTTATTTTCATATCATTTTACAAAAATTTTATATATTCAATCCATATGTAATGGATCATTTTAATATATTTTTATATTTTTTTCTCATAAATTATCTTGTCTTGGTAGAAATTTTACCAATTAATTGCTGGGTTTTTTTAAATCACCTATTTTTGTTGCAGTTCTTAATTGTGTATCAAATATCTTCCTATTGATTTTGGTCAAATCTGAACCATCTTCACAATCTGTTAAAATTTTAAAAGGATTTGCAAGTTATAATTTATATTTATTGTAATGTTTCTAAAGGTGTGGGATATAAACTGTGAATATTAATTTTCTCAATTTTTATTTCTAGTTTTGTATTAACACATATTGTATGTCTCACTAATTGATGGTCACTTCCTGTAGTGAATTTATTAAGAACATTATAATTTTGAAATACATATTCTCTATTACTCAAAATATAATTAATTCTGTTGTAACTTTATTTGGATACTTTCATGTCCATTTCTGTTTAACATTTTTCTCAAAAAAAAAAAAAAAAGGAATTCATAATATATTGAAGCAATGGATCTGAAAGTCCGATCCATGCTTCACAGCCTCCTATAAAGTTAATCAGTATTGTAAACCTGAATTAAGTTTATAGCCCAATATCAGCAGGGTTTTGCATTAAAGCTAAAATTAATTACGTTTATTAAATTTGTATTTGCATTTAAATATTTGGTTTTAAATAAATTTCATTCCAATATTAAATTGCTGTTTAAAAAATTACTTGTAAAACCTTTTAATCAAACATATATATACGACAAGCGTATATATATGAGTTAATGCAAAATTCTGCTGAAATAAAATGCTTATTTTATTAAAAGAAATAAGAATATATTTTTCTTTTTAAAATCTTGTTAAAATATGGCGTATGATTTTATTTTGAGATAAGGCCACCAACATTTTCTAAAGGAATGTATGTTTTTTAATTAATTTAGCCCATTCAAGGCAAATTAAAGATGGCCTTCTCTTTCTTTTTTAATTAATAAAAATTCAAAGTTTAAAGAAAGAAATTTAGAATAAAAAAGTAAAAGTTATTTTTAGAAAATGTTACCTTGAAACAAAGGAGCATGGGGGGGGGGGCTTATCAAGATCTAAGATCATACGCAAAACAATAGAACGTAGCTTACAAAAAGGTATAAATAGGATAGAGAACAAAAAACTTGGCTTTTCCTGTTGAGATTTCTCTTTAGAGAGAATTCATTCAGATTTCTCTTGCTTGCTTTCAGTCAGATTTCTCTTTGGAGAATTCATTCAGTTTTCTCTGATTTTCCATTCAATTGTTATGATTCATACAATTATGATTTAAAGGATTGGTTATTGATTAGCTCGGCGAATCCTGTGCTGTGAACCTCTCAGATTTTGCTTCTCGTTTAGATTTGGTTCCAAAAAGTTATTCAACTGTCGTCCTCAGAATCACGGAGAAGTTTTAACATGCAACGAGTTAAGTCATAGTATTTTGATGGAAATGAATATGATTGGCGGTTAGGCAAATAGCTTTGCCTGCCGCCGGGGTTCCTAAAAGCCTTCAAAATGCCATAGTATCCAACCAATATTAATCTGAACTCTGTACCATGTCTGTGGGACTTTCCTTGAAAGAATGTTATGTATTTCCATTTTTCGTTATCCAGACAAATACCTATCAATGGATGTATCAAGCCACAAACGTCGCGGGAACAAGACCAAGGAACCAGGACAGTAATAGTATCTCTCCTCGTGAACTATTTACTATTCTACCCTTTTTGATCATACCTTTCCAAATTGCATTTTTGTAGTATATTTATGAATTGTTTTATTTAATTATATTTGTAACATAATTATTTCTATTAGCCTAATATTAGATGTATATATATATTGTGTGATCATCTATCTTTTTATATTTAACCCTTTTCCTGCACTATTCCTCTTGGCTAACATGTTATCAATACTTCGTATTCCATTGCGGTGTAAGTAAAGGTTAATTTTTTATTTCAAATATCTTTCCAGTTTTCATTTATGTTTGTAAATTCAGTACGAGTAAGTTTCCTTTCTTTACCAACTTGATCTCCTCGATAACGCTTCTTCTGTCCGCCATTAGCTTATTACGTATATCTTATTTAGCTATATCTGTCTTAAATAATTTTAAACTGTTTTCTAGCGCAAAGCAATTAGAAAATGCTTTGCGAAAGATTTTTTTTATTGTACTTTACCGAGGAGATTAGACTTGACAATTTTATTAAAATTGGGAAGAAAAGACTTAGACCACAAAAATATTATATCATTTATATCCGTTTTTATTGTCTGATTTGTTTTTTACTAATCCACAGGGGAATAGCGGAGGCCATTAAAACATTACTAACATTTTAAGGTCATTAATTAAAGATATTATTTAACTAAAAAGCTTGAGTTTTCTAATTTTATTTTAATGCTTTATTTTACTTTTCCAATGATCCAGGCACGCAAAACACATTTTTCATAGACTTTTATGCACATTTATCTATTTAGTTGTATAAGTATTCTTGTCCATGTCTCTCCCCTGATGCTAAGTTTAGGCCGGGTGAGCAATTAATTTATGTATGTCTCAGATAATGTTGTTGGTTTGTAATTAGACTCGGTAATAGGTGAAGAGGGCAGAGGTCATAGTATTCTTGATTTAATATCTCGTGTATGGGTGGCCTCGAGGTACTTTCGCCTAGTGTTCTGAGTTAAAACAACATACATCATCTGACTGGCACAGTAAATTTTTTTTCCCCGCATTTTGGCACCAACATCGCCCGAATTTCATTTTCTTTTGGAAGAATAGGAATAGGGGATTTGAAATAATAGATAATAGGTAAAAATTTTCTCCGAGTTTGTCGCCGTGGGACGAATGTCATTTTTTTTTAAAAAAAAAAATAGTACCCTGAGAAGTTTGTTTTAGTTTAATATATTTATATAAAAATATATGTATAATTTTTCCGAGTTTTGTTTCCTAATGTGAGCAAATGTCATTTTTGTTGAATTAATTAACAAGTTAAATGTGTCATAAGGTAAAAAATTTTTGGCCGAGTTTAGTATATATGAAATGAATGTTTTACATTTAGAAAGGTTAACACTCCGTTAGTTTTTTTTTTTGTGAATATATAATGTGACAGTCAGATGATGTATGTTGGTTTAACCCAGTTCGAATACTAGGCAAAAGTACCTCGAGGCCACCCATACACGAGATATTAAATCAAGAATACTATAAACTCTGCCCTATTCGCCTATTCTCGAGGCTAACTACAAACCAATAACATTATTTGAGACACGCATAAATTATTTTCTCATCCGGCCACAAAGCTTAGCATCAGAGGGAGACATGGACGGGAACACCTACGGAGCTAAATAGTTAAATGTGCAAAAGCACTAAGAAATATGTGTTTTGCGTCCTGGATCATTGAAAAGTAAAATAAAGCATTACACTAAAATTAGAAAACTCAAGCTATTTTAGTTAAATAATATATTTAATTAATGACTTCAAAATATTAATGATGATTTGAAGGCCTCTGCTATTCCCCTAAATTAATGAAACAAACTAATTAGACAATAAAAACAGATTAAACGATATAATATTTTTGCGGTCTAGGTCTTTTCTTCACAATTTTAATAAAATTGTCAACTCGAATCTCCTCGATAAAGTACAATAAGAAAAATCTTTCGCAAAGCATTGTCTAATTGCTTTGCGCTAAAAACCGACGTTTTAAAAATTATTTAAAATGTATATAGCTAAATCAGATATACATAATAAGCTAATGGCAGACAAAAGAGGCGTTATCGAGGAGATCAAGTTGGCAAACAAAGGAAACTTACGCGTATGGTATTTAGAAACATAAATAAAATTGGAAAGATTTTAAATGTAAAATTAACTTTTAAACTTAACCGCAATGAAATACAAAATATTTATACATGTTAGTAATTAAGAATAGCGAAGGAAAAAGGGTTAAATATATATAGATAGATGATCACACCATATATATCTAAGACTAGTCTATAAAAATGGTTACATTACAAATATAATTAAATACAACATTTCAGAAATTAATTCAACGAAGCAATTAAGAAAGGTATGAACAAAAAAGGGTAGAAAGTAAATAGTTCAATGGAGGAGAGATACAATTACCATCCTGATTCCTTGGTCATGTTCTGTCGACGAGCGTGGCTTGATCCGTCCATCGATAGGTATTTGTCCGGACAAGGAAAGTGGAAATACGTAGCATGCTTTTACGAAAAGTCCTACAGACATGGCACAGAGTTCTGATTACTATTGGGTGGATACTATGGCATTTTGATGGTATTTAGGAACCCCGGCGATAGGCAAAGCTATTTGCCTAGTCAAGCATAGTAGAATCCATCAAATTCATATGACTTTTAGCTTGTAGCATGTTCAAACTTCTCCATGATTTTGAAGATGACAGTTGTATAACTTTTTGGAATAAAATCTCAACAAGCAAAAGCAAAATCTGAAAGAGTTCTCCAAAGAGAAATCTGAATGCAATCCAAAAGGAAAATCTGAATGCCAAGTCTTTTGTTCACTCTCCTATTTATACACTTTTTTGTAAGCTACCTTCTATTGTTTTGCCTACGATCTTAGATCTCGATAAGCCCTCCCACATTCCTTTGTTTCAAGGTAACATTTTCTAAAAATAACTTTTACTTTTTTATTCTAAATTTCTTTCTTTAAACTTTAGATTTTATTAATTAAAAAGAAAGAGAAGGCCATCTTTAATTTGCCTTCAATGGGCTCACTAATTAGAAACATACATTCTTTTAGAAAATGTTGGCGGGCTTATCTCAAAATAAAAATCATATGCCATATTTTAACAAGATTTTAAAAAGAAATATTTAATAAAATAAGCATTTTTATTTCAGCAGAATTTTGCATTAACTCATATATATATATATATACGCTTGACGTATATTTATGTTTGACTAATAGGTTTTACAAGTAATTTTTATTAACAGAAATTTAATCTTCGAATGGAATTTATTTAACATGAAATATTTAAATGTAATTAATTTTAGCTTTAATGCAAAACCCTGCTGATATTGGACTATAAACTTAATTCAGGCCTACAATACTAATTAAGTTTATAAGAGGCTGTGAAGCATGGATCATACTTCAGATCCATTGCTTCATTTCTCAATAGTTAGTGAGCAAAAAAAAATGTAAACAAAAAATGCTGTTGCTTCAGGTCACAGGTAAAAAATTTTGCACCAGGTGAGTTCAAGCCTACTCTTTATTTGCTGTAATATTTAATTTGTTACTGACTAACAGTCTTTCTTTCTTTTACTATATAACTAACGGTTTATCCATAATTCAATCTCCTATATCTTAAACTGAGTCCATGTTGTTTTTAGTCTAACAAGTTATATTTATCTTTTTAATTTCTAATTTTTCCGGGGTCCGGTGGTACATAAGGTTTTAAGTTTCTGTTTCTAATATTATACTCTCTTTTTAGGCTGAGATTATTTTTCCAAAACAAAACACTTACTGCACACTTCTTTTTCAATGCGTGAGGGCCTTTATATATTGGGAAGAACTTTTTAACTTTCCTCCACACTTTACTACTTGGCCTAAGGTCTCTTAGCCATGCTTGCTTTCCTTTCCTGCATTTATATTGCGGTTTCGATTCTTGCGATGCCGAGCTGTACGTCTTAATTTTTCCCTTGCCTTTTTTTCTTGCTCAGTCATGTTCTGGACTTGGAGACAGGTTTTCAAGCTATCAAGGTGGTGTCTAGGGTTGCCACCCGGTTCTTCTCTAAAACATTTTATATTGCTAATTTTTGCCACGGGAATTATTGTATTGATTACTGTCGCAGTAAAGATTTCACTGCCTTGTTGCACCTGGATTTGGTTCAACAGCTGTTGATCGTTTTTTTTACTATCCTCATTCAATTGTCCAGAGAAGTCCAACTGGTGAATGGATTCACTTGTTTCATAATCACTCGAGGATTTCATATCAGTGTCATCTTGATTTTGAGTATCATCTTCTGGTGATGCTTCTGTTACAATACTCTGTTCTTGATGGAGTTCCATATGTGCCTCCAAACGGTCCAATCTTTGTGATGTAATTTTCATAACTTCTTGGAACATAATCATCATCATTTTTGTTTCTTCCCTTATTTCTTTGATGAGAGCTTCCAAATTGTATTTTCGGTCACTATGAGTACATATTGATCTATAAACTTCACCTCTCTTCTGTTCCTCCATTTTGCCTACTATTGGTTATTTTGCTAAACAACAAACACATCTTATTTCTAAACGTATTTGTCTTTTATAAACAATCTAGATACGTATATTTATCACCCGTATCTAGGAGCTATATCCTTCTGTATATAAAAAAAATTTAGTTCTTTCTAAACTAAGTCAGTATTCGAAGTTCCAACTATCTGTTTTCTTTATATGTTTTCAGAAATTAACTTTGCCTACCTTACGAGGTTTTATCTTAAACCTATGCCTATATGTATCTGTTTGTACATGAAAAAAAATATAAAATCCTGCCGTGTCTGTTTTTAATATTTATACTACATATTATTCTCCTCACTTTACTTTATTTATTTTTATATTTCATTTAAATATCACTGCTATTTTGTCACAATATCATTAAAATAACACACTTACAGCTTGACCTGGCTTTCTCTGACATCTGAAACAACTATAAAATGCATTTACATTAATACAAGTATATATATAAAGGAATATGTGAGCAAAATATACATAAGTCATGTTTAAAAATTATTTTGGCTCACTACACATACATTTTTATTTTGATCATCTACCTCCTATGGTTTGTTTATTTGTATTCCGATATGAGAGATTGCACTTACCGACAAATTTATTTGATAAGGGCGCCAGTCAACAAGACAATGGCCATATCAAATATACACATTAATGGATAATGATCCAAGCACACATTGATAAGGATTATAAAGTTTAAATGCGATTAAAATTTATTTTGAGTTTCACTTCACTTTCAAAAAAAATTTAATCTGATTCTGCTAAATGAAAAAAACAAAAAATCTCTGCATGAATAAGTAAATGGTATTTTAAATGACAATATTAATTAAGTCTAAGATGTATAACAACTAAGTAAGGTAATCTGTCTGACCTGGGTTCGAAACCAGTTACCATTTTGGTCAAGACACACAAAAAAAATTAATTTAAACAACCTAAAGTACGATTAACAAAACAAAATATACACAAAAAAAATTAAAAATAAAAGTAAAATCCCATGATAACTGCCACTCCGAATTATGACCCTGGGATTGAAACCAACTACTATTTTGGTCACAAACCGAAATAGATTAACAATTATCAAGCAATTTTACAGAATCACGCATTGAGATCAAAAACTGTTAAAAAAACATTTATATAAAAACGGGTTTTACCGAGCTATAACGAAGTGTATACCATATACACCCATATATATGAATATGTACGACATTAAATAAGCATATATATGACTACATATAAATATACAAACAGATATACCTATACAAATATTTTTTTATTATCATGTACATGATTTTATTAGACAATTCGTCATATTGCAGACCACATACTCCTATTATTTCAGGCTAGTAAACGCTGGTCGCAACTATGACAAGGAAGTAATGATTGCAGACATAGACCTATTATTTCAGGCTACTCGGCAATCCTAAACTCTAAAGTGTAAGGGGTCTTCACCTAAACGGTTACTAGAAAAAGCCTTCACCAAAAACGGTTACTAAAAAACAAGGGCTCTTCACCTAACGGTTACTCAAAGGGGTCTTTACCTAACGGTTACTCAATAAATGATTCAATAGCATAATCCGACTTGAGAAAAAAATCCTTAACTAAAGGTGGCTGACATATATGTTATACAGAAAATATATCTAATATATATATTTATTAAAACGAACGAATACAGTATAACGCATTTACTTTTTATAAAGTTGAAAATTAAGTTTGCTATTATTGAAACAAAACTTATTTTATATACATTGTTTGCACGGAAACGTAATTTCAAAATATTTAAAAATGAAAAATTTTTTTGCATGATTATAATTATTGATTTAAAGAAACGAACGCAGAGAATGTGAAAAAAATATTTGCTAACACCGTACGTTGACACGTGTTAATTTGAACTTATCAAACTTTTTGATCTTGGAAAAAATTTCTATTAACGGAAAAAAAATGTTATCTATTAGATCTTTACAAAAATTTATACAAACTGAAAAAAATTCTATTATCTATTTGTACTTTTTTACTAAAATATTAACATTACCGTATATATGTTATCTTTCGAAAAACATTATTATATCAAAACTCATTTTTAAGCAATACTAAATAACATAAAGTACGAAAGCTATTTTACGGGAGAGCAGGTGGGTATTTATTTGACACTTCCACCTCATCGAAGCTATATACTTTATACGACAAAAACAATATGGCAACTGGCCATGAGAAAACTACTCATTAGGAAAAAAAATTTTGCTATAACTCTGATATTTTATTCTCATTATATATATAAAAAAAAACAACTACCAGAGTGTTAACTTTTCTAAATGTAAAACATTCATTTTAGCAATTTAAAACTCCGAAAAAATTTTTTACCTTATACACATTTAATTTGTTAATTAATTTAAAAAAATGACATTTGGCTCACCCTAGGAAACAAAACTTGGAAAAAGAAATTATACATATATTTTTATATAAATATATTAAACTACAACTAACTTCTCAGGGTACTATTTTTTAAAAAAAAAAAAAAGACATACGTCCCACTGCGACAAACTCGGAGAAAACTTTTTTTACATCTATATAAATTATTTTGTGTTATTGAAAACAATATTATATATATATGCATACCAATCCGGGGGAAAAAATAATTCTACATATATATTATTCATTAATTTAAAACAGAAGAAAGAAAAAACATTATACACACATAACAAATGTTATACAGGGCATTGCAGGGTAGGGAAAATTTTGAATAGCCACACGATGGTCACCAGAATGCGGGAAAAAAAAATTTACTGTGACAGTCAGATGATGTATGTTGGTTTAACCCAGTTCGAATACTAGGCGAAAGTACCTCGAGGCCACCCAAACGCGAGATATTAAATCAAGAATACTATGACCTTTGCCCTATTCACCTATTCTTGAGGCTAACTACAAACCAATAACATTATTTGAGACACGCATAAATTATTTTCTCATCCAGCCACAAAGCTTAGCATCAGAGGGAGACATGGACGGGAACACCTATGGAGCTAAATAGTTAAATGTGCAAAAGTACTAAGAAATATGTCTTTTGCATGCCTGGATCATTGAAAAGTAAAATAAAGCATTACAATAAAATTAGAAAACTCAAGCTATTTTAGTTAAATAATATATTTAATTAATGACTTCAAAATATTAATAATGATTTGATGGCCTCTACTATTCCCTAAATTAATGAAACAAACTAATTAGACAATAAAAACAGATTAAATGATATAATATTTTTGCGGTCTAGGTCTTTTCTTCACAATTTTAATAAAATTGTCAACTCGAATCTCCTCGATAAAGTACAATAAAAAAAATCTTTCGCAAAGCATTGTCTAATTGCTTTGCGCTAAAAAGCGACGGTTTAAAAATGATTTAAAACGTATATAGCTAAATCAGATATACATAATAAGCTAATGGCGGACAAAAGAGGCGTTATCGAGGAGATCAAGTTGGCAAACAAAGGAAACTTACGCGTATGGTATTTAGAAATATAAATAAAATTGGAAAGAGATTTTAAATGTAAAATTAACTTTTAAACTTAACCGCAATAGAATACAAAATATTTATACATGTTAGTAATGAAGAATAGTGAAGGAAAAAGGGTTAAATATATATAGATAGATGATCACACAATATATATCTAAGACTAGTCTATAAAAATGGTTACATTACAAATATAATTAAATACAACATTTCAGAAATTAATTCAACAAAGCAATTAAGAAAGGTATGAACAAAAAAGAGTAGAAAGTAAATAGTTCAATGGACGAGAGATACAGTTACCATCCTGATTCCTTGGTCATGTTCTGTCGACAAGGGTGGCTTGATCCATCCATCGATAGGTATTTGTCGGGACAAGGAAAGTGGAAATACGTAGCATGCTTTTACGAAAAGTCCTACAGACATAGCACAGAGTTTTGATTACTATTGGATGGATGCTATGGCATTTTGATGGTATTTAGGAATCCTGGCAATAGGCAAAGCTTTTTGCCTAGCATAGTAGAATCCATCAAATTCATATCACTTTTAGCTTGTAGCATGTTCAAACTTCTCCGTGATTTTGAAGATAACAGTTGTATAACTTTTTGGAATAAAATCTCAACAAGCAAAAGCAAAATCTGAAAGAGTTCTCCAAAGAGAAATCTGAATGCAATCCAAAAGGAAAATCTGAATGCCAAGTCTTTTTTTCACTCTCCTATTTATACACTTTTTTGTAAGCTACCTTCTATTGTTTTGCCTACGATCTTAGATCTCGATAAGCCTGCCCACGTTGCTTTGTTTCAAGGTAACACTTTCTAAAAATAACTTTTACTTTTTTATTCTAAATTTCTTTCTTTAAACTTTGAATTTTATTAATTAAAAAAGAAAGAGAAGGCCATCTTTAATTTGACTTGAATGGGCTCACTAATTAAAACATACATTCCTTTAGAAAATGTTGGTGGGCTTATCTCAAAATGAAATCATACGCCATATTTTAACAAGATTTTAACAAAAAAGTATATTATTTCTTTTAACAAAATAAGCATTTTATTTCAGCAGAATTTTGCATTAACTCATATATATATGCTTGACGTATATATATATTTGACTAATAGGTTTTACAAGTAATTTTTATTAACAGAAATCTAATCTTAGAATGGAATTTATTTAACACGAAATATTTAAATGTAAATACAAATTTAATAAACATAATTAATTTTAGCTTTAATGCAAAACCCTGCTGATATTGGACTATAAACTTAATTCAGGTCTATAATACTAACTAAGTTTATAGAAGGGTGTCAAGCATGGATCGGACTTCAGATCCATTGCTTCATTTTCCAATAGTTAGTGAGCAAAAAAAAATGTTAAAAAAAAATGCTGTTGCTTCAGGTCAGAGGTAAAAATTTTGTGCCAGGTGAGTTCAAGCCTACTCTTTATTTGCTGTAATATTTAATTTGTTACTAAGTCTTTCTTTCTTTTACTATATAACTAACGGTATATCCATAATTCAATCTCCTGTATCTTAAATTGAGTCTGTGTTGTTTTTAGTCTAACAAACTATATTTATCTTTTTACTTTCTAAATTTTCCGGGGTCCGGTGGTACGCAAGATTTTAAGTTTCTGGCATTGTATACTCCTTTTATGCCGTTACTATCTTCCAAAAGGAAAGCATTTCTCCCGAATCTTTTTTCAACGCATATGGACCTTTGTATATTGGGAAGAACTTTTTAACTTTCCTCCATGCTTTACTACTTGGCTTAAGGTCTCTTTGCCATGCTTGGTTTCCTTTCCTGAATTTATATTGCCGGTTTTGATTCTTGCGATGCCGAGCCGTACGTCTTAATTTATCCCTTGCCTTCTTTTCTTGCTCAGTCATTTTCTAGACTTGGAGACAGGTTTTCAAGCTATCAAGATGGTGTCTAGGGTTCCCACCCGGTTCTTCTTTAAAACATTTTTTGTTGCTAATCTTTGCCACAGGAGTTATAGTATTGATTATTGTCGCAGTAAAGATTTCACTGCCTTGTTGCGCCTGGATTTGGTTCAGCAGCTGTTGATCGTCTGTTTTTTTACTATCCTCATTCATTTGTCCAGAGAAATCCGACTGGTGAGTGGCTTCGCCTGTTTCATAATCACTCGAGGATTTCATATCAGTGTCGTCTTGATTTTGAGTATCATTTTCTGGTGATGCTTCTGTTACAATACTCTGTTCTTGATAGAATTCCATATGTGCCTCCAAACGGTTCAATCTTTGCGATATAATATTCATGAATTCTTGGAACATGTTCATCATCATTTCATTTTCATCTCTCATTTCTTTGATGAGAGTTTCCAAATCGTATTTTCGGTCACTATGAGTACATATTGACCTATAAACTTCGCCTCTCTTCTGTTCCTCCATTTTTGCCTAATATTGGCTATTTTGTTATATAACAATCCCATCTTATTTGTAAAACGTATTTTAGTCTTTTTATAAACAATCTAGAGACGTATATTTTATCACACGTATCTAGGAGCTATATATATCCTTCTGTATATAAAAAAAAATTTAGTTCTTTCTAAACTAAGTCAGTATTCTAAGTTCCAATTATCTGTTTTATATATATATGTTTTCAGAAATTAACTTTGCCTACCTCACGAGATCCTATCTTAAACCTATGCCTATATGTATCTGTTTGTACATGAAAATATATATATATAAAATCCTGCCGTGTCTGTTTTTAATAACTATACTACATACTATTTTCCTCACTTTATTTCTTTCTATATTTCATTTGAATGTCACTGCTATGTTAATATAATTAAAATAAGCCACTTACAGCTTGACCTGGCTTTCTCTGATACCTGAAACAATTAAAAAATGCATTTACATTAATATACAAGTATATATATATATATCAAGGAATATGTGAGCAAAAATATACATAAGTCATATTTAAAAATTATTTTGGCTCACTACGCATACATTTTTTTTATTTTGATCATCTACCTCCTATGGTTTGTTTATTTGTATTCCGATATGAGAGATTGCGCTTGCCGACAAATTTATTTGATGGGGGCGCCAGTCGACAAGACAATGGCCATATCAAATATACATATTAATGGATAATGACCCAAGCATACATTGATAAGGTTTATAAAGTTTAATGCGATTACAATTTATTTTGATTTTCACTTCACTTTCAAAAAAAATCTCTGCATGAATAAGTAAATGGTATTTTAAATGACAATATTAATTAAGTCTAAGACGTATAACAACTAAGTAAGGTAACTTGTCTGACCCGGGTTCGAAAACCAGTACCATTTTGGTCATGACACAAAAAAAATCAATTTAACAGCCTAAAGTACGATTAACAAAACAAAATATACACCAAAAAAAAATTAAAAATAAAAATAAAATCCCATGATAACCGCCACTCCGAATTATGAACCTGGGATTGAAACCAACTACCATTTTGGTCACAACCCAAAATAGATTAACAATTATCAAGCAATTTTACAGAATCACGCATTGAGATCAAAAATTGTTTTAAAAAAAACTTATTTAAAAACGGGTTTTACCGAACTATAACGAGTTGTATACCATATACACCCATATATATGAATATATACTTCACTAAATGAGCATATATATGACCACATATAAATATACAAACAGATATACCTATACAAATATTTTTCTTTATCATGTACATGATTTTATTGGAAAGATTTGTCATATTGCAGACCGCATACTCCTATTATTTCAGGCTAATGAACGCTCGACGCAAATATCACATGGAAACAATGTTTGCAGACGTAGATCTATTATTTCAGGCTACACAGCAATTGAGAATTCAAAAGTGTAAGGGATCTTCACCTAACGGTTACTAGAGGGGGTCTTCACCAAAAACGATCACTAAAAAACAAAGGCTTCACCTAACGGTTACTCAAAGTGGTCTTCACCTAACGGTTACTCAATAAATGATTCAATAGCATAATCCGAATTGAGGAAAAAAATCTTAACTAAAAGTGGCTGACATATATGTTATACAAAAATATATATTTATTAAAACGAACATACGCATTTACTTTTTGTAAAGTTGAAGATTAAGTTTGCTATTATTGAAACAAAACTTATTTTTATATATGTTTGCAGGAAACGTAACTGCAAAATATTTAAAAGTAAGAAAAATTTTGCATGATTAAAATTATTCATTAAAGAAACGAAACGCAGAGAAAGTGAAAAAAATATTTGCTAACACCGTATACGTTGACACGTATTAATTCGAACTTATCAAACTTTAGATCTCAGAAAAAATTTTTATTAACGAAAAAAATGTTATCTATCAGATCTTTACAAAAATTTAAACAAACTGAAAAAACATTTTATTATCTATTTGTACTCTTTACTAAAATATTAAGACTACCGAATATACTATATTTCGAAAAAACATTATATTAAGAACTTCTCATTTTTAAGCAATACTAAATAACATATAAGTATGAATGCTATTTTAAGGGAGGGCGGGTGGGTATATATTTGACACTTCCGCCTCATTGAAACTATATACTTTCTACGACAAAAACAATATGGCAAATCTATTCATTAGGAAAAAAAAATTGCTATAACTCTGATATTTTATTCTCATTATATATATATATAAAAAAACAACTAACGGAGTGTTAACTTTTCTAAACGTAAAACATTCATTTTAGCAATTTAAAACTCGGGGAAAAAATTTTTTACCTTATAGACACATTTAACTTTTTTTTAATTAATCAAAAATGACATTTGGCTCACGTTAGGAGACAAACTCGGAAAAATTATACGTATATTTCTATATAACTATATTAGACTAAAACACACTTCTCAGGGTACTAATATTTTTTTTAAAAAAATGACATACGTCCCACTGCGACAACTCGGAGAAAACTTTTACATATATCTATTACTTCAAATCCCCTATTCCTATTCTTCCAATAAAAAAAATGAAATTCAGCCCACGATGTTGGTGTCAGAATGCGGAAAAAAAAAATTTAACTGTGACAGTCAGATGATGTATGTTGGTTTAACCCAGTTCGAATACTAGGTGAAAGTACCTCGAGGCCATCCATATGCGAGATATTAAATCAAGAATACTATGACCTCTGCCCTATTTGCCTATTCTCGAGGCTAATTATGAACAAACATTATCTGAGACACACATAAATTACTTTCTCACCGGCCACAAAGCTTAGCAACAGAGGTAGAGACATGGACGGGAACACCTACGGAGCTAAATAGTTAAATGTGCAATAAAAGTACTAAGAAACATGTGTTTTGCATGCCTGGATCATTGGAAAAGTAAAATAAAGCATTATAATAAAATTAGGAAACTCAAGCTTTTTATAGTTTAAATAATATGTTTAATTAGTGGCTTTAAAATATTAATAATGACTTAATGGCCTCTGCTATTCCCCTAAATTAATGAAACAAACTAATTAGACAATAAAAATAGATTAATATGTTTGCGGTCTAAATCTTTTCTTCCCAATTTTAATAAAATTGGCAACTTGAATCTCCTCGATAAAGTACAATAGTAAAAATCCTTCGCAAAGCATTTTCTAATTGCTTTGCACTAAAAACAGACAGTTTAAAAATTATTTAAAACATATATAGCTAAATCCTATATACGTAATAAGCTACTGGCGGACAAAAGAGGCGCTATTGAGGAGATCAAGTTGGCAAACCAAGGAAACTTACTCGTATGGAATTTAGAAACATAAATAAAATTGGAAAGAGATTTTAAATGAAAAAAAATAACTTTTAAATTTAACCGCAATGGAATACAAAATATTTACACATGTTAGTAATGAAGAATAGCGAAGGAAAAAAGGTTAAATATAGATAGATGATCACACATATATATTTAAGACTAGTCTAATAAAATGGTTACATTACAAATATCATTAAATAAAATAATTCATAATATAATTCAATTAAGAAAGGTATGAACAAAAGGGTAGAAAGTAAATAGTTCAATGGAGGAAAAACAGTCACGATTACCATTCCCTCCCCTTTTTTTCCCCTCCCCCCTTTTTCCCTCCTTTTCTTTTTTTTTTTTTTTTTTTCTCTTTTTTTTTCCTTTTTTTTTTTTCTTTTTTCCTCCCCCCCCCCACCCTTTTTTTTCCCCCTTTATTATATATAATTTTTAATAAAATTTTTTTTTTTTTAAAACCATATATTATAATTTAATTTAAAAACACATAAAAAAAAAAAAGGGATTTATTAAATATTAAAAACAGTCACGACTGGATTTTATATTTTTTTTCCATGAACAAACTGATACATATAGGCATTGGTTTAAGATAGGACTTCGTGAGGTAGGCAAAGCTGATTTCTAAAAACATACAAATAAAACAGGTAGTTATATAAAATAAAGAACTTAGAATACTTTTAGAAAGAACTAAAAATTTTTTTTTGATATACAGAACGATATAGCTCCTACACATGTGTGATAAAAGATACTTATCTAAATTGTTTATAAATGACCAAAATACGTGTGATTGTTGTATAACAAAATATGTGTGATTGTTGTATAACAAAATAGCCAATATTAGGCAAAAATGGAACAACAGAAGAAAGACGAAGATTATGACAGCGATGAGGAGGTAGTGCTCAACCTTCCAAATACAGCAACATGTACTCATAGTGACCAAAAATACAATTTGGAAGATCTCATCACAGAAATGAGACGAAAGAAAAAAGATGATGACCATGTTCCAAGAATTCATGGGAATGACATCACAAAGATTGAACCATCTGGAGGAAACATGGATCTCCATCAACAACATACTAGTAGACCAAAAGTATTGCCAGATGATGATATTCAGTTAAAATGGCAACATCAACAGGAATAAGTTGACTCTCAGCTTAAATCATTGATGATAATGAATTAGGAAAGGATATGCATACCTTGGATGTATCAGTCAAGCATCAAATACAGGATGGAGAAGAAAATGGACAGATGAATGAGGATATAAAGAAAAAGGAGCAAGACCAACAAGAGCAAGGTGATATTCAGGTTGACTCATTGACTGATGAAGAAGCATGTAAAGATATTCACCTCTTGGACTTGTCAGTCAAACACGAAAGGCAAAGTGAAGGAAATTGTCAGATCATAGAGGATAGCAAGAGCACAATGACTCTTTAGACATTGGATTTGGTAAACGAAACTGAAAAGATGGGCCAACACATTATTAATAAAATGAGTGAACGATTAAGATGGGCAGTGCTGCATCGGAAGACAAAACGAAACCGCCAGTATCAAGTTAGGCAAAGGAAGCAAGTATGGCTGAGAGATCTGAGGCCACGTAGGATAGTGCGGAGAGAAGTCAAAAAGTTTTTTCCGATATATAAGGTTCTCATGCATTAAAAAAGAAGTATGGAGTAAGTGTTTTGTTTTGGAAAAATAATCTCAGCCTAAAAAGAGAGTATAATATTAGAAACAGAAACTTAAAACCTTACGTACCACCGGACCGTGGAAAATACAGACATTAAAATAGATACATACCTTATTAGACTAGAACCAACACTGACCCGAACCTAGTTACATGATTAAGAAAAGAAAACACCATAGTTAGTAACAAATTGAGTATTACAGCGAATAAAGAGTGGCTTGAACCCACCTGGCACAAAACTTTTATCTCTGACCTGAAGCAACTGCATTTTTTTAACATTTTTTTTCTCACTAACTATTGGGAAATGAAGCAATGGATCTTAAAGTCTGATCCATGCTTCACAGCCTTCTATAAAGTTAATCAGTATTGTAGACCTGAATTAAGTTTATAGCCCAATATCAGCAGAGTTTTGCATTAAAGCTAAAATTAATTACGATTATTAAATTTGTATTTGCATTTAAATATTTGGTTTTAAATAAATTCCATTCCAAGATTAAATTGCTGTTTAAAAAATTACTTGTAAAATCTTTTAATCAAACATATATATACGTCAAGCGTATATATATATATATGAGTTAATGCAAAATTCTGCTGAAATAAAATGCTTATTTTATTAAAAGAATTAAGAATATATTTTTCTTTTTAAAATCTTGTTAAAATATGGTGTATGATTTTATTTTGAGATAAGCCCGCCAACATTTTCTAAAGGAATGTATGTTTTTTAATTAATTTAGCACATTCAAGGCAAATTAAAGATGGCCTTCTCTTTCTTTTTTAATTAATAAAAATTCAAAGTTTAAAGAAATAAATTTAGAATAAAAAAGTAAGTTATTTTTAGAAAATGTTACCTTGAAACAAAGGAGCATGGGGGGGGGGGGGCTTATCAAGATCTAAGATCATATGTGAAACAATAGAAGGTAGCTTACAAAAAGGTATAAATAGGAGAGAGAACAAAAGACTTGACTTTTCCTGTTGAGATTTCTTTTTAGATAGAATTCATTCAGATTTTTCTTGTGCATGCTTTTTTGAGATTTCTCTTTAGAGAATTCATTCAGATTTCTCTTGCTTGCTTTCCGTCAGATTTCTCTTTGGAGAATTCATTCAGTTTTCTCTGATTTTCCATTCAATCATTATGATTCATACGATTATGATTTATAGCAGGCATGGGCAACCTTTCCTAGTTCAGGGGCCAAATTATCTTTCTGTCTTTGAGTCAAGGGCCGGACCAAATAATTAAATAGTATAATATAATAGTGAATAATAAAGAGCTATATAAATTTCATAATAATGATGTAACAATTTAATGTGAGGATTAGCCTTGCACTTCAACAATGAAACTATCAATGTTGATGGGAATACTGCTTAAGAACAATCACATAGAATTTTCAAGGTTTTTGTCAGTTATTCTTGTCCGAATTTTTGATTTATTGAATTCCATTCTAGAAAAAAAACTGTTCACACATATATGTGCTGCCAAAAAGACAAAATTCTTTTTGAAAAGGCACTACATTTTTATATTTTTCTTCCACCAAATGTTTATAAAAATCCATCAAAGCAATGTTGTTAAATTGTAATTTTAGCACTAAATCTGCTTGAACCTCAATAAGTTCCATCTGCAAATTTTCTGGCATATTATTTATATCAGCATCCATCGGATGATAAAATATAGTGAATATGGAGTCTTTATTTTGGAAGTCAGCAAACCTTGTATCAAATTGCTCTATTAATGTCTTCAGTTGATTTCCATAACAAATTATAAGGGATATTTTTATGAGTTGCTAGAGTAGGAAAATGGTAACAATTTTTAGCTCTTATCTGACTTTCCAACAATTTTACTTTATTACAAAAAGCACTGACATGTCCATACAGTTCATGGATCAATTGTCCTGGTTTTTGCAGTTTAAGATTTTCATTTAGGTATCCAGTGACATCTACAAGGAATGCTAAATCAAACACCCACTCATCATCTCTTACTTGGTTAATTGTTTTTCCTTTTATGTTCATAAAATCTGCTGTCTTGTCTCAGATCATAAATCATTTTAACCTTTTACCTTTACTCAACCACCTCACATCACAATAAGACACATTGTCATAATCTGAAAATAAGTCTGCCAAATATTCCTTAAATTGCAGTGATTAATTACATGTGACTTAATAAAGTTAATACTGATTACTACAACTTCCATAACATTTCTAAATTTAATTGATTTTGTACACAAATTTTTTGGATAATGCAATGAAAATTTGTTAAATTTTTCAGATGGATCTGTAATTTTGTTACTTTTTCATGAACTATTCCAATAAATCCCTTCCATGTACCAACCATTGCAGGAGCTCCATCAGTGCATATGCCAGATAGTGAACTTCATTTAAGCCCAAATATCTTGAAGACTGTTTTGACTTCTTCAAATATATCTTCACCAGTAATTGTCTGTTTTAGGGCCAAAGTAAAATTCTTTTGTGATATTAAATCCACATCAACTCCCTGAATAAATATTGCTAGTTGTGTTGTATCAGAGGCATCAGTGCTGTCATCCAAAGCAATTGAAAATGCTTTGAATCTAGCAATCTCCTCTTTTATACTTTTTTGGATATCATCAGCCATGATTTCTATCTACTGGACATCAGTACATCTCAACAAACTAATATTCTCAAAATCTTTTCTCTTTTCAGGACATATTATATTTGCAACATTCAACAGACATTCTTTGATCTCCTCCACCAAATGATTTAGAATGCTTAGCAAATTTTTCATTTACCACAAAGCTGGCTTTCACAATGCTTCCATGCTGCATTTATTACTTGGTGAACATTTTCTGCTGGGTATCCAAGTTCTTTAATTTCTCTATTTCATCTTTTCTTAGTTGTCCATCAATTTTTTGGTGATCTGCATGTTTTGAAGTAAAGTGTTTCTTCAAGTTGTATTCTTTATTGACTGATATGGATTCATTGCACAACAAACATATAGGCAAACCTTTATTCAGAATAAAATAGTACTTGTCTGTCCAGCTGTCTTGAAATTGATGATCCTCTGTATCTAGTTAATCCCTGACATTGTTCTAAATTTCAAACTATATATTCAGAATTGTCAAACAAAACTGTTTTTAACACTGCAGATTCTGAACAGAAAACAATATAAATGCAGGCACTTAACAAGGCACAAACCCAATGTAAATATTAAAATAAAAAAAAATGATTTTTACACTCCAGATAGAACACAATATAAATACAAGCACTGAACAAGGCACAACCTCAATGCAAGTATCAAAATGACACATTGTAACATGTTCACACACTACTAGTCAAAATGGGAAAGAGATCATGATGAGAGAAAACAAACTATTCAAAATATTAATTCTGAGAGAAGCTAAATAAGACAAAAAAAGTGATTTTCAGTAATTGCTAATGATTATAACATAATATCTTTATAAAACATTTATTAATAAACCAAAAAGTACATTACTAATAGGGAATTGTCTTTGAAAATATTTTCTTTTAATAAAGATTGCTCATAGGAAATATATGAAAAAAGCAGAAATTGCCATTGCTGGCTTTACAAAAATTGCTTTTGCAAAAACAATAGAGAATAATTTTTTAATAACAGTAAATAATTTATTAACTTTTATAATTTCTTTTGTTTCTTTGATGATAATTAGTTGTGGATGTATCATTTTTTTAATGTTATAAATTTCTAATATTTCATTCTGTGCCACATTTTAACTTGGTTCGTAAATTTTCAAAGATTACACAAATACGGCAATCACCAAATATATTTTTTAAAAGGTGATCTTACGCGAATTTATTTCAGCCAAATGTACACTGAATTAAATTACTAAACCAGATTAAACAGGGACACTCAAATATGACATTTAATATATTTTATTATATTTACCTTTTAATTTAAAAAAAAGCATATTCTCTTTTCCTATAGCATTTCCAACTGACTCGAATCTTTTTTTATATATATAAAGAACAAATACAAGCTTAAATTAAACACAAACATTATCATTTTTTTAAAAAATACAGTACAAATTATTTAACTAATATTCTTTTTATTGATCTTTCAAGATCGAGCAGTTAACATTATTAGGAAAAATCTAATCTGATTCACACATGAATTATAATAAAATGCATATAAAAAAAACATATTTAAATCATATGAGTTTAAACTCCTCTCCCTTTGTTTTAACTCATTTAACATAATATAATAAAATTACCAGCAATAATCCTACACTCTATTGTTGAAACATTTAAGACACTTAATAGTATATATCTACTACGCAAAATGGAAAGTTCACTCAGTAAAAGTTTATAGCTACCCTGATCAATCAGTGATGGTCCTGTGGGAGAAGTATTTCATCCTATGCTTGCCGTGGTTTGCCCAGTCACTAACTTCAGAAAAATTCCAATTAATCTCAAACAAAAGACAATCACATAATTTATAGTTGTTGTTTTTTTGCAATGTTACTTATAATCCTGAGGAAACATTCCAAACTGATGAGCGTAATAGATAGCACAAAAATACCTCCACTATCAAAGTCTCAACAATGGAGCTAATTTCAGAAAAATTCTATACTGTACTTTCTTTCTCCTTCTATCTTTAAGAATTTCTAAGAATTAGAAATAAAACAAAAGACAAACTTTTATATATATAAAAAAAAAACCTGCAAGATCTTATGTTTTGTTTTTTTCCTTTTTGTTTTTTAATCTCGATTTAATTGATTTCAAAACTTTTAAAATTCACTTTAAAAAAAAGAAGTTTTATTATTTATTTTTAGTATAGTTTTATTATAAAATAATATATACGCGATTTTAATAATATATATATATATGTGCGTATATACATATGAGTATGAGCTGGCAGAAAAATACCAGCTCTATTCTAATCTTTTCAATACGTTCCATGCAGCTAATTAAGACGTGCTTTTTTGCTATTGCCAAGAACTTAGTTTTCACATTTATTTTCATTATTTTAAAATATTAATAATTTTAGTTTTTTTAAATTTTAATCATTAAAAGACTTAAATAAAGATATAAAATATTAATTTATTAAACAACATAATTATTTAATTGCACAAAAAGTAAAAATCAAACATAACTCTCGCTAGACTCTATTCAAAAATTTGACAGTCGGAATCAAACATGGCTGAAATAGATTAGTGGCGGGCCGGATTAAAAGTCATAAAGGGCTGGATCTGGCCCGAGGGCCGGAGGTTGCCCATATGTGATTTAAAGGATTGGTTATTGATTATCTCGGTGAATCCGTGCTGAGAACCTTTCAGATTTTGCTTCTCGTTTAGATTTGATTCCAAAAAGTTATTCAACTGTCATCCTCGGAATCACGGAGAAGTTTTAACATGTAACGAGTTAAAAGTCATAGTATTTTGATAGAAACGAAATATGATTGGCAGTTAGGCAAATAGCTTTGCCTGCCGCTGGGGTTCCTAAAAACCATCAAAATGCCATAGTATCCAACCAATATTAATCTGAACTCTGTGCCGTGTCTGTGGGACTTTCCTTGAAAGAATGCTATGTATTTCCTTTTTTTTTGTCCGGACAAATACCTATCAATGGATGTATCAAGCCACAAACGTCGTGGGAACAAGACCAAGGAACCAGGGTGGTAATGGTATCTCTCCTCGTGAACTATTTACTATTCTACCCTTTTTGATCATACCTTTCTAAATTGCATTTTTGTAGTATATTTCTGAATTGTTTTATTTAATTATATTTGTAACATAATTATTTCTATTAGCCTAATCTTAGATATATATATATATTGTGTGATCATCTATCTATTTATATTTAACCCTTTTCCTGCGCTATTCCTCTTGGTAACATGTTATCAATACTTCGTATTCCATTGCAGTGTAAGTAAAGGTTAATTTTTTATTTAAAATATCTTTCCAGTTTTCATTTATGTTTGTAAATTCAATATGAGTAAGTTTCCTTTTTTTGCCAACTTGATCTCCTCGATAATGCTTCTTTTGTCTGCCATTAGCTCATTACATATATCTTATTTAGCTATATCTGTCTTAAATAATTTTAAACTGTTTTTAGTGCAAAGCAATTAGAAAATGCTTTGTGAAAGATTTTTTTTATTGTACTTTATTGAGGAGATTCGAGTTGACAATTTTATTAAAATTGGGAAGAAAAGACTTAGACTGCAAAAATATTATATCGTTTATATCCGTTTTTATTGTCTGATTTGTTTTTCATTAATCCACAGGGGAATAGCGGAGGCCATTAAAACATTACTAACATTTTAAAGTCATTAATTAAAGATATTATTTAATTAAAAAGCTTGAGTTTTCTAATTTTATTTTAATGCTTTATTTTACTTTTCCAATGATCCAGGCACGCAAAATACATTTTTCATAAACTTTTATGCACATTTAACTATTTAGTTCTATAAGTATTCTTGTCCATGTCTCTCCCCTGATGCTAAGTTTGGGCCGGGTGAGCAATTAATTTATGTATGTCTCAGATAATGTTGTTGGTTCGTAATTAGACTCGGTAATAGGTGAAGAGGGCAGAGGTCATAGTATTCTTGATTTAATATCTCGTGTATGGGTGGCCTCGAGGTACTTTCGCCTAGTATTCGAACTGAGTTAAACCAACATACATCATCTGACTGGCACAATATATATTTTTGTGTCTATGTATGAACTCCACAAGTCTGCATCCTCCCATTTTTATCATCATAATCAAATTTTTGCACAGCACTTTCATCTTTTGACCATTTCCCACTTCTAGCAATAAAGCCTCCCATGACAATTTTAAAATATTTGATCTGATCAGAAATCTATTGTTTATTTATATAAAAATCCTCTACTTTTTCATCACAACAAGAATTTGTTGGGGCATATAAATGTGAATTACCTGCATTTGGTATCATCCATTAACTTCAATAGCTAGTCTTGCCATTCTGTCTTGACTCACTGCCAATCTCCGCA
The DNA here is from genome assembly GCA_028023455.1 of Epiperipatus broadwayi. NCBI lineage: Eukaryota > Metazoa > Onychophora > Udeonychophora > Euonychophora > Peripatidae > Epiperipatus > Epiperipatus broadwayi. The sequence goes on along the minus strand of JAQFVV010000074.1, from coordinate 2,036,222 downwards.
ATTTTTTCCAGTTTTTATTTATAATGAATCCCATTCCACTTATGCTTTTAATATTTGTGCTTTTGTAGTCTAATATCTCTCCACTTTCATCTTCTAACTTCACAAAGTTTAACGTCCCATTTAATATTAGACAATTCTTCCAATTCAAGCAATCTTTCACTCAAAAGTAATCTTTTCAAATGGAAGCTTGGGTTCACAATCATACAATTCTTAGCACTCTCCTCCTTCATGTGCAAACTGCTACTTTGTGTGATAACCTTAAAGCATCTAGCAAATAAGGACTATAATTTAATTTTGTCTATCATGATTGTAAATATCTGTTTAAAAACAACTTCATTCATATATAGTTAAAAACTATTAGACAACTGAGAATACCCTGTGTGGTTTAGCATATTGATAGGGTCATATTCTGGAATAAAAGTTCTAGCATCAATTCTGGTGCTTTTGTTGTTTAAAGTTCTGAACTCTCGAACAATAAAACATTTGAATATATGTATAGGCAATTGAAAAAAATTATGATACTTCTTGATCTTAACTCAGATTTAAAAATTCAATAAACTCACCATGCTGGTGATGCATGTTGGTTATCCATCCATGTTTGTAATCTTATCGTAATAATGTTTGTATAACAAGAACATATAGAATGAACATTAAGAATTTGTCCTGCTTTATTCCTTTAAGATCTCAAAGAGAATCAAAGAGTCTCTTTTTAACAGCAAACTTCTTCCTGCAGCCATGTAATTCTTATACATACTTAAAAGATAAATGAATTGATTTATATTAATTTTTGATTTCTTTATAGTAAATGTTTAAGTAAACAAAGCTACTCTATTTTAAAGAAAATCATTTGTTCTAATTTTTTAAAGCTCTTTTAAAATATATATTTTGAAAAGTGAATTTTATCATTTTTTTTAATTATTTATATACAAATGCAATTTTTTAATTACTATATATTGTCACTAGTTTATTTGATAATTATTATGATTTATTATTTGTAATTACATTTAAATGTAAATAATTTAAAATAATCCTTGAGTATAATTATGTTGAACTTTTTTTCACATTACTAACAAAATTGCAGAAGTATAATTTTTAAATAATTTGTTGTAATTTGTTTTTAAATGATTGTTTGGTTCTCATGAAAACTGGGGAACCACAGGAAACATTCTAGCTTCTATTTTATTTTTAATTGATCTCAATAAATACATTTTACATAGGTACTATATCTTAATTTTAAAAAAATATTAATGATTTTAAGTAAAGATTTCTGTCCAAAAATAGATTAGATTGACTAATCAATAAAGTATAATGACTTAAATGGTAACACACTCACAGTTGTTGTTAGTTTGACATATAATATGTATATATACATGTTGAATAAATTAAGCTGAAGTTAAATTGGTCACATAATTGGAATGCTATTTAATTGACTACTGAAATTGTTCATTATTAGCAACATTGATCTAACATGGAAAATCTTCAAGATGAGTTTCAGATAAGCAATTCTGAGAAACATTTTTTTATTAGACTGCCTATACTTCAGTGAATGAAAGTAGCATCATAAATATGTAATCATATGTAAATAAAGTTCACATTTAGTATATTGCAACATCTTATGAAATCTTTATAGTTGTTACCATTTTCTTTTATTTTGATAATCTCCAGGTCTCATATTCTTATTTGTTATCCTGTAATTATGTCTCGATTTTGTCTCACCTTGTATTTATTTTTAGTACTTTATATAGAAATCTTTATTTCTCCATTCTCCTGACATATTCAAATTATATGTCTTTTTTATAGCAAACATATTTAAAGATTTTGGGATAATTAAATTTTTTTAAAAAAATATCAGTTTGAAATTACTTCTGAGAATAATACAAAACTTATATATTTTTTCACTTATTATGAAGAAAGAATAAATAAAAAAATTAGTTATCTGCAGATAATTTATAAACTAATAAATCTAAGTGTGAATAATCTAATAGTTTGTATTAAGGATTAAAAAGAAATTAATATCATTGTATCACAGGTATAAAATAAAGTTTATTGCATATATCATCATCAACCATTATCACTCCACTGCAGGATGAAGGTCTCTCCAAGTTCAATCCATCTTCTCCGATCTTTAGCTTCTCTTTTCCACATCACCCCTGCATACTTTCTTATTTCATCCATCCATCTCACATGTGGTACCTTTCTGAGTCTTTTACAATCTCTTGGAATCCAGTTTAAGATTTCAATTGTCCATCTATTATCATCTCTTCTAGCAATATGTCCAGCCCAACTCCACTTCAGTCTTTTAATTTTTTCAATGAAGTCAGTAACATCTATTTGTTCTCTTACCCATATATTGTGTTTTCGATCTCTTCTTGTTACTCCCAACATGTATCTTTTCCATACTTCTTTGAGTGCTCATATATATTGCATATATTGTAATGGTCAGAATCGTATGATCAGCCAACAAGATTCAGAGACCTAGCAAAAAGTACTTCAAACCAGCATGTTTGGGATATGGTAGTCGTGGAACAGTACTAAGCTTTAACCTATTTGCCAGTGCTCCAAAATCTCCACTATCCAACCAACACTCCTAATGCTACTAATGATCATCGCTTTTCTTTGGTCCCGGTGGTCAGGGTAAAACAAGGACTCTATCAATTCAAACTTAGCCTGTCATGCACCAGAATTATCAAATTAATCTAAAATACTCACCAAATACTTTGATACAGTTCAGAATATTATTTTAAATATTTTATAGGTTTTGAATATATACATATATGGCTTAACTAAGTGTGGACATAGTTGGGTGGATATGATGAACCAGGGAATGACATGGCAACTGTATAGATATATATGATTTATTAACACAATTCATTAGAAAATAGAAATAATAATAACAATTTTTGGATCTTATTATGATCCATGTATGGGTGTTACATTTAAACCAAAAAATAATAATTACAATATTTAATTATCAGTTATTGATAATGGTACAATATTTAGATGTTACTAGGATAAATGTATGATTTTTACAAAGAATTACAATATTCAACTATCAGTTATTTATAAAGGTACAGTATTTAGATATCACTAGGATAAATGTATGATTTTTACAAAGAATTACAATATTCAACCACCAGTTATTCTAAAAGTACAGTATTTAGATATCACTAGGATAAATGTATGATTTTTACAAAGAATTACCTGTCAATAATGGCAACCAAGGTTATGAACTAAAAATAACAATTACAATATTAAACATCAATATTAGATGTGTGTGAGCATTACAATGAAGTCATACTATCAATAATGACAACAGAAGCTATGGACCAGAAATAATAATTTCAATAGTATTTAAACATTAGTGTTAGATGTGTGTGTGCATTTCAATGAAGTCATACTAGAATTCATGACAACAACAACTATGAATCAAAAACCATAATTATAAATTAACCAGAAATAATAATTACAACACATAGTAAATATCAGTATTATACATGTGTAAGCATAAAACAAATTTTTATGTTGATAATGATAATATTTGATCAAGAAATATGCCACTATAAAATTAATATGCCACTTGTCAAGAGTAAACACAATACCTGGTTAAATTAAATTAGAGGCCAGATATATATATAATAAATTTGTGTGTGTGTTCACATACATAGGGAAAGTCAAGTATATTTTTTGTTATTATATTTACTTTTAGTATTCCCAGCAGGAGTTATGGACCAAAGCATAATTCTAACTCCCTTTATTATCAATAGTTATATGGTAAATATGGTTTATCTATCCCACACAGCATTACCAACAGAATCTAATTACAGAAGATCAGTGGCGTCTAAGTTTGAATCCTGTGCCAGTTATATTATTAGTGGCATTTGCAAACATGGGCCAATCTCCTTTATCGAGTAATAAAATATATAAGTTCCTATGAAAACACATTCGCAGTCAGCGTGGCATGTGTAGGAAATAATGGAGTATGAGCTTTGAATCCCTATTGTCATAGAGTGCCCATTTCTCAGCTCAAAAACACGGCTATCTCCAGGACCCTGGTAAAAATATCCGTCTGGCAGCTCGCGTAGCATTACTCGACATATATTCATTATTAAAAGCCATATAGGCACAGATCATTCTATTACGCAACACTGATATATTTGCCCATAAAAAGCATTAACTTATATCTGTATAGATATTTTCTTAAACCTGTAATAAGTAATAATGGGAAAATTTAAGATAACCATATCTTGTAGGCTATAAAACACCCAAGTGCTTAAATATAAAGCTTAACCACAAAATGCTAAAGAGGCAAAAACATTACTGCTGAGATAGTACCTTTTACCCAAATGTATGCATCACTAAATATATAGATAGTGAGATGAACACATACCTTTGTAATAAGTAATATTGCCCGTTTTACATTTAAGAAAAAGAAGCACTATCATTATTATTATTTTTTAACACATAAATAAATGCATATATATATATATTATTTCATTTTAATTGTCATAAAGAATTTTAATCAAATCTAAGTTAAATAGATAATAATTTTAACAATTATTTATATTCTCAATTTCTATGAACAAAGTATATATGAGTAGATGGTGAATTTTAATCCAGATATTTAATTTTCTCTCTTTTTTTGTTTTAACAAATTAAAATGACATTTTAAACTAATAACAACTATGCAAACGATTTAAGAAATTCAATTTTTTTTTTTTAAAAAAAAAAAAAGAAAAATTTATTGACTTTGTTTATACATGAACTACATTTTTAACAACAGCTTGAGAAAAACTACTCTGTATTACTGTATCGTGGAGTCTTGAGGTGACTTAAGTTCTATGATTCTTCTTCTATTAGGATGACTTTAGACCATGTTTCTTTATACAGCCTGTCTGGAGCTAACATTCTTTCTCTAATGCTGATGCTCTTAATCAATGTTTTGAAGGTATCCAGGATATTGGTTGTCATATTACTGATTACATGTGTGCATCTGGTTAGCCAGATTGCAAAGGAAAGAAAGATTGAGAGTCTGATGTTTGAGAAATTTCCTTTCTTGATTGAATGTTGAATCGAAAACAAGTCTACATTTTGTTTTTTGGCTTTATCATTGATAAATGTTTTTAGCGAGCTGAGTATCGGACAGTTATGAAAGATGTGTTGGATCGTTTCATCTTCCATAGTACATAATTGACATCGAGGGTTAATTTTGGTAAATCGCCTTTTCCACACTAGAAAATGGCAGGTGGGTAATGAGCCCAGATTTAATTTTATAATAAAGTCTATATATTTCGGTTCTAAGAACTAATATTTTGCTTTCTTACTCATGATTCTATTGTTGAAGCCAAGAGCGCTTGGTATTGCAGTAGGAGTGTTGATCTTGAGCTTGTACACATCCCAATATGACTTTTTGCTATCAAGTGTGTTTTGTGTTGGGCTAATGCACTTGTTGACATGATTCCATATTTATGTCATCCATATGCTACTTTTAGGTGCTGGAGTGTCCGTGGGTGAAATAGTTAGTGTTATATTCAGGTGGACAGATTTCAGGGAGAAGGCACGCAGTGCTGTTAATGATTTTTGCATGTATATTGTGGAAACTGAATGAAGGCCAAGGCCGTTAAGTTCTTTGGGCATTTGTGTTTTTGCAATGCTTATGGTGACAACCTTTCCTTTCCATAGTAATTTAGAACATAGTGAGTTGACTACCTTTTCAAAGGTTTTGGTGGGTTTAATAATTGGCAGATAATAGTTTAGTCTGGAGAACACTAGCATATTGAGCAATGTAGCTTTGCCTGGAAGCGACAGTGGAATCCCAAAAAGTGATTTCACTATTTTCTTGGTTTTTTTGAGGATTGTGTTTTGGATTTCTTTGGTCATGGCGAATTTAGTTTTGGCTATAGGAAAACCTAAGAAATGTTGAGGTTTTGATGTGAATATCGATTGAATTATAGTTCCAGATTTAATTTTCCATATTGATGATTTACTGTTGTTGATTTGGAGGTTTAATTTTTTTGTATGTTTATTGATGATTTTCAGTAGTGTTTGCAAATGTGATTTATCAGGAAGGAAGATAGTGACATCATCAACGTATGAGATGTGATTAATTTGTTGTTTTAATGCTGGCACATATATTCCAGGCATATTGTGTTCAATATCCCTTAGCATTGGATTTATATGTTATGAAACAGAGTGTAGCCAGAGGCGAGCCCTGGGGGATTGAAAGATGTGGTCTGAACCCAGTAGACAACTTTCCATCTAGAGAGGTAAATATCGATCTATTTAAAAACAAGTTGGCAATTATTCTGATATACACTTGAGGCACTTGGTACTCTTGCAGTATCTGAAAGAGGACTGAAGGGATTACTGTGTTGAACGCTGAGGAGAAATCTTATTGGATAGCTAGGGGCCTTGACTTTCTGCTTTGTCTAACATGTTCAATTATCAGGAGGAAGTGTTGCACGGCTTCGATGGTTGATGAGCCTTTGCGTGCATATTGATGTGTTGATATATATGTATAAAGCTGGTCTTGTATTTGATCTTTGATTAAGGATTCGATTGTGTTTATAAGCAGAGGTATCATTGAAATGGGACGTAGGTTAGTAAGACAGGATGGGTTTGCTTGTTTTTTTCAAAAATGGGACCAATGCCACTGGATACAAATCTGGAATATTTTGGAAGTCGCCAGCAAGCACGTCAATCATCTTCCTCAGTATTGGTATGGTGAAGTGGCTGAGGTGGAGAAGTACAAATTTGGGTATTTCATGGAGTCCGGGATGTGTGCTTTCCGGGTATGCAAGTAGCTTTTGGAGTATTTGATTTTCTGTAATGTTGTGGTTGGAGAAGTTGCGAGAAGTTGCCTGTATCTTTCCAGATGTTACCTGTTTTAAAGTTATATTTGTAATTTTTGTTTAAAGTGATTATGGATTTTGGAGAGCATCGCTGGACCACTGTAACAGTTTTGATCTACTGAGATCATCAGTGGTGCAGGCCGCCTCATTGTTCCCAGTGCCCATCTGATATAACTGTGAGTCCAATTGTGCTTGTTTGCTGGAAAAATCTTGGATCTTTTTGTGGCTATATATTGAGCAAGTATCTTTTGAGTGTTGTGGTAATGGATTTTGAAATCCAAGATGTCTTGTATATTGGTATCTGTGGGGGAGAGTATACTCAACCTATGATTGATGGTATCCAATTCATTTAATAGCTGATTAGGTCCTTTAGTCTTCTTAGTATGGTGGTCGATGAGTGAGCTCAATATTTCTACAAATGTTGACCATGCTTGAAGAGGTGGAAGTGTGAGAAGGATGTAAGCCTCAGAGAAAATTCATTCTGGAGTTGCTACTTTATTTAAGAGTCTTATGGTGCTATTATGATTTGATTGTGTTATGGTAGAGGAGTCTAAATGTAGTGAGATTAATATGGCCAGATGGTCAGAGAAAGGTACTAGTTGAAGTTTTGCATTTAGATTAAAGTGGAGTTCACATGAGTAGTAGAGCAGATAAGAAATTCAAATTTGACTGTCTGTTACTTTGCAATTAAAAAAAATAGTTACCCTTCTCCCACTTAAGATTGGAGATAAAACAAACAAATTTATACATAAATTGGTTTAATAGTAAAATATCATTTGTCCCATACTTGGCTGGGTGGCATAGCTAACATTAATCAACAAAGTATAGATTTTTATAATTAAAGAAAACATACTGGCATATTTCAAAATAAATAATTAAAGCTGTATTTATAAACTTCATAGTAATTTTTTGTTCCATTTTTAGAATTAGACATTACACTCTTTTTTTCTCTACCATTAATAAGTAGAAATCTAGTCTCTCAACTTAATTTCAATACTGTTTGCGCTTTATAAAAATAAATATAAATATTATTTAAAAACAATAATAAAAAAAAAATTAAAACCCTCATATATATCACTGTCCTTTTGAAACACATCTTTTTTAAGATATAGTCTTTTACTGAGCAGTTAGAAATCTGAGAATTTTGAATTTAGATATTCTAGAGTTTTTATAGAAGCATTTTTTTAATCTATAAATGTTTTTTTAAAGACTGAAAGTTTATACTTGCAATTATGTCACTCTGATGAGGCAACTATCTTCTTACTGGCTTGTCTTTTTATGTCAGGACCCTTTTGGCTTTACTGGACATAGTGCAGGCTGGATTCAAAGTTGGTTCTCCATTTTTTCAGCAGCAGCGGCATGAAATCAGATTTCTTTTCTTCTACAGATGCATTTTTTGGAGATTTCCCCAGAGAGGGGAAAGGTAAACTTTGACTACTCACAGATCATGATGATTTTTTGACATCAGCTTATGTTCACTGTCTATTAGAGAGAATCTTTCACTTTGACTCTTAAAACTTTTTTTTCACTTCTGACTGCCCACAATTCTCTCTGCTTTAAAAAAACTCTTTTACTTTCTTTGATTTTTACTCTTTGACTGCCTGTCTAGAAAAAAATAGCCCAGTATTTATATGCTAACAAAACTTTTCTCAGCATAACCAAAAATCAGTACAGTCTTTGTCTAATCTTATATTTTTTTCTTAACACCTATATCATAATTGCCTTTGTTAGAAACGAAAATAGGCTGGTTGACTGTTCTTTTAATTCAAAACTAGTTAGCAAAATCCTATTAAGATTAAATTAAGGTACGAAAATTGTGATTGTATTTTTAACTGCCATTTAAAGATGACAAATAATTAACACTTCCATGCAACTCTATGAATGTTTAAAAAAAAATAGACTCATAAAAAATGTTATTTCCAAAGAAAGAATGAGTCATTTTTCTTTGTCTTTTAGGAAAAACATATAGACAAAGGAATTTTTTTTTTCTTCCAAATATATAACAAAAAATGTATTTCAATAAAACAAGATATACATATATGTGCTCTCATTCAATAACACACGCATCCATATATTATTTTCTAACCAAAAATGAAAAAATCAAATATTTGATCTATATATATATCCTACTTTTAAACAACTAACATGAAGCTATGTGTGTGCATACACACTGATTGCTTCAATATATGACAGCTTAAAAAGAATAATGCCTGTAAGTTTGTTGTTGTTCTTGTTAGTGCTGTAATATTTAGTTTTAATATGCCAAATAAATAATTTATTAGAACTAAAAACATGAATTTCAGCATATTTTTGTATAGAAAATAGTAATAAAAATAGTCAATTCACATATATGTGGATGACACAAACATTTTATGAATTGCACTTTGGATATGTTATGTCTGATCTTTGCATAGGACTTTTCACATATGTACTCTTTCAATTTTATCTTGTTGCATTTAGTTTGCTTCAGCATTTCAGAGCATGACATTACTAAACTCTACTTTCATTTTTAGTATTATAAATATGAAAGGAATTAAATATGAATATAATTAATAGCCATTCACTGATCTTTATTATTGGATCTATTATTGAGTCAGTACATTCTATGGATTGGCATAATAAACTTATTAGTATTGTCTCTGTTAAATACATAGTCTAAAATGTGATAGTTAATGAATCCCTTAATGGATATAGATACAAAATAATATATATACACCTGGGTCTCTTTTTACGTGGACTTATTTAACACGATTTTGAAGTTATGCGATTCGTGTTTCACCGGAAGTCGACCTCTGATAATGCGCTATTACTTTAAATAATAAATTTCGCGCACTTGCGTTATATTGAAAGTAATAGCACATTATTGGAATTCTACTTTCATCTTAGTAATTTCAATATTTTCAGTGCTTTATAATAGTAAGATTTTATGCAATAATGAAATTAAAATCATGATTTCCACATTTTATGTATACACACATTAAATTTTACAAGATCATAATGTAAATTTGTTCAAACATTGTGCGTGTTAATTTTGCATTTTAAATCACATTCTGTTTTTGCTTTTTAGAAAAGAACGTAATCAATTATTAATCATTTAGTGTCCACAAGTTTATTTTTAAAAGGTCAGTAATAGCAGTGGGCACAATGAAAAATTAAAATCTGATTTTTAATTGTAATTAACAATTTAAAAATTACTTACGGGCAACTTGAAATTGTAAAATGAAATTTGATTTTTAAACGGAATTAAAAATTAAAGACAAAAATAAGAATTTAATTTTTAGTTGTTAGTTTTAATTAAATTTTTCCCAGCAGTGGTGAATAAATGTCTTTTTATTATCATAAGTCTAAGTTCATAAACAATTAATAAAATCATTGTCGTCGTCAACAGAAAACCATTAACACAACATGAGAGTGAAGTTGGCGCTAGTTGTATTTTCTCTTGTGAGAATAATTGCTGAGATATTCTTGACTTCGTTTAAGGAGAAGCCAAATACATCACATCACATCACATGAGAATCTGATTTTTTACTAGTTTGCAAATGAATGTGTTTTTGGGCAAATAGTGATAATAATTAAAACGTATGTAAAAAAATGTAAATTACTGTACTGTAAATTATGCATAAAAATAAAAATAAAATTAAATATTATAGTTAAAAAAAGTTTGTCTTGTATCAATTTTTTTCAAATTTGAAATTTTTTATTAGTCATATTTTATTTCCTTATTTTTTTTTTTTTTTTTGCGCGAATTTTAAAGTAATTTTACATTGGTGCTTTGCTTTTACACGAATTTTGAAAAATCACAGACCGCATCCCCCCTTTTTCAATGTAAGTTACATCTATTTTTGCGCAATTTTGTTTGCGCGTGTTTTCTGAGGAACCTATTTATCACGTAAAATGAGACCCAGGTGTATATAAAGAAATACTATGAAGTAGTGAAAATTCAAATTAATGTTATTTGATATATTCATATTATGGAACTTGGAATTGAGAAGTGTTGATTTTAATTTTATATTATTAAATGATCCATTATGGTTTCATAATCATTTATGAGAATTTAAAAAATAAAAATAATAATTGGATGGTTAGTCACTTGATAATCATTCAACATTCAAGCACTAGAAGATTGGATCTGAAACTAAAAACTTGAACTCTCAAATCTTTCACTATCATTACACTGAATAGTTTAGGGCTAATGGATTTTGATTACTAATTCAGGAATTTCTACATTAAGAAAACTTTTTTTTTTCATGTAGCAGTGTAAGACATTTTCTCCAATAGTAACTGAATTTAATTTTTCTGTTTTTTTTTAACATGAGACTGTAAATTTAGATATTCAGAATAAGCTATTTATTATTTTATTAGAAGGAAAAAGGTCCATATTTTTGTCACCAGTTTTCAGATGATACATTAGTTGGATAGACTGTGAATAACATTTGTTTTCATATGATGGATAAATTGTCTCTGGTGTGCTGTTTAATAAAATTAATTGAATTTTTTTAAAAAAAAAAAAAGTTTCCTAGTGAACAAAGTTTTGAATGGTCATTAGTAATTATAATTTGTGGACTATTTATGTGCCTGTTTAAGCAGTTTTAATGTGAAATTCCTTGAAACATTGTAAATAATGTTCCAATTAATAAAAAATTATAGTCCATTATCTTATTCTAAATCAAAGTATAACAAAGGTCTTAAATTTTTTTTTTTTAAGATTTTTCTTTGAGATATTTACATACTCTAATTAATGTTTATAGTGCACTAAAATGCAAAAAAATGAAGCTATAATAGTAAACAAAATATAAAAGCTAAGCACTTTCAGGAACGTCTAGTTCCCATATTCATATCATATGATGGAAATGCTGATAAAACATTATGTATAAACTTAGTGTTTGCAAATTTATGCAATGTATTTAAATGACCCATATTTTAGAAATAGGAAAGCAGGATTCTTTCCAATTGTTGGCATTGGCATCATCTGCTATAAATTTTAACATATTTCTTTTACTTTATGTTCTACATAGTTCTGCTCCATGCAAAGTAGTTCTGCTGATGCGGGTTCAAACACTTAGCCAGTATACCTTTGGTGCTTTAAAAATATTGAGTTATATTCGGAATTGATTTGTGCTCTGTTATATAAATAATGAGTTTCCCCATAATAAACTGCTTGCATCCATTCTGGGAGTATGTGATTTTGTAAACTGTCAGGGGGTTTGATGAGGTAATATCCGATGTTTGGAATTATTATAAGTCTTTTGGTTGCAGTTGGTGTATGAAAACTCAAGTTAAATGAAGTAGCAAATGGCTTGCAGAACTTTTTGGACAAAGAAGGTATATAAGGTAATAGCATCCATGGTTTATCATCATTAATATGGTTAGTTTTTGGTTTATTATAAAAATATTTAAGAAATATAAACAATTTGAGAAGCTTAAATCTATTTTCTCAGATCTTAATTAATTAGCCTAATCTTGGTGAGTCCTTTATTCACTATCATACTCTTTCTGGCATTAATATTTATAATGTCACCTGAAGATTCAGCACCATATCTACCTATCATAATTTTATGAATCTTAAGATGATCAATCAAAATGTCAAACTTGCAGGCAATAATTCACTTATGAACAGAACAAGAATTTTTTTAAAAATTTATATCCCTGTTTTTGAAGTTGTTATATGTAATGTACAGTACACATTATCAGGACTATATCTGCTAATATTTTTAGAATCCAAGTTGAACATAATGGTATCCGACTGCTGATCTGAATTTTACAATATGGGGTAATATTATAAATCTTTTAATACCAGCTATGCAGAGATCTGAATGATATACTTAATTAAGATGAGATTTGCTGCACATTGAAAAATACATTTTCAACTTACCTTTCTTTATGTATTGATAAAATTATTTAAAAAATCAAACATTACAAAATACTGTAGATCATTTTAATTGATAGCTAATTGTAATGTCTCTTCAACATTTGATTAACACATGTCTTTTACTTGTTATCATACTTTTTCTGGTATTAATATTTACAATGTTATCTGAAGATTCAACATCATACCTACCTATCATACCATTTTTTGAGTCTTAAGATGATCAATCAAAATCTAATCAAGCATGCAGGCAATAGTTATCTTATGAACAGAATCAGTATTTTTTTTTAGAATTTTATTGACCATTAGAATGGGTAAAAAGACATGACTTGGGACTTATACCTGTTTTTGAAATAATATCTGCTAATACTTTTAGAATCCAAGCTGAGCATAATGGTATCAGACTGCAGATCTGAATTTTACAAAATGGCTTGATATTATAAATCTTTTAATATTAGCTATCCTATGATCTGAATGGTATGCTTGATTAAGCTGAGATTTGCTGCATATTACAAATACTGTAGATTGTTTTGATTGATAGCTCATCTTAATATCTTCAATGTAAGATTAACATGTGTTAAGTTAAGCTCTTAAATATTCAAAACAAAATATTGTTTTGAAGTATATATTCAAAACTTGTTGTGGTAAAATTATCAAGAATGTTTATATATTATTATTATTATAAAAAAAATTCTTATAGTATGTGTGTCTATTACTGGTGCTGAAAGAAAATTAAATCTTAGATCATGTAAGCTATGTAGAAATTAAAACTTGCAAGTCAAGAGTAGGCAAATTACCACTTGTAGGCCACATGTACCTGGTAGCAACAATTTGTATGGTCCATGTGCAAGTATAAGATTTTTTTTTTATTACAAAAATGTTAAACTATATAAATAAGCTTTGCATATTTATGGTCCATGTGCAAGTATAAGATTTTTTTTTTATTACAAAAATATTAAACTATATAAATAAGCTTTGCATATTTAGGGATATGTGACAAGGCTTCAAATCTACCTAGACAGTATATAGCTGATTGTAAGCCAATCACATTTGAATGTATACACACATATATATACATACAAGCCAGACATTATCCTCAAAACATCACATGATCACATCTCTTATACTAGTACATAATTGTAAACAAAGGCAAAACTCTCCATACAGCAGTGCCACCCTGTGCCAACCAGGGTAATCAATGGATGTCAGAAGGCTTATGCATAAAATCCCTATCTAGTGCCTACTCATCCAATATCCCCAGACTAGTTTCTGGCTTGTGGCCATCATCAGTGAGGAGCCTTGGATCTGAGAGCACTGCACCTAGATCTTAGGATCTGATGCAACCCTCCAGTAGCCACCTTTTAACTCTACTTTACTACAAAACTATGAGAATGAAATTGAAAACAATATTTTCAATCTAAGCTCAATAGCTTATATAGTCATATGGGTCTGAACTCAATTCAGCACCCATACATTTTAGTGTCTTTGGCTCTTAAACAACCATAGCCACCACTATCCTATTAGGCAGGATTGGTGTTAAACCACTAAACATCACATGATCACCATCTCTTATATTAGCACATAATTGCTGTAAACAAAGGCAAAACTTCCATACAGTAATGCCACCCTGTGCCAACCAGAGTAATCAAAGGATGACAGAAGACTTGTGCATAAAATCTCTATCTAGTGCCTACTCATCCAATATCCAGAGTAGTTTCTGGCTTGTGGCTATCATCAGTGAGGAGCCTTGAATCTGAGAGCACTGCACCTAGATCTTAGGATCTAATGCAACCCTCCAGCAGCCACCTTTTAACTCTACTTTACTACAAAACTATGAGAATGAAGCTATTGAGCTTAGATTGAAAATATTATTGTGTTTTCAATTTCATTCTCATAGTTTTGTAGTAAAGTAGAGTTAAAAGGTGGCTGCTGGAGGGTTGCATTAGATCCTAAGATCTAGGTGCAGTGCTCTCAGATCCAAGGCTCCTCACTGATGATGGCCACAAGCCAGAAACTAGTCTGGGGATATTGGATGAGTAGGCAGTAGATAGGAATTTTATGCACAAGCCTTTTGGCATCCATTGATTACTCTGGTTGGCTGGCACAGGGTGGCACTACTGTGTGGAGAGTTTTGCCTTTGTTTACAACAGTTATGTGCTAGTATAAGAGATGGTGATCATGTGATGTTTAGTGGTTTAACACCAAGCCTGCCTAATAGGATAGTGGTGACTATGGTTATTTAAGAGCCAAAGACACCAAAATGTATGGGTGCTGTGTGTTTTCAATTTCATTCTCATAGTTTTTGTAGTAAAGTAGAGTTAAAAGGTGGCTGCTAGAGGGTTGCATTAGATCCTAAGATCTAGGTACAGTGTTCTCAGATCCAAGGCTTCTCACTGATGAGATGGCCACAAGCCAGAAACTAGTCTGGGGATATTGGATGAGTAGGCACTAGATAGGGATTTTATGCACAAGCCTTCTGGCATCCATTGATTACTCTGGTTGGCACAGGGTGGCACTACTGTATGGAGAGTTTTGCCTTTGTTTACATTAACCTCAAATTGGCTAAAAAAAATTTAAAGCTATATTTCGTTTTCTTTATTATGGTTACCTCATGAACTGGAAAATAAAAACTTTTTTTTTACATGGCCCTCTAGAGACTTTGCCTGCAATCAGAAAAATTTGCACATCTCTGGTGTAGATGTTTTATGTATTCATGTTTTTTGTTTTATGAAAAGTATGCATCATGATCTTAAAATTTACTGTTACACTTTGGCTAATAAATGATTTTTAATTAATTACTAATTATCTTGTTTCACTGAATGATAATCTATACATATTCTATTAGTCAATAAAATAAAAAGTAGAATCATCACTAATTTAAGGGGAAAATTATAAATATTTTAATATGTAAAACACATATAACGTTCAGTTATGCTTGAAAAGTTATTTACAAAGCTATATATATTCTAATTTTACCATGGCAACGAATATAAATTATAACATTAACGATTTTAAATTACACAATTAATAAATTTTGCAAAAAAAAAAAAAGGATAGAAATTTGAAATTTAATAAAGAGAAACATTGAGCTATTTTTTATTGGATTTTAAAGTAATTATAGCAAAATAAAAATACCAGTTTATGTAAAATATATCTAATAATTGGATTAAATAAATTATAAATGGAAAGCCTAAATATAAATTATTCTTGATTAAATGCAAAAAAAAAAAAAAATCACAAAATATAATTTGAATCTGTTGATTTCATTTTTTAGTTAATTTATAATTCCTGCCCTCCCCCATTAAAATTTGTTAATATGATAACTGGATATTGGGGGAATATTCCATCAAAATTGCAAAATAGGAATCAAGCAATCCATGTTACTTATTTCAGGAATTTAAAAAAATATTCTAACATTTAATTTAATTAGAGCAATTTTAGTTGTATTAAATTAAATATATTATTGCTTTTAATAACTCTGGGCATGGTTAAAAGGTTCCTAATAAAAAATAATTTTTTTTAATGAAAATATTAAAAAATTAAAAAAGTAAAATAATTACTTAATTTTAAAAGAAATCATAATCACATTACTAAAATTGAGATTTTTGCATTTTGTTTGAATGAAGTATAAAGTGTAATTGTAAAATTTAATATTTGACAAATTTATAGAATTCCTTTAATTTCATTTATTAAAAAGTTAAAAATATTATCACTATTTTTTTTTTCTATCTTGGCTCACTCAGAAATAATTATACTTCTACCACTGCCTTTAATGTAAGAGCTTATTTTAGAATTTACAAATATTTAAATAAAAGTATCTAGCTAGAAAGAACAAGATTTCTGGTTTGATTCCAACTGAAGAAACTAGAAAGAAAAAAATCAGTTTACTTATTTGAAATGAAACTTTGTACTTTTTTTGTAAATTAATGTTATTGCATTTATCTAATTTATTGTATGGAAGTGAGACTTGGACATATTAGCAATGTATTATAAGGGCATTATAAAAGTTTCATTTAAGAGAGCTCTGTGAAAATTTAAAAATACATTGGCAAGATGATACTATAGAGTCCATTATTGTAAAATCATACCTTTATTGAATTGGATATGCAAAATGAATGAACAAAGCAAATCTTAGTAAAATGGTGTTTTATGGTAAACATGAACATCATTTCCATGGGAAAGATAAATCTCATATACATTATAAGGATTATCTGATTCTAAAGCACTGCAATATTGATTGTTTCTATTGGGAAGATACAGCAACAAATAAAATACATTGGAGAGCTATTATTAGACATTTTATTTCAGAAAGGCTGACAAAATTAAAAATAAGTCTCACAATATATCAAATAAACAGAAAATGGATTATGTTCTATATATGAACCATGTTCAATACATGGACATATTAGTGGTCACAGATTGATTTGTATAATCATAGCAAAACTCCAGGGTTTTTTTTCTTGAAGTTTGAATGGCCATACTCATTTATCGGTGACTATTATATGTATTATATAATATTTTATTGGCAGAAATTATTCATTTAACTGACATCGAATTTAAATGTTTGTTTTATTAAATTCTTAAATCATGTATATATAGATTCAAGGCACTGATATGTAGTCATTTCTGTCTTTTTATTTTTAATTAAAAATTTGGTTTTAATCTAAGTAGTTTCTTTTCCCCCATTCTATATGAACATGCTTATGAAAAAATTAATATTATTGTAAAACAAATAATTTTTTAGTTAATAATTATGAACATGACATTTATCAATTCCCAAATACAAAATTATCAGTTAATCTAATTTTAGAATATTAATTTTTAAAACAATTCACAATTCAGCAACTAAAGGTTTCTGGGTTGAAGCTCAATTCATCATTTTTGGGTATTCAAATATCACACAACTTTACTATAAATTAACCATCCAACATTTTTGCCCTGAATGATTAAACATGGGATAGAGTGCACAAACTTAAGAATTTGTGAATCAAAGCTCAATCTGTCATATTACCATTTCAGCAAACTATTTGATTTTTTTTTTTAGTAATTTAATATTTGTGATTACACTAATAGATTATTTTCAAAACTGATAACTAATATTTTCTGCAATTCTTTATATAAAATTCTCAATTTCATACTCATCATCATCATTTTTAAACATTATCAGTCCACTATAGAATGAAGATGTTTCCAAATTTAATCCAGTTTCTGTGATCTATAGCTTCATCTTAAATTCTTTCTAGGCATTTTTACAATCATTTGAGATCCAATTTAAACTTAACTGCTTATCTATATCCAGACCAACTCCATTTTAGTATTAATTCTTAATATGTATTTCTATATAGAAGCAGAATTTTCTGGTATTTTAGTTGAGACAAAAATTTGAGACCCCTTGCTTCATTTCCAGCCTTGCATGCCCATTAATAAAATAACTTTCAAATAAATTCTGTGATTGAAATGAATTTGCATCACTATAATGACATGCAGTATTACATACTTACAATCAGTCAGCATCCTAGGCATTTGCCTAGTTATTTATCCTAACAATAACCGGACATAGGCATAAAACTTGCTATCAATTATTTATTTTTCATATTGTAACTTCAGGACATGAATAAATTGACATACATCAATATTATACATAAATATCTATATGGATTTTTATATGTATAATATTTTCTATATAGTATAATTTATAAACTCATGTGTTAAATCAGGAGTGAGGAATCTTTTTTATGCCAAGGGGCGTGCTGTATAAAATATCGACTTAAAAATTAGCCTGCTATATTTGATCAAAAATTTAATTAATTTACTTCTAATCATGAAAGGTGAGCAATCTTTTCAACTGGCAGGCCAATTTCAATTTTCCCTTTTTAAACTAGGGCTATAATTTTTTTGTGAATTAAAAACATAGTAACATCATTGATCTTAATGACTGCTTCACATTTAATGATATTTTTTCCACTTTGTCTTTAACTATTCTTCATGACATTTATATTCTCAAATTTCTCTTTATGTTCAGGACAGGTTAATTCTATAACAACTAGAATACAGTCTTAAATGATTTTGAATTTTTTACCTTTTTTAAAATATATATATATAACTTGCTTTCAGATAATTTTCTGATTTATTTGCACATTTTATGAAACATATCAACACTTGCTGAAGATTCTCTTTAAGTTTTCTATTTTAATATTTCTTTCTAACCAACAATTTTGTTGTAATCAGAATGCTTTGATAAATAGTACCTCTTAATATTGTATTTTTCATTAACTGAAATTCTTACAGACATATTAGGCATTTTGATTTACTATTTCTTTCTATTATAAAATTATGTGTTGCTCAATTTCTTTTGTAATATATGATTTTCTGGATCTTACTCAGTATAATTATCCTGATAAAAAAATTAAATGCAAAATAATAATAAAATGAAGTAAAATTTGAGTTTTATTTTTGCTAGTATACATTCATTTGTGAAAATCATTAAGAAAACAAACAAAATGCTCTCAATGTCATAGGTTAAATCATAGTCAAATAGACCACATAATATAGATAATTTGTTGGAATATTGCATCTCTGATAGAATGAACTCTAACTATTGTAATGATTGAAGAGAGAAAAAGACCTAGTTGAGAAAATAAATATTTTATTTTACTTAACTATTGTATCGGACACTCGATCCATCCTTGATCACAGAGGGGACCACCAAATCACTACATATCTGGAAAATTTATTTACTGTGATCAAAAATAGATGAGGATGATGGTTTGCACTGACTAGATTCAGGGAGAAACAAGAAATCTTAAATATTGTTTAGACAATTGAGAAACAAAAGCACTAAGACAAACATCAGCCAAATTAAGTTTAAATAATTTTTAAATTTTATTTGAGAGAAATATAAATTATAAAGTAAAAGTTTATAATACAATAAATAGGGTTATATCAAGCGTGTACCAAAAAGAATAAACTTCAGTGCCCTGGCAGACAGATTAATTCTCTAATAGTGAATTATAAAGGGAGGGAGCAAATTTCTTTCAGCTGAGAACTCCTTTTCCCTATTCAAAGATATGAAAACACGTATGATCTTGAAATAAATCAATGAAACGGCGCCAGCAAGCATTTCTTGGTCCGGAACCAAAAAGAATAAACTTCAGTGCCCTGGCAGACAGACTAATTCTCTAATAGTGAATTATAAAGGGAGGGAGCAAATTTCTTTCAGCTGAGAACTCCCCTTCCCTATTCAAAGATATGAAAACACGTATGATCTTGAAATAAATCAACGAAATGGCGCCAGCAAGCATTTCTCGGTCTGGAAAAATGTGTTGAGACCCAGAATGTCATATTGCCAGTAGAACAGCCCACGATATATCATGTTTAAGATAATGCATGGCTGATTTACCCCAAGAACAAAAAAAAAACAACAAATAAATAAATACATCGAAATATAAATTATAAAAACGGGAGGAAATTTATATCTCCAATTCAATGAAATAATACAATTAGAAAATATTCTGATGTAAATGATTTCAAATTAGTGAAATATTAGATCTATGATTAAAGGGAAAACAGACATTTAAAACTGGTGAATCCCCAACCAAACAATTGGCCAAAACTAGGAAACAAGTAAATAATTAGAAAACCAGTTACATCTGCCCAAGCATTTCAAGAAAGTGAGATAATTATAATTACAAATAAATTTACAAACCAAGTTCTGAGTACACATGCTGATAAAATCCCTATCTAGTGCCTACTCATCCAATATTCCCAGACTAGTTTCTGGCTTCATCAGTGAGGAGCCTTGGATCTGAGAGCACTGCACCTAGATCTTAGGATCTAATGCAATCCTCCAGCAGCCACCTTTTATCTCAACTATAAAACTATGAGAATGAAATTGAAAACAATATTTTCAATCTAAGCTCAATAGCTTATATAGTCATATGGGTCTGAACTCAGTTCAGCACCCATGCATTTTGGTGTCTTTGGCTCTTTAACAACCATAGCCATCATTATTCTATTAGGCAGGATTGGTGATAAACCACTAAACATCACATGATCACCATCTCTTCTCTCCACAGTAGTGCTACTCTCTGCCAACCAGAATAATCAATGGATACCAGAAGGCTTGTTCATAAAATCCCTATACCAACATCCCCAGACTAGTTTCTGGCTTGTGGCCTTCATTAGTGAGGAGCCTTGGATCTGAGAACATTGCACCTAGATCTTAGGATCTAATGCAACCCTCCAGCAGCCACTTTTTATCTCTACTTAACTACAAAACTATGAGAATGAAATTTGAAAACACAATATTTTCAATCTAAGCTCAATAGCTTATATAGGCTCCTCACTGATGAAGGCCAAAAGCCAGAAACTAGTCTGGGGATATTGGATGAGTAGGCACTAGATAGGGATTTTATGCACGAGCCTTCTGGCATCCATTGATTACTCTGGTTGGCACAGGGTGGTACTGTATGGAGAGAGTTTTGTCTTGTTAAATAACAATTATGTGCTAGTATAAGAGATGGTGATCATGTGATGTTTAGTGGTTTGTTATCTTCCTGTTGGCAATTTATAAAATTACAAAGAACAACAATTCCATTCATTTTATAGAGATTTACAAAAAAAAAAATGATGCGGATGAAAACTAATGATACAGTGCAGATGAGCTTTTCTTAGTCCGGAAAAGAAATGTCGGAACTAAGAATGTTCTAATTCTACAAAATGGACAAGTACATTAAAACCAGCCATGGTTAGTCTCACACAATAAAAGGAGAGATTACGTACTATGTAATCTGAACAATGGAAAATAAAATCTCTACAAGAAAGAAGAGAACAACAACCACAATAAGCCACCAGCCAAAAGATTTTGCGGTTTGCAAAAGCGCAAACACAGTATGTTAAATCAATTATTGGACAATAAAATAAATACAGGTGAGCAAATTAAAATTACGCAAGACTGCTAAATCATTTAGAAAAAGTTAGGCATATAAATAGATATATATTAAGCATATAAAAATATAAACACTAGACATTCTCCGATAAATAAAATTGAAAGCAAACTTGGAATCTTAAAATTAAGTCCAAGACACATTATTAATACAATGAAAAACAAATACAGTGAATAAATAGGAAGTTAAGTAATTATTAAGACTACAGATTTATTTTAAATTGAGTGGAGATTTAAATAAAACAATTTATCCTGGAAAGAATAAAAGAAAATATTTATCTTACAGTAAAACAAAGTTTGCGTAGTTTCAAGGAGTGCATACTTTTATTTAAGTTCATATTTCAGGTGTTTCATCCTTTTACAGCGGAAAGTGTAGGACATTGGGGATCCGGTTTATTTTAGACTTTCATAGCAGGACTGAAGAATAGCTGGCAGACATGAGACCATCTTGGTTTAAATTAGCAATGCATATTGTTGGTTATAAAACATACAGTAGTATATTTTGACATCTTGTGAAGAAACCAAAATCTTTTAACAACTGCAAATTTTTAAAAGATATTAAATGTCCGATGGCCAACAGTATAAGCAAAGTATGAAAATGAATACTGAATCTCACTTTGAAGCAGCGTGTTAGTCAAGAATAATCTAAAAACTATTGTCCCAAAATTTGCAGGGTTATTTATACCCACATTACATTTCCCATGAAAACTTTTCTTGTTATCCTATTCTACAGCTTAGGGCAGGGCAAATCTCAATTTCCTGCTCAAACTAATTAGGAATTCTAACCAGGATTATTTTAAACAAAAACAACAACACAAAATTAAATCTCTGCTTTTAGAATGAACTTAGAAATGATTAAAATAAAAGAGACAGGAATGTAATTAATAAGTTTGCTTGTTTTTAATCAAATTGATTAAAAACAAGTGGTGAAAGAAAACTATTTTAAAATCAATTCTATAAAAAAAAATTAAAATGACCTATTTTAAATGAGTATGTGTTTTAATACATGTACTCTTTTAAACAATTTTTTTTTTTTTAAGTAGCTTTATAGCTTTAAATTTAATAAAACCAAAAGTTAGTTCTGCTTTTGGAAACCAGCTTTGAAATGGATACTATCTGGTTGACAATTAATCCAATATTTGCACTATGTGCTTGTTTAAGTAGAAGTTATATATTGGCCCATTTTATATATGTATGCATATAAATTAAAAATAAAATAAATATTTCATTATGTAAATATTGATGTTATTAAACAGAAGTTATTATTTATAAGTTGGCAGTTATTGCAAATGAGCCACTTGTATTCATATCTGAAAAACTAATGCAAGTAGAACTTAATTAAATATATTATTGTATGATCTTTACTGAGGTCTATATTGCTAAATATTTTGACGAATATTTTGACTAAATTTTCCACGTCAGATTTTTTTGATTAAATATTTACATCTATGAAGTTTTATGCAAATAAAGTTAAAATTAAGACTTAGTAGGCAATTAATTAAATCTAGAAATTAAAGGTTTAAAACTTAAAGCAAACTTTTCTGTGTAATCTCTTAAAAATACATTTTTGAAAAATTCTAATCAAAAATAAACTATAACTTTTTTTTTTTAAAAAAAAGCTAAATTTGTCAGTATCCCATTACAAATATTATTATTATAGTATTGTAGGTTGTAAATAAATATTAACTTATCTTAGAAAATTGTTAATTAAATAAATTATATTAGATGCATACTCAATTTATTTTTCAATGTTATATATAGCTCTGACTTTTTAGTCCCAGAATTTTAGTATATAGTATGTTGATGGTAGAAAAGAATTAATATTTATAGTTTTGTTAATATATTTTTAATAAAACCATTCTTTATTAATAGCTTATTATAGTGCACTTATATGATAACAAATAAACTTAAATTTTAATTTATAATAACCAAATGAATATTATTAATATGTTGTGATAAGTTTTGGTATATTTATTTGTCTTTTTGTTAATGAAGAGAAATTGTTGAAAACTCTAATCTTATTTAATGTTGGTCATTATTTTGAAAATTATAAATACCTTTTATCATTATCATCTGCCTGATCTATCATTTTGAAGGTGGGTGATTATTTTTTCCTATACTTTTTTGCAAACTTCCAATATTCATCTGTGACTATTTTTGTTATCCTCTTACTCTTGAGCTATTCACAATTCCAATCATGATATCCAATTCCAAAGTATCCAACTGACTTACCACATGTCCATAATAGTATAGTTTGATTCATTTTACCAGCTTCAACAATTATTTTTGTGTATCTTCCTTCACCAAAATTCATTCTAATATTTTTAGAAACCATAAGTAACAAATATCAAGAATAATTTAGACTTGATATTGGTTATGTAGATTAGTATAGTATTTGTGAATAAAGTTTGTATAAATTTTAAGATGTTTGTTATACTTTTATGCTTCATGCATTTTTTTTATCAATTTTAAAAAGAAAATCAGTGTAGTTATTTTTTTAAATTAAGTTTATTTTTAAGATATTAGTAGAAAAATAAAAAAAAGCTTGTAGCCTGGGATAATGCTTCAAATGGAAAGCATTAGATAGAAATACTTTTATTTTCATTAGAGTAGAATAAAGGATTGGTTGCTGGATATTGTTTTTATTTTATTTTGAACTATGAAAATTTAATAATAATTGTTCTTAAGGAATGTTTTTTTTTTTCTACATTACTAAATTGCAAAAAAGCTTCTAAAGATATATATATATAATTCAGTGATTAATTATGCTATCATTTTTGATAAATCCAAAATGAATTATGTTTTATGCATAAATGAAATAACTCATATAACCTGATTAAAGCTTTTTCATAATTTGATATAATATTTTATTACAACAAGAATAATACTTCAAAGGTTGCTGTATCATCTAAATATTTATCCTAAATCATATACATATACAAAATTAGTTTAATGCAGTTTTATTTTGATAACATTAAAAAATAATTGAATGGTTAATTACGTGAGAATTCTTGCAAAGATTGAGCACTAGAAGTGATATCTGAGCCATATTCTATGGACTTTATGAGCTCCAGAGTATGTCACTGTACAACTGAACCAAATCATTCAGGATAAATAATTGGATGATTTTTTGCTTGGGAATAAAATAAGACTATCAAATTCTTCATACAATAGTGCTACGAAATGCAAGTGTAGCATGTATAAGCATATGAAATGGTGATCAGGTGATGTTTTGATAAATTCATAAAATATTTTAACATTAAGTAAGTGTTAATAGATCATACATTTATTGCGTTTGATTCTACAAACAAATTTTTTAAGAATTGACATTCTTCAGATACTTTTAGACATGTATCTTTAAAAATCAGTCTTTATCATTGTTTAAGTTGAACATTTAATAAATGCTGTAATTTCCCTAGTTAAAATCTAAAATTCAATTATCAGACACACACACACACCCCAATTATGTAATCCAATATAAATTCTTATTTTTTATTACAAAGATTTATAGTATGAAAGATATTACTTAAAAAATGATCTATATTAATCAGTATTAGATTACTCTTTACTTGCTAAAGATAGCCAATAGTTATAAACCTAATTAAGAGTATAAACATAATATTATTATTATTTAATGTCTATTATTATTCAAGTTTATAAATGAAAATTGGTGTTCAGCAAGTAAGTGCACTAGCTATAACTTTTTTCCCAATTTTGATTTTTGGATCTGTTTGTAGGCAATTTTATCAAGATATGATATGGGTTTGATCATTGAATTTTTAATTATAATTGATTACAAACAAGAATTTATCTTTTAGACTTCCAGATTTACAGTATACTGATGATTGTATTATTTTTGACAAATTAAAATAATATAATGTACTTGATGTATTGAATACAACATATAAAACTTTGGTTTAGTAATTAATGTTTAAAAAGCTCAAATCCTTTACATGACGAAGGAAATTTTTTCAACAACTTTTAATTTGGATAGTTATTATTTTTAGAATGTAAGTTAATTTAGATATTTAAATAAAGGGATAGATTTAGATTTCTTTCAGATTTCAGTGTATTGCTACATTTAAAAATTAAAAGATGGGTTATTTTTATTATAATGATATAACAACTTTACTTAAATTAGATGTATGTAGAGCTGCTATTTTATCCAATTTGGATCCCTTTTAAAATAAAGGCATTAGAAAAATTTCATTTACTTTTAAAAATATGATCGCAATATTTTCGAGCTTGATGAATGTGATACTATAGTCTACTATTCAAAATCACATTTTCATTGGATTAGATTATAAAAAGAATGAATGTTAACAGATTTCCTAAAAAAGTAGTTAACTTGAATGTGATTTTCATGAGAGAGGCTAATTCATTTTATATTATAAAAATTATTTCAAAAATGCAATTTTGATTGCTTTCATTTGGAAGCTTCACTTGGGATAGAATACAGTAGGAAACTACAATTAGACAATAACCTGAAATCTTTCAAAAAGAAAGGTTTTCTGCAGAAGAAATTAAAAGATGACATAGCAAAGTATCAAATTGATAGAATAATGAACCAGTTTATTCTATATGTGTATGTATTTGTGTTTCACATATTCATTTGTGTAGTTAGAATGCTTGGACATAGTTACGAATGGCTACTACTGATAATGATGTATGTAGTTGATTAGAATATCATTGTTATCAATTCAACAAAATTACTTTCAAGAATTTGCTGAGTAGATTGCTTTCAATCACAAATATATAGTTTACAGAGAATAAAGAATCACTGTAGATATAGTTTTTGTTGCCGCACTAATGCAAAGAAGTATTCAAAGCAAAGATGATTTATATTTTTTTTTTTTAATCTGTCAAGGCATTTGCTTTGTTTAATTGAACACATTTGTGCATTGGTCATACTTGGCTATGAATAACTGCTGTTGCTAATAATATAAGCACTAGATTAGAATATCATTAGTATTCACTATAGTAAAATTATTTTCAAGATTTGTTGAATAGATTATTTCCAGTCATGCAAAGTAATATCCAAAGCTACAATATGATTTATATATTGCTTTTATTGATTTGGTCAATGTATTTGTCTCATTTAATCAAACAGGTTTATGCAGCATTTGAAATTAGATGTTTGTCCATTGAACTTTATTTGTATTAATGAATTTCTAACATGAGCAAATGAGAGGAGGCAATATTACTGCAGGTGAAAATCTGAAGTGTTTTAAGTTAAAACACAATAAATAAGGATATATTTTAGTTCTGATTTTGTTTTTCATTTCTTATGATAAGGGTTTTTGAATTGTTTAGAAAAGGCTGTTTTAAATGGGTATCAGTTAATTGTTGAGTTTTTAATTTATATTGATTTTTTTTTTTTTTTAAAGAATTGTTATAAGTACTTCACTGTTCCATAGAATTATGGAACCATGTAAATATTGAATAGATACACATAATCCAGGACATTAGTAGAGAACTTTATCACTTCTTGTCACTCACTTACGTGATTCATTTGCCCATTATAGTAATCACATAAAATTAGATTGTCTACTCATCCATCTAATATCACTCAAAGATTAAAGCATTATTTAAATTGAGTGGTCGAACAGGATATTGTAAGAAGGCAAATTTATATTTTTAAAAAATGTAGGTAATGCTTTTTCTAGGAATTGTGTATTGTGCTTAATTTTAGGTGGAATATAAAATTTATTTAAGAATAATAATTTAGTTTTAAATTTACAAATGTTTGTTTTAAATAGTTTTTTGGAAAAGAATTTTATTTATAGATTTATTTCTAAATATAAAAGAAATAGGAATAATTTAGATAAAATTTTATTTACCCTATTATGAATTTTGTTAAAGCAATTTAAAATAAATAGGTCAAAATTTTATTGTAGCAAGTTTTAACAAAAATTTAAGTAATTGTTTGGAAAAGTTAATTAAGTTAATTTTAGAAATAGTGTATTTATCAAGAATGATAATTCTACTAATCAAGTTGTTAATCTTGCTTATATTAAGTTAAATTCTTAATATATGTCTTAATTTTGACCCTTTTTTTGATAATTTTTGATACAATTTTATCTATTGAATTCAGTAATTTAAATTGATGAGCAAAAAAATAAGTATTCAATTGTTTTGTTTTGTTTTAAGAAAATGTATAATTAGTCCTGCTGAGGTTACACCTCTTAAGGATAGGTTAATTGCTAGTGATTGAAGCAATTCTTGTGAATACAAAGCTAGCTATTTTGTCATTCTGAAAGGAAATATTTTTAGAGAAAAGGTTGATAAAGAATTAAATAATGATAAAATATATGCAGGACTGGCCAAATATATTCAAGAGCCACAATTAAATTTTTAAAGTGGTCAACAGAAGCAAATATTTGATTTATAATTTTCTAATAAATTCGAACAATGTTTCCAGGAAACAGTAAAAATAAAAGCATTGAAGTTGAAGACATAAACAATCATTAAAAAATTTCCACTATAAAAGAATAAAGCATGTATGGTTTCAAAATAAAATGTCAGTACATCATGCTAATATAAATTATGTTATGATTTTATTTCAAAAGTTTTGTGAGAGCCACACTGAACCATTTAGAGAGCTATATGTGATTCATGAGTCACAGTTTAATATGGTGGATATATATTAAGATAAAATCTGGATAGTGTGATTAAAATGAAATTAATAGGATGGAATATTTAAAATATTATACTAATGATTTCATATCAGCTAAGATGTTTGTGAATATTAAAACTCAGTAAAGGTTTTCCTTTAAGATTTATTTGGTATCAATTGTGCTTTACGCCATTTTGATTTTTAAGAATTACCCAAAACCGCCGCTGACACACCCAAGCGATAAATGATATTGACTAATCCACATATGGTCGCAATATGACCATTTGTTACAAAATCACAATTTACATCAATAATTAAAAAATTAAAGCACAAATTTCATACAACTATGCTTGATCAAATCCTGTGACTAAAATATACAAGATAAAATATAAAAATGGAAGGAACAAATAAATTTCGAAATACTGAAAACTTATAATTTCTAAAGTACAAATTTAAAATACTTAAAGAGAAAAATGAACAAAAATTATGGACACATATTATTTAAAAAAAAGGAAGTCATTAAAAAATAAATAAACCACGTACTTGTGACTTCTGCATTTTTTGGACAATATTTGTATCATCAAAAACATCCCTCTCCTTTCTTGTATAATTTAGTGAAGCACCATCATTAACCAAATTTTGTTATAATATAGGCCCATAACCACATGTTGAAATAATGTAAATGTTGAATAAATGTAGAAACAACTGCCGAAGCATATTAATTCTACAATTAATAATAAATCGCATTTTTATCTTAACATTGACTGAAAGAATAATTGTCTAAAGTAAAGAATATTAATTTTATAATTAATAAATCAATTTTTTTCTTACCTAAGCAAGTACTGTTATGTGCTTCATTTCTCACACGTTATGAAGAAAAAGATAGAGTTGAGAAAAAGTTAGCATTGTTCACAGGTATCAATTTCAAGAACCCATAAGGGCCTTACATGATCAAGTGTAGATCCAATATCCACGTCAGGAGATCAAATGTGAACAATGCTATTTTTTCTTATCTTTATTTTTTTTTCTAACTACATGTAACAAAGGAAGCATGCAACATCAGAATTTTTTTCTGGTAAGAAAAAATTTGATTAATTGTAAAAGTAGTATGCTTTATTTCAGCCAATTTCTCTTTCAATTGCCATATTTTAGAAGTTATAACTTTTAGTATTTTGAAATTATAAGTTTGTTTTGATCAATTTTATGTTTATTCAACATGTGGTTATATGCATATATTGTAATAAAATTCATATTTTAAAATTATAAGCTTGGTTTGATCGGACTTGTGCATTTTTTCGACGATACTTTGTATTGTCAAAAACATCCTTTCCCCACCCCACATACTTCGGCATGAAGCGCCATCATTATTGTAATAAAATTTGTATTTTAGAAACATAAGCTTTTAGTATTTTGAAATTACAGTCTTGGTTTGATCGATTTTACATTTATTCAACATGTGGTTATAGGCATATATTGTAATAAAATTTGTGTTTTAGAAGTTATAAGCAATTTATTATTTCAAAATTATAAATTTTGGTTTGATCTGACAGATTTAGAATGTGCTCTCCACCATTTTTAATTCTAAGGACTATTCAAAACAACCGCTGATACATCCAAGCAATAAATGATACATGGGTACATTTAGATTTGTCAGCATGGTTTTGATTGGTCCTAAGGATTTAAAATGGCAGACAGTGCACTCTAAATCAGCACTATTTATTTTTGATTTTAGTGATAGTGTTGTTGAAGGGATTTCTGGATTTTTTAATATTGTTTTTTAAAAAAACAATTAGTTAATTTTAGAAATTACACTCATTATCTTTTGAGACTTAATAAGATTAATAATTTTAAAAAGAAAAATAATTGCATGCATGGTAGTTTAGATATTGAAAATATGTATCAAATTGTTAATAAATTAAGCAGTATTAAGGTTCTTATTTCTTTGTTGATTAATAATAGATTTTTGTCTAAAAATAAAATTAAAGTTAATAAAGATTTGCTCTTCTTATTGTTGGAAGATTTTATGTATTTTTTTTTTTATAATGGAAGTCTTATAAGATTAAGGATTGGTGAATAATAAGTTGTAGTATTTCTTCTTTAGTATGTTCAGTTTATATTAATTATTTGGAAGATAAAATTATTAATTGTAACTGTATATATTTAAAGTTGTTTGTTAGATATATTAATGAATGGTTGTTTGCAATTGAAAATGATAAATTAGTAAAATTGGTAAATAATGTAATAGTTTTGATCTTGCTGTAAAAAAAAAATTTCAGGAGATATGCTAGATTTTGTTAAATTAATTTTTTTAAATTTATTAGTGATAAGAGATTTAAACAATAATTGCGTGGTATGTAGTTATTGAGTAAGGATTTAAGATCTATAATTTAAACCTGATAGCTATCAATCTGTCTTCCATAAAATAGCTGCTATAAGAAATTATTGCTAAAATAGTTCTAATAAATTTACTTTATTTCAAAAAATTCAATTTTATAAAGATTATTTGAGTGATGACCATTCTGATTAATTCATTAAAAGTATTTTATTTAATGGCAAATATAAATCTGTTAATAATTGTAAAAATGTGAAGGTTAAAGAAAAATATGATTTTATTTCATTGCTTTTTAAAGTCACTTCTTATAAAAAAATTTAAAAAGAATGTTGACTTGTTTGATAATACGAAAATTGCTTGTAGGTGGGGTATTACTTTTTTAATTTATTGAATGAAGCAAAGGAAATTTTTTGATAGGATTGCTATTCCAGAAGTAATATATTTATTCCTTGTTTTTGTAAAAAGTTATATATAGGTCAAAGTAGTTTGAACATAAATGAAAGAATTAAAGTTCATAAAAGTAGGGTTAAAAATAAATATCTTAATTCTGCATTATATATCTATGAAGGAAAAACAGACCATAATATTGTTTGAGAAGGTTAGAGTTATCTTCTTTGAAAGAAATGAAGTAAAAAGAATTTAAGAATCTTTATTATTAAAATTTTATGATACTGAAGCAGTTAATGTATTTAAGAGTTTTTTAACATTAAAGGTATGCGGGGTGTAACTATGAATTGTGGGAAATGTGATTAGTATATATATTTGCTGCTTAATTTTCTATTCCTTTGCACATGAAAAGTTTGCTTTGGCAGGGAAACCATTGGTTGTGTGAAAGAGTTTTTTTAGTTCCTTAAATTTTGGCTAGTCCTGTTAAATTTTGAATTTGGAGTAACTGAATTATTTTATTGACTAGTTTTACTTTAGGTGTTTCTTATTTATATGTAAGTTATATAGAATTTGCTATTATTTATAGGCCAAATGAAACTAAATACATATTTTCTAATAAATGCTTATTAAAATTGTATAAAAATGCTACTTTAGCTGTGATGAAAGAAATTGGCAAACAATGTGTTGACTTGAACCCAAAAAAAATAGTGGCTTCATTAGTCTAGTCATAAACCTTAATATATATAAAGATTTTTGCAAATTGATTCATGATGCTTAGAATGACAGGCAAAAAAAGGTGGGAGCCAATATAAAATTTAATTTGGTATGTTAATTCTCATTCTACCATGTAATTTAAGAGTTGCAGATTTATATAAACTGACTTTTTAATGTAATTACTTGTTCAAATAACAGTGATATATAACCCATTAAAAAGTATAGTATTTTTTTAATTATTTAAATTTTTTTTTTTTCTTATGAACTTGTTAATGTTTAGTGTTAAAATTGCTGAATCCTAGAGATATAATTAACAAGGAAATCAGTTTGATCATTCAAAACCAAAATATAAACCTACATGAAAAAGCATTTATGGCCATATTAATGTTAACTTTTCTTTCTCTGTGACAATTTCATATTCATAACATGTAATTGTATTACATAGTTTTATTATTATATAATCTAAAAAGCAATGCATTTTATTAAAACTCATAAGTAATATCAGAAAAATATGTGCCAATTTAAGGGCATTTGATACAGCATATAGGTTGAATAGCTAGCTATAGTAGCAATGATTTTTTTATTGTTTCTTTTCCAAAATATGTTTAATACTTCAGGTTTTGGAATCAAAATTAAATTATAATACCTCCACCCCATACCAAGTAGAATATAGATATATGACTATTAACTGAATATTTAAAGCCTAGACCACATGAATATTTGATTTAATTATTTTTTAGTTTTATATTATTTAAAAGAAATGTCATGAATTACAATTTAAAGTAAGTAATATATTGAAATATTTGGAAATGTTTATACTGTTTACATTTTCATTAATACTTGAATTTTTGCACGAACTTCGATATTTGATCAGATAGAATAAGCATATTATTATTATTGAATGTTTTGGCAAATCATTAACAAACTTAAAGCTTTTGATCACTGATAAAAAAAAAAAATTACCTTCAAAGTAATATTTCATAGCAGCATTATTATTATATAGTTTTGCTATCTTAAAATATATGATTATATCTTAGTTTCTGACCAATTATGGGATAGTGGCAGTAAAATGCAATATAAAAGTGAGAAAGAGGGAAGCTTTATTATAATTAATGTGAGAGAATTTTTATCAATTTATTGCAAAGCAGCAAAAATTTATTTAATTCAAGAAGACTGTAGATAATCTTAAAGTACTTTGTTAACTAAAACAAGCAAAATTTTATATTTCCACAGATTTAATGAGTTAAAGTATTTATATTATTAA
The DNA here is from genome assembly GCA_028023455.1 of Epiperipatus broadwayi. Classification (NCBI taxonomy): domain Eukaryota; kingdom Metazoa; phylum Onychophora; class Udeonychophora; order Euonychophora; family Peripatidae; genus Epiperipatus; species Epiperipatus broadwayi. The sequence goes on along the minus strand of JAQFVV010000074.1, from coordinate 2,003,251 downwards.
ATGCATTTACATATTTAGTACAATTTTTTAATGAGTATAATTGTATATATTTTAGATGGTATAGTTCGGTGGCTGCTTGTATTTATGTGTGTTATATATATAATACAAACGGTTAACCTACTCAGTTTAATTTATTCCCAAATATGCATGAATGTTTTTTTTTCTGAGAAATTATAAATGAAATGTGAATACCGTAATGCTAGAAAAATTTGGAAGAGGGGAATTGATCATATGACTAAACGTCATTTCAGCATCTTTTTTTTTTTAAAAAAGAAAAAGAAAAAAAATAGTTTGGTAGATATTTTTAGGAGAGTTTGCTTTATTCACCTCACAATCATTTTGATTCCAAAATGATTATCTTTCTTATGTATATAATATATACACTTTTCCATAAAGTATTTAGTACAAAACATTCCTGGTTTTATTTTCCAGATATCCCTGAAGATGATCAAGCTAAACACAAAAGCAAGATTGATATCACTTCAGAACCCACCACTGCCCCCATTACTTCAGCACACAGGCGAGTATCCTTCCATCTTGACAACTTAGTCCCAGCGTCAACCAGACAATGGAAGGGAGAAAGGTACAAACTGTATTCATTTCCTTGATCTCCTACATAGCTGCCACTTACAGAAGCAATTACAGAATGTTTCCCAATGCATGAATAATGTCTAGCTTTTATTTTATTGTTGGCAGTTTGTAAAATATTTTTCCCTTCCCTTGCCATTGGTTTTTTTTTTAATTATTTGCCTGCTCAGTTACAAAGCTTTGTTTGACAACTAGCGCCCCCAAACATAATGGAATGGCTATTTTAAAAAAGCCATAAAAAGAAAAAAAATTTAATGATTATTGAAATAGTATTGTCTAGATTTTTTGCCTATTTTTTTTTTTTTAAATCAATAATGCATGTAAATATAGTTTACTTTTATCCAAAAAATATTTTTTTTTTACATAATATTTTTTCTTTCTTTCTTTTAAAGTAAATATAAATATTAAATTAATGAAATGGTTATAAATACTCAAATACAAAATCAGATAAAAAGTGAATTCGATTTTATACCGTACAGTTTTTGTAATCACATTTAAATAAATATATTTCTACACCATTTATGTAAATATAATAGACTCCAACTTATAATTGGTTCAGCATTATAGTGATGTAATTAATACTTTTTTAAAATATTTTTTTAAATATGTAATGAAAATGACATCATAACTTTACATCATTGATATGATATTTACTTAATATATTAGCAATATATGTTAATTCTATAAAGCACCATCTATGATATAAAATTTTCACTAATTTTCTAAAAGTTTATCTTTTCAACAACTACAATATATTAAGAGCAATTTTTCATTGAATAAACAAACTTTAATATTATTAAAAAATAAATTTACTTTAATGAGACTTAAGTCATAATAATTATCAATCACATTTAAAAATGTTATGTGTATGACAGAATAGATATTTGTTGGAACAATAAATAATATATATTAAATAGAAAGATATTGTTTTAATAAGTAGTGATCCGTAAACATTTCCCTGAAAATTTTATTAACAAAATATATATGAAGAAAGAAGAAGCAGTCAAAAGATTATTTGGATTTTTTTTTTTTTAAATTGAGTCTAATAACTTCTTTGTAAAAAAAAAAAAATTTATTGTGATTTTTTTTTTTTTTCTGTATCAAGATATTAAATTCATTAATAAAAATCATCTGCTTATTTATCTTAGTTGCTAAAGATCTTAATTATAATATTTAAAAATTTTAAAAATTGATGAAATAATAACTTCAAATTTAAGTTAATCACTATTCATAACAAGAAATTTAATTAAACTAATGTTAACTGTCTATCAGTTACTTTTTATTTTTTTCTTTGATATGTATTCCCATTTCACTGATACATGATGTCAGAAATATAAACCTGGATGTGATCTTACTAGATATTCAGGACAATCCATGATTAATGATTTGATCTATATAGATGTAGACAAAAACAATCCTTGAATCACCTAAATTAATGTCTATCAAATTTATCCATAGTTTTGGAAATAGATGTTAAATGTAAAAATATTCCTATTATCTTTTAAGTACTTGATTGTTATTGCTATTAATGCAGGGAAAAAACAAGTAAGATTCAGCACCATGAATGTTGTGATTTATATTATAGGAAATGCTCTTTTTATTGGGACTACAAATCACCAAATATTGTCAGTTTTTAATAAGAAAAATAAGATTTTGATGCAATTTTTACATGTCATCATGACACATGGAAGGGCATTATTTGTTAATGACTACACATGAATGAATAAATGCTAACAAAAATTCAGAAATGAAAAAATATGGAAATTTTAACAATAATACAAATTACTAATCTGCCAGTTGATTGGTAAGATAGACAATTATATGTACAGTATTTAAAAAAAACATTTCCAAGTATTTTTCTATGAATTTATATTAGTAAAATGATTATATATTTTGAATCTTACCTCTGTATATATGTATATGCTTGTTCCTTAATGAAAAAAAAATCTGAACTTATTTAGAATTTTAATTATTTAAAAAATTTAAAACTTCAGATAGGATTTTAATTCTAAGAATAAATGATTAACATATTAATCACTACCCAAATGAATCATCTATTATGGATTGACTATTACTTCATATTAATAATATTTCTATTAATAAATTTATCTATTTATGTCTTGAACTATGAGATGAAATTTTAAAATATTTGACTTCACTGTTTAAAATTATCAAATTTAAGATTGCTGAGACTATTACATTAAATATGCATATAATGACCAAATTAATAATTAAATATATATTCAAAAAGATGAATAGGTTCCAAATTATTATCAGTATTTAAAAAAATTAAACATAAAATAAGTGATATGCAGTTGGAGATTAATGAACTTGGGAATTGAAAGTTCTTAGATCTAAGCTCAACCAACCTGTCATGCCCACCCATCACATGCTTTGTTCAGTAATTAATTATTCAATTATATTTTATATTTTCATAAAATAATATAAAATTAAATAATTTACCTTACTGTATTAAGAATTCACTGTTCATCATTTTAAATTAAAAATAATCTTATTACATTTTCAATGCTAAACATTCTTGTCAAAAGCAACCAAAGGATATTAGGGTTATATTTAATGTTTTCAATATTTTCCCCATATATGATGCAGTATTAATTTTAATTTATTATACTTCAGTGATGGAATTAGCTTTTTTTTCCTATTCAAATTTAATGATTCAACACAAGATTGATATTTATTTTCAACATTGTGTATATTTGTTTTTTTTTTTTATTATTAATGCAAATACGCGACATCACTTGTTTTTTTTTTTATTATTGTTGTTCCAAATAATAGAATCTATAAATAATAGAACCAAATTCTAATAGAAGTAATTTGGTTAGAAATTATTTATACAAAAATAAATAATTTATATTGCAATATACTGTACCATTTATATATATGGTACAAGAGTATTGGCATTGGAAAATCCCGAATATTAAAGAAAAGAGAGAAAATCATTTGCATAAATTATCTTTTGTTGTTTGTTGTTGATTATAAGTTATTTCGTTTTATACACAATGAAGATTTTAAAAAAAAAAAAAAAGTAAGAATAAGAACATAACCAGATTGCTAATCAAGATAAAATCTGAAGGCAAATAATTTTAATTATAGGAAAGTGTCAATTGCTTTTAATCAAAGGTGGTCACTGAAGCAGTTTTTAGAAACAGATTTTGCAAATCAAAATTCCAAAGAAATGTTATAAAGTAATTTTATACAAAAGAGAAAGGTAAGAGTAGAATCTGTGCGGTAGATGAAAATTAGTGGGATATAAAAAATAAAAGAGATTATTGGAGGGGGACTTGTCTTTTTTTTTTTTTTTTTGGTTGTGGAGAGAGTCAATGCTTGTGTATGAACTTTCGTATCATCCCAAGTGAAGCCGCAATAGAAATGTTTCATCAGAGATTTATTTGTATGTTGAACTGTCACACCAATGTCCAAGTACAAATGGAATGCCAGCTGATATATCCTTTCCGTATTAAGGGTAAACCAATGCCCTGATTCGAACCATCGCCTTTCCTAAACCAGAAGCTGAATGAATAACTTTGTAAGAACGAAATCCATATTCTAAAACACATATTTCTTTCGACCCAAAACCATGCATGGTACCTTATTAAATAATATCTCGGCTACAAAGAAATTTACTGGTAAGATAAATCATTATATAAACATAACCTTAGAATGAACTAACTGTTAAAAATAGACACTAAACAAAAAAGAAAAGTTTGAGATGTGAATGAATCCTTGATAAAGAGACTGATTAAGTTACATTAATATTCCTTATAAATTATTAATTACTTGTTTATTATATATCCTATCTGTTTAATGTGTGTGTGTTTCTCGAGATACTTATTTATTATTAAATTTATGCATAGATTCAATAAATTATTCTTCATGATATAATTTGTTCATTGTATATCTATTCTGTTGTTGTTGTTGTTGTAATTATTTAATTATGCCAACAAACTAATTTGAGATTTTATTTTTTCAATGCCAATACTGCTTTATAGGTTATAACCTCAGGAAATTGCCATTAAAAAAAAGGAGAGAAACTAAACCCCAAAATTAATTGAAGTTACATTTATTAATCACCCCAGGTCAGTGGATTATATAACCCTGGTACTGACTAAATAAATTAAAAACTGGCACAATGAGAGTTATATAATAAATATTAAAAAAACAATAATGAATTAGGTGAGTTAATCTGGAAATGTAGTTACGTTCTGCGAAGATGTTTAATATCAAGAATGAATAAATGAAAACATAACTTGATTAACAAATACATTAGCAATATATGATGTATAAAGCCTACATTGACTGAAAACAGTACAGTGTTGTCCAACATGGGTGCTTATGAGCCACAATGGTGGCATAATTTAAAGGTTTTCTGTTCTTGAGAGAGAGAATGGGGAAAAATTTTAAAGAACAGTTTGAAAAGAAATATTAGCGCATGTTTGAACAATAAAGGTTAGAAATTAGATATTTCAGTAAAATAAAAGTGTACTTTGTATGATCTAAAAAAGTCAGTAAATAATACTTGATGATACAATGAAAGATAAGTAGACGAAAAGGAATCACCAAAGATATATATAAAACTAAAAGATGTAATTATAAATTTATTTAAACACACATTGATTATATAAGTAATATTCATTAAGGCTGTAGCCTCAAGCACATGCGTAGGGTGTGTGGAAAAGGGCACATATAGACGGAGATAGGATCGATAATGAAAAGTGACAATAAGGATTGGAATGTCAGTGTATGTAATAATTAGTAAAAGAAATAAAGGAAATATTAAGTTTCACAAAATTCTTTTTTGACAGTTCAAGTAATATAAAAAGAAAGAAAAAAACTTTAAAATTTTATTTTTCTTTCAGACTAGAAAAGAAGGGATGGGGGGATTCAAAATTAACCATTTTCAGATTTTTTTTTGTCTTTTCATTACAACTTTTATATCAGAGAAATAGAATTTAGAGAAAGTTATATCCACAAATGATAATGGTATATGGAATTACAAAGTGGAAAATATACTACAACTATGGCGGACAATAACAAAGTAGAAAATAAAAAAGTAGAGTCATTAATAAAGGAAAGGGATTAATGATGGAGTTCAAGGATGAAAGAAAAAAATAGTTAGAGTTAAAAAACTAATAAAGAAGGAAAAGAAAGAGGGTAAAAAGAAACAAGGCAATGGTAAAACCATTAATTTCATGCCCCAAGAATGACTGAAAATGATTATACCAATACATAGGATTCATATATAGACGTTGCAGGATTCTGACAGCCAGATATTGGTAATGCTATACAAGCAGATGGACAGTGCATGGAGATCCAAACTCTCCCATTAAGAAATACACAAGTAACCTGGTAAATAGCAGAAAGGTGCAATTAGGCTCAAAACAAGTTTGGGTACAGATTGAGATAGGGAATAAAATTATCCATCACATATTACTGATTTTAAAAGATTTGATGCTTGAAGCTATACTAAGATCTGACTTCATGCACAAAGCTGGCTGCATGAGCAATTATATTAATAAAAAGATATACGTAATGTTATATAAGCAGATGGTTAAACAGCGCATGGAGATCAAACCCTCCCAGTAAGAAATACACAAGTAACCCTGGTGAACAGCAGAAAGGTGCAATTAGGCTCAAAACAAGTTTGGGTACAGATTGAGATAGGGAATAAAATTATCCATCATATATTGCTGATTTTAGATTGGTGCTTGAAGTTATGCTAGGATTTGACTTCATACACAAAACCGGATGCATGATCAATTATAATAATAAAAATATCTGTGAAAGTGAAAAAATAGGATTTGGGATGAAAACAAAGACAAAAATAAAGCAAGAAGGGATATACAACAAAGTGTGAGACAACAAGGCCGATAATAGAGTGATGAAGGGGCAATGGACTGGGGCCCTGAAAAATTTACCAGGTAGATATGTAAAATTTTTCTGACATACCTTGAATGATTAAGGGCTATAAACACCAAGTTAAGGTTATGGACTGTACTAGGCATGGTCGTATACTATGCCTCATCAATGTAGGACCAAGGTGCAGAAACCATTTGCCCAAATGGAAGAATAGGGAATAATAATGAAGTGTTCATCACCCTACAATAATTCATTAATGATTGTAAAAAAGGGTCAGGTTGATAAGATCACATGGCCAGATCAGAATGTTCCTCCGTCTATCAATGAATTAGTGAATAGGTTCAGAGACAAAACAATTTTTTTCATTCTATATCTCACTGCCAGTTATTGGAAAATCAGATTACATCCTGCAGACCATAAATACACAGTATTTTGTTATAATGGGATTTCATACAAATTCAACAGAATGTCTTTCGAGTTAAAGAATAGCACAGCAGGCCTGTTAAAATGACTAGATTGTATATTGTCACAGGAGATCAAAAACAGTGGATGGTGTGATTATTGCATCTAAGGACCCTGATGAGCACTTACAACATCTTGATATTGTTCTTGCAAGAAATATGAAATGAAAGGCATTTGCATCAACCTTCACAAAAGCTAGGTGAATTTCTTGGGACATTTGATCAATGCAAAGGGAATTAAAACCCCATCCTGATAAAATTCAAATGATTAAAGATTACCCAATCCCTCACACACTGAAACAGGTTAGGCCCTTACCTGGGTTTGTGTAATTTCTATAATAAATTCTATAAAAATTTGTGATGGACATGAAACCATTGCTCCAACTACTACATAAAGAAACCCCATGGAAATGGACTGATGAGGAAGAAACTGGTTTCAGAGACTTTAAGGACAAATTTCTCAGTCAGGTGATGCTGGTTTACCCTGATTTAAAGAAACCCTTTTTGGTCCAGGTTTATAGTAACAGGCATGGATTAAGTGCAGCCTTGAAGCCAACCCAAATCTTTGTGTAATTTATTTCATAAGCTGATCATTATAGGATGTGGAGTTTAATTACCTGTAACAGAAAAAGAGGCTTTGACCATGGTATGGGCATTCCAGAAGTTTTGTCAGTTCTTGGTGGGATTGGAAGTGATCATTAGGACTAATCATAAGAATCTGTAGTTCCTAAACCACAGCTATTTAACAAATACCAGATTAATCCGGTGGAGTCTTTTTCTTCAGGAGTTCAATTATTTCATCCAATACTGCAAGGGAAGTGAGAATATGGTTATGGATGCACTGAGTCGTAACTTGGGACCAGGGATACAGAATCACTTGCAAATAGATGTGTGTTTGGCTACTGTGGAACTGGAAGGAGATATATCATGGAAGAAGAGTTGAAACATCTAGGAAAGATACAATGGCAAGACCCTATGTACTAAACGATTATTGATAGTAGAGATTGAGAGGGGTCAGAAAATGGAGATGGAGTCCTAATGAATGGTAAAATAAATTATTACAAATTGAAGGGAGAATAAATTATTACAAATTGAAGGGAGGAATTCTACATTTATTTGACAGACATACAAGCAGGACAATGGAGGATGATCGTACAGGAAGGATTACAAGAAAGACTCATTATGTATACCCACTGTCTGTATGGGCACTATGGCATCAGTAAAAAGGATTTTTATTAAAAACGTGGTTTTACTGGTCGAATATGAGATCTCAGATTGTAAGCATGACAAAGCCTGCAAACAAGAGTTTTTAAGGTCCTTTGAGTCCGATAATTCTGCAAAAGCCTAAATATCTGATAGCCATAGATTTTTATGGGTCACTACCAGCTTTTCAAAAATGAGATATTTATTGGTTGTCTATGATGTTTTTTCCAAATGGGTATCGGTGTATCCAGTATCTCAAGTCAACATCCAGAACACTGTATGTATTCTTGAAAAACAATACTTTACACAAAAGTGGGAGGCCTCAGGTTATTTGGTCTGACCATGGAATGCCATTTACATCATGTCAGTTGGCAGGAATGGATTGGAAAAATGGAACTCAAACCATCTGTCTTCATGGAACACACAATCTAATCCCTGTGAGTGGATGATGAGACAGCTAGGCAACTTCTTCAGGGTATATGCATCTTCTGACCATAGAGAATGGCTGAAGGTGCTTCCTCAGGTATTGAGTTATATAAATTAGAGCCATAATGAAACCAAGGATTTTCACCTATCTGTCTACAATTTGGGCATCTTGTACCTAGATTATACAAAGCCAAATTACCAATCATTCTGGAAGACATCAATGAAGAAGTAGACCAGGAATAAGTGAGGGTACAACTGGAGCATTGCACAAAACTATGGACCCAAAGGAAGAGTATTACAACAGACAAGTTTAGGGAAGGAGATAAGGTATGGGTTAAGTTAAATCCAGGGAGTCAATTGTGCAAATATATTTGCAGAAAATTTCAAAACTTGTATGAAGGGCCCTATCAGATCACCAGGAATAATGGACCAAATGCCTTCACTGTGATAAATGATGGAGAAAGGGGTACCTATAATTCTAGGGTGCTAAAACTATATAAGATGAGGATCTGGTATAGGAGTAGGGTACCATAAAGATTGTTATACTAAAAATTCAGTGAGAAGAAAATAGTCAAACCCATATTTTATTTTTGTCCTGACCCCAGAGGTATTGTACCATTTATGTATATATGGTACAAGGGTGTTGGCATTGGAAAATCCCGAATATTAGAGAAAAAGGAGAAAATCATTTGTATAAATTTTTTTTTGTTTGCTTGTTTTGTTTTTTCATGATATAAGTTATTTCTTTTTATATACAATGAAGATTTTTTTTAAACAAAGCATAAGAACATACTCAGATTGCTAATCAAGATAAAATCTGAAGGCAAGTAATTTTAATTATAGGAAAATGCTAATTGCCTTTAATCAAAGATGGCCACTGATGGAGTTATCAGTAACGGACTTTGCAAATCAAAATTCCAAAGAAACTTTGTAATTCTAAACAAAAGAAAAGAGAAAGGTGAGAATAGAATCTATGCGGTAGATGAAAATTGGTGGAATATAAAAAGAGATTGTTGGAGGGAGATTTTTTTTTTTTTTGATTATGGAGAGAGTCAACACTTGAGTTAAAATGAACTTTCAAATTGTCCCAAGTGAAACCGCAATAAAAATGATTCTTCAGAGATTTACTTGTGTGTTGAACTGTCATACAATGTCTGACTAAAAACAATGCCAGCTGATATGTCCTTTCCATATTAAGTCTAAACCAGTGCCCTGATTCGAACTGTCACCTTTTCTAAACCAAAAGCTGAATAACTTTACAGGAACAAAACCCATATTTTAAACCGCAAATTTCTTCGGACATAAAACCATGCATGGTACCTTATTAAATAATGTCTCAACTACAAAGAAACTTACCACTAAGAAAAATCATTATATTATTTGAGAGTGTTTAAACATAACCTTAAGCTTAATAACTTTGCAAGAACGAAACTCATATTCTAAATCACAGGTTTCTTTGGACACAAAACCATGCATGCTACCTTATTAAATAATATCTCGACTACAAAGAAACTTACCGGTAAGATAAATCATTATGCTATTTTGAGAGTGTTTAAACATAACCTTAAGCCTAATAACTTTGTAAGAATGAAACCCATATTTTTAACCAGGATTTCTTTGGACACAAAACCGTGCATGGTACCTTATTAAATATCTCGACTACGATGAAACTTTCTAGTAAGATAAATCATTATACTATCTAAGAGTGTTTAAACATAACCTTAGAATGAATTAACTGTTAAAAATAAAGACACTAAACAAAATAGAAAAGTTTGAGAAGTGAATGGATTCTCGATAAAGAGATTGATTAAGTTACATTAATATTCATATAAATTTTTAATTACTTGTTTATTATACATCCTGTCTGTTTAATGTATATGTATTTAATTTATGTGTAGATTCAATAAATCGCCTTTTGTGATATTTGTTCATTGTATATCTTTTTTTGTTGTTGTAATTATTCAATTATGCCAACAAACTAATTTGAGATTATCTGTTTGTTTTTTCAATGCCAATACTGCTTTATATATTATAATCTGGAAGTTGCTATAAAAAAAAAAGGAAATTAAGCCCAAAATTAATTGAAACAGTTACATTTATTAATTGCTCTGGGTCAGTCGATTATATAATCCTGGCACTGACTAAATAAATTAAAAACTGGCACGATGAGCAATTATATAATAAAAAAAATACTAATGAATTAGATGAGTTAATCTGGAAATGTAGCTATGTTCTTGAAGATCTAATATCAAGAATGAATAAATGCAGTTGTAACTTAACAAATACATCAGCAGTCTATGATATATAATGCCTAAATTGAACGAAAATGGTATAATACATAGAGTGTATTTGATTTTCCCATAAACAGTAACAGAACTTTTAATCATAATTCAACACATATTTTAACATTGATCTATTTTTAACAACAATTAAATATTTATAAAACAATAAATAAAAGATAATGAAAACTATTAGTCTGGCATGTAAATGCAATTGATGCCTTTAAATTGGGATGATCTTTTTGAAAAAAATTTCTGTATTACCTATAATGTTTTATATTATTGCTAGTTTAAAAAGTGTCTCATTTAGTAATTTTACTTAATTAATAAAAAAACTTTACATCTATAATATATTAAAAGGTGTTTTTAACAATTCCAGTGATTCACTGGTAGATGGCAAATGCATATGATACCCCTATATTATTTTAAATATTTATTTGCTGGTTTCAACCATTTAAAAATTAAGTTAATAAAAAAATACACAAATTTGTATTAATTAAATTAGTAATTACTTTACCTTTTTTTAAAAAATGTACTTATAAATGTTTAGTTGAAATATAATTGTGTTCTTATATATGACACAAGAACTTTTTTTTAATGTTTGATTTTTGTTTAATTATTTCTATAATTAATTTGCTTTATAATATAGTTTTCAGAAATTAAATTATTCATAACTGAAAATAGAATCTAATATAAAAATATATGGAAAAAAAAAACTTTTTTTTTTTTTGTTTCATAAATAATTTGGTACATTCTCTATAAGTTGAATATTTCTTCATTCATATTTAAATTTTTATCCATCTCAATTCTATTCTATTCAATTCAGTAAATTTGTTTTTCATCTCCCCCCTATATTAAACTAGACTGTAAGTCTTTTAATTTCAAATATTCAGTGTTGTTGTTTTTTTAAATTTGGTCAGGCAAGTTTAGAATAAATAATTCTATCTAATAAATTTGATTTTTCTAAAAATGTTTAATTATTGATCAGATTGTTTCTTGTAAGTATAACACATTATTTGAAGTATTATGCACTGACATTGCTAAACTTTCCAAAAATCCTGATTTTGAAAAATATTTTAAATCTAATTTTTAAATCTTTTTAAATAGTTTTTTTTTAATTTTAATTCAAAAGCTTTTATCTATACATAACACCAATATTTTTTCCCAACTTTGTTTTAAATTCAAAGAATAAAATTAACGTTTTATTGATTTAAAAAAGCCATTTCTTAACCAACAATTTTTTGTGTGAGTGAATGAATTCATGTAAAAGTAAATTTCATTCTCTAACAATATTAATTGTAATTCTTGTAACCGTTTTATAGTTATGAATAGCACTGTCTTTCATGTAAATTATCATGTGCCAGTAAATATAATATTAGTATAATGATGAAATCTATCAAAATCAAATTAAAATCTCTACTTCTATGTTGTAAATAGGTTTTCATAAGCATTTTGAAACATAACATCTAATCTCTGAGTTTGTTTACAATAATAAATTTGTGCAGTTATTTTATGAATTCTTAAAGTTGTCTGTGAATTGTTTAGATTTTTGTTTGTTTGTTTTGCTTTTGAAATATTATCTGTTTTTTTTTTTTTGTATCCAATGAAATTAATTTTTCTCCTGTCTTTATAGAGTTATTGTTTTAAATTTAATAAAATAAAATATCACTCATAAATTTGCAATAGATGGCCAGAGATTTATTGCAAGCTATCTATCTTTAATATTATTTCACCAATATTTATTTTGAATGCATATACTTTTGCTAATAGGCATTTAGCAGTTTTAATTAAGTTTTGTATTATCTCATTGTAGAACAATATAAAAAAGCATCGCATATACAATGTGGTTTTTATTTTCTGCATTTTGTTGAGATTTAATTAGGTTAATTTCAACTACTGATGTCAGTGCAGTTAATTCTCAATGGTTCTCTCAACATGTTTTTAATTAGTTGATTTTTATTCAAAATGATTGCTAGTAAATTTATTATATATTGCTGCATTATTGACTCTTCTCTTTATTATGCTATCTATGGTAATGGAAATTTCAAATATTCTAAGGCTTTGAATATAAATTAACAGCTTATTGAAGTATGTAATTCTAAATAAATATTAATTCAAATTTTTGTATATATTTAAAAATAATTTATTACCTAATTGTTAATCAAGCATATGATAAAGAATCATGCATAGCAGTAATACCATCTACAATTTTTTTAACTGGTTATGAATAAGTGGCATTGTCAGAGTATCAAACATCAATGCTCTATGATGTTACAAATAGTTTTTGACTAGTTGATCTTTAAAAAATGAGCTAGAGCAAAGATAAAGGTATACAATAAAGTGATATGCTTTTTTTTGTATAACTAGCATAAAAGAATTATCTGGATTAATTATTCTCCAGTTTTGTTTTAGGATATCATCTTTCTGAGTGATAATAATAATAATCTAATAGATTTATTGCTTGGGAATTCTTAAAAAATTCTAGAACTAGAAGTGACAGAACTAGACTGCTCCAGAGTCTGCTACTCTAGCATGGCACTAAATCATATATGGTTTCTTTATGAATGAAATCTAAGAGAAATGTGAAAATTCAAATGAAAATATGGCACCATCTGCTGCATCATAATGCAAAAATGAACTATAGAAAATACATAAGCTGCTATAAAATAATACCTCAATAATATACACATTCCTTTTCTTTTATTGCTCTATAATTCATCTAACATTTGTCTTCATTCAAAATGTGCATGATAAAAAAATATTTGCTGTAGTTTATTCAAATAAATTTACTCAAATGTAGAAACTCAAATAAATATTCAGTCTTGATCTTACATATGTGGATCAGCCCACATTCACATGAGTCACTATAATCATTTGCAATATTATTGACCCACTGCAGAAGGAAGGTCTCCCCCAAGTTTAATCCAGTTTCTCTGATTCATAGCATCTTTCTTTCATATCATTCTAGAAATATTTTTTTTCATGTTCATTTATCTTGCACATGATTTTTTCTGAGTCTTTTTATAATCTCATTAAAATCCATTTTAAAACTATTTGTCCATCTCTTGTAACATTTTTAGCTCAGCTTCATTTCTGTCTCTTAATTATTTAACAAATATTAATGATAACTGTTGTTCTCTCATCTATGTATTTTGTTTTAGATACCTTCTTGTTATTCTCAACATTCACCTCTCCTTATTTCACTATGTAGTTTTAAGTCTAAATAATTGCTCTTGTATTCAGCTTATTTTAACACTTACTAAAATGTTACATTTTTATTTACCATTGTCAAACTGACTCCATTCACAACTTTGACACTATCCACCTCAGATAAATGCAATAATGATTATTATTAATCATGTTCTAAACTAGAAATTATCTCTAGCACAGATATAAACTTTAAACCTCAGTTAAAGTTAATATATCTGATTTTTTTAATTTTAAATATACACACACATGGAGTTATTCATCTTTCTATTTCCCATGTATTTCTTTATGGATATATTAAACAATCTTCATACTTCCCCATTCTTTTTAAATTCATATAAATAAAGATACAATAAAAGACAAATGACCTCAAGATGCATTTTGTGCTAAATCAGCAGTCATCAGTTGGCCCAAGTTCATTTATGTTTAATTTTATTATTAATTTCATCCATAATACACTTGTGATATTCTTAGTTATATAATATAAGAACATCATGTTATTCATCAGAAGTACAAAATGATATTCATATTTCTTGATTAAGCAAAAAAAAAACCAAGCACTGTATACAAATTTCTTTTTAATATGGTTTATTTTGGAGAGATTAAACTAATCTATTCCTATATTTTTTCAATGAATTTGAAATTTTTGCCATCTACTTCCACAAATACCTATTCCATGTTGTATATCTTTTTTTTTGGCAATAAATAGATTTTTCTTGCATTTCATTATTACTAGAGTTAATATTTCAAATAACTTAAACATATATACTACTGGATTCCTTTGTGAAAACAGATTATTTTCATTTGAATTCTTATATGCAAAATAGGTTTATTAATTTGTTTCATTAACAGAATAGTTTATTTTTTATTCTTTAAATATATATGTTAAGCAATATCATATATAGTTGATCTTATGGAAATATTTTGATTCACTGGAATAAACAATTCAACTGCTCGTGGCTTTCAATTCACATTTAACTTCTTTAGTATTTTAACTTTAATTACAGCAAGTAGTAACTGCAACAGTGTATCAAATACATGGTGAACACAGAGATACCATCAGCACAGCCCAAACTTCTCAATATTTATAGCTATATACTAAAGAATGTCCAAATTGATCAGAAAAGGGATTAAAACTAAGCATTTTTCCTTAAAAAAAAATAAAGATTATAACTAATATAAATGTTGTTTTTTTTTTACTTTTCATTCACCAAAACAATATAGCTATACATTTTTTGATTACAGAACAAAAATAATTTTTTATTACATATTTTTCTTAATATATTTAATTAACTTTTATAGTCACTTGTATATTAAAACAATATCTTTGTTTCTACAAAATACTTTTTTTTTCTTTTATTGCATTATTAATTTAGGCTTCCAGTTTTTTTTTTTATCAGACTGGAAAGAGCCTTTTTTATTTAATTTTAATTTATTTCATGATATCAAAAATATTAATACCTATTTAATATTTAAGTCATTGTAGACTTTATTTTAATATTTAGATAGGTAACTTGTATGTAGATCTTTCTTTCTCTTTATATAAGATAAACATATATGCAAAACTAAACTTTCAAAGTTACTCATTTACTGTGTTGAGGGCATGAGATAATTTCTGTCATTATATACATTTTCACAAGTTGATAATGAATAATCTAATCACTTGCAATATATAGTCTAATTTTGTTTTCTAATTGTTTAATTTTTGTCAAGATACTTCTTTAATTATAGTTTGTAGGATTTTTTTTTTTAATTTCCAAATAAATAATTTGCATTTTTCAAAAAAAAAAAAAAAAAGCATATTTTAAAATTGTTAATGTATGTGTGTGTTGATTTGAATTCCAAAATTTTCCTAGAACTTGAAGATATATCATATAATCATATGCGTCAATTTACAATTTGTAGCTAATATTGCTTTATTCTTGAGTGTATGTGGGTAAGAAATATATACACAGACCAACCTCATCCATTATATACTATGTTTATATTCCATAGCCAGTTAATTATTGTGATTATATAATCACTACATAGATTAATAATGGTAAATATATATATCTGAGCTGTAGCTTCGACTACAGCCACTTTGTGTGTGGCCACTTTTAGAGTGCCCGGCACAATATATATACAGATTTTTTGATGTGTACATATATAATAGTATATGTTTATTGTTTTTTGATATATTTTAATATAGGAGGGTTCAAATTTATCTTTTTATATGTTGTTTTTGGTCAAATATATTTATGATAAGTTCTTTTCAAAAGCAGATTTAGATTACTATGCATCAGAATATGACTATTAAGTGATAACTTGACTGTAGATTACAATTGCAAGAACTATTTAATATCATAAATTTATAATTCAGTTTATTGTGGGTTTTTTTTACTTTCCAAATATCACAATCATATTTGTAACCACATATTTGTATTTTTCAAACAAAAGCACCATTATTAACCTTGAATAAATAGCATCAAACTTTTGATGTTTCCAAAAAAAAGAATGTAAACTATTAGATTTTTTTTTTTTTTTTGTAAATTAATTTTTGTTCATTTTCTTTTTGTCTTTCTCTTTATTTATTTTTATCCATATTATTACTTGAATGGATAAATTCATTTTTTGTGTATGCTGTTTTCAAAAAAATATATGCTCAATTCTGTATCCATAGGCAGGCAGTGCTTATGGTACAACAACCAAGTGATAACATTTGTCTATTATTGACAAAAAAAAAATTGAAATTATTTCTCATTTTCCTAATATAATTATTTAATATCTGAATTTTAGAACTTCAATAGAAAAAGATTTTTTTATATATTTAAGATAGGCATTTCATTTGAAATACAGGTTAATACATCTTTCAGTTAATTGATATTCAATTATTTTATAGTTTCAGTTACCTAGCAATCTTTTTTAGAATTATAAAATACAATTCAGTCAGATTATTTTTTACACAAATATATAAAAATTTTATTTTGATATATCTATTTATACATTATCAAATGGACATTTGTAATATATCCATTATATCTGGGTCTCATTTTATGCATATTTTTTTAATGCGATTTTGAAGTTATGCGATTCATGTTTCTTAATATCTTTTTATGTGGGTTTTCTTTTATGCGATAAAAAAGTTCATATTTCACTATATTTGTTAGATATCAAGAAATTAAAATTATTAATAACTTATTTTGACTTGAAATACTTTTTTTTTTCAAAAATATGTTATATTAGCAGCTAATGTGAATATGGCCTGAAACTATTTAGAATCTTAGCTTTTACTTAAATAACCTACTTATACTTATGAGTAAATAATAATAATCGATTTATACTTACGAGTATAAAAATATCACAATAAATATTCAAAAATTTTAAACTTTTTAAACATATTTTGTTAGATATAACAGAAATAAATATTCTTTTAGATTTTTTAAAATAATCAGAAATAACTAAGATTTTGTTGATTTTGTAAACTAAAAATAACACCAAATAATCTAATGATAATGTATAATCTTTTTGTTTTGATTGTGATCTCATTTTTTTAATATAGAAACAAAATGTGAACATTTAAAATTTATTTCAGTAATAGACAAAAATATCTATCAAATAAAGACAAATTTATTATTTTCTGATAAGTATAATCATTTAATCATAGATTTTATGTTGATGTGTGAGATAAAGAAAAATGTCAGAAAATGCTGAAATCTGAGAGTTTTCTGCAATGAACAACCTCTTAAATTCTGAGAGCTAAATAGTTGTATGTTTGGATATTGTGAGCTTTATAAACAGTAAAGTCATCATCTCAAAGTTTAATCACTGATTACATTGTCGACAGAAAATCATTCACACAGCAAGTGTTAGTTGTACTTTCTCTTGTGACGAATCTGATTTCTTACCAGTTCACAAATGTAAAATTAAATACTGTAGTTAATAAAAAAAAAGTAAAAAAAGTTTGTCTTGTATCAATTTTTTTCGAATATTTGAAATTTTTTGTTAGTCATACTTTATTTCCTTTTTTTTTTTATGCAAATTTTAAAGTAATTTTTCTTTGTTGCTTTGCTTTTATGCGATTTCTGAAAATTACAAAACATATCCCCCATTTTTCAAGGTAAGTTAAGTCTATTTTTATGTGATTTTTTTTTAATGTGGGTTTTCTGCGGAACCTATTGACCGCATAAAATGAGACCCAGTGTATATATATATGTAAACATAATTTTTTCAAAAACTTAAAATATTCAATATGTATGCGCTTATATATATTGTAACCAACCGCTTGCCCTCTCAACTACCCATCGTGCCGAACCCGCTGCGGCACTCAAAATTGTAACCGTAAATTGTGTGGTCCCAACTACAGAAACGCAAATGCACTAAGAATCGTAACTTCTATCACTGATCAATTCCCGTTGCACATCGTCAGCTATTAAGAGCTGTATCCAAAAGCATATCATGCTATCTATTTTATGCATGAAAGACCACAATCAACATCTGGGGCAACTTACCACAGACCAAACTAATGATCTAACCTAAACTTTTATGATTTAATTTGATCGCAGCCAGGGTATACCGTGAAGAACTACCATAGTATTATGATAAAATACTTTAATCAAATTATAAGTGTAATGTTATTATTTTCAAACCTTAATTTGCAATTTTTATTGTATGAGACCCGATGGCCGACCATGTACAAGATGGCATAATTTGTGGAATTACATAAGATTATGAATTTTTAAACCATCTATATGATTTCTAATACAGATGATAGTCCAGGTAAAGCTTTGCAATAAATAAACATAAATACTTGGGTTCTTTTATAGTTTACTATATCATTGAGACTCTTATTATACTGACAAATGACAATTTAAAACGTTAAGTAATATATTCAATCATGTTATTATTTGGTAAATCTGTTTACAAGTTTAATAATTAATTTATATTGTATACTAGAATCAACTACGCAAAGCCAAATGATGGAAAAGGTAAATGGGATTTTATTGTACCTTACACATCATAAACTACCAAAGACGAAAAGCATCTAAATGTTTTTTCAAAATATCACTAAACTCTTATATCATGTTGACGATAGTATGTACTTCAATGTATGCTCTATCCCAGGTTTATGATTTCTGATTTTAAGAATGACACATAGCAACGGCACAGTAAGTTTAATTATAAATCAACTTTTATTTACAAAATTATGAATAATAAGTAATTAATTCCAATGTTATAATTAAAGACATAAATAAACAAATAAAATAAATAAATTATAATTCCATCGACTTTCTTCAATAACATCTCATAGGTACAGTTTTTAAGAACCTAATCATACCTTATATTTCAATTTGATATAATGAATATTGAGAAACTTATACTAAATTCAGCATCAACTCATGAATATTTAACGTCATTTCCAGATTCAATAAATCCATACCGTAAACTTATAATAACATAATAAATAGTATTATGTCTGTAGGATTTAGCTATAATGTAATCATTAAATAAAGTGAAATTTTAAACTTACATTCCGGTAAATAATAATCAACCAACAGTTAATTATTATGAAGTAACTTGAATAGAATGTCCTGCTACAAGTTGATGATCTAACTTATAAATTATGCTTACAAATGAAAGAAGATGATTTAGCAAATTAACTAAAATACTTTGCCCAACTTATATCTATGAAGTAAAACATATTCCTGTGGATGTATTCATCTACACGGAGGAATTAATTAACACTAAACGTTTTGTGGATTTATACACCATCATAAAGCAATAAGTACAAGTACACCATTCCGCGGATTAACCACCAGCGCAGGAATGAGTGTAAAATACAAAAATGGCAATAAAGTAATCTGCGGATTAACCACCAGCACAGATTAATGCCCTTTACATTCTAAAACAAACATTACTATTTACTTCACATTAAAGTGCAAAATCATCCCCCTCAGTTATTTTGACCATTCAGAATACACTAACACTTTAGCAAATGTGGGTTCTTGCATAATAAATGTTACGCTAATCAGGACAACTAATGTACTAACTTATCTTTCTTAAAATAAAACAGGTGTAATATAATATAAGTAATATTAGTATAGGAATATAAATCTAGAAAGACTAACAAAATAACTCATAAAGATTGATACATCTCATGAATTCATTCAGTACTTTTTAAGCTTTTTCGCAAGCACTATTCTCTTGAATAAATATTTTACTCAACCCCTATTAATTTAAACTTAATAAAATATAACTTATGAACTTCACATGCAAGTTCATATAACGATAAAATTAAAGTGATGCATTATTCATCAAATACATAAAATTTAACAGGTGTGTGTGTATGATATAAATTAAATGTATAGCATTTTATAGTTCAATACATGAATTAGAGCAGGTGTGTGTGTCACAAATTGGATTATATAGCATTTTATAACGACAAATATGATCCGTGGAATCCATGTACGATGTGTTGAACAATAAATGTACGAAGTAATAGCTATAATTATAGTTGAATTCCAAACATGTAATTTTATCCATTTGTACTAGTTATTATAATCACTATTAGATTGACGATTTTACGTGGCTCCATAAACATGAAACAATTTCAAAACATGACACGCAGAACTTAAATGAAAATGTTTCTCATAAGTTATTAATTTCTACATTTCTCTATTAAAATGTTCCAAGTTTATCACATCCATGCTAATATTTATTTATCCACGCTTAAATCTAGGAATACTAATTATAGCAATTAATTTAATCATTTCAAGCTGACGTTAAAATTAGAAAATAGCTTTGATTAACTATTTTGAAGACGGTTTATTATCCAAATGTTAAACAAATTAACTAGCAAATATATGATTGGCATTGTAAAGTTAAATATCAATTAATACTATATTTTATTAGAATTAGAAATGGAAATATTAAACTGTATTGATAACTTTAACATTTTACTTTAATTTAAACTTCTTCCTTTTTAAAAAGCAAATTTTCATTTTCATAAAACTTCTGTAATTAAAATACTTATTTAATTTTTTCAAATTGTAGAATAATAAACATTTTAAAACATACCAAACTCTTGCAATTAATTCTTTTAAACTGGGAAGCTCCGACATTTCAAAAAATGTAATATTGAAAAATTGTTACCGGTGATTTGATCCACTTGGCCAGCCGACTTGAACAGACTTTTTAAATTTAGCAATTCATCTTAATTAAATACCACTAGGTTATTTTTACGTTTATAGCAAATTTTGTGGTAATCCGTTTACTTATTAACTATTTTAAAATAAGCTTATCAAATTTACACCATTTGCCTTTACCATTTTCTTTTCTTTCTCCCTCCAAAAGCAAATTATCAGGCGATCTTCTCTTAAATTCGCGCTCTTTTCTTTTATTACATTGAGGCGCATACGTAATTACTGTATTTATTTTTAATAATTAATTTTAATTGAACAAATGGTTTTTTAATTCAATGGAAATAATAATTTAAGATCATTTTAAACAAATAAAAATAAAATATTATATTTTAATACTATTTTACCAAATTTAATGTGTTGTCAAAATTTTAAAAAGTTAAACATTATGATATGAGTTAGTATATGGGACGAAGCAAATTTAAATTTATTAAAAATAATATAAGAGGGTAATCTGTTCAAAGTGCAAATCAAGCCAGTCAAATCACCAAAAGAAGAAAGAGAAATTTTTATACTAGTTACATCAATTATTATATTTTATACTAAAATATATGGTTACAATATATATATTCACTACATATATCTCTTATCCACACATACTATAATTGTCATTCTATTATCTGTTTATTCGTTATTTTAAAATATTCTATTCCAATTTAAACTATTTATAACCTCTATAATATTGATATTATTTTAAAATTTAAAACAATTTTATCAAATAGCTGTTTTTTTTTTCTTTTTACTTCCAATTTAGAAATGATTTTTTTATTTTTTGTTGTAATCCTAAATTATTCTTCAAATATTAAGTTTATAATTAACATAGAAATTCAAGAATATTTTTATTGTACATTTTAAAGTTTATGCCCATTTTTATCATTTATTATGCATCTGAAACATATAAATTTAATATATATATAGTTTCATTTATTTTTTTTATATCTATACTCACACACTCATATTTTGACTTTTTTTATGTCGAGAGCTTTTATTTTGCTGTTTTATTTTTATGGTACTTTGGTATTACAGCTGCAACACAGAGCATGTATTAGACCTACTGTGCCTGTTCACATTCGTATCAATCTGCTGAGATAACTTTATAATCTTGGGATCTGACCAAAATAACGTGTAGACATAATCTTGGGATCTGACCAAAATAATGTTTACACGGACCTTGTCAAAAATGTGTACATGGATCTTATATGATATTTTGGCAAGATTTACAAAGTTATTGTGGCGGGGGGGGGGTTTGATATTTGATATGAATGTGAAACAGGTGCAGTAGGTCTAATACATGCTCTGTGTTGCAGGATTAAAAATAATTAAAAGTAAAAACATAATAAACATATTTATCATTTTCAATAAGAAATGTATGATTTTGAGTAAGACATTCGAATATGTATGACTTAAACACTAACAACTTTTAAGTGTGACATTTGAAATAAATAAAAAAAGAAATATGGCTTGCGATCTTAATGAAATGATGGCCTTACACAAAAAAATTGTTGTTAAATACACACTAAACAAACAGAAAATGATTTTGGTTTTGAAATGAGAATTCAAATATGTATGATTTGGATACTAACTTTTTAGAATGACATTTGAAAGCAAAAAAAAATGTTATTTGCGATCTTAATGAAATGATGACATTACACAATGTTAGTTTGAATACATACTAAACAAACAGTGAATGATTTTGGCTTTTAAATAATATTTATAAAAAGACATTAACTATACCTGCGACTTTCACACTAACAACTTTTAAGAATGACATTCCCCTTTTAAAAAAAAAGTGTGAGTTGCGATCTTAATGAAATGATGTCATTATGCAAAAAAATTGTTACTAAACAAACAGTAAATGATTTTGGTTTTTAAATAATATTTATAAAAACCCCATTAAGTGTACTCATATGATATTTACCATGTAATATATAACAGAAATTGTCACCTTGAAACAAAACATTTAATATTACCATAGAAAATGGAGATCTCTACTAAAAATTTCTCTCTGAAAATGTAGCATATGATTGCAGAGTATACTGGATTTTCAACAGAAATACTAATAAACATTTTTTTTTTATAAACAACTTCAACCAAAACAAAAATCACAAAAAAAAATGCATATTAATTATGAGACTTTTATTGGGTTTTTATTCTAGTGGAACCATCTCTTTTATATCGTTAAGTATGGCAGAAAAAAATCTGGTCAATAACTGAAAAGTCAAAGTATTACAAAAAAAAAAAAGATTGCATTAATAAAAACAAAAACACGCTTCTACACGTATACTCGCAGGGTTTATTTCCTTTTAATTGATATCATCATGACATTACACATTTATTGTATGTGTGAAAAGACCTCTTATTTCCCCTACATTGCAGCTCTAATACCATCTCACAGTTATTTATAGTGTGGCTAGAATTTGTTTTCAATTTCTAGTGATAGAAATTTTACTTACAAATTGTGAATTGTTAGTTCCAACTCAGGAATTACTGGGAATAAAAAAATTTAAAACTATTTTCAGACAATAAAATAATAAAGCAGAGCCTAGTTATATTAAGCAAAGTTGATAGAACACTAGCACATGTATGCTGCATTGTCTTTTATATATAATATGAAAATGAAATAATAAGTTTTTATAAAATCTTTTTATTATTCATTTTTTGTAACTTTTTAGAGCAAATTAATCAAGTAACAATTTGTTAATATCAGAAACTGAAAAAAAGAAATATTTTTTGTCAAGAGCTATCAAAGCCATTGTTTAAATATTTTTTAAGAAGAGGTTTATTTGAAATTATGCTTTAGCAAGAAATATATGAAAATTTTTAAATTTTATAATAATCATTGTTTCTAAACATTTTATAGCCTACAGGCTAAAACAAAGTTTTTTATTAATCACAGTTTATTTCTATTTTTAGTAATTTTTGTTCATTTACAAAATTAATATTTTATTTTTTACATTAATTTTGTTTTTTCAATTCATCTCTAGAATGAGAACCGTAAAAGTTGGAGACTGAAAAAAAAACAAAAAAACTATTTGTTTTAACAATTCAAGCAAGAAAAAATAAATAAATAAAATGCAATAAAACTATCAATTTGTTGGGTTAATATACCTTGTATGAAAGATTAATGTCATTATAATTTATATATACATATAATAAATAAATGGTACTATTAGACCTTTTGTTCATGTTTGCATGACAGAATGCCATAGTTGTGACTTAACACAGCATTCTGCTATCACAAATACTTCTCCCACACACTGAAGAAAGATAGCGTATTCAACCTTTGCAAACACTGTCAACAAATCTAATATATAAGTACCAAATCAAATAATATACAGTAATTATATATATATATTGTGGATATAAGATTTATTTGAGTTTTGTATGGTTTTAATTATAAAAATAAACTTAATATTCAAAGATGAGTAATAGAAAAAGATTCAAATATTTTTTTTATTTTTTAAATGTATTATTAAGTAAATTGGTAAGAGAAAGAAAATAATAGGCATTTGATGTAATCTAATTATTTTTAATTTAAATTGGAATAGCATATTTTAAAGTAATGAATAAATTAATAATAAATTATAGTATGAATGGTATATCTTCATCATCAACCAGTATCAATCCACTGCAGAATGAAGGTCTCTCCAAGTTCAATCCATCTTCTCCGATCTTTAGCTAGTCTTCTCCACATCACCCCTGCAAACTTTCTTATTTCATCCATCTATTTCACATGTGGTCTCTTTCTGGGTCTTTTACAATCTCTTGGAATTCGGTTTAAGATTTCGATTGTCCATCTATTAACCTCTCTTCTAGCAATATGTCCAGCCCAACTCCACTTATCTTTTAATTTTTTTCAATGAGGTCAGTA
This sequence comes from Epiperipatus broadwayi, assembly GCA_028023455.1. Lineage (NCBI taxonomy): Eukaryota > Metazoa > Onychophora > Udeonychophora > Euonychophora > Peripatidae > Epiperipatus > Epiperipatus broadwayi. The sequence goes on along the minus strand of JAQFVV010000074.1, from coordinate 1,978,161 downwards.
ACACCTGTTTGTTCTCTTATCCATATATTGTGTTTTCGATCTCTTCTTGTTACTCCCAACATGGATATCTCCTTACTTCTTTGAGTGGTCTGAATTCTCTGTATTTCTCTTCTATTAAGTGTCCAAGTCTCAGATCCTTAAGTAAGAACTGGTAAAACACATTTATTAAAAATTTAATTCTGTGATTAATTTCATCCATTATGTTTCCATCTGTAATAATAATCTGACAAGGTATTTGTAGCTGTTAACTTCTTCTAACTCGTCATAATCAATCTTTATTTTCATATTTTGAGAAAATTCATTAAACATTACTATAGTCTTTTTAACATCCTATTTTCCTACTTTCATCTGATAACTCCTGCAACATTTCCTGCAGGTCTAAAGCATTATTTGCAAAAACAACTACATCATCTGCAAAATCTAAATGACTTAAATAATCTCCACGTACTTTCACTCCTTTAGCTTCCCATTTTAATCCACAAAATACTTCTTGCAGCACTGCTGTAAAAAGTTTTGGAGACATGGAGTCAACTTGTCTTATACCTTTCTCAATGTTGACTTTCCTAGTATCATTATGTAATCTAATTGTTGCTGTTACATTTTTATAAATATTATTTAAAATATGACACTATCCTGGATCTATACCTTGATGATCCAATGCTTTAATCACTGAAGAAATGTTTATAGAATCAAATGTCTTTTCATAATCTACAAATCCAATGCATAATGGCAACTCATAATCATTTGTTCTTTCTATAATTTCTGTCAATACCCGGATGTGATCTGCTTTACTAAAATCACTTTTAAATCCAGCTTGTTATCTTGGTTGGTGGAAATCCAATGTTCTCTGTAGACGAGTTGTAATTATCTTGGTAAAAATTTTGTATAAAAATGATAAAAGACTGATAGGCCTGTAATTTCTAATATCTGCTTTATCACCTTTTTTAAATATTAATATTAATACCACATTCTTCCAATCATCTAGTACATCTTTATCATTTAGACATTTGGTATATAACTTTGCTAAAAAAAAATTCTATCTTCACCTGCTTCTTTTAATATATCAATTATAATTCCATCATTACCTGGAGCCTTTTCTTTCTTCATACATTTAATTGCATGTTCCACTTCTTCATTTAAAATTGTCGGCAATTTGGAAGATATAATAGATATAGGAGATACTTGTTCTTTATTACTATCTAATTCTTGATAGAAGTCTTCAACCCATTTCATAATGTCATATCTCTTTTTAGTAATAATTCCATCTTTTTTTCTTATTGCAGATATAAATTTTCTACCAATACCAAAATAAGAGTTTGAGACTTTTATTCTCTTCTATAACTTTCCTTGCTAGTTCATAGTTATACTTATATCATTTTCAACTCTTTTCCATACCATTTTACAAAATTCGATCCTTTTCAATGCATCATTTTTGTATATCTTTATATTCCTTCTTTTCTTCATAAATTCTCTAGTCTCAGTAGAAATTTTATTGGTCAATTGCTGCTTTTTTCTACCAGCTATCTTTGTAGTAGTTTTTAAAAGTGTATCAGTTATTTTCATATTAATTTCATTCAAATCTGAATCATATTCAAAATCTATTAATACTTGAAACCAATTTGTAAGTTCTAATTTAAATTCATTAGAATGTTTCTGAAGATTAGGAATATTAACTGTAAATATTATTTTTCTTAATAATTTTTGTCTCTCTAGTTTTGCATTAAAATGTATCTTACATTTTACTAATCGATGATCACTTCCTGGGTTAAATTTATTAAGAATTTTACAATCTTGAAATATGCATTTTCTGTTAGTCAAAATATAATCCAATTCTGCTGTACCTTCTTTTGGATGCTTCCATGTCCATTTCCTTTTAACATTTTTCTCAAAAAAAGAATTCATAATATAAAGTTTTTCTTTTTCTGCAAACTCCACAAGTCTATGCCCTCTCTCATTTCTATTACCATAACCAAAATTACCTACAGCTTTTTCATCTTTCATTTGTTTACCAATTCTAGCATTAAAATCTCCCATAACAATTTTAAAATGTTGTTTACTCTGATCAAAAGCCTTTTGTACATCCCTATAAAAATCCTCTACTATTTCATCATTATGAAAACTTGTTCGGTCATAAACCTGAATTTTGTGCATTTGGTATCTGTTATTAAGTTGTCTAACTAATATTGCCACTCTGACTGATACACCATCAATCTCCACCATATTGTTCTTTCACTTTTTATTTATAATGAATCCTACTCCACTTGTATTTCCAATATTTGTGCCTTTATTGTAGAGTATATGTTTACTTTTTAAATCAATTGTCTCTTCACTTTTTCTTCTCACTTCACAAAGTCCAATAATGCCCCATTTGATATAGGACACTTCTTCTAATTCTTGCTATCTTCCTTCACTTGAAAGTGATCTGCAGTTGTAAGTACCTAAATAAAAGTCATCATCAAATGGCAGCCTGGGTCTACAATTAGGGGATTCTTAGCACCCTCCACCTTTGGCTACCAACCGCTGCCTCGGTTGGTGATTTTACAGCCTCTTGGGAATAAGTGCCATGATTTATTTTTGGAAAAATATTTATCATTTACACATACATTAATTTTGCCTTATCCGGCAACTGATCTTAAACTCAGAGATAAAAATCCAATAAACTCATCATGCTGGTTAATGTGTGTTAGTGAGCAGCCCATCTATGTTCAATTACTATATGAATAATCACATAGTAATAACAACTGCAACAACAAGAATGTATGGAGTGGACATTAGGAATTTGCTCTGCTCACTTCCTTTAAGGCCTCCAAGAGGAATCAAAAAGTCTCCTTTCAGTTAATAGCAAACTCCTTTCTGCAGCCATGAATGGTATATAGATGTATTTATTTAAAATGTATAAGTAATAGTATTTGTTTACGTAGAAAATAATACAATTGTTTTTATAGCTCTGAAAAATATTGTTAGATAGTCAAAATTGTAAGATAATTGAATTAAATAAAGCATTGTAAAGAGTGCAAAAAAGAAATTAAAAAATTTTAGTTTATTATAATTAAATGATGTTTAGCATAACATTTTAAAGCTATGTTATTCTCTATTTATATAAATCACCATCATTAGCAACCATTCATAAATGAATGTGATCATTCCATTCTAGAAATAAAAAAATAATCAGAACAATTAATATTGAAGTTTGCTATGGCTATACAAACCAATTTTTGAAACCACGAAATGCAACTATATATATTGTAACATGATAAAAAAATGATGATGATGAGAAAATGATCAATCTAATTTGAAAAAACATAGTCTGATCATTGGTCACCCTTTGTAATGGACTATTGATTGTAATATGGGATGATAATATAAAAAAACTTTCTATGTTTCAGAATAGAGACATTATTCATAATAATATAGATCTAGCCTAAATGTGCAATGTCATTTTATAATAGCGCTAAAGTTGATTTGGCATTTTATAATAATTACCACATGTATATGATTATCATCGGCTAGCATTGGGTAGCTACTTTGTCATAATAATAATGGATTTTCTATCTCACTACCTTTCTATATTTGGTCAGTCAACATTTGTCATAAAGAATGCTCTTAAGAATTATAGTCTTTATCACAAAGCAAAAACATGCATAAATAAATAGTAACTCTCTTAGAACCTGTGTAAAATTATCTAGCTCAGTTATTGATCACACTAAGCAATAACAATATTCCCCATATATAATTATTTAAATTGTCCACTACACTATCATAAAATACTAATAATCTCTATTAAAATCTAATTTATTCCGATTATATTTAAAACGAAATAAAGCAAACAAGATCATCGCCTCAGACATCAACAAATCTATTCATGATTCCAAAGTAAACTACACTAAGCAGTGAAATCATATATCATTGCCTTAAACAATGATGCATGCTTAAGACATCTCGACTAAATTCGAATCAATAAACAACTAAATTCCAACATACTTTACTAATCTAATATTATTTATAGTAATGTAAATTTACTTTAATATTTAATAACGTTCTGTTTAAATCAACTAGTTTCTAAATAATTATAATTACATTTTAAGAATGTTTTCTATACTGTACAATATTTATATTGTTTAAATAAAATAAACTTTTACTCAGTTTTCTACATATTTTAAAAAAATGCTAAAGATCTTATCAACATTTCATTCATGCTCTACATTAGATCAATATGCAATTATTGCTTCAGTTATATTCTAAAATAAACACGAATTCCACAAGAATTTTATTATCAATAAATATATTAGGTAATTTCACATTTTACAGTACCCAATCACGTTGCATAAAATATACTCTAAATTTCTATTGGATACTTACTGACTTACAATCACTGATATTCATTTACTTAAATCTCCAATCAATCTATTATAAAAATGGATTTAATAACAATTAAACTATATATGACAATAATTGGCAGTTATCCAAGCCAAAGATAATATTCAGTTCTACTGGTTAATAAAATTTATGATCTCCACTTCAAAGAAATTTAAGAACTGTAATTAAAATAGGTCATTTTAACTAATGTGATAAAATAAAAATCTAGTAAGATTTTTGTAGCTGACAGGATAAGCAAATAAATAATCAATTCTGAACTAATGAAATTATTTCTACTAATAATATTGACTTAGATAAGTAAACAAATATTTAAATGCAGTAACAAATATAAAATTTATATGTAATCAGATTTTAAAATAATGTATAAAATATATACATAATATCTAATTTTATTTTACTTAACAAAATGGGTTTGATCTTGGATCAAATTTTAAGTACCATAATTATCTTGTGCATTCAAAAGAAATAATTAGACAGATTCACCAGATTTTAAATCAACTTTAAGTTTATTGCTTTATAATAAAAAAAATTTAACAGTAATAATAAAAATATAACAGACCAAACAATAGAGGTTTGCAACAGACTAAAAATCAATAAAAATAATATCTATGTGTATGGAACTAAAGAAAAGTGCTGCAAGACAATATTACTATATATAGTATATATAAAATGGAAGGAGAGATTTTAAATATCCCCCTGAGATTTTAAATAGCATATACCATGATAAAAAAAAAATGTGATCAAATAAAACTTGATCTCTATTTATTCATTAATGTCATCTCTAAATAATTAAACAAATATAAAAAAAAATCTGTTATATTTAAACTCTCTTCTATCGGAATCTCCAAGTTAAATCTTGAACATACAAAAAAAAATTAAATATTTGAAAACATCAAGTTGTATTAACTTATATCATCAGATAAGAGCTCAAATAATAATAACAAAATGAATCTCTCCAACCTTTTCATTGTATGAATTCTATCATATCCATATATATATATTATTTACATCCTTTTCTTTTAACAAAATATATATATATATACATACAAATCATACCATTTAAGTGAAAGTCTGTCCATTTTCACTCACTATCCATCCATTGTAGTTTCTGGTTCTTTGTTTCCGATCCTTAGGTGTAAAGATGATTTTCCCTTAAGTAAAGAATGTGAGCATGAGTGGTAAATATCACAAATTCAAATCCAAGTACTTTCGTGTTTAAATTCCAATATTTTCTTTTAAGCATATAGATTTATCCAAGCTTTTAAAAACAGCAGATACTTAGTCGATGTAAAACTACACATCACTGAGTTTATTTTCATTTTTCATTGATGATAAGGTATAAAGAGAATTTTTTCAATGACTCAATTCAGTTCTATTCAAGTGAAGAATGAATAACAGCTTTTTCTTTTTCGAAATATGTTTAAATTGCTTAATATCACGCATAAGTTGAATTAATCGATCTTATAAAATTCCTTGATCTGAAATATGGTATCCATAGACACACAATGGGTGATTATATCCATCACAAATAAATAAATGAAATTCTTGGCTTTTAACCATTGAATATCTTTATATAGCTGAGCTGCAATACAATGCATCTTGATGGGTTTTTCTTTCTTTCACATTCTTGCCATTTCCCCTGGAATTTCATCAGCAAGCTGCCCCAGTTGAATGGGCAAATAGTTAAAATTTTTATTCTTCTATAGTTTTATAAATTAATCACCTAAATGATAAAATTTAATAAATTTTCAAAGACAGATCTAAACGTGTCTGTTCTGGCAATGATAAAATTGCAAGAACTCAAATTACAGCATCTCTCTTTTATTTATAAGATACTCTATATTGCTCAAATTTGATTAATGGTATAAGAAATTGTTCAAGAAAATTTGTCTCCAATTAATAAGTAAAATGGATATTTTAAAATAATTGAATACAGTAAAAATAAAATACTGTCTTACAAGTTATTTTTCATTTTAAATCAAAATAAAGAATTCATATTTTAATTCCAATACATTTTAATGGATATAAATATTTTTACATACGTTTTTTTAAATATTTTTTTATATAAATAATATGAACAACATATATGAAATATAAAATATTTAATTTTATAATAGGTGTTGCTATGATGATTGTAATAACAGAAATTGAGATGTGTAATACTTAATAATAATATTGATTCTCTTTAAGTAAGCTTTTATGATTCACTTAACTATTTCCAAAATCTATTTATTTATTCAAATATTCATTTTTTTCTGAGGTTGATCACAACAGATTTATAAATTAATGCTAAATGTTAATACTAAATAAGAATGTTGTTTGAGTAGTAATAGTTGCCATAGTTACCTGCTTAATATTAATATTTCAACATCTCCATTATCCATAGATCAAGTGAAATAAAAATTAAACAAGACCAACAAACTTCTTTATTTCTTTTTGGCATACACCAATCTGGTTGCTTACAATATATATATATCACATGCTAATCTCTTAATCTGTTTATTTGATATTTGCAATACTGTCTTTCAATTTCTACAACTTTGAAAGACTTCACATCTTGATTTATTGTAGCTTTGTTTTCCTATCCTCAACCCATCTTTTTATTGAAAGTCATCATTATTGTATTTTTTTAAGAATGACTTTGAAATAATCTTTGTAATGTATGCAGAGTCTATCTATCTCTTTAACAAAGTATTCTCAAGTTTACCATAAAAATACTTTTTAGGAAATTACTGACATTTGTTTGCTTCATTCTGTCTTCATAAAAGTAGATTCTATAACTTAACATTCAGCAAGTTTTAAAATATACCAATTAGTTTTGTGATCTTACCATCATATGCTTTTGTTGTGATCCTAGATCTCACTTGCATACAATAAATTGGATAATTTGACAACTTATATACAACTAATGTAATTGCAGTAGTTTTATTAGTATGATGAAATCATTAATCTCTACTTTGTTAAATGCAGTGCATTTGCATTTTCATTGCATCTAGATATCCAAGTCTGCCTTTCTACCATAAAAAGTTCCAAAATGTTTAAAGTGATTCATGTTTTCAAGCTGATAACTATCCAAACTAAAAGTTGCTAGAGATTTTTTTTCCGTCACTGATTGATAAAGATTTAAGATTTTTGAACATTAATTATAAAACCATTGATTTTCTTGTTACTTTCAAAACTTTAAGAAACATTTTACAATTCATCTTTTAAACTTGGAAATTAAAAAGGTTGTGAAGAAACATATCTCATTCTTGTTATCTATTTTTAAAATGCTTTCAATGACCTCTATCATTAGAACATAAAATGAATTTGGAACTAGTACAACTATCTATTTCAAATGTTATTACTAATTTGTTTGATTAACAGAATTAAATGCTTTGATTTATTCAATGAACCAATATACACAGTGAATAAATTGTACTTGCTCCCAACACTTATTTATTATTTTCCAATAAAAAAAATTTGAAACTAACACAAAATGTACATTTTTTTTTTTTTATGCTTTAAAATGTTCATTAGAAATAGTTTTTTTTTTCTTAATGATCCTTCTTGATTCTCTAAAATCACATTAAGTTTTGAATAAAACAAGAAAGCTTTATTACTTAGCCCTCTCGTAGGTCTGCATTTTCTGACGTTTTTCTTTGTCTCACACATCAACATAAAATATATGATAAAATGATTATTACTTATCAGAAAATAATAAATTTGACTTCATTTGATAGATGTTTTTGTTTATTACTGAAATAAATTTTAAATGTTCACATTTAGTTTCTGTAAATATTAAAAAATGAGATCGTAATCAAAACAATGACTTTACACATCATCGTTTCTAGAAATATTATTTTCAGTTTATAAAATCAACGAAATATTTCTTAATTCTTATTATTTTTAAAAATTGAAACGAATATTTATTTCTCATATCTAATGAATTATGCATTAAAAGTTTAAAATATTTGAATATTTATTGCAAAATTGCAATATTTTCATACTGGTAAGTATAAGATTGCTTACATAGAAGCTAAGCTTGTAAATTGCTTCAGGCCATGTTTACATTTGCTGCTAATATAATGTTATATTTTTGAAAATAAAGTATTTCAAGTCAAAATAAGTTATTAATAATTTATACTTCTTGATATCTAATAAATATAGTGTAAATTATTTTTAAAAAAATATCTAAAACTGTAATAAATTCACAAATAAACACATTTTTGGTCATTGGAACTATTTTCTTTAAACAATGGCTGAACATGTCAGGGCAGAGCTTATGTCTATTGTAAGAGCGGGAATTTTGAATTTTGCACCTTCTACTTTAAATTTTTTAGTGAAAATTTAATATAATAAAATATACCATTTTACATGCATTTCAACATATAATACTTATGAAAAAAATTCTCCAGGGGGCGAATTGGTCAAAAGTTGAAATTTTCTTGTCCCAAGAAATGGAAAGGTTAAAAGTTATCAATATATTAACAAACTCCACTTCTGTCTCTGTTCATTTATCATATAAATAAAGATACAATTGACTAATGTGGTTATTTTCTTCACTATTCTATTTTGAAAAGATCTTAGATCTTTGCCTACATTGGCCTACTTAAAACTATTTTACCTACTAACTTGGATGTTCTTTAAATGATCAAATTTCAGTGTTAAAATTTGTCCATAATGTTGCCTTCTATATATAAAATTAAAAATACACCTGGGTCTCATTTTACGCGATAGATAGGTTCCTCAGAAAACACGCGCAAACGAAATCGCACAAAAATAGACATAACTTACACTGAAAAGGGGGGGATGCGGTCTGTGATTTTTCAAAATTCGCGTAAAAGCAAAGCACCAATGTAAAATTACTTTAAAATTTACACACAAAAAAAATAAGGAAATAAAATATGACTAATAAAAAATTTCAAATTTGCAAAAAATTGATACAAGACAAACTTTTTTTTAACTATAATATTTAATTTTATTCAAAATAATATATTTTTATGCATAATTTACAGTACAGTAATTTACATTTTTTTATACACCTTTTAATTATTATCGCTATTTGCCAAAAAAACATGTTTGTTTGCAAACTGAGGAAATACAACTAGCGCCAACTTTACACTCATATTGTGTCAATGGTTTTCTGGTGACAACATAATTAGTAATTAATCTTTGAGATGATGATTTTATTAATTGTTTATGAAACTAACAACTAAAAATTAAATTCTTATTTTTGTCTTTAATTTTTTAATTTTCAATTCCGTTTAAAAATCAAATTTCACATCACATTAATTTCAAGTCACCAAGTAATTTTTAAATTGTTAATTACAATTAAAAATCAGATTTTAATTTTTAATTGTCAAATTTAATTGTGCCCACTGATTACGTTCTTTTTTAAAAAGCAAAAACAGAATGTGATTCAAAATGTAAAATTAACACGCACAATGTTTGAACAAATTTACATTATAATCTTGTAAAATTTAATGTGTGTATACATAAAATGTGGAAATCATGATTTTAATTTTGTTATTGCATAAAATCTTACTATTATAAAGCACTGAAAATTTAAGATGAAAGTCGAATTCCAATAATGTGCTATTACTTTCAATATAACGTAAGTGCGTGAAATTTATTATTTAAAGTAATAGCACATTACATAAATATAAATATGTAATTTTTTTTTATTTTTTACCATTAGTTTTTTTATTTATTGTTTTTATTGTAGAGCCACTATACATTGTAAGCATGTAACCTATAATAAAAAGAGGTTAAATGATATCCATATGTATCTTCTTAGTGTGAATAAAGTTGTTATTTGAAACTAAAGTAATAGCGCATTATCGGAGTTCGACTTTCGGTGAAACAGGAATCGCGTAAAAAGAGACCCAAGTTTAATCATTTTAAAACAAAATTGAAAGTCATCTCACTATAAATAAAAATATTATTTAATACATCAATGTGGCTTTCCTTCCTTAAGGGAATTTTCAAAATGTTTCTTTTTACACAGTCACATATGATGCACTATGGCTTTTCTCAGAGTCATGAATCTCTCGGTCACTATGCCCTGAGAAACCTGTTTTAACACCTTCCCTTTCCATTCCCCACCCTAAGTTTTTCTAATATTCTTCTCTATCCTGCTCCATTTCATTTCCACAACATTATCTTTGTCAACTCTGTGATCTTTATATCTAAATCCACTTATCTTTTCCCAAACCCAGCATAAAACCAAAGAACCCATTTTCTGTATAATCACTTTGTTTATATTTATTCTCCCATGACTTCATTATTTGTACCATTTATGTTTGTAGGCATTTACATTCAATTAACAGATGCCTAATATTTTCTATGCCTTCCTTACATAACTTGCAGACTAAATCACCCATATTTTTCCATTTATGTGTATATTTCCTTATTGCTAAAGATCCTGTTTGAGCCTTAAACAGTAAACTACTTTTTTTGCTATTATCATAAATTAACTCACACCCAATATTCTGTTTACTTCTATATATATTTAAATTCTTTTTACTCCCCATACTAGTTCTCCATCTTTCCAACTCCCTATTCTTTATTAATGCATCTATTCTTTTATTCCATTCCTTGCCACTATAACATAACACCCAACAACACAACCAATTATCTTACGGAAACTCTCCCCAATGGACATTACTTACATTATAATAAATATAATTATTAAAATACATTAAATATAATTAGTAAAATACATATATGTACATAAAAATGATTAAACTTATTACAGTCCTCCCCCCTCCCCATAATATATTGAACCGACTTCGAATATGTGCATTCGAAACACCGGTCTCTTAGGCAGAGAAGAACATACTCGGAGAGTATGTATGCCCAAACGATAGCTATAAAGTATATAACTAGCGTTACATTTCCAGGACATAGCTTCTTCTCGGCTGTTGAGTTCAGCACCAAATCCAAAGCACTTTTTTGTTTCTTTATAAACACGGGTGCCAACTGTTTATTCTAAAAGAATACTAAAAGAATAGACAACGCACTTTGAACAGTGGCCACTAACTCAACGCCTAAATCCACGACTAGCTCAGCTGTTTGTAATCACTAATAGATTATACTTCATTAGTGGTTAAAAGAATTGATAAAAGAATTGTAAAAGGAATTTATAAAAGAGATTGATAAAAGAATTTGGTAAAAGAATTGACCGACAAATAAAGTTTAATTTTAAAGACAATTTATTAACTAACATTTATTTACTAAATTTAAACATTTTATAATTCTAATAAAAACACACGCATATTTTTAAATTAACATTTCTAAACTAGTTTAAATATTCTTGTATATTTTCATAACCGAACACTGGTATTTATCTAATTTAACCAATAATATTGATATAAGGATCACGCACATATTAACTCATGCACACACATAATAATAATAATAAAGTATTACATAGCATTTGAAATTTAAACACACATATCAATAGTTCATTTATGTATGATATCGAGTTCATATAATTAGACTCTTGAAAGATTCGTACGAATTAATGCAATGCAATGGCTATTACAGTATAAACTAAATAAGCAAATGTTTTTACCTAGGCTTTTGAATGTAGACATAGAATTTTGTTCTCTTTGGTGGCTGCTTTCGGTGAGGATATTTCCATTATGAATGCTTACCAGCCGGCTGGGACTTTTCCTGGATGAGTTTCCTGATTTTCACGATTATTACTATAGGAGACAATTAAATACTGACGGAGATTTTCTAAGTTGTTACGCTGACATTATTTCATGGGCAGATCTGCTGTTTTCTAGGACATCTGGGCTGGAGATAAACGTGCATTCCCAAGATCTTCTCAACACTGCATTTCGTTTGTTAACTGCTCAATTAATTTCTGAACTGCACTACTCAATTACTTTGTGAACTGATCTCAACTGTTCCGATAAAAAATGGTCAGTATTTATACCTGCGCCTTGTTGTCTTTCTAATATCTCCGGCAAAGATCTGTTGTCAAATTCCAGTGATAATCATTTGATAAACGTGTTTTGAAAGATTGCTTAATTAGTAATAGCCATGCAAAAATGTTGTTTGATATTAATTAATAACCATTGCCATGTTTTTTAATGATAATCTTCTTTAACTTTCATTTATTTAAAATAACATTTATTCTATTGTTGACAATCGCACATATATATGCACATATATTTTTAATACAATTTACTATTTAGTTTTAACATTATTTTTTCTTTAATTAAACTTGAATGAAAAGAGATTTGTATGTTTTAACTTTTTAAATTATATTTTTACGAATACTAATAAAAACTCTTTACTTCCTTTTATAACCCTTAGTTTAATTTCTCTAACGAAACACCCCTCTCCCCTTCTGATTAATTAATTGTAGCTTTTTTATTTCAAAACTAACGCTAGAAAACTATTTGATTCTTATCCTTTTCTAAAACAAACTGCAATAAACTCTTCAACGTTTAATTTTATGTTTTTCTTTTATGAACGATTATTTTAATAATATAATTTTAGATAAAATTATATGTGCCTATATCAATATAGGTACATTACACTGCCCTTCCTTTTGAGAGTAAAATGTGTCATTTTTGACCATTTTATCTCTGACAACATTAAATCTTAATTTATTATTCTTTCTAAGTTTGCTTTTTGGTATCTTTTCCTTTTCCATGCTAAGGGCAATCTCCAATTATGCTTTTCTTCTTTCTATGCTGGTAACATTGCTTACAATGTTCGTCCTGGATAGTGACCATGAGGACAAACTAAATTTGTGGCACAGGGATCTTTTATAAACGAAGCTTCGGCTGCCGATTCTCTTGATCGGACTTTGACTAAGAAAAGGTGGCTGCAAATGGCAGGAATTTCAACTGTCCATTTCCGACTTACGCCCTGGAAAACGATTGCTGATTCTCTTGATCGGACTTTGACTAAGCAGCTGCAATGGCAGGAATTTTCAACTGTCCATTTCCGACTTACGCTTTGGAAAACGAGGTACGAGATATGGGGATTCTCCCCTGAAAAGTGACTTACGACTTACTCTGGTTGTTGCCAGTGTGCTTTTTAAAAGAGGAATGATCCCGGCCAATCCGTTGCGGGTACTAGAATTTATCCAGTCGAGAGCTTTAAACTTAATCCTTATCTAACTTATTTCAATACTACCCTCATCCCTTTAGATTCGAACCCTTATACACTCTTAATACAACTTAGATTGACTTTCATTTATATTATTTTAACCTTTCAATATTATTTTTAACTACACATGAACATTACTTTAACATATTTATTTGTATTAATCTAATCTTACACCATTATTTCAAACCATTACGAACATTATTTCAACATTATTTATTTACACTAATCTTATAATATTATCTTTAAACTATCACGGACATCAATTTACATATTTATTTATATTACGATATTACTTTTAACCCATTACTTTAACTTATATATTAACGTGCGTGTACTCAGGAAAAAAACTATTTTGCTTTATTATGATTCATTCATTATTATTTTACTAGAGATTTTTTTTTATCTTGATTATTTTAAACAATTTATTTACATCCTTTTCTTAACTTACGGTATTCAAAACAAACTTTTATTTTAACATGCGTATATTCAAAAAACTATTTTATTTTACTACGAATATTTTATTTATTTTCTACAGATATATTATACTTATTTATTTAACTTGTTTTTATTTTATGTATTTCCGTTATTTTATTCATTTATTTAATTCTACAAACATTATTTCTAAATCCTTAATTTGACCCATTTATTTAACTTGATTTTATTGATTTTTATTTATTTGAACTGTTTATTTACGAACATTTCCTTAATTAATATGTGCGTGGAGAAAAAAAATCTTTTATTTTGCGAAGCCTCCGTTATTATTATTACTTGCAACATTTCATTTATTATTATTCATTCATTTTTAAATTTATTGTCTTAAGTTTTAAATAGAAGTTTCAGATTTAATTTATTAGATTTATTTACTTTAGAATAATCATATTCGTGCTCATTGTCCATTTCCGGTCCTTTTTGTTTATTTCCTTTACTATTCCGCCCGTTTACTAACTCTTAAACTATGTCCGGTGGCTCCTTTTTTCTTTCTACAAATTCTATAATATAAACTAACTTTCCTCTCTTATCGGTTCCGCTTTTATATTTTATTGCTTTATCTCTTTCTCTTTCCATTCTGTTTTTGACTTCGTAACTCAGAAAACCTTTATACCTAGACAAACTCCGAATTACTTCAATCTGGGAATATTTTTTTCTACGCTTTCTCTTTGTTTTAAATCTACGTCTACAGCGAATGTGAACATTTACTTTAACCTTTTTAAATTTTTGTAAAAACTTTTCTACACTATCTACTACCTTGAACTTATGTTTGTCTACTTTATTTATCACAACACTATCTGATTCTAATTCAATTTCTATGTCTTTTATCACCTCAACTTCCTTTTCAACTTCCTGACTTTCTTTAATTAAATCTAACTCTATAACTTCTTGGTTCTTCTCTACCTTTACCGTTATCTCACATCTTATTTCTCTTACTTCTGCTCTGAGTTCTTTAATTTCTGTTTTAACCTGACTAATTTCTGCCTTCAATTCTGCTTTGAGTTCTTCTTTGAGCTCTTGTTGGCTTTGTTTAATTTCTTGACGCATTTCTTCCATCATATTCATCATCATTTTCATCATCATTCGCATCTCAGATACTTCTTCTTTCTCCTTTTCTACTAACTGGGGATTTTTAAAATATATTGGGCTTTCTTTCGGATCCATTTTCGAAAATTTCAATTTCAAAGTACTAGCGCTTATGTTAAACTAAATTTAAATACGACTTATTTATTTATTTTTTCTTACTAAGACGGAAACTCACGCTAACTCCACCCTTTTAGTCCTTTTCTCTACCCGATCTAATGCTTTAACTCCGCCCAAATATCAACTGTCTCTGATTTGATAGCATACATGTCAAAATCTCTTTTCATTTCGAAAAAAAAAAGTTTTCGGTCAATTCTTTTTTTTTTTAAATTAAAACACTTTTACATACGTAATTTAACTTTTGTATAAAACAAAATTTTCAAACAAGAAACAAAGTATTTCGTTACTATTGTTTCTTAGGTTCAGCCCCACAGTTGGGTATAGCCATTTGAACCGAGTTCGAATATGTGCATTCGAAACACCGGTCTCTTAGGCAGAGAAGAACATACTCGGAGAGTATGTATGCCCAAACGATAGCTATAAAGTATATAACTAGCGTTACTTTTCCAGAACATAGCTTCTTCTCGGCTGTTGAGTTCAACACCAAATCCAAAGCACTTTTTTGTTTTGTGTATAAACACGGGTGCCAGCTGTTTATTCTAAAAGAATACTAAAAGAATAGACAACGCACTTTGAACAGTGGCCACTAACTCAACGCCTAAATCCACGACTAGCTCAGCTGTTTGTAATCACTAATAGATTATACTTCATTAGTGGTTAAAAGAATTGATAAAAGAATTGTAAAAGGAATTTATAAAAGAGATTGATAAAAGAATTTGGTAAAAGAATTGATAAAAAGAATTGACCGACAAATAAAGTTTAATTTTAAAGACAATTTATTAACTAACATTTATTTACTAAATTTAAACATTTTATAATTCTAATAAAAACACACGCATATTTTTAAATTAACATTTCTAAACTAGTTTAAATATTCTTGTATATTTTCATAACCGAACACTGGTATTTATCTAATTTAACCAATAATATTGATATAAGGATCACGCACATATTAACTCATGCACACACATAATAATAATAAAGTATTACATAGCATTTGAAATTTAAACACATATCAATAGTTCATTTATGTATGATATCGAGTTCATATAATTAGACTCTTGAAAGATTCGTACGAATTAATGCAATGCAATGGCTATTACAGTATAAATGAAATAAGCAAATGTTTTTACCTAGGCTTTTGAATGTAGACATAGAATTTTGTTCTCTTTGGTGGCTGCTTTCAGTGAGGATATTTCCATTATGAATGCTTACCAGTCGGCTGGGACTTTTCCTGGATGAGTTTCCTGATTTTCACGATTATTACTATTGGAGACAATTAAATACTGACGGAGATTTTCTAAGTTGTTACGCTGACATTATTTCATGGGCAGATCTGCTGTTTTCTAGTACATCTGGGCTGGAGATAAACGTGCGTTCCCAAGATCTTCTCAACACTGCATTTCGTTTGTTAACTGCTCAATTAATTTCTGAACTGCACTACTCAATTACTTTGTGAACTGATCACTGTCAACTGTTGTCCGATAAAAAAGGTCGTATTTATACCTGTGCCTTGTTGTCTTTTCAATATCCTCCGGCAAAGATCTGTTGTCGAAATTCTTTATCAGTGATAATCATTTGATAAACATGTTTTGAAAGATTGCTTAATTAGTAATAGCCATGCAAAAATGTTGTTTGATATTAATTAATAACCATTGCCGTGTTTTTTAATGATAATCTTCTTTAACTTTCATTTATTTAAAATAACATTTATTCTATTGTTGACAATCGCAGATATATACGCACATATATTTTTAATACAATTTACTATTTAGTTTTAACATTATTTTTTCTTTAATTAAACTTGAATGAAAAGAGATTTGTATGTTTTAACTTTTTAAATTATATTTTTACGAATACTAATAAAAACTCTTTACTTCCTTTTATAACCCTTAGTTTAATTTCTCTAACGAAACACCCCTCTCCCCTTCTGATTAATTAATTGTAGCTTTTTTATTTCAAAACTAACGCTAGAAAACTATTTGATTCTTATCCTTTTCTAAAACAAACTGCAATAAACTCTTCAACGTTTAATTTTATGTTTTTCTTTTATGAACGATTATTTTAATAATATAATTTTAGATAAAATTATATGTGCCTATATCAATATAGGTACAATATATATATTTATAAATAATCTATAATAATAATCCCTTCTATTTTTACAAATTATAACTGTAAAGTTTCCAATAACAAAGATGATTTCCCCCCTAATTGAGTTGGATGTTTAATGATGTTTACTCATTTGTTTAAATTTTCTTGGATATACAAAGTCGTAACAATTTCTTTCCTTGTAATTTTTAACATATTTTATTATCTGAATACTTTTTCACAATTCATTTTATGCTCAGTATCCAAAAGAAATAGTTATTGAAAAAATAAAAATGACTAATATAATTTCAGAAGAATGGTTATATGTTATCAGAGAAGCATTATTATTGATAAATGATGCTTTATATATATAATGAAGAAATTTTGGAATATAACAAAGGTGTGGATTATGGGTTGCTCTATTAGTGGGATTTTATCGTCAATTACGATTGACTATAAAGAGGAAAATATAATTGATAAGTATAAAAAAAGTAAAGAAATTCTAGAATATCATAGATATGTTGATATATAATTTTAAGATAATAGAAGTATTGTTAATGCATTTAAAGAATTGAATAATAATTAATACAGTATTAAGTTTACAATGGAAAAAAGAGAAGGGGGGATTAAGGAATTTGGACATTTTTTTAAGAAAAGGAATTAACGGTGAAATACTTATGTTATATTAAGGATAAAGAAAAAAGAGGTATAATTGATCCAAATTCATATCAGCCATGGTCACAGAAAATAGCAGCTTTGAAAAGGTTTAAGTTAAAAAATGATAAGTTAACATTGAACATAAAAGAAGCATTTGAACAGTAATTGGAAGTTGAAAATGTATTATGTTAGTATGGGATAAAAAAGAAAAGATATTTTTAAAATGTTCAGAAATAATACAAAAAATAATGTATGGCATAGGTATAAAAATAGGAAGTGGGTTTTAGTTCCAGATTCAGAGCATTTATATAAGACATTGATAATAGAAAAGTTACCTGATAATGGTAAAGATGGGATGGAAAAATAGTAAATCTTTAGGGAAATGGATGTATAATTCAAAAAGGATGGGTAAAATTAGTTGTGGCCTTTGCAATATGATACATATAGATCAGACATGAAAGACTGCCATGGAAAGAGGTACAGAGCAAGATAGGACAATTAACAGAAAGGATATAAGATCAGGACCATATATAAATTTTTTGGATACTGGGCTTAAAATGAATTGTGAAAAAAATATTCAGGTAATAAAAGTATGTTAAAAATTACAAGGAAATAAAATATTATGAGACTTTGTATATTCAAGAATATTTAAACATGTGTTAACATGGTTAAATGTCCAGCACAATTAGGGGGGAATAGGCATTGTTAGATTATTGGAGACTTTAGAGTTATAATTTTTAAAAATAGAAGTTTGTATATATATATATTATGGGGGGGGGGTCTGTAATAAGTTTAATCATTATTATGTACATATATGTATTTTACTAATACATTTATTATAATATAATATAAATAATGTCCATTGGGGGAAGTTGCTGTTGCGGATGATGTCTTTTTGTGTGCAGAAAGAAGGGAAGATATGAAAGTTATGCTAAGACATGCGCAAGGGTGGGTGAAGAGATGGGGATTAAATTTAGTGAAGAAAAATCAAAAGTAATGATGATTAATGCTGGGGAAAGAGAAGACAAAGAATTTTTATTGAGGGATATAAAATTAAGTGTGGTGAATAGATATAACTATTTGGGAATCATCTTAAGTAATCAAAGAAATTGCTTGGATGAATGGGAGAAAAAAATAATAAATGAAGCAAAGAAAAGAAAGAGATTGATAAAGAAATTAACAGTGTTCTCATATAATAAGTATGATGTAGCTAGAATTGTATGGAAGGGAGTGGCAGTAGCAGAGTTATCATATGGTAATGATGTGTTAGTAAAGGGGTATTAGATTACTTAAAAAAAGTACACAGGGAAGTAGGAAGACATGCATTGGATGCAGATGTATGGACAGCAAGGGAGGCAATTCAAGGAGAAATGGAATGGTCAAGTTTTTATATGAGAGATGCAAAAAGTAAAATGAAAATGTTCGGTATATTGAAGTTTATGGATAATAAAAGAATAGCCAAAACAGTATTTAATTAGATTATGAATAAAGGGCAGGCAACAAGATGGTTGAGAAAGGTAATGTGATATGCAGATTTTGATTAAAGAATTTATGTCAGTATACTTATACAAAAGTGGGAATGATTGTGCTAGGGGAATTGTTAAATGTTATAGAGTTAAGGAATGGGATAAAAGTATAGATGCATTAATAAAGAATAGAGTTGGAGAGATGGAGGACTAGTATGAAGGGTAAAAAGAGTTTAAATATATATATAGAACTAAACAGAATATTGGTGCAAGTTAATTTATGATACTAGCAAGGAAAGTAGTTTAGTGTTTAGGGCTCAAACAGGATCTTTAGCAACAAAGGAATATACACATAACTGTAAAAATACATATATATAAAAAATATTGAAGTGGTGGAAGAATAAATATAAACAAAGTGATTATACAGAAAGTAGGTTCTTGATTTTTATGCTGGGTTTGGGAAAAAATAAGGGGGATATAGATATAAAGGCCATGAAGTTGACAAAGGTTATGTTGTGGAAATGGGATGGAGCAGGATAGAGAAGAATATGGGAAAAAGTGGCTTAACAGGTTTTTCTGGGCATAGTGGCTGAGAGATTCCTGACTCAGAAAAGGAAGTCACAGTGCAACGCATCGCATGTGATTGCATAAAAAGAAACATCTTGAAACGGTTTGAGGAATGAAAGCCGGATTGATGTATTAAATAATATTTTTATTTATAGTGAGTTGTCTATTTCAATTTTGTTTTAAATTGATTGTTTTTAATTTTAGCTTATATGTTTATATATATTTACCTTTTCTTTTCTTTGATGTCTTACTTCATTTTCATTATAATTATTATTCTTAATCTCAAATTTAGTTATTTTATTAATTTATTTTTATTAAGTTATGTATGCACTAATCAGGTGATAATTATGAAAAGACTGTTTTAGAGAATTATATTAACACGTGAATCACTAAGTATATATTATCAGTAAAGGAATGTGCAACAAATTTTGTCTTAGGAATCAAGATTAGTGAATTACATACTATAATTTTGAATAAGTTACAAAAACTGACTGTGCCTATTAATTTAAGATCTAAATTGCATATGTAAATCTTCATAAGTGAATGTTTGCCTAACTTTCAGAAATAATTCGTGGAGCTGCTGCGTGAGATTTAGTATTGTGATAGAACAAAGAGTTAAATCCTTCTAGATAGAAATTCATTCTGTTGCTTTTGATGCTTGAACATCCTGTTGTTTTAATTTTGCCCCATCTAGTGATTAATTGTCTATAATATTAGTGAAATTAGGAAAAAAATTATTTGTATTTTATAAGAAACTTTTGATACCTCTGCCTTATAATTATTGTCTAATGGATATTTGACTGAATTTGTATACATATATATTATACCGGATAGCCTGCACCGAATATCTATCAATGGGGTGCATCACTAGTCTATAATATTTATTTTTGGTTGACCTGGATATTTATTAAGTGCCTTCACAGCTGTTTACCAAAATATAAATTAAATATTGCCAGCGAGAGTAGAGATTTTTAATAAAATAACCAATTGGTAGGGCAGACAAATGCAACAAATGCCAGACAAATCTAGCACTTAACAACACTGTTTATTAATAAAATAACAATAGTAAAACGCAAAAAAAAAATAATAATAATTAGCTTACATTAATGGATGGGTTTGAATTATAGTTAGCTCAATCATATTAAGTTAGTATAAACTGTTTTAAATAAATAGTTATTGTCTTTGTCAGTTGATTATTTCAATTCTCCCCTATGAATTAATTTTATTCATTAAATAATTGAGTGTGAATATAATAGAACTATCCATATGCTTGGCAATTGCAGATGTGTGTGTATATCTGTATTACTTATTAATTAAGCATATGCAGACTTTTTATCATATAATTTCACACGGGCTGAATTTTTATAACACAGCTCATATGTGGTGCAAGACCCAAGCCATAGAGGAACATGTATTGAACAATAAATAGGCCCTAAGTAAACGCATGTTAAATAATAGCAAAATACACATAAAAAGGCATGGGAAGCTTCACTATACTTGACCCAATACAATGATCGCTAATCATGTGGTAAATAGACACAGTTTATGGAAATATATATATGAGCATGGGCAGAAATTTAGCTGAACCCAATGCTAAATAGAAATAACTAAAAGGCCAAATAGATAAATAAACCTCCCCATGGTATCTAAAAGGGATCATTTACATCCACACACACTTACAAACCAATAATCTTTCTCACTATGATATAAACACCCAAGAAAACCTATTATTTTAATAGTTTAACATATATATATATAATAGTTATACACACATCTATGTATATTAAGAAAAAAATAAATATATTGAATTCGGATACATTATTAAAATATGTATTTAAATAAATATTAATCTCATTTTTTTAAAAAATCTAACAACTCTTTTGATATAATATTAAATCATCTATACTCTTTATTATTGTTTTACAATACTTTATTACAACCCACTGTTAGTTTCATGGCCCAGCAATCTTCTTCAGAACTTCTACTTGAATGAAATTGAATTTGAAAAATCTGTTACAAGATTTTTTTTAATAACTTAAATTTTACAAGTAAAATTAATTAATTCTAAAAAAAAAACTATAGCGTTTTCAATTGTCAAGATTGATTGACTGATCAACTATCAAAGACATTAAAAGATTAAAACTGGAATATTTATGCTGTATAACAGGCTAAGATCAATGAAATAAAAAAATTTTGAAATATAAAACAAGTTATGCCTAATAAATATATGAATAATAAAATATTAATTAATGAAACAAAATTTACATACATTCTTAGATCACTGGCTTACCAATATATATAATAAAAATATAGTTCATATAAAGTTTTACCATTAGTCCATAGTAATGTGGATGGAGAGCTCTTACTTTGGTACAGATTAATCAAATGATTACATACTCTTGTCAGATTGGTGTATTTTCACAGGATCTTCTTTTTGTTTCCTGATGGTTCAGAAGTGTTTTGTTCTAACAAGTTTTATGATACCACAGTTGACTAGTTCATGAGCCTTAGTTGCAAATAGCTTCAGATATGGCAACTGGAGCGATTCCAGAATTGATTTTATAAACAGGCACTTATAACATGGTACAAGCAGAATAAAGTAGTTTAATGAAGTCAGTGGACTGAATTTAGAATAGCATAGAATGGAATCGAATAGACTAAATTAATAATTTGAGTTGGTCTTTTATATAGCTCCACCACTTATTGTTCATCCCACTCAGAAATTTCAAGAATCTCCTCACTCAGAAAACCAATAATTAAAATATTTTTTTATATAAGCCAGAATTTTTATATTAATTACAAAATTCCAGATTAATTACCTTAATTAAAGGATTTTACAGATGGCCTTACTTAATGGAGATGAAACTATATATTCCTTAAACTCAATTAATAAAAGATAAAATTTTACAGATTAAGTATAGTTTCTGAACTCTATAAAATTTTAAAAATAACAAGGGCTTTGAACATTTCATCATCAGATTTTCAATGAAATGGATGGCTGAAGAGTTGTGGGTTGGAGTAGTTTGAAGCCTGTCCATTAAAGTATGAAGATTGGCCATCTTAATATAAAGCTGAGCACTGATTGTACATATGTGTGGAGATGGTAATCTGGACCAACTGATGATTGCTGTTTTAGCATGAAATACATATATTGGTGATTATTTATCTTTTCAACATGTGTATGATCAGGTGGGTCAGCAATATGAGATGGCATGGAGAGCTGAGGGTCGTGTGAAAGTCTGAGTTCGAATCCCTTATATATTATTACATTATATATGTGCAGGTATGTGTAAGCCTGTACAGTGTATTAATTTACTTATTAAAAAAGTTTACTTTTTTTGGAAATAAAAATTGTTATATTAAAATGTACAGCTAATTTTAAAATCACTCACTAAACCAACTTAAATAAATAAAAAAAAAACACAACTTGAATTAAAATTAGCTTATCCAACAGACTTACAAATTACATTTTGAGATCAGCAAAGCATCTCAATATATAAATATACAATGTATGTATGTTAAATTTTCTTCTTGAAAAGAGGTGATTATAACTGAAATAGTGTTCTATCAACAAGTGTTAACTAATTTTATTTTATCATCTCAATATTGTATGATTCTGTGCTATAAGGTTATATTTGATAATTAGCAATTAATCAACAATGTAATGTATTACATCAGTTGAATTGGAAATTATATATCAAGAATTTTGCAACTTCATAAATAAATCTACTAGAGAAAAACCATCAAATGTATTATAAACATCAGCTCTAATGCTTATAATTGTTTATTAATATGCTACAATGCAAACATTTTGTAATTATATTGTATTTTGCTATACCTATTGCTAATTTGGATACCAAATTTTGATAGTTATTATCTGAAGTAATATTTATTGATAAATGAAAATCATTTTCTAAACAAACACGTGTGTGTACATGTATATTTTTTGAACTTAAATCTTTCTGTAAATAAATTAAGCTATTTGTCAAATATTTCATATAATGTGTTATTTTGTGACACTTATGTTTAATGAATCACTAATATTAGGATTATATTGTAGTAAGATGTGTTACTATATCTTTTTTGAAATTTTATTACAGTTTATATTAAAATATAATTTTTTATTTTCTGCATTTTTTTTTTATAATGCCTTTTTATTATTATTTCTTGCACTTTTGTCTGTCTAGCAGTTCAAATTACCATTTTGCTAAGAAAACTGCAAAAAGGGGACTATGATAAATTAACAAATATAAAAATAATGCCAAAGGGATGAATATTTAATATAATATCATAAGAAATTTGTTTACTTGAAATAATTTGATTTCTGAAGAAAACTATTAGACAGCTGAACAACATTGCAAATTAATGATAAAAAAGGCATTATAAAAGTAAAGAAGTATAATAAATTCAAGCACACACAAAATTGTAGGTTTCCTTTTGAAATTTTAGCAATTATTACCTTTTTAGTATACTATATAAATAAACAAATTTTAAAGACAAAAAAGGGAAAAAATACAGATATTAAATAGTATTGATAGGATAGAAATGGGATCCTGTTGCTATTCTCACAATCTTAGTTTATTTAAACTTACAGTTTTTAGAACATGATACTTAAAAAAAAAATTATATTATCATGGCAAGCAACAATGATCATGTTATTTGATCATAGTATTGTATTACCTTCGAATGTATGCAGGTCTTTAGATCTCTGTAGAACTAAATGTGAATCTCATAAAATTCCTAAAAATATATATTAGTTCATGGACAAAAAAAAATTGCACTACTTTACATAACTCCACAATAAGTATTATAATCAGATATTCAACTTGGCATTGAAAAGGATCACTAATAACATTCTGGAATCTGTTTAATTACCCACAATTCTTTGTCATTGTTGGAGGAACTCACAGGCATTGTCCTTTAAAGCAAGAATTATATGCTTTCTTTGAACTTTATTTGCTGTTTCTTTTTTCATTTCACGTGTTGCTTAACATCTTTTGATTTGCATTTCATTTCAGAATATCGAAATTTTTTGTCAAACTGGACTAACAAATTAAGCTTTTATAAATATGATTTACAGTATTTGTACTCAATCATAAAATAGTAGTTTTTAAATATACATTTTTTAAGGACATAAACCATGCACATTTTGGCATATATATAATAATCTGGTATTTATCTTAATAAATTTAGAAACATAAACATATCCATAGTAATATTCTAGAATAATTTTTTTATTATTGTTATTTTTTTATGTTCTTTTATCAAAATTGTATCAGAATTATTTTACTATAAAGTAATTAGAGTTTTTGTTTTTTCATTTAATAAAATTATTTTTAAACATGAAAAATTGAATTTTATACTTTTATTTAATATAAGCATTTCTGAAATTGTTTATTGGATTATGAAATTCACATAACTTGGATCAGATGTGAATGTTAAAATTAATTGTGCATTAATCTCAATGTAAGAAACTTAAGTAGATCAAAATATAATTTGTGCATAACATTGGTATCTTTTGAATCACATTTCATATTCCAGTGAATAATCTTCAGCTATTCTGTATGAATTTTAATATTGGGTGTATATATATAATTGTTGACCATATATATAATTGTTGACCACATGTAATCAATCAGATCTCAATTTATCAGTGTGAATTTCTTTGTGTTTTAAAATAAATCATGTGATAAACATCAGTGCAATAATTCAGACCACTCTTTTTTTCTATAAATAGATTTCACAGGTCAGTTCATTCATTTGATGATCTAAAGGCTTGAAACACCTGGAACTCCAAATCAAACCTTTAGCGTGTCTGACAAATAGAAATTGATACATGTATAGTGAGAGTGAATATTTTGTGTGTTGTGATAGACTTCAAAACATAAGATGTATACTGATAAAACAAGAAATTTGGTTATATATATATAATTACTTATTAAACTTATATTTTAAAAAAAGTAAAATTTAAAATATTTATGAAGTTATTAGTTGTCAAGTTTTTTATAATTTTTCTTTTTTTTTTTTAGTTATACTGAGGGAGATTTTCATCATTTGAAACACAGCAAAATTAATAAGTCTTCACCAATTGGTATATTACGAAGACAAGCTTCTTTATTAATTTCTCAAGACAATACAACTGAAACCATGAATGATGAACAACAAGATTTGGAAGATAAAATTATTGAAATGGAGACTATCACCATTCTTGATTACCCAGGCTCATATCAAGACTCCCCTTCCCCAATTAAGCTTCCACAAACTACAGAAGTTTCAGTTGAAGTCCACCGCAATCCAAATGGCAGCACTAACATTCCAAGCACTGAAAAGAAGCCCCCATCATGCTACCAAATTAAAAAGCACTCACAAAGTTTAGAAATTGTAACAGAGTGTGAGAGTTGGGTAACTCAGCAGCGTCGTTCGCATAGTTTTGAAGAAGGTTTGCATGATTTAGTACTCGCAACACAATTTACGCACCCACCTGTTTTCCCAGATGGAGATACTTTAGAAGTGGATTCTCTTAACAAAGTTCATTATAATGATCCTGGAAGTTTAGAGCAAGTTGATGATGAAAATATTGATATGTATGATGAAGAAATAGAAGTCATGGAAGATGCTGAAAGTGAAAATGCAAAAGTAAAATATAAAGAGTTGTGGCAGCTTCGGGCAACATTAGAAGAAGATGAAGAACTTAGTGATACAATTCGAATGGAAGATATGACTTCACCAGAACAGTCTCCAGAAAGAGAACAAGTTACCACATCATATACTACATCATTTGAATCAAATACAGAACCAGCAGAAGGAGGTGATCAAGTGGATCCAGATTCTGATGCTAAATCATCAAATTGGTTATTTCCACCTAGTTATGAAACTCGGCGGCAAACATATAAAAGTATATTAAGCAAACGTTTAAAGAAACTGGAACCCACAACGAGTACAGAAAATAGTTTTGATAGTGTTGAAACTGTAGATACAGAAGGATCATCAACAGATGCTAGCAGGCAGGATGTAATAACAACGTCTTTTGAATCTACCACAGATAACACAGATAGTACAGGGGATAGTCAAACACACAAGCTACAACAAATGAAGTCTGATAGTGGCTATAAGTCTATGGAAAGTACAACTAAACCACCTAAATTATGTAAAAAACAAATCCATTTTGCAATAGATGATGATAGTATCGAAGTTATGGAAGATACAGAGGCACTGGATAAAATATCATCTCCAACAGAACCTTCTTCACCTGTTATCAATCAAGCAAAGCGTGAAAGATTTAGAAGAAATAGTCACGGAAGCAGTACTACTTTTGAGCGTCGGAATGGTAGAACAGCATCAAAGAAGAGGCGAGAGTACAGCCGAGAAAGACAGGCGGCAGAAGCTTTATTTGATAGCTTCAACGAACTGGAAACTGATTCAAAATCAGATCAACAATCGGCGGACAGCTTTGACAAAAGTCAAGGAAAAAGTTCAGTGTTTTCTCGCTTCTTCAGATCGAGTAAAGAGACTCGTGATAGATTATTCATGAGAGACTATAGTATAGATGAAAAATCTGATGCTCTTTTTAAAGAATTCAGTCGTCGAGATCCAGCTTTTGAAGACACATTAACTGTGCGTACACGATCACCACGACTGCATCCTAGACATAAATTACATCATCATCGTCATATTGACACTGATACTCACACTAATGGATCTTCCAGCCCCAGACGAAGTAAACTTTCCCCACAGGACAGCATCGAAGAGGAATACCTTCGCATAGAGGTCGCAAGAACATGGGAAGGATTGAAAACTGTCGAAATTCCTGCTCCTGTACAGCAACAAACGATTCAGGAGATACCCATAATTAAACTCCCTGAGGAGGATTCCTCGGAGACATGAGCTGTTCTGTGGCTACATTTGTATAGTTGGAGATAATTTAATCAGTGAAATCACTGTATAGTTTCGTTTAGTGTACAAAATTTTACTTAGAACATTTTTTTATTCATTTGAATTTAAAAATGTGAATTATTTCTTTAGATTGAATTTTTTTAATCTTGCCAGAGAGTTCTATTATTTTTTATATTTATGCTAGCAGTAAAGACATTATAAAACAGGTTTATTCCCCTAATTTGTAGTATTTATTAGTTTCTGCATATGAACTGTGCTCAAAATTCTGTTAGTGATCCTCCGTTAATTGTGCAACTTTTTTTTTTATATATATATAAAATAATAATAATGAATTGTGGGACCCTGCTTTTATAATGGCTGCTTCATCACCTTCCTTTCACAAACTTCAAAATTACAGGAATATCTACAACAGTTTTAAAAATAGCTCTAAGGATTTCATATATTATTCAAATTTTTTTGTAAATTTTTTTAATATATATATATAAAGGATATTGTATGACCTAAAATTGTTTTATATGTTAATTTATACAGTATTTGGGCTGGTCCCTGTGAAATACTTTAATGTAAATAGTGTTTAAAAATATATTTATTTCCAACTTTTTTCTGGGTAGGGAAACGGGGATTAATATTTAGATGGGGATATAAAAATAAATTCAAATTTGGCAGCTTAAATCTATTTTACAATATCAATGTGTTAACTATAGTTATCTAAAAAATATATTTATTAACTAATTTTATGTAAAAATGAAAGTTATTTTATTTTTGAAATTTTATAAATGTTACATATGTAAATATATAAAAATTTTAAATGTCACTAATATTTTTACACATTATAAATGAAGATTGATTATACAAGTTAAAAAAAAAAAGATTATGGAATAGATTCAAGAAGTATGGATTTGAATTCAGAAATTTATGAAAGTTTTATATTTTTAAAAAAAATGATAAAGAAGGCAGTAAATAAATGAATGAAAAAATAGACTGTATTAAGTAATTGCTTTATATTATTTAATTTATTTATTTGTAATTTAGTTCTTTGTGCAAAAAGAATTACGCATATATCCAATAACATTTGAATTCATTTAAACAAAAGTGATGCCATGATTATGAATACATATATATAAATCTCCCTCCCCTCCTTAATATTTTTTTTCATCCTTAAATAATAAAAGAAATTATTCTTTGATAATCTTTTCCTATATTTTTTTTGTTGAAGTATTTGTAATCAAATTGATTTCTTTTTTACAATCTATTACAATTTAAAAAAAAAATACAAGTTTATGGTTGTGCCATGATTTTGATGAAATTGAATCAAGATCAAAAAGAATTTTTCTTTAGAATGAAAAATTTATTTCTTAAAAAAGTGTTTATGTTTATTTATTAATAAAATATCTTATCAAAGTTTTTGCCTTTGACAACTACTGCTGAAAATTTTTTGTCCTATGTCTTTTTTTTTTTTTTGGAAAATAGAAATCAAATAAAAATATATATTAAAAGTGAAATTCAGTATATGTTTTTCAATTTATATTTATAATTTTTGTTAGTTTTTGAGAAAAAAAACTTTTTGTTATTTCTGTAAAATGGACTCATTCATCAGATATATGATAATCTATTAAATTTATGAATTAAAAATATATCTCTCATCTATTTTACAGTAACAAAAAGTTGTCATTATTAAAAATGTAAAACAATTATAAATAATTCTTTATGTTCTTTTTTTTTTTTTCAATTTTTATAGTGTAGAACAATTTATTAAATTCTCATAGCTTTTTCACATATTAAGCTTGAATCTATTCTATATATATATAATTTATTTTAACTCAAGTTTCATTCAGATGCCCTCGATAAATTTAAATGATTGTGATTCTTTTATCTAGTTGTATTGGGAGGGGTGGGGAGTTGCATGAAAATATGTTTTAACATAATTACAAGTTCCCATTAAATTTTCAACTCTATTCCAAATTCTTACCAGATTAACTACTTTTTCTGGACTGAAATAATATATTTCTAATCTAAATTGATTTCATTATTTGTACTTTAATAGATAAAATCTAAAGAATATAAATGTAGCAATTCTGTAATTAATGGAACAATACTTAATTATAAAATTATTTTCATAAAATTTTAGCAAATGGCATTTTGCATTTTGCTAAATGTTATTTTAAAAAATATATTAGTAATTAAAATTCAACCAAATATATATTAATAAAAATTTTAATATATAAATATATTCAGTATACTTTCTACATTGAAAATTATTTTTTATTTTTTTATTGTAGAAGTTGCCAAACTTCAAGCAATAACAAAGTATTGTCACTTGATCTTAACATGTGTATGTTAAATTTTCTAAACAAATAAGTATTCTATGGTTAAATGCCAATTCATTTTGTTTGTTTTATTTTCTTGCATTGACATTGTTCAAATAGTTCAGTATGATTAACAAAATCTTTATTTGAAAAATTAAACTTTATTTTTTTTTTTACTTATTAACAAAAGAAAATTAAATCCGTAGCAGGTTATGCTTTTAATTAAAAGTGCTAAACCAAAAAAAAGAAAACCATCCTCATATCAATTAAATGTCTTAATTATGCTCATATCAATCAGATGTATTAATTTATGTACATATTAGATTTAGACAAAACTAAAACAATAAATATACATTAATTATCCTCTCACAATTTTATTCAGAATAAAAATGATGCCAGATATCATATGCAAAATATATGTAGGCTTGGTAAATAATAAATTATAAAATCTGTTATGATCCATTATGTATTTTTTTTCCATTTGTGAAAATATCGAATTTATCTTTGTCTAAAATAATAAGTGACTAAATGAACTTTATTAAATAAAAATACAGCCAGTATTTGCTGTTATTTATATAAAATAAGTGAAATCAGTAATAATCATAATATTTTAGTAACGAAATTTGTAATAGTTTGTTTTATTTCAGAGATAAAGTTTTAAGTGAGTTGTTTTTTTTTTCATTTAATGTAAATAACTAACTATATTTAACTAAAAACAGTGATTATTTTTTATCTCTTTCTAAACTGTTTTGATGCATTGTTGCAAAAATGTTATATAAATTCCAAATTATATAACAATATATGATATCAAATTAATATAAAGTTATAATTTTTTTTATTATTTTTTTAAAAATATGCAATTTCTGACAGTCTCAAATAGATTTTTTTTAAAAATATATAAAATAAAATGTAATCCAAGTGTTTGGACAAGTTGTAGATCACAAAGAGATATGTAATTTTTTCTGAAATAATGAGCTTCTTTTTTTTAAACTACTCCCAAATCTTCAGCAGGATTTGTAATCAGTCTAAATTTTTACAGGAATTATAATAATAATTTTTAAAAGCAATTTTAAAAATTTTTTTTATAATAATTTAGATCTCAATTGTTAATTTAGATTTAATAAATTAAAAAAAGATATTATTTAGATAAAATTAAGTGAAACCAGTAAAGCAAGCAAGCACATTTAAAGAAAGAAATTATATAAATTATCAATTACATTTTTAAAAAAAATTTCTTTTTTTAATTTTTGAAATTATCAAAATTTTATTCATAGATCAAATTTTTATTTTAATATAATTATAACGGTACTGGAAAAAAAGATAACATGGTTATCAATTAAACATTATGTTTTGTAAATGAGATATTTATTTATATAGCACGATGTATATAAATTGTAATAAACTAAAGATCAGCATGTCAAGCTAATGTACATTAGCTTGAAATGATGATCTTTAGTTTATTATGTTTTGTAGTAAATTTAAAATTGAAAGTGTGACAAAATTTTAACTTATCTTTTTAATTAAATAATAAAATGATTAATATTTTGGATGAGAACCAACTTTGATTTTATTAATACATAGATGTGAAAAAAAAAACACATTTTTCCCATATTGATGTACCTATATAAAATAAATAAAAAACATTGAAAACTTATAATACTAAATAGATAATGATTCACTCTATAAATATATCCATTACCAGAATGAAAATCTAAAGTTTTTACTTTCCTCAATACTATTTCTGCTTTACCAATAATACAAAAAATGTCAGTAATTGTTTATATATTAATCATTAAATGATATCATCTTTTGAGATATTGAAAACTTAAGAAATGAATAATAGTTGTATTTTGTAAGGTAAATCCACTCTATAATTATTTTGTAAGCAAAACTTATGAACAATTGTTAATAATGAACTCTAAATTATATAACTGTAGAAATGACATTTTTGATTTGGTATTTTTTTAATTCTGTGATTTTAAAGCAGAGAAAAGGCTTTAAGATAGTTAGTATGGAATTCCCTATTATTAAATATATAAGATTATAGTTTTTAATAGATAGAATAAAAAATAATAATATAAGTTAACTAAAAGTTAAAAAGTAAAACTTAACAGCTTGAGTCATTTTTTTAATGACAGTCTTTCTACACATGCACATATATATAAGTTGCTTTACTATTAAATCATGATTAGTTGCGTAAACATTGTATACTTGTTAGTAGATAAATGTTTTCAAAAGTTTGTGCCATCATCAAGAAATCAATAGTTCTTTCATGATTGTAAATTTAATCTTGTATGTAGATTTCATTACTTAACACATATTTCCCATTTATGATTTACCTTTCTTTACTTCTTACTGCAACCTGTAACTAAGTTACTTTAAACTTGTGAATGACATTTAGTGTGCCAAGTCATTATCTATATAGAAATATTTAATCTGAGAACAGAAGGAATTTTATTATAAATAAAAGGAAATAAAAAAGATTAAACAAAATTTTATAGCCTAAAGTTTGCACAATGTTGATCAATGAATTGTCATAAAGAGATTATTTTTTATGGGGATATCATTTATATATTAATTACTAATGAAATTTGACTGATCAGTATTGACTCCAAAGTCCTCTCTCATAAAAAAGATTATAATATATATATAATCATGTCAAAAAATAGCAACATTTTTTGTTTCACTAAAGATTTTGGAGCAGGATGACAAGAAATCCCTATTATTCATTCTCAATTTGTTTTCAGAATATTAATAATAAGATTAAGAAAAAAAATCATCTTGTTTTTTTGTTCTCTAGAGTCCAATACTTTGAACCAAATCACTTTTCAAAAGGTATCATAAATCATGATAATCAATATGCAGATGGATTTTAGACAAAATTTATTTCTTCATATTGTATATTAATCCATAATTGACTATGTTTAATATTATCATTTTGATTCCATTTTCAAAGATCATGAATTTGATATGCTGATTATTTATACTTGCTGGAAAAAAACTTTCTTCCACTGCAAATTTCTAATTGAATTTTTTCATAACAATTATTTAGTACAAATTCAATTGGACAATTATTATTATATTCCAATTTATGATTGTTATTTTGATTTTCATTTATATATTGAAAATTAATCTTTCTTAAAAAAAAAAAAGAAACAAAATAGGAAGGAGTATGATCAAAATCTTAGTAAAGAATGATTTAATGAAAAGGACTTAATAGCTGTAGTCTTTTTAACTGATTGTATAAATATTTGATCCTCATTTTATATTTATGCATATGCAAATATATTTTTTTCTCTAATAGGATCAATTAATAATGATAAAATATATTTTTTAATCATAGTAGCACAGTAACATAATTTATATTCATTATGGGATATATTTGAATGATCAATTGGAATGGGGTAAAAATCAGTTGTATGTTTTATGTATACATTTGAGTAATACAGCTAATTTTTTAAATAATTAATATTTAACTAAATTTACTGCAATAGTTTAAAAAGAAAACTGATTATCATTTGCAGTTTGATTGCAATCTTTTCTCCTTAAAAAAATTGTATAAAATGAAAACTGAAATTAGAATTTTTTTCAATGATATTTTAATTTTTTGCCCTTAAAATATTTCTTTATTTACTTTTGTTAATATGGAATATTAACTGTGACTGTTTCCTGTTTCTTTAAACAAAAACCTACTTTAAAAAAAAAAAAGAGAAAATAAATGGAATTCGTTGTGCATATATATATATATGTCAAGTTATAAATTTTTAAAAAAAAAATTGCTTTTAAAAAATTTCCTTCAGCAATAATTGTAAAATATTGCAGTAATAATTTCTCAAAAGGATTCTCAATTACTAATATAAAATTTTGTTTTATTCTTTCAAAAAAAAAAGTAATATTTTCTAATTACTATTGTCATACCAGTAATTTATTTTTAAATTTAATCCAGAAATTGTTATATGAATTTGACTGCCAATTTGAATATTATTATTAATAAATTTTATGTCTTGCATACCTCTGGCATTTTATATTTAAGGAAGGTGATGAAAATGATTTTTTTTTTGTCTTTATTAACTTTTTCTTTGAAAATTCAAATTTAACATTCATCATTGACTTAGTAAACATCTATCACTTGCCAAGCTGTATTTTCATTCTTTCATCAATTAGGACTCATTTTAGAGTCTTTCATCTTCTTCAGATCAAATGTTACGAAGGAAAGAGAATTATGACTGGAAATATTTGTGTGCGTGTGTGTGTATTTGTGTGTGTGCAAGAAAAGCAGCATTGCTTATATTCAGCCTAATGCAAATAAAAATGAAGATTAAAAAAAACAACAGGGCTACAATTTCTTTAAGCCATCTGCCTCAAGCACTTCATGAATTCGAATTGCACTATTGATTTGTTTTGGTTTTATTTGTTTGACACAAGAGGTTTACATTTTACTGGTGTTAAACATAATTTTAAAATGGGGGGGTAAAAAATAATAATTAAAAAATGTTTGAAAAATATATGGTATTTTCCATTCAGTTGTTTTTTTTTTTTAAGAATGCCTTCAAAATTACATTTTTCAAAAATTACTGCTTAATTTTAAAATATATTTTGGTTTTAATACATGTTATTTTTATTTAACTTTTCTGTATTAAACAGAACTTACACCATTTTTGAAAGAAAGAAAATGTATTTTCATAAAGAGTCTTGTTTATATATAACTTGTATATATAAATGAATATAAATCGTCTGTTTTATTATTTTTACTTTTTTTTATTTTATTTTGTGATGTTGAGAAATAAATTGTATTTTCCTTTTGGAAAACACATTCAACATTTAATAAAGTAACATTATTATTACAAAAGACAATTGCAGATTTTTAAAGACAATCGTATTTTAAATTTTCCCTGTTCTTTCTATATTGTGGTTCAATAAGAATGCTGACTTTGTTGATATAAATATTTCTTACTATTAAAAAAGCATCAGAAGGTATATGTTTTTTGTTGTGTCTATTTACTTTTGAACTTATATATATTAGTTATAATCAAATGATCTTGCAATAAACAAAGTAAATTTATCTCTGAATTTTACATTATATATACATCATCAATTTACAACACTTTTTTTTTAAACAAATTTAATTGCTGAACATCATTTTCCATTGGATATTTTCATACATTCCAGTCATTTATGTTATTCCTTATATTTTCAGCTGTAGTTATTAATTGAGTACATTAATTAACTATATTCATTAGTTAATACAGCAAAATTGAATTGTTAATAGATGTTAAGTACAAAGTATAATAGCCTATGCTTAGTTTATTTACAATCTTGTACAGTGAAATTGCCATAATCCTGCATATCCCAATATACATACATCTATAGTGTTATAATTTAAAAATGAATATAATATATAAATATTTAATAATGAATAAAAATGCTTTTATATTTAAAGTCAAAAGAAATTTTTTAGAAAAATAAGTAGTTAGTCACCCACATCAATACAGAATGAAAATTAATAACCATTTTATTCCTACAGTATACAAGAAATTGAATCTTATCAGATGACTGTGAAAATATCATCCCCTACCACCACCATCATTCATCTACATATTGACTTTTAAGTATATTTTGATATATGTCCTGGATGCCTTATTTATATCTGAATATATATTTTATGATTACAGATTACTATTAAGATTTTTAAAAGTACTAGAATCAAATTTTGTGTATTTTTCTGTATTTTACTTTAATTTAAAAAGGGTTTCCCTAACTTAATCAGTGATAAGTTTAAAGAAAAGAAAATTAAAATACAAGGTAGTATAATAAGAACTTGAGAATTGCCATAAGTGATGTCAATGAGAATATTGTATAGTGTAAGTTAGAAAAAAGAAATACTAAAGCAATTTAATTATATATTTTTTAAGATTTAATATATGCACATGCTTTTTCAAAAATGATTAAAAAAGTGCAATAAGTGATATATTGACTTATTATTTCAACATTATTGGATTGCATTGCCAAGTATTTTAAATTGAACAAAATTAAAATTTTGGTTTTCGTTATGCCAAGTTTTATTTTAGTTCATCTCTTTTTGTTTTCAATAGCAGATAGTTGAATCAGTTTTGATATATTGAATAAGTTCTCACTATTGATATAAGTGAATCAAGCATGCTTTATCATATTGAATAAATGTTTAGTTTATTAAAGTAGTACCCTAAAGAGATCATTTATTTGTTCTAAATCATATAAATGCATAATCTTTGAGCATGAATGTAAATCTGAGTGTAGAAAGATATTTCCCTTGTATCAGTAATGCAAAACATATGAACTAGCATCTTGTAAGAATAGATAGTTGCTTAATGGTGATTCACTATCATATTGCAGTTTTAAATTGTATACTTGTGCTAATTTGGCTTCTTTTTTTTTTCAGTAATATATCTTTTGTATCAGTGAAAAAGAAACACTGAATTTCATTTACTTTTGAATCATCACTGTTAATTCCTTTACTGCACTAATACTTTCTAAAATTTTATTGCAAATTAAATATTGTGGAAAACTCTAACTAAATAGCACATATCAATAAAAAGAAAAGTTGTAAACATCTTAGTTTAAATGATGAAAATGTTTCATATCTTCCATTCAATAAATGTACATATAATTTGGTTGTACAGTATTTAAAAGTAAATGCATACTGTACAACCAAATTATATTTGTGCAATAACTGATTTATAAACTTGTGAATACTGAATATGATTTAATGCATTAATACACATTTAGCCAATAATTTCTGGAAAATAAATAATAAAGCATTATTATTCTGCAGGAATTAACAATTATGATAATATCTATAAGAATCTTTTGTGTATTTAAAAATCTAAAAGTCTTAACCCACAACAGCTACAGCTGGTATATGATACTGCTGTAAATATTCAAATGCTTTAATTTTATATTTTTTAAATAAACAGGTCTCTGTCTTAGTATCTTTCTAGCTATGTCTATTTTGAAAAAATCAAATTAGTTTGATTTTAGCTCATAGTAAAAGTTATATATCCTCTTTTTCAGGTTTAGCATTTTTTCATACTGTTTGTAATCTAAATGGAAGTAAATTTAATTCATCTTTTGCAATTATTACTATTTTTTTCTACCTTTTAAAGACAAATGTTATAATACTTATTGTAACTAATGCGTAAAATAATAAAAAGCAAATTTGTTTCTTTATAAAACATAGCGCTATATAAAATAATATCTCATTATATATGTTTAATTTCAACTAAAGAATGACATATCTTAAATTGTAAAGATTTCACAAGCATCATTCATTCAAACATATTAAATGTAATTTAAAGTGATTGCTTAACACCACGCTCTCATTTCCACATGCTTAAGATTTTTCAATACATAAATGTTTGGATCAAAGGATGGGTGATTCATTCCATCCTTTCTAAAATACTATATCTTGTGTCTAGAAAAGTGAGAGTATTTATTTATAATTTATCTTTAAAGCTCGTGCATTGGCTTAATCGCTAATATCACTATTACAATAATTGATTTTGTAAAAAACAATTGACTGATTCCAGTTAGAAGCTATTCTAAACAATATTATTTCTCAATTTTTATAATTTTATGGTTGTATATTTTTTATTTTTTTATACAAATGTTTTTATACTGTAAATAATATAATAAAAAAAAAATTTGGAATGATAATTTTATAAAACATATGTTTCTTAAGAATGGTGTAAGATACCACTTTACAAAACTGCTTTGTAGCTGTTATGGGTTAATTTAATTTCTACCTAAATAGAATACACAATGAATGCTTTAAATCAAATTTTTAAATTTATTTGTCACTATAAGATTAGGGGGGGGGGATATTTTAAGAATAAATAGTATATTTATTTTGTCATCATATATATAACTTGGTTTAGCATTGTTATACATAGCAGTAGCTGTAATAATTTGTGAGTGAAAAAAATATTAATTTGTTTAATAGTTATTGTACAATAGCAGTAGTCTGATCTCTTGACTGTTGTGTGTATATAAAACAAATTAATCAGTTCCAGAATGTCATTTCAGACCTATGGTTTAGACTAAAGTTACTATCCAAAACTATTATGTTATTAAGAAAAGTCAAAAGTATAAATGTAAAAATACATATGAAATTAATTGCTGCACAAATTCCACATTTATATTTTAATAAAAACTAAAATTTGTCTTTTGCAAACATAATTAAAATATAAACTTACTAATAAAAAATTTTGGATCATTGATTTCAGAATTTTTGCTTTCTTGCAAGATAATGTTCAGACTGCATTAGCAACCTCAACATTCTTTGTAACACTATGCACTCTTTTTTTTTTCTAAATCCAGTGACTCATCCTTTGCCAGCAATAAGTTTTGCAAGAATAGCATTTGCATTAGGAAACAGATAAAAATTCTTTGAAAAATTATTTGATCTTTTCAATGACTATCTCACTGCTGCTATCATTTATTTTTGATTAATCCATTTTAGCAAATTCAATAAGAAATCTCTATTTGTTCTTTTTTTATATAAATATAATGCAGACAGTTGATTTAATTATATTGTATTCATAACTCAAATTATTTATTGCTTTTCCACATTTTTTACAAGTGATTGTTTTTTCTTCTTTAGTGCTAATCAATTTTCTCACTATTCTCTGACTCATATGAAAATCAATATCTGAATGGAAAGAACTTACAATAAATGAAAAGAAACTGCTAATGATTATGAAATACATTGCAAAAGAAATATGCTACTGTAATTAATGCAAGTAAGTTTCAAAAACAGTGGTAAAATTTTTTATACTTTACTGAAATATGAAATGCTTTAAAAAGTTTTGTTCATGCCCCATTTAACATTTGCTATTTCAGCCAATGGTGTTTGTTGAATTAACCATTTTTCTAGGGAAATGCTATACTTTTTAACAAAAATATGTGAGGTAGATACAAGTGAATTACTGTAAACTGATTATTAATTTTAAAGCATTTCTAGCACCAAACTTTTGATTTTTTTTTTTTTATGTCAACATTAATCAGATTTCAAATTTTAACTGTTATGCTGAAATTATTATTATATCTGCATTAATGACAATATTTTTAAACAAGAATATATTTTTTCTGTTAAAGAGAGAAAGTTACATGTAAACTGTTTACTAAATTTTAAATCGTAATTCTGCCATTTTCACAATTTTTTTTTTTTTACGTCAATCAATTTCTAATTCAGCTTTTATGACTCATAACTGAAATTATTATACATACCTGGATTGGGGGGTATGTATAACATGTTATCACTAAAGATAAAAATAATTATGCATACTAAATTGATAACTTACATGGTATAGATGTCTGCTGTTCTAGTGTTTATTGTATGCATATTTATATA
Source organism: Epiperipatus broadwayi (assembly GCA_028023455.1). NCBI lineage: Eukaryota > Metazoa > Onychophora > Udeonychophora > Euonychophora > Peripatidae > Epiperipatus > Epiperipatus broadwayi. The sequence goes on along the minus strand of JAQFVV010000074.1, from coordinate 1,938,610 downwards.
AATTTTAATTATTCATTCTAGAAACCTTTGTTGTAGCAGACCTGTACAGTATATATTTTATAATGGGACTGTATTATTCAATTCAGTTGCTGATTTATAAATATAACATATTCTATCTTATCCAATCACTTTTAAGAAATGTTAATTATTTATATATGTGTGTGTGTGAATAGAATTAAATTCCACTGGACTAGAATATATTTGTGAATGTGTGCTTAATATTTATGTAAAAGCAATGTATTCATTGTCATTTTTAAACAAAGTAACATTTACATACAAATATTCTTGATAATATTTATAAAAAATATAATTTCTACCAAATCATAAAAGGCAGTATGATTTAATACTGTGTTTTCTATAAGTCACTATTCTAGCAAAACAATTTTAGCATTTGATATAAAGATGATCTTCCTGGCTTTACCTAGAATTGAACAGAATTTTTTGCATGTAAAAGTGGATATGTTAACTGCTAAGAATATTCTGTAAGATTCTGAAAATACAATAGTAAGATTAAGTGATCAACTGATACATTCTTCAGCTTATTAGATGTATTTAATATTAGCTTATAAAGACACATGTTTAATGACTTGTACATGTCAAATGAACAAATAGTAGCTGAATTTGAACAGAGCATTTGCATCTAAACATTCCCCATTTTACATTATGAGGATTACCTCAATGGACAGTTTTTTTTTATTCCTCTTATGGCAGCTATTGATTCAAAGCAATAGTTCTAATAATGATAGTTCAATTCTGGATGAATCTTTCCACCTTTATTTATAATCTTGATTATAGATCTAGAGATTTGAGATTTTTTATCTCATTACTGTCACAAATTGTAAATATTGTTTCTTTTTGTTTTGTAAATATTTTGTTAAGAATTTTTTACACAAAAAAAAAATTACTAAGAAAAGAGCAAAAATGATATAATCTGAAATTCTTGTTTTCAGTATTTTAAATAAGAAAATGTACTAACATGAAAATTTGTGTTAAGTATGTATGCATGGCTATAAAATATTTGGTACTGTGGTAATAGAGCTGCGACATAAAGAATTATAATCGTTTAATCATTAAATTAATTAGGTTATTAAATCAAAAACATTTTAAAATCTACATTTTAAAAAAAAACTAAAAAATACGAAAAGCATTAATATGAAGAATAGTTAAAATGCGTGTTTAAATCAAATTGAGTGTGTGTTTGCATGTGCATATTCTACATAATCTATTTTAATACATTTACAGGCTTACACCTGCATTTATATATGTAATATATGTGGGATTCGAACTTAGACTTTCACACGACCTACAACTCTCAGCGCCATCTTATATTGCTGGCTCACCTGATTACACACATGTTGAAAAGATAAATAATCAACAATAAACGTATTTAGTGCTAAACCAGCACTCATTTAAGTATAAAGATTGGTTATCTTAATATAAAGCTGAATACTAATTGTATATATGTGTGGAGATGGTAATCTGAACCAAGTGATGAGTGCTGGTTTAGCACGAAATACGGATATTGGTGATTATTTATCTTTTCAATATGTGTGTGATCAGGTGAGTCAGCAATATAAGATGGCACTGAAAGTTGTAGGTCGTGTGAAAGTCTGACTTCGAATCCCGCATATATCACATATATAAATGCAGGTGTAAGCCTGTACAATGTATTAAAATAGAATATGCTCGTACAAACACACACTCAATTTGATTTAAACACGCATTTTAACTATTCTTCACATTAATGCTTTTCGTATTTTTTTTTTTTGTTAAATTATGGTTTTTTTTAATGTAGATTTTAAAATATGGTTTTGATTTAATAACCTAATTAATTTAATAATTCCACGATTATAATTCTTCATGTCGCAGCTCTAATACCACAGTACCAAATATTTATATATAATCTTCAAGTCATTATGCCTATCTTTATATTTTATTGCATTTGTTTCTCAAAATAATATTATATTGTCTTAAATTTACAAACACAATTAGCATGTAAAGAGCATCTGCAAACAGATAAACTATATAATTCATACTGACCAAGTTTTCAACATAGATAAACAATAATATAAGATCAAGATTAATCAAAGGAACCAGAATATATGCCAATCCATTCAAATAACTAAACAGACCTGTTTGTTCCCTTGCATCTTGATTAAATTAATTACTATACAATTTATATAAATTAAAGTATAATAATAAACGTTTTAAGATTAATAATAATAGATTTTCTATCACTTTGTTTACATCAAATTGTAAAAAATATTTTGTAAATAGATTATATATGTATGTATATATCAATGTATTATTGTATATGTGCGGTTAATGTGGATGATACATGGCTTTTCCTTATCAAAGTCTAAAGAAAGCTGTTACTCATATTTTTGGCTTTATCATTCCTTTATGTATATTGCCTCTAAAACTTAAAATTTATTTACTTTCTTTTCCATTTTCATAGTATTATTTTTCTCCCATTTATTAACTTTAGTTTTTCCACCACAAATTTGTATATTTACTTAATCTGTACTTATTTTTTCATAAATTCATTTTTGTATTTATTCCGATTGTTTTTACACTTTGATAATAAATATAAAATAGTGCCCATTTTCATTATTATGGTTTGCAAAACAAATGTTCAGACTACTCCAGCATTAGATATGACAGAAATTGAAAACTAACTAAAGCCAAATCTAGTAAGATAAGATGAGTGGCAGAAATTGAAAATTAACTGAAACCAAATCTAGCATGATAAAAATGAGAATCAATATTAGAATTTAAATTGCATTTAATTTCAGATAATAGAGTTATGTGTGGATATAATTGTGCAAAGTAGTGTGTGAATTAATACTAATGTTAACTTCAGTTATGTATATATTCATTTTACTTTAAAATTGAAATGGGGGGGGGGTAATAATAAAAATATATTATATTATTGAAACAATATATATTTAGGGTGGAAAAAATATATAACCAATATCATTGTATTATATAGATATACCTCATCAAAAGGAGTGTTAGTTACAAATTGTATCAAATATAGCACAGCAGATATTTTTGATAAGATGGAATTATATTTCAGTAACAAAATAAAATTTATTGTAATTTTTACATTATAATTTATGATGTGGAATTATAAATTCCAGTGCCAGATGTTCTTTTTGCTATAAGAATTTTGATGGTTCATGATCATATCAATTTACATCCCAGCACCAAATTTATGTTTTGTGGATCAAAGACAATATAGGAATCATCTTGATTTAATCTGGTTTGATATCTAGGAATGCTAATACCTTATTTACTTTTTATTGATAGATTTTTTTGGAGCTGGAAATTTGGTTGTAGGCTTATTTAAAAAGCTTCTATAGTATGTAATAGTTTTTTGAAAATAGAATCTGTTATGTATTCCATTCACTAATCTAAATTTATTTTAAGTTTAATTAAGGACAATTCTTTGCTGACTAGTTCTTTTTAAAATAATGTCTAGAAAAGACTAGTGGAAATCAGATTCTATATTAAAATCTATTAGTGATAGGAGGAAAATCTGATATGTTTGGAATAGTATTCTTAGAATTGACAGTATTAAGAGTATTTTTAGAATTGACATTATTATTTGGTTTAGAGAGCTGTGTAAGGAAATGGGTGTAGGCTTTGGTTTGATTACTCACTATTTCCATCTCACCAATCCCCATTACTCTAATGCTATTAAGAATAATTTTTGTATTATGTAGCTAATCTAATAATGAAATCTTATTGCATTATTGAAATTTATTTTTGATGTTGCACAATTTTCAAAACTACAGAATTCATTGATTAAATGAATCATCAGTTTGCAATGAAACAATTGAAGTGGAATATTCTTAAATATGATCAAATATAACAATATGAAAGGCAAGACTGTCAATAGCTAAAAACCTTTTAACTGTAATTCAGCAATCTTGGTAAATACTGCACAATCTTCTCATACAAATACTGAACTGATATAAATTCATCATACTGTTTGTAAGTTCATCCAAGTCTGAGACTAAAAAATTACCATGGAAATTTTTAATCTGCTCTATTAGACTGATTGGACTAGTATGGTCAACATAACTAAAATATTATTGTGTAAGAAATAACTGTTTTGTTGTTGTTTTTTTAATAATTTTTTTATAACAGCATTGTAACATTCAAATTTTAAGTATCTTATTTTTGGAATTAATATTTTGCATATTGTAAAAAACAAAATTAATGTATTGGCAATTTCATAATAGATATATATTATCAATTACAGTATACAAATATTTTTATGAAATTTTGTGAATGATTTTAAGACGAAGATTAGGAATAGTTACATTAAAATCAATATATTATTATATACCTAAATAATCTTTTTATGGCTTTAATGAGATTCAGTGAATTTTTATTAACCAAGAAAGGCTACAATATCATTTGGAATTTAAATGCTATAACTGGTTTTAGATATTGCTCATGAGAAAAGTATTTTATGATATTTTCATGATACTAAATTTTATTTTATTTTTATTATAAATATTATTTACAATAAGTTAAAATATTTGTATAAAACATATGTAACCATATAAGGGATATCCAAAAAAAACTGGAATCATTCTCTGGTGGGAAGGCTATGTAATGCTTCGGCCAATAAATATCTCGTGAGATTCTGCATCAATCGGTTGACATCATCATCAAATGAAGTAATTGTATCACATAGTAATATTTTTTTTGTTGAATGAGTCTTATCTCTTTATGTGTTAACTGAAAAGTTGGAATAATGTAAATTTCTGTTAGAGAACATGATGAGAAAACAGTTACAAGCAAGCTATTTTGGGGAAAACAAAAGTTTATGAGTGGTTCAGTGGAAGAGTTTAAATTCATCACACCCCAAAAACACATTAAGTTCAATGTCAAGACAACTCTGATTTCTTTTTTTTTATATAAAAAGCATTGTTCACTTTATTTATAATAGTCAGGCATTTTACCTACAAGTTCTAAAACATTTGCATGATATGGTGAAAAGAAAATGCCCAATTTGTAGCCAAGTAGTGAGTGATGGTTTCATCATGACAATGCACCAGTGTATAAGTCTTGAGTGTGAAACAATTTTTAACCAAAAGCAGCATGACCCAGCTTATCCATCCACCATATTTATCCAATTTCATTCTGTGCAACTTTTTTTATTTCCCCAAATGAAAAAAATGCCTCAAAAGAAAACCTTTTGTGTACTTGGAAGTGATGAAGAAAAAATTATGGAATCATTAAGTCATCACTTTGCATGCGTTTCAATACTTCAAAACGTGGAAAACATTTTTAGTCTGGTGGATTGCATCAAATGGACATTATTTTGAAGAATATTCAATTTGTAACGCCTAAAAGTGAATACATTTTATTTATTTATGAAATGCTAGGGGGGGGGGGTCCTCGTAAATTACAAAAAATGAAGTTTCTAACAGGGATCAGTTGGTTAATTTTTTTTTTAGAAAAAAAAAAACATTTATTATTTCATTATAATAATAATGAACTAAATATTGCTTTTTATTTATTCAAAACAATATAAATTGCAAAAAAAAAAATCAATTATAATTTCAAAGTTTTATTTATTTTTCTAATCAAAACAATAACGTTTCTTAATTTTTTCCAAATTAAGAATTTTGATTACAGCAATATATATACTTTTTTTTTGCACACACAAGTTTGCAAATATTATACTAAATATACACTTTCACCAATAGGATAATTTAACTTGTATCAGTTTTACTTATTATTACCAGTCCGTCCTAAGAGTTTGGAACATCCCATAGTAATAGTACTGTATTACTAAGATTTATTTTTAGAATCATCTTTAAACGAAAATTTTCCACTTCTATATAATAAATTGAAAAAAAAAACATCAATTCTATATACAATTAATTCACGTCAATATCAAGTCCATCTTTCTATTTAAAAAGCTACCAAGATATTTGATTCACATTCTTAAATTAATAACTACATTAAATGTTGCTAAGATTTTTATTTTATCTCTGGCTGATAAAGAACTTGAGTTTTTTTTAATCTTTCTTGCTATGCTAAAATATAAATTTCAAAACATTAAAAATATGATATAGATCCATTTCTCAACCAGTGGTCCGCTGACCATTGGTGGTTCACGGAAAAATTTGTGGTTCACAAAAAGCTTAAAAATTTGTTCATATTTATTATTATTTGCAATTTTTTAAATTATGATAATTTTATTAAATTTATCTTTAATTCAGTTCAAAAAAATTTTTTTTTAATTTGTTGTTTTACTAATAGAATTCATAAAATAAATTAAAACACTACAAGAAATACAAAGAAGTTTCTATTTCCTAGAATCAGTCATTTCCCAATAAAAACACTGCTCCATTAATAATTTTGCATATGTCATACTAAAGTGGACTTTGATATGTACAGATATAATCTAACGGTTATCAATTGTATGTAGTTTGTCATAGCCGGCCAATTGGAATTGCACTGGTGTACATAGGTAGGAATTACTATATGATAGGTGTATATTATAAATTAAAACATCAAAAACTACTGCAAACTTTTTTCAAAAACCAAGTATAGGTACTTTGGATGTTAATGAAAATATTCACAAAATGATTCGCCTCTGGCAAAACAAAAATGCACTGTTCATCAATTCAACCCTGATCATTTAAAATTTGGTTTCATTCTATGAAAGTATATATTAAATTTGTTAAACACTACAATAATTACATTTTAGTATAAAAACATCCACTCATTTTTTTTTTTTGTTCAATACTTCATTTGGTCCACAATAAAAAAAAAAAAATTAAATTTATTGATCTGTGTCATGTAGTCAGTTGAGAAACACATATAGATCAGTTTTTAAATTGGAAAATTTAAAAACCATAAGAGAAAGGTTTTTTTTTTTTTTTCCTTTTAATCATTTCAAATTAAACAACTCTAAACAGTTTCAAAAATTAGACGCAAATATGGAAATCTATGCTGGATAGTATATATCTGTTTAATATATTTTAGTTAAAATGCATCAGATTTTTCACCAATAGTAATAACATTCTCATTTCCTAATATAGCTGTAAATATATGAATAACTTTGCTGAGAATCACCTTACTTCAAATACTGGTACTTTTTTTTTTTTCAAATAATAGAGTTAAATGGCGATCAGATTAATAAAAGCAATATATGAATCAAGCATTTACTCATAATACTTTTCTAGCATTTACCTAGAAACAAAAATCATGATTAATACTTCTCTAAACTTACATGAGGTCTTTGATAAAAATTCATCTATAACAAGATTTTTATTTGCTCAAGTATTTTTGCACTAATGAATAACAATATTCCAAGCTAATTATTGTAACTTTTCTAATTATCACTCCTATTTTAAAACATCTTCTCATTAGCCTTATCATTTTTAAAACTACAATGAACTGTATAAAGCTAAATAAGTCATTACATAGCAATCTAAAATAATTTGAGTCAGACTAATCATATATGTTAAGTCTATTTAAATTAAGCATTTATGATACTAAGTTTTTATTGATGGTTTTGCATATGAACAAGTAGGAAATTGTCAACGAGAATGCCATTAATTTCAGAAATAACTTTATTAAAATAGAGAGCAATTTACGACTTTATTTACATTAATAGGTTTTACATACTGAAGAGGGTTGATTTATTAGATTTCTAAGACTGGCAAATCTAATACTACATGTTTCATAATTTTAAGAAGGTTTAGCCAGGAATGAAAGACAAGTTGAAGATCCAAATTAATGTAAGTTGTGTGCTTGGACATCAGATGCTATTATATTTTTTTTCAATTGTCATGTTTAATATATAAAGAATTGATTGACTATAATGGCATAATAGTGATGATTGTTTCTATGTACTCCTATATATGTGTGAAAAGCACAGACCTCCATTTTAAAATTGATTGTAATTCTATTTTATTAGATTATTTTATTTATTGCATTGGGGGGGGGGGGGTAAATCTATTTTCTCCACTTTGGTAAGAAATCTATTGGATCTAAACAATACACATATCTTATTTCTTACAGGCAAAATTTATCCATGTAATTTCAAATAGCTTTAATTCACAAATGTCTTAACATATTGTTTACTATTGCTTTTTATCTTTCATATATAAAAAATTCAATAAAAATATTTTTTTTAAATTTTATTTATTCACTTGAATCCATATATATATACTTCGAAAATACATTTTCATCTTTCTATAAAATATATACATCTACATTATTATTATAAATATATACTTTTTTAATCATAATATAATTTCCTTATTATCTTCCTCTAATTTTTTTATTATTATATAAATTACATTTAATTACCTCTCTATATTTTTTTTTGGTAATAGTATGAATACTGAACCCTACCGTTTGATGGCACTCTTTTTCGCCCAATGCACATCAATATACCGATTCACGGGCCATCTGTTTGTTTACATAATATTACGGTAAAAAAAAAATTTTTCTTTTAACTGGTTTTTAATTTTTTTTTTTGTCATCGGCCAGTCTGTTTGGTTTACATATTACAGTAAACCACCTTTTTTTTTTTATTCCACCTGGGGTTTTTGTTTTTTAATAAACAAATACTTTGTTTTTAGATGGTGTAGGGATGTTGGTTTGTTTTTAAATTATCGACTAACTGTCAGTCGGTTTCTTTACATAATATTACTTACGGTAAACTCAAACTTTTTTTTTCACTCATTTTTTTTTATTCGTTTTTTAAACAAACAAACACTTTGTTTTTAGATGGTGTTAAGAGTGTTGGTTTGCTTTGAAATTATCGATTAACACTCTATCGGTTTGTTTACACAAAAATATGGTAACACTGTTGTTTTTAAACGGTGGAGGGAGGATTGGTTGTTTGCTTTGAACAATCTTTTTTTTGGTTGATGTTTTGATTTGTTGAAAGACTTCAACAATTTGGTACTTTTGAATAAACACTTGGTTTTTTAGAGGGTGGAGGGGTTGTTTTGATTTTGAATTCTTTTTTTTTTTTGTTAATTTATTACGAGGCTTTTCTATTTTTTTTTGTTTCAAATCTTTATGCTACAGAAAGCTATAATATATGATAGGAAAAAGTTTTTCCTTAATTTTTGGGCTTTAATTTTAAAAAAGTCATAAACAGTTTGTTTTTAAAGAACACTTTTTTTTTTAAGTCGGGGAAGGTGGGGTGGCAGGAAAGGTTTGTTTTGATTTTTAATTGTCGACTTCTTTTTGGATTTTCTTTTTGAACATTTTATTATGTATCCACACAGCTCATTATTTTTTTTTTTTATTTTTTTTTTGGGTGGAGCCTTTTGAATAAAATCTTAAGCATTTCTTTTTTTATTTTGGTAAAATAAAATATTTACTTTAATTAACTGTTAATGAAACTTATCAAATATTACCTACCTACTTTCTAATCATGTGAACAACAACAAAAAACAACAGCTTCCCATAAAATAATTTATTGAATCAAAAATAAAAGAAACTTTGGACAAGTTGCGAACCAAAACAAGTAACAAAAAAAACACAACTTTCGGGGGCATAAAAAAAAAGCCAAAAGTAACACAAATAAAATAACAGGGAAGCCTCAAGGCTGTAAGAAAAGTAATATGCAAATAAAATAATGGAAGCCTCAAACCTGTAAGTAACTGGATTTTGGAGCCCTCGAACCAACTTCCCTTACAGTTCTCGCACGGATTCACGTGTAAACGGGCATTTGCATGCGAAATCAGAAACAACTCTGCTGAAAAGAACCTTTTTAAATTGTGTGCAGTTCAAAAGCATAGGGAAGTGTGTGTGATGACATGACAATTCTTAATATGGAATACTAATTCCACTATGCTTTCTAAAAAATTTCCGACAATGAATTTTTGCAGAGTTTCATCTCTTTCAAATACAGCCATCATTAAATCAGACCATAGCAAGAGTTCAAGAGTGTTCACTTGATGAATACTGTCACAATGCAATGGGCATAGTATTTTGTTACATTATCATAGAATACATCACCCTCTAGGCAGCCTGTTAGGCTCAAAAAACATTTATTGTAGTGTCAGCTGTAAATTAAAACCATTAAAATGGTATATTGATGTGTGTTTTGTGAAAAATGACGCCATCAAATGGTAGGGTTCAGTATTCATACTATTACCATTTTTTTAATACCAATTTTTTGTTACATCTTACATTAAGATTTCAAAACCAGCAATACAAACATTCTCATATATTGCTATTTTTATAGCTTGTAAATTATTTTTAATTACAAATATTTTTTAAACAGTTTGTTCTATTTAAAATCAGTTTTTCTTCATAATTTATAAATTTTCCTCTAACATTCTTTCTCTATACAATTTAACTGTTTCTAACATTTTTATATTAAATTTTTTGTTTAAAATTCTTACTATGTATATAAATATTTAAATTCCTATCATTTAAATGTTTCAATCTTGCTTTTATTTTTTGTTGTATCAATATGATACATTTTTATTTTTCATACAATCTAAAAATTCAATTATATAAATTCCATTCATATTTTCAACATTATTTTTTGTTTCATTTATCAAATTACTTAAGTTAAATTTCTTTTTGTATATAAATTACTTACTTTTTAAATATTTTATTCATATCCTCATTATCCTTTTTATATTAAAGAAAAAATTGAAATGTTGAAAATATGAATAGAATTTATATAATTCAATGTTTAGATTGTAAGTAAAAAGAATAAAAATGCATCATATATGGATACAACAAAAAAATTAAAAACAAGATTTTCAAATATTTATATACATAGTAAGAATTTTAAACAAAAATTTTAATATAAAAATATTAGAAAAGGTTAAATTGTATAGAGAAAGAATATAAAAGTTTATATATTAGGAAAACCAATTTTAAATAGAAAGTTATTTTAAAAATGTTGTAATTGAAAGTAATTTATAAGGTATAAAAATAGCAATATATGAGATTGTTAGTATTGCTGTTTTTGAAAATGTTAATGGAAGATGTAACAAAAAATTGGTATTATAAAGAATATAGAGGTAAGTAAATATAATTTATATAATAAACAAAGAATTATAGGTAGATGATAAAGAAATATATTATGATTAAATATATATATATATATTGTAACTATTTAAATTAATATAAGATTTGTAACTATTTAAATTAACATAGAAATACACCTCTCTCAGGTGTGTGGCATATTTCAATCCCTATTTGGCATGCCATTTGTAACTATAATTTGTAACTATTTTAATATGTCACATTTGTAACCATAATAAATATTTAGATAGGGGAAATTATTAATTATTAGATATATGCCTATCCAATCTGTACCATTTGTAACTATATTAATTCATCATAGCATAGATAAAGAAATTATAGAATCACTGTGCCACTTGAAAATATCAGCATTAAAGATTCTTGGTATTTATTTATATATTGGGGCAGTCATTTGAACAATAAACATACTGGCCATTGTCATCAAATAAAAATAATATTAAATATAGCAACTGAATAAAAGTACCCACTGTGAGATTCCTGGAGTGCCTTATGCTTATCTCCAATACTAGGTTCTTCTAACAAAGAATCCTTCCTATTCTTCTTTCCAAATATATAAGACCATTCATGGTCATATGCACACACTGGTGCTATTCATGACAACTTATAAAAAAATATATATATTCTATAAAACTAATATTATGAAGTTGGAAAGGGATGATATCACTCTTTATTCAGTTTAGCTAAGTACATGTGTTTTCCCATGAGCGCCACTAGATTGTTTTCAATCTAGATAAGTATCTGTTTATAGTGTACTTGAGTTCAAACTCATTCAGTACATTTTTATTACACATGACTTGGATGACTAATGAAAAAAATGACATTCTTACATTTTATCTATATTGATAAAATTACAAGATCCCAATATTACCAAAGTTTATACTATAGATCAAAGATTCTTATAGACATTGCTAGCTCATTTACGTATATTGATGAACAGGCATGTATAATCCTATTAATGGCTTCCAAACAAGCATGTGAAGACCATTATTGATATAGATGGCCATTTAACTAGATTATTTATCACAATAAAGGTAATAATGATGATGATGATAATAATATCATAATAATAATGATAATAATAGTGATATCGTAATAATGATTATAATAGTGATGATGATACCAGCCATGGCTTATTAATAAACTCACAACAATAAATTCATCTTTATAAACTTATAGGCATCTATTAAAATTATCCTATTTCATACTGGGATTTAATAATACTAGTGGTGATGATTGATCATCATGAATCTCTTTGCATAATATTCAATTTTCTATAAACCCCTATTTACTAAAACATATTCATTACGCTAAACATTAAATTTAATGATTATAATTTATTAATGATGATTGATGGCGATCATAACTTTTATATAGTATTATTTGAAACATTTTAATCAATAACACGATATCCATCTTTGATGAGGTTGATTGAAACTCATGGACACAACCCAATTTTAGCTTTTCTACTATTGTTGAACTATAATTATCAAAATTTGGTTATTCTCAAGCATAATCCTTAAATACTTAAATATCAACATTCTAGTTTACCTATTATTTTGCAGACGCTTAATATTTGCAAGTGATTGCTCAATATATACGAATGGTAATACTTAATAACTGCGAGCAATGATAATGAATTAAAAAGGATAGAATCAAGACAAGAAAAAACACAATATTCTTAATAATAACTCGGAAACCAATTAAGATATATAATTATATTTTATTAACACTACTACTCTTTCTTTCCTTCTTTAAAGTCAAATCAACAATTAAATAAATGGCTTATTACCATATTAATTCAATACAAAAATTAATATAAAAAATTTATATAAGTATAAGCAAATAAATCTAACATATAGGTTTGTCATTTTTCTTGATATCTCAAAATAAGCTGACTTAAATCAATATTAGAAAAAAAATACATATTCTATAAATGCTTATTTAAAACTTTTCTTACTTATCATATCATAAAATAAATTTCAGGTGTAACTTGTATATGTTATTTCACTTCCATTCAAATGTAATGCCCTACTTTTCAATTTACCATTTTAAACTAATCATATATAACCTATTCTTTGATGTGTTTGGATAAGCAGTTACACATGCACGCATTCGGTAATGTTAACATATATGTTTAAAATGTATACCCATAAATTACATATATAAAATATTTTTCTTTTGCAACCTTATAGCGAAAGAAAATAAAATACATGATATTAATTTTTTAATATGCAACAAGATAAAATAAAAAAACAACAACATTATAAATGCATATATCTATAGGTTGCTCATTATCATAACTGATGAACAATTTTAAAAAAAACATTTCAACATTACAATATATATAATATAAAAAAATAATAATAAAAGACAATGAAAAATTTAAGTTTAAAGATTTAAACTATGTTTGTGCTATGTTGTGAGATATTGCAAATAACTATAGATAAACAAGTCTTTAATGTTTCTGTATCAAAAGAAAAATTGCTTTGACCTGTAAATCAATGTTTACTTTTAATAAGCAAGAATAAAATCGGTTAAAGAAAGTTCATATTTACCCGTTTACTTTTTACTTCTTATTAATGTCCTGAGTTTGAATTTTCAGACTGCTTTTCTTTGCTCAACAACAAAAAAAAAAAAAGAAAGTTATTGCAGATACTTTTAAGATAATGCTGAATCAATTGACTTGCTTGTTTCTTCAATTCTATTATTATTCATTGTTGATTGGCTTCCTTCTACCATTTTAAAAAAAAGTTATTATAAGTACTTTTGAATAAGTAGGTACCGGTGGATTTGCTTGTCTCTCTCCTTTTAAAAAAATAATTGCTGTTGACACTTTAGATGATTGAGGTAAACTAACAAAAATTTGATTCATGGCTTCAAACTTGGTTCTACATGGCTTTTATAAATTTTCTTTTCCTCCTATTTCCTCTTCTCCATTCATTCGAAGGTAATGAGCTTTTAATAAGCCAGGAACTAGAAAAGAAGCATTCCATATAGCTTGTGTGGTTGGCTTCAAACTCTATCATTTCGTTGGTTATTACTTGATATATGACTTCATAGACAGATCAGCGATTTTAACTCATTCTGTATTAACCAGGAAGCAGAAAAAAATGGTTTAGCAATGCAGAGGCATAGTATTATGCATAGCCAAATATGTTAATATCATATTTATATAATTGTTAATAACTTCTATTAAATTCAATCTTGTTCCAATGTTTTCCTCTCTTCTTTAATATTGCTGGAAATTGTTTATATAGACGCACATCTTCGTCTATATTGACTTTATACCAGAGTCTTTTACTTCATTTCCTTTCTCAATTTTTTAAAGAGTGAATAAAAAAATCAAATCGCTTACTTTTCTCCTTTTTTTTTTTTTAACATTAATAAGGAAGGACCGACTGAGTTGAGTCTCAAAATAATACTCACTGAGTTACATCTCACTTTAATAATAATAATCTGAGTGACTGTCTCTCCAAAATATTCATATCGAGTCTCTAAAAATAAAATCATACTGACTGATCAAAAAATAAAATCATACTGCCTGATCATCTCTCTAAAAAAAAAAAATTAATGACTGAGTGATCATCTCTCTAAAAAAAATTAATGACTAAGTGATTAAAAAATTGTTTCAATCATTTATATCGCGAATTTCAACCAAAGAAAAAAAAACATCTGGAAACCTTATCTTAAAAAAAAAAAATCAAAGCTTCACAAGTTTGACATCGGTCACAATCAATAAAGACTTAAAATTGATCGCTATCGTTATCTACATCAAAGCACCTCTTTTGTAAAAATAATCTTAAGACACAGACAACAACAAACCTGGAATCTATAGCCATCAGAAATAGGTGTAAAAGCATCTTTGTGTTTGTACAGATGTATTCATTCTTTCACACGTGTACATTTTTTTTATCTCCTAATCTAATAATCTCCATCGCCCTATTTTACACTTTTCTGATCTACTCTATTTTAATAAAACCAAAGTTAAATAATATGACACCTTATTTAGTAAAAATATATATAATAAATTATTACCAAATATTATTACCCTCTACATAATGGTTTATTCATTAACTATCTATAAATTTATAATAATAAATACACATATATAAATCCTCATATATATAAAAGAATTTTTTTTTTTAATTAAATAATATGTATGTATGTGAAATGAGTCATATATCTACAATATATTGTGGATCCTTGATAATGACTATAAAAAAAGTAGTCAATATGTAAGAAAGATGAAAATATATTTTTGAAGTATATATGTGGATACAAGTGAATAAATAGTTTTTAAAAAGGAAAACTTTTTATTGGATTTTTTTATATATGAAAGATAATTTTGGAACCATATTTTGTAAAGAAAAAAAAGGGAGTTTTATTGTTATTATATTAATAAAAACAAAACTTTTTGCTAAGATATGTGTTCTTTTTAAATTATTTAACATATCTCATCTAGAATAGAGCCAATTCCTTAATTTTAAAACTAGTTAGATCATTGTCATCTTAATAAATTGCAAATACAGATAGGTTCTAATAGGGAGTCATAATTATGTAAGGATATCTTCTGGTAAACACTTTATATGCATATACTATTTACACACAATCTCACACAAAAAATGACATTTGCTTTACATGATTAGTAGTGTTCATTTATTTTTGTAATGTATTTGATGAGACTACATGATTTTTAGCCCTTATTTTATTAGTTTTCTGTGTATAAATAAAAAAGCCACTTCCTGTTGTTTTCTTCTTCACAATATTATAAATATTAGAGACATTTTCTCGATGAATACCTAGTTTGAGATCTATTCAATGGCATTTATTTTCAGAATCAGGTAGTGCTCTCAAATGCCATGACACATCTCTTAGCCGGATGTTATTCCTTGAAAATTTGTCAAAATGCACACAAACCTTCAGGTCATGATTGTGACTGTCAGCAAATTTGTCAAATATATTTGTTTATTTCCAAGATTTTTTATATAAACTTACAGAAAAATAAATATCTTTGTAAATGAACATAATCACATAAAATGCATATGTAGATAAATATCAATCTTGAATAATATGAAGAGTCAAATACTGATGTTTATTATCACAGTGTTGCTCAAAAAATGAGATTTGGGAATTAAAATGTGACAATCAATAATCCACATGACAGCAATATTAACTTGGTTGATGTACCATATCATTTTCAATGCCTTCTTGAGCTGAGATTTCAAATACTTACATTCAATGAAAGCTTAAATACTTTATTAATAAACTCTAAGACTACAATATTTACAATTTTATTTCTTAATTCTTTTTATCAAAACTTAACATTTATATTAATAATTATTTGACATTAATATTTAAAAACAAAATTTTTGAAATTGTCTTCCATATAGCTAATCTCATTACTAATGACTTTTTTTACATTTACAATTCTCAGGCATTTTATATATGCATGTATAATTACTTTTGTCAGCCTATTGTTTATTGTATTTAGGAGTTTTGTATATAAATCACTTTTCTATAAACAAAATATAGAAAAAAATTATAATAATTAATTAATTGCAAAATATTTTCAATAATATTTTTAAGATAAATAATCATGTTATGTATATGAGAAATGATGATTTGTCTTTACATATGATAAAATATATAATCAGTTGCTCATAAAATCAAAGAGCACTCAGGCAATAAAAGAGTAGATTGGCAAAAGAGTTCAATTGACCAAATTGATTTTATTTTTTTAATTAGAAATTTTGATTCTAAAACCTTAAACTGTAGGATCTGGTATTAGAACTAAACTATGCAGGGGCTATTTATTTATTTAATAAACTTTTAAAGTTAAAAAATAATAAAACCATTAAAAAAGATTCTGAATATTGAAAAATAAATACAAACAAAGTATATATATGTGGGGTTTTTTTAATGCAATGTTTCTAGTATGTACTTATTCATAACAATCAACTTTCAGTAAGTTCATAAATGACTATTAATCATTTTTATTGGATTAAATTTTTTTTTTTTTTAAACTTAACTATAACTTTAAATTCAATAATGTTCAAATATATTTATAAAATTAATTAAATACTCATTCTTACATTTCAAACAAACGATTCTAGACAATGGGGAAAAAAAATCTAGTTTCTTCAGTTGGATCATCTTCACATATTATACTATGGTTTTGTAATTACTGATATAGTTTTTTTTTTTTTTTTTGAAAATGTGTTAATAAAAACTTATTCACAGATATCATCTTCCAATAAACATACAAATTTCATTTTTTTAATTAGATAAGTTAATATTAACTTTATATATAAATTTTAAACTAAATAAAGTTCAACATATTTATAAGACTACTGATTACCTCTTTCTACTCATGTATTATGATCTTATTTGTAAAGAAATTAAACTAATACTATTTTCTCCAATATTTACAAACCATATATTTACAGTATAAAAGTGACAAATATATATAAGTCATTTGCATCGATGGATTTGACAGCCTGTGTGTCAATGTATGAAATTAGTTGGTTCTATGTGATGAAATATATGAAAACATTATCAGAATTTTAAATAAAAAATCGTGTTAGCCAAGACTGTTTACTATCTTCCAACTTTTTTTTACAATTTTTGTGGTCTTTAGAAGTATTTACATATCAAGAAATGATGCAGGTTTGATGGTAGTTCTTGTTTTTAAAGTAATTAAAAACAAGAACACCTTTTCAGTTTCTAGATTTATACTTTGCACATGATTGTACTATCTTTGCTAATTCAAAAGTCCATCTACAGAATATACTTAATTTTTTTACTGCAAAATATATATTAGACTTCATTTAGTAATTAAATATTTAAAAAAAACTATGTCCTTTATTAATCAATAGTCAAAGAAAAATCAACTCTTCATTTGATAAACTTGAGAACGAGTTAATTTAAATATTTTGGGTAGCTTTATAAGTAAAAAGTTGGGCTTAGATGTTCTGCATTTAACAAAAGATAAAATATATTCATTCATAATAATATAACTAAATGTATGTAGAACTTTGCCTTGTGTTGAATGAAAAGAATTAGAAAATTTTCATTTAAAGATTCTTTGCAAATTTCTAAAAATGTAATGGCAATTTCATATGAGTAATCAATCAGTACATTTCTATAGCTCGTTGGATATGATACTATAAAATCTATTATTGCAAAATGATATCTTCAAATGATAATAGACTACCTAAAAAAAAGTATTTTATGATAAACTTAAATATAGTTTTTAAAAGAGAAACAAATTCTGTTTATATTATAAAAATTATTTCAAAGATATTATAAAAATCATTTTCATTGGAAAGAGGAGATAATTAGGCAAGATGTTATAAAGTATTAAGTTCACTAAAGAAATTAACTAACAGCATTAGGAATTAAACAGGCAAAAACTCTCTATACGTATTGCCACTCAGTGCAAGCCAGAGTAATCAATGGATGCCAGAATGCTTGTGCATAAAATCCCTATCTAGTGCCTACTCATCCAATATCCAAAGCTCCTCATTGACGAAGGCCGGCACTACTGTATGGAGAGTTTTGCCTGTTTTAATAACAGTAATGTGCTAGCATAAGAAATAGTAATCATGTAACATTTATATTTACATTAGAAATATTTTACCAATATATCTTACCTTCTGTATTTGAAAGTATATTTTCAAAAATTATATTTTCTGTAAAACTTTATTCATATTTATAGAGTTCATTTTAAAATGGAAAATTTAGATAATTCTTGTTTGATTCTACTATTTTGTTTTTATAGCTATCTATATATCATCTTAGACATTTGAAGCTTATTCAAAGATATCTAAAGATATACTTATGATAAAACAAATGGAAAAAATTTCTATCATAATATAATTGTCAAAAAAATAAGAAGACCAAGAAAGATAGACTATGCAAAAGTAATTCACAAAGCATTCATCAGATACAATTACTTCAGATGAAATAAAATATGGAAAGTATCTCATAACCAAAATTTGCAAAAAATCATATAAATTAAAATTATTAATAAGATCTACAAATAAATTTATTATTTGATTATAAAACTAAACCCATATTTTAAATTTCATTTATTTTAAAAATTATATGACAATAGAAAAGTATTTTTAATTGAAATCTTTTTAATAATTTAATATCAAGTCATATTGAACAATGAAATCAATACAGATTACAAAATTCTACAAAAAAAACAAACAAACTATACAGATGTAAAAATTTGATTTTTATTATTTCATTTAGTTAAAAATAAAATGATTTTTAAATAAATATTTGTCAATTTCTGATAAAAATACATTAAAAAATTTTTTTTATCAGAGATAAAAAGTTATTGTTTGATTTTTTTTTTAAAAAAATGTTTATACAAAATAAATAAGATTTGTATATTTAATTTCCTATTATTTAAAAAAATAAAATTAGTCTTGAAAAATATTTCATAATTAATGAAATTCATTTCTTTTTAGTTATTTTACATTATTTGTTGTTTTTCTTTATATTTTTTTTAAAATGCTCTTTCCACACTTCAGTTATCATCTTATATTTTAATATTTGCACAATTTTCTTTGTTGTTTTTTTTTTTTTTGGTAAAAGAACTACTTTACCATTAAAGCTATATTTACTAAAATTATCTATCTTCTCATTATATTTTTCTTTCTAAATCAACTCTCTCACCATTGTAACCTTTTATTTTTTATAAATAGATATTCTTTTGAATCAAAAGTTTTTTGTATTCTTTAATCATTCAGTTAGGATACCTATGACTTTTTAAATTTTTTTCTATTTATTATTATTTTTTTTTTGCAGCTTTATAAATTTAGTTTTTAATAGTTTATTTAATCATAACCAATTTCACATTCACAATTCATTTACATTGCTAGCTTAACTGTTTTCTTTGCATATAATTTCATATCAATAATTGCAGGTTCAAAATCTAATTTTATATATCTGATATCTTGCTGTATATTGTGAATCCTTCCATTTATAAATGCATTATCATTTTTGCTATATATTTTACAGTATTTCTTTTATAAAATTAAGCCCTCACTTCTTTGTAATAAAGTGTATCAATATTTTTTTTCTCTCCTACATTTGCATTGCGGTCCTATTATTTCTTTTTAAACTAGCTTTACACTTATCACCAGCTATAATTCATTCAATAACCATTGATTCATGGCAAGATTAAGAATTCTCCAACTTTGATCCAGTTTTTATGATTCATTGTTTTTCCTCCCCTCAGCACTCCAGAAAATTTTATATTCATTCAACTTACATGTGATCTCTGTCTAGGTTTTTTACAATATTTTGAATCCCATTTGTAACTTTAAATATCCACTCATTGACATTTCATCTAGCAATGTCCAGCCTCACTCCAATTCAGTTTTAATTCTTTCAATGATTCCTCATTATTGATTCCTTATTATTCATAAGACACAACGTGTTATACTTTATCCATAGTCTGAACTTTATTATTTTATGAAGTATCCTATGACTTGTGGATAATCTAACTATCATTTATCCATTGCTTAGATAATCAATGTTATGTTTAATCTTTTTACTTAATATTAATGACACATCATTTTTTTCTCATTTACTGTAAGAATATATCATTCAAAATTTATCATTTATTAGCTTCCAAGTTAATTCTTCTACTACTATGTAACCTCATTATATTTTTTCCATCTCCATTTATGCATTTTTTTTCCATACTACACAACTTGTCTTAGTACATGATATTCTAAAAAATGCATTAAAGAATTTAAAATAATAATATTTTAAAAATAATAGACACAACAAACTTGTCAGTAATAAAAAGTTACTTAACTTTATTTACAGTGGTTGCTTCAAAAATATGTTTATGCCATTAATTCAAACCTCCTCCCAATACTTTCATTTGATTTCATAAAATATAAATAAGCAAGATTTGAAAATGCACAGTATATGTATTCTTTATAATAAATTGAGATATTAAAAAAATCAAAATTTAATATTATAATTTTTAGTAATCATCAATAACAAAAATTACTTAAATTTTTCAATGGCTGCTTTTAAGGAATCCCTGTCACCACCGGTTAATTTTTCCAACTAAAAAAAAAACAAACAATATAAATAAAAATATTTCAGTAATAAATTATAGTTGTATTATAAATAAATCTAAGAACTTTGAAATGTATACTCTTATTCTTCCCCTTTACTTTCTTTGCATTTCTTTATATATTCATATATATATAGATTACAATAACTTCTTTCATATACACTTTAATGCAAAAAAAATTTTTTACTAAAACTTGTTTATTTTCCTGACAGTTTTGACTGTCCAGCAGTCTTCATCAGAGTTTTCTGAAGGTTCAGAAAACTCTGATGAAGACAGCTGGTCAGTCAAAAAAATAAAAAGCAGAGGGAGATTCAGAAAGCTCTGATGAAGACTGCTGGACAGGCGAAACTGTCAGGAAAATAAAGAAGTTTTATTAAAAAAAATTTTTTTGCATTAAAGTGTATATGAAAGAAGTTCTTATATAAGTAACTGAAATTTATTTGCAATGTTTTTCATTAAACATTTATTTTAACACTAATAATTTATATAAAAGATTTATAGGGGTTTGAACTCAGACTTTCACATAACCCTCAACTATTTACACTATCTCATAGTGCTGACACACTTGATCACACATATCAAAAAGATATGCATAATCTAGACCAACTGACAAGTGCTGGTTTAGCACGAAATACGTATATTGGTGATTATTTATCTTTTCTACATGTATGTGATCAAGTGTGTCAGCAGTATTAGATAACATGGATAGTTGAGGGTCATGTAAAAGTCTGAGTTCAACCCCTATATATTACATATTGAAGAGCAGGTGTGAAAAAGCCTGTACTGTACTAAAAAAAATTCATATATTAAAATATAGAGCTGTAAAGTCTGTCCATCCCTCGGATATGTATGTAAATGGATTATGTTCTGTACATGAGGGGTCAGAGTGACTTATGGTCAACATGGGTAGGATGAGAAGGTTGGCAGCAATATGGGCTTTAAGCATTCCATCATCAGATTTTCAATGAAATGGACAACTGAAGAGTTATGGGATGGAGTGAATTGAAGCTTGTCAATGAAAGTTTGAAGATTGGCTATCTTAATATAAGCTGAGCATTGATTGTATACATGTATGAAGATGATAATCTGGACCAACTGACGAGTGCTGGTTTAGTACGAAATATGTATATTGGTGATTATTTATCTTTTCAACATGTGTGTGAATGATCAAGGGTGTCAGCAGTATGAGATAGCATGGATAGTTGAGGGTTGTGTAAAATTGTGAATTCAACCCCCCTATATATTACATATTGAAGTGCAGGTGTGAAAAAGCCTGTACTGTAGAAAAAAAATCATATCTAAAAGATTTATATAAATTATTTATATAAAAGAGTAATCTCATTATATTCAACATCAAATAAAAAATAGTGGAAACTAAAAAGAAATTAACATTATTCTATATAATAATGCCAAATTAAAAAAACATACATAAAAATAAATAAATATGACTTGTTTTAAATTATTTATTATTCAGATTTATATATAACTGATATAGAAATATTATGAAGCCCTAGATAATTTTTTGAAAGTTAAATTGCTTATAAAAATTATAAAAACTGTATAGAATATAAGCAAAATAAATGGTCAACAACTTGACTCCCATCAATCCAGTATATTAGTTAGTACATCTATCTGTCACATTATAAACTTCAAAATTTTTTCAGGTCGTAAATAAGCTTAGATCCCCCCCCCCCCAGATTTGGCTAATCTAGCTGATCATTAAGTAGTGTTTGGTAAAATGGTATCTAGCTGGGTTTTTTTCTATTTCATTTTATGGAAGAAAGATCTGGACCTTTACTAATATAGCAGTATTAAAAAAATTGGATTTATAAATGTTCCATAAGGATCCTAAAAGCAATTCATAAGATAAATTGGGTTTTTTATTGGATATAAAGTTTTACAAATTCTATTATTGTAAGTCATATCTTCATTATGATTTTTATGGTAAAGATAGACCTCGTTCACATTATTATGATTATTTCAATGGTCCTTTAAGAAAGTGTAATACTGATTGATTTCATTGGGAAATTATAGCCGGGCAAAGATGTCAAATGAACAAATTAGTAGCTTATTCAATTATTTTATGGATATTAATAATGATGACTATGATAAAACATCTTTTTTAAAAATCAAATTATTAATTCTTTGGTATAGATTCCCAAAAAAATTGAAAATTATTTTGAACATTTTTTTAAAAAAAAAAAAAAAAAGAATTATAAAAAATTTAGTTTCAAAATTTAATGGCATGTGCAAAATGTTTTCATTTTTTTCTTTTATTGCCTTTTTTTAAAAACTTTATATTTTCAATTGAATTCAGCAAAGAAACTTAGAAATCTCAAATAGTTATTAAGTATACTGTATATAAATGATTGCAGAACAATTAACTATCATAAAACATTTTTTAAAAAACAAGACTAATTATTTTGGTAATTTAATACATATCTTGTGCAAAAATGTATAAAAGATCATTAGTCATTAATTATAATTGAAATGTATTTAATATTCAGATATTACGACATTGAATCCAGTAAACACATAATACCTTTTATAACAGTCTTATTTATACAACCTAAGATCAGCAATACTTTTTGTGAGTCTACATCAAATGTGTCAGTTTTTTTATTATAATGCCATTATTTTCAGAGTAATTTTTAAAATATGAATAAAACTAGACTACAAAATACTAAATATAAGTAGAAGAGATTTGAACTCAGACTTTCAAACTCACACCAGCTATCTACTGCATCTTATATAACCGATACACATGATCATATACATATGAAAAAGATAAATGATCTCCAATATATGTATTTTATGCTGAACCAGCTCTCATCAATTAGTCCAGATCATATCCCACACACATATATAACCAGTGCTCAGTTTATATTAAAATAGCAAATTTTCATACTTTAATGGACAGGTTTCAATCTTCTCCACCCTCCAATTCTTCAGCCATCCGTCTCAACATATAAACTGAGCATTGATTATATATATGTGTGGGAGATGATGATCTGTGCCAAATGATGCTGATTGAGCACAAAATACATATTGGATATCATTTATCTTTTTCACATGTGTAGCTGTAGCAAGCTTGAAAATCTGAGTTCAAATCCCTTTTAATTACATTAAATTCAATGTAGACAATGCACTTGTATTTAAATGAGTATTGTGCAATATAGATATCACTGACATCTTTGAAAGAATAAAGAGACTAAAATGGAGATTAACTTACTGCTATAAGTCTGGTGGTATTCTTTCAATGCTAACCAGGTAGCATCAATAACATTGTTAAAATAAATACTATGACAAATTAAACTTAACAATACAAGTTTATTCCCTGGCAATTAAATGTATATACATAAAATAATTAATAATAATTAGAAATTCTTTCATAATCGAGTCCATGATATTCTGGAGTTATATGAATTAATATATTCACTCATACAGTAATTTAATATGGTCCACATAAGTGAGTGTTACCATTAACTATGATTTCTTACATACACCAATTGTATGCACAATTCCATAATGACCATTAATTATTTAGCCAACACTCTGCTGGTGACTGCATATATATTCACTATATCTGCACATCATCATTTGAGTAGCTTTTGCAAGGTTTATACTAGTCCTTACCATAATCTAAGCTTATTTGCATATTTTATCTTTTAATAACATTAAAAGATGTTCACATTGAATAAGGTCACAATTATATATGTATTGTCTGTATATAATTACAAAATTTAATCAACTTTATTTTTTCTTTAAATATGTAATGCATAGATAGTCTACTCCTCCCCTCACTCTAGAAAGAATCTATAAAGTTTATGATGTTTGGGGTCTCATGATCAGTTATTTTTTCTTGATCCATGTTTTGTTGATGATAGATCCTCCATCGGTTTTACTGCTCACTTGTCTTATTGAATACTTCTTTCAATGTGATTCGATTCCTGTCTGACTATCAGGGGATATCTCCTCATTTTATGCAGCTGAGGGTGAATCAGTGTACTCCTCTTCTTTACCAGAATTCTTTTTTTTACTAACGATTCTCTATGGACAGTATCTGTTTTTGACATCTCACTCTGGCAAGCTCATAAATGACTGAAGTATCTCTAAGTGGTCTCCATTTTCCAATTAAATTATTTTGATTTGTTTAGCCAATACTTTTATTAAAACACCAGGGAAGCCTTTTTTTAAAAATGTCTCTTATCCAAACTTGTTTACCAACTTTAAAATTTTTGCATCTTTTTCACCAATTACATTATTAGCTGGTAATAACTTTGACAAATGCTTGTGAAATTTCTGACACATTAACAATTCTTCTGGTGTCTCTCAATGTACATGGTGTAAAATGTTGAAAAAACATTGCATCTATTAATATCCTGTTATGCTGTTTTCTTCAATGTTAATTTTAGCTGTTGAACTGCCTTTTCAGCAACTGTTGGTTTCAGGATGATATGGTGGTGTCAAATCTTTATCAACCAAACAATCCTTAAACATCTGCAATGCAAAAATTGTTCTGTTATCAATCACAATAGTTTCTAGGTATCCCTGAAAATTTCTTTTAAAGTCCAATAGTACATTCCATACTGGTATTTTTAATGAGTTTATACTCTATCCATTTGGAGTATGAATCTATAGCAATTAAAAATATGTAATCAATCATTGGATCAGCATTGTCCAAATGCAGTTCTTACTAGATTTGGGCCATGATTCCAATCTTTTTGGAGGTTAGTACATTCTGAACAATTCTTCATTGTCTGCTCTATTTCCTGGCTCATATTAGGTCACCATACTGATAACCTTACTAATGCTTTCATCCATACAACTCCTATGTGTTACCTATAAAATAATCTGTGTACTTATTTCCATGCTTCTGATGATATGAGTAAGTATTCGTTCATAAGGATGCAATCATTGCATACATTCCATATAGGTTTTGCTATATCTGTATTTTATCCAGTTTTGTAAACTTTTATATCTAGGGTCATTTTCAATTTGCATCTTCCAAATGTTCAATATTTTAAATTTCCACTTCTTGATGCTTATATCACTTTTACAGCCCAGACTCCTCCCTATGATTTACAATATCATTGTAAATCATCTTTATTCTTTCTCTCTAAATTAGTAAAAGACTTAAGTATTTCTTAACTATATATAATGGCAGAAATTTGACTTTGGAATTGATTTTAACAAATACAGTTACTTTGCTTCATAAGTCTATTTTATTCCCATTTATGTCTGCAGTTATCACATGTTTTCTTGAGCATTAACTTTATTTTATTTTTTCATTAATTTTAGATGAATCTTTTCATGATTACAAGGATAAACCAGCACCACCATCCACTTCCATAGTAGTTTTTTGCTCACAGATAATAACATTCAACAGAATATGACCACTCTCTATATCATTAATCTTTTTAATATTTTTTTCTTTTTACACTGGCTCCCTGGGGTTTAAAATCCGAATTTGTCTTGATTTTTACACTCTTGTCTTTATTTCAGAAAATGTGAGCTAAATATCCTATTAAATTACAGATACTTTTTTCTCTTTTAATTTGCAGTACTTCTTTATGTGACCTTTTTCCCTACAGCAGTAACAAATTAAAACATCATTTGAACTTCTACAGCTCAGACTATCAGCTTTTGTTTTATTAATAACTATTGGGGTCTTATGCACATATGTAGTAGCTTGAAATTTGGAAGCATTCTCCAACATTACTTCCATATCATACATTTTTGTGTTGTGTATTTATTGTTCAATCAATAAAATTTTCTTAAAATTCGTGATCCATCATTCCATACAATAATTAATCCAATAGCATGTCATTCAACTTGGGGAATTAAAATTATATTCTTTACAGAGTGTTTCTAATGCAATATTATATTCCTAATATCTCTCTCCAGGTAACTGTTTTCTATTTCTAAATCTTAAGCATACTACCCATTTAGTTGTTTCTGGCTTAAAATAAGTGTGTAGCTTGTCCTTCAACTCCACTTTATGAAATATTTTGGGGGATTTTGGAATCACATAATTGTTTTGTCATTTGCAATACATCTTTCCCAGAGAATAACAAAAATGTAGCCACTTTAACTTTGGCATCATCAATTCCATTAATAAACATATACCTTTTAACATGTTCAACATAAATTTTCCAAGCCAAAGTATTATTCATATTAAATGTGCAGATATTATTTAATAGTTTATACAGATTCTTCAATTATCAAAATGTTCCACTCTGCATGCTTGCACAAGTTGTTCTGCTACAGTAAAATCTGTGCCATTTTGTTACTGCTTATACAAGTTATTCTAAAAACTGTCAGCTGCATTATTCTGGTATATTCCAGGAGTATTCTTTCAATACCACCCAGGTGGCATAAATAACTTCATTAAAATAAATACAACTTTATTAACTAAATACTACGATAAATTAAACTTAACAACACAAGTTTATTCCCTTGCAAATAAATGTGCGTATAAAATAATTAATAACAACTAGAAATTACTTCATAAGATTTGAAGTCAAATGATAATCTATAATTGTATGAATTAACTTATTCATATGCATAATAATTTAATATAGTTCATACAAATGTGTGTTACCATTAACTACAACTTCTTAACTACAGAAATATTGTATATCTTGTACATGCAACCATTCCATAATGCCTATTAATCATTCAGCCAACATTCTGGTGATGTCTACATATGTATTCACTATATCAACACATCATCATTTGAGTAGACTACTGCAAGATTTTATTTTGATCCTTCCAGTATAACCTAAGCTCATTTGCATACTTTATCTTTTAATAACATTCAAAGATATTCATGTCTCAAGTAAATTTTTTCAGAGTTAAAATAATAATGAAGGATGACAATTATATGCATGCTGTCTACACGTAACTATATAATGTAATCAACATTATTTACACTTATGCTCAGACAGTCCACTTATCATATAATTAATTGAAATCTTAAATTGATTCCCAAAAGATTATGAAAGATCTAGAAAGAAATCATATCTGAAATATGGATGGATAAGATTAGAAAGTTTGCTTAGTGATATGAAGAAAAGAAACTGAATTGGAGAAAATGGATTAAAATTTGAACTTTCACTCTGCAGCAGATTAATGATTAAAATAGTGATATCAATAAATATAGTGAATTAAAATTAGAAATTTGAAAGCATTAAAATTTTCTTTTAACAATAGCAAAATCATTTTTACCTTAACTAAAGTTATCCAAAAAAAACTTAGAAGCTCTTTATATTTATGAATATTGAAAACCATGGGATCAAGATTTGATGATATTACTCTTCCTACAAACTATACCCTCACAAGTTGATCAACTAGATTGCCTTTCTCCATGACTGAAAATTTTGTCCCTCTTTTGTATAGTTTTTAGAATCATATATATAATATTACATTTAAAGACTTGTGAGAAATCAATTATAGGAATCCTGTATTTAAAGCTATCAGAAAATAAATAAATATGTTTTTCTTTTTCAATTATACTTTTTAAAAGTTAAAAATCAGATGTATTTATTAAATTTATAATATTCAAAAATTTATTTAGTAATTTTTTTTAAAAAGAGATACTTACAACTTCATTGTTTTTTAAAAATATAAAAGTTGGCAAGCATGTGATGTCATATTTTTCTGCAACATCCTGCAAAAAAAGATTAAAATCCTTTTAATAAATATTAAATTTAAATGTTTACATTATATACATGCAATCACAAACATTTAACAAAAATATAAATAAGGAATTAATTGTTATAAGAATAAGTAATACATAAATTTTGCATATAGAAAATTTTTAAGTTTACAAGTAACAAAAAAAAAATAGAATTAAGCAATACCACAATTTAAAATTAAGAAAAAAAAAGACGAAAAAAAAAAGTAGAATTAAAAAATACTATAATATCAATAATTTCCATTTATTTTATTTTTATTTAAAATAAATAGATTTGTTAATTTTTTGTTTCTATAATAAATAAAGGCATTAACACAACTTGAATTAGATATAAATAGATATCAACTCCAGTCATTTTGCATAACACACTTTTTATTACTTCTGCCATAAATACATGAAAAAAATTAACAAATTATTCTACAATATACATGTATTTCAGGAATAGCACTAATGTAAGTAAACCAGTTGTTATATTTACTTAGATTGTTGCCAAAGCTCCAAGGAAACTGATCAAGGAAGTTATTTTTGAAATGAAAGTATACTGCAGAACGATTTGTCAATTTTTCATGTAACTACATTATTAAAATGTATTAAGCACAATTATTGCAGCTCATACTCTTCAAATTTATGTTGTTGTTTTTTTTTCTAATTTTGATATAATTTCATGAGAATATTAAGCCCATCTATTGTAAATTGAGTAATCACTTTATTTGCGAGAACTTTGGATTTAAAACTAGAACTAATTAATTGATGTGGATATAATATCCATATTATCTAGTGCTCATTGATTACTCAAGCTTAAAATAGATTAGAATAGAATTAAGAAAACATTTCTGAAAGCATATGTAAGTGGAGATACAGAAAGTCAGGTGATGTTCTATTGGTAATAACAAATTTCAATATTTACTCATTCTGCATTCCTTATGAAATCACTATAATAAACTTTTTTTACAATTTAAAAAATGGTTTTAATAATGATCACAATAACATATGGAAAATATCTAAATTGAGCTTATTTCTTTCTTATTCATTAAAAAATTTTCTGTCTTGTCAATGTTTTACATTGATAATTATGATCCAACCACATGTACAATTCCACCACTGTCATTATAACTGATTACAGTTCTAAGCATCTTCACTTTTTGCATATACTGTTGCAGAACTGAACTCTCTTCTATTAACTTATCTAATATGAAACCCAATCTTCTGAATAGTTTTCTTGAAATACTTCTGCAGGTCATACTATGACTTCTCCTTAAATGGAGTCAGGAAACTCTCAACAATTATACCCAGAGAAACCTGATAGCCACTTTATTTTCCATTCCCCACTCTTAAGTTTTCCCATATTCTGCTCCATTCCATTTCCACAACATAATCTTTGTCAACTCTATGGCCTTTATATCTAAATCCCCCTTATCTTTTCCCAAATCCAGCATAAAAACCAATAATACTTTCTGTATAATCACTTTTTTTCATATTTATTCTTCCATAACTTCATTATTTGTACCCTTTCTGTTTTCAAGCATTTACATTCAATTAACAGATGCCTAATATTTTCTATTCCTTCCTTACACAATTTACAGACTAAATCACCCATATTTTTCCATTTACATGTATATTCTCTTGTTGCTAAAGATCCCGTTCGAGCCTTAAACAATAAACTACTTTCCTTACTATTATCATATATTAACTCGCACCTAATATTCTGTTTACTTCTATATATATTTAAACTCTTTTTACTCTCCATACTAGTTCTCCATCTCTCTAACTCCCTATTCTTTATTAATAAATCTATTCTTTTATCCCATTCCTTACCACTATAACACTCAACAATCCTCCTAACACAATCATCCCATCTTTTGTACAAATATACTGATATAAATTCTTTATCCAAATCTTTTGCATTCATTACCTTTCTCACCCATCTTGTTGCCTGCCCTTTACTCATAACCCAATTAAATACTATTTTGGCTATTCTTTTATTATCCATAAACTGCAATCTACCAAACATTTTCATTTTACTTTTTGCATCTCTCATATAAAAACTTGACCATCCCATTTCTCCTTGAATTGCCTCCCTTGCTGTCCATACATCTGCATCAAATGCATGTCTTCCTACTTCCTTTTGTACTTTTTCTAAGTAATCTAATACCCCTTTACTATCACATCATTACCATATGTTAACCCTGCTACTGCAATTCCCTTCCATATAATTCTAGCTACATCATATTTATTATATGAAAACACTGTTAATTTCTTTATCAATCCCTTTCTTTTCTTTGCTTCATTTATCAATTTTTTTCTCCCATTCATCCAAACAATTTTTCTGATTACTTAAGATAATTCCCAAATAACTATATCTATTCACCACACTTAACTTTATATCTCCCAATAAAAATTCTACATCTTCTCCTTCCCCAGTATTAACCATCATTATATTTGATTTTTCTTCACTAAATTTAATCCCCATCTCTTTACCCACCCTTGCACATGTCCTCAGCATAACTTCCATATCTTCTCTTCTTTCTGCACACAAAAATATATCATCCGCAAAAAAAGACCTGACAAAATATATACTCCCTTACCACCTATTAACGGTATCTCTATCCCTCTTCCTAATCTTTCTATTGCTCTTTCCATTTCACTCAAATACAACAAAAACAAAATAGGTGACATAGGGCATTCTTGCCTTAGTCCCACCCCATTTTTAACTTTAACTGATTCTATATTCCCTAATTCCTAATTGATATATATAGTAATTATTTTCATATAATTTCTTAATAATATCCACTAAAGCTTCATCCATTCCCAAATTTTCTAAACTTATCCATAATCTATTTCTATTTACTCTATCATATGCCTTCTCTATATCTATAAAACTCATATATAACTGTCTACCTGAATTCCTACTCATATCCATAAGTTGTGTAACTACAAATAAACTATCTCCTATACGCCTATCTAATCTAAAACCTCCTTGCATTTCCCCCACTACATTATTCCCTTCCATCCATTTTACAACTCTTCTAGCCACCATATATGAGAAAACTTTATATAAAACTGATGTTACCACTATCGGTCTATAATTATTTAACTTTCTATGATCCTTACCCTTTCCTTTAAATAATAATCTTACTCTTGTATTACTCCAACTACTTGGAAAAACTCTCTGTGCCATCTTATTAAAACAGAATAATAACTTTACTTTTGCCCTATATCCTAAATTCATTACCATCTCTGCTGCCCATCCATCTAAACCTCTTGCCTTTCCACTTTTCAATTTCTTCTCTACCTCATTCAGTTCATTTTTTGTAAACCTAATATTCCCATTACTATATGCTTTCATGTTTTCTATCACTCTATCCTTCACATCTAACATCTTTTCTATATCCATTACATATCTATTTAAGATTCTCTCTAAATCTTCTCTAGAGCTACACTCTATTCCCTCATCATCTAGTAATACTATCTCTCTCTCCCCTACATTTCTCCTTTTAATGTAATTCCAAAATTTTTTACTCCCATCTCTTCCACTTTTATTAATATCCTCCAACAATTTACTATTCAATTTCATTCTCTCTCTATAATTATCTATTTTAACCAACTTCTTCTTTTCCAAGTATTTCTCCCATTTAGCATTAATATCTTTTTCACTTTCCTTATTCTTAATAGCACACTTATATTCTCTGCATGCTTCTTTCCTCTCTTTTACACTTTTACTAATTCTCATTTTTTTGTTATACTTATTCTTCTGGATATTCTCACCTAAAACCTTATTTGTTTTTTCTATTTCATTACCCCACTCCTTATACTCATCCCCAACCAACTCTTCCATGATTTCTTCAACTTGTATTTTATACTGTTCCAACTTATTCTTATCATTTACTCTCCATCCACATCTTTCATTATTATTTCTACTTTTATTTCTATTCTCCATCACATTA
The DNA here is from genome assembly GCA_028023455.1 of Epiperipatus broadwayi. Classification (NCBI taxonomy): domain Eukaryota; kingdom Metazoa; phylum Onychophora; class Udeonychophora; order Euonychophora; family Peripatidae; genus Epiperipatus; species Epiperipatus broadwayi. The sequence goes on along the minus strand of JAQFVV010000074.1, from coordinate 1,905,795 downwards.
CTAACCATTTCAATTACAATAAAGTTATGATCACTAGTACATACTTTCTCTTCATTATCAAACACCTTAATTTTCCTTACTTTATTCATTCCCTCTTTCTCTACCAATACATAATCTATTATGTAAAATATATTATTTCTAGACCATATGTATTGTCCCTCATAAATATTTGATAATTTCCTATACTCAAATTCACTCTCTGACAAAATGTCTTTAAAAGCTATCCATTTTTATTATCTACATTATCAATTTTTTCATTATATCCATTCATATGTATATACTTAACTAGACATTCATATATGCTACTGTTCCACTTCATTATAATTTGACTATCTCCAGTGGCTATATAAACTATAGCCACCATCCATTCTTGTCTAACCCACCTTATTTCAAACCACAAATATTCTTTACATTTAACAATATTTAAATATTTTTTTGATATAACATCTATACCACTACCCCTTTTTTTTTTCTTTTCTATTTATACCCTGCCATACTAAATGTTCCAGAATAGATTCTTCTTCTTCTCTTAGATGTGTTTCCAATACTACTAATACCTGAACTTCTTCATTTTCAATTGCTTTATTCAATTCCATCCACTTTTCTGGTCTCCTACCACCTTGCATATTCAAATACCTAATGTTAACAATTTCTTCTTTTCTAACTACTCTTTTATAAATTCTTTTAATTCTTTCTTCTCCATTACATTTATAAATAACTTTCTTACCATTAACTTTAGACCCATCCCTTCTCCATATCTATACTTATATCTAAATCAAATTTCTTTTGCTTATTTCTTACATTCCATCTATTCTTCTTCTTTTTGATAATACTGCAATTTAAAATCCCACCCTCCTTTATAAGTTTCCCAAAATATATTCTTTATAAACAATAATAGCTTTCTACTCTAGTGCCATTTATAATAAACTTGTAATCAATAATTATCAGTCAATAGTGTATTTAAATCACCATTCGCAGACCAGTTTCTGGCTTTTGTATTTATCAGTAATATTTGGGATTCAAAGCTTGAAGTAATGTAATTAGACATCCAAGAACTACCTTTAGTTCTATTAATTGGATATGACTACCATATTAGCAATAATTTCATTATTTTTTTTATTTTAACATAAAATTTAGGTGAATTCTTCAAAAGCTGATTCCTAGATGAAAAAAAGTAAAATAAAAAAATCTGTTTGTTCAATTGGATAGCTTCTGTACTCAAATTTGATATTTTAATGTTTGAGAAATTGATCAGACATTTATTTATTTTTCAAAATAAAATTTACATATTTATTTAATTCTTATATTACAAATTCCATCTTATTTTCCAATTTCAAAAACTTCAACAAGAATTATGAATTGAATTGTTTAATTTTGCAATACTCAAATTTTCCATTCATATTTGATCTGTATTAGATACTGCCACTTGATAAATGACCAATTAGCTACAAATCAACGATTATTAAATAGTGCTTGCTTGCAATGCTGCTTAATCTCTGATTAATCATTACTTACCATATGAACTGCCATATAGAATGTATAAGCTATACTCCCTTTTTTATACACATTTTTAAGGAAAAAATTATTTTCTACATTTTTTTTATGAATTCCTATAATGATTTACTGATTAATTTTATAGTTATTTATATTTACAAAAAATGTAACTAGGGAACATTGTATTAAGGTACCTTTTAATTTTCATCCTCAAAACTCAGAAATTCATCTCCAGAGCTAAACGAAGAATCGCTTGAAGCCTCTTCTTCAGAAATTGAGTCTTTGTATAAACAAATCATTCTCTGTGCCATCGAGTTACTAATTTCACATTTCTTAAATAACTTTAGAACTATCTCATGTTCCACAACATTCCATGATGTTTTGACCCATTTATAAATCTGTTGAATGGTAGGCCTCTTCCTTCTTTCTGCTAGTGTCACTTCAGAATCTGTATTCAACTGTTCCATTTTTCCTTCATGAATCCTTTACCTTTAAATAGTTTATTAATGCAGAGATCTAAAGGTTGAAACTGGTTTGTTAGGATGCCTGGAATTACAGCTAATTGGGTTTTCAGTGGGTTGATTTTATTTTCACAGCTTCTGTTCTGTGGCTCTGAAACTGATCCCATACTAGCAAGGCAAATTTCTTTAACAGACTACCAGGATGCTTAGACAACACACTGTCTATCCACAACTTCATCCACCATTCATCCATCCAGCCCTTAGGATGAATATGCACAAATACACCTTTAGGCAGTTTTTTGGGGGGCAACTTATTATCTTTACAAAACAAAAAAGAATTATAAAATTGATTTATTTAAAACTACTATATATTTATATATGTATATTAATATAAACCAGAAGTTTTAGACTGATTGAGATTTCAACTTATAATTTTAATTACCAGTGCATAAGACACAACCCATATTTTAGGCATATTATGAGGGAGAGGGGGGGTGTTCCTATACTCCAACAAATTCAATATCTATTTTAGCTCTAAAGTGAAAAGAAAAAGTCAAAAATTGTTACGAGTTATGTTCAGTTTTAAAAAATAATTTTATACATACACTAACACCATCAGAATCCACATCTATCTTGAGAAATACTACATCAGGATATGAATTTCCCAATTCCTAAAAATATATATTAAAATTTAATAATTTTCTAAATATATAATTTTGTATATGTTTTAGTAATAAAAAGTGTCACTTCATCTTAACAATGTAAAAAACATTTGAAAATTTATTACATGGTTCTAAATATTGAGATGATAAAATGTGTTAAAAAATTACTGATGAATAAAATATTGTCATCAGGATCATTGTGAGCATTTCATGCACCTTAGATAACTCATACATTTAGCATGATTGATTAGTTCCTAAACACAATGAATAGATAAATCTTGCATGATCACTAATAAAAATAAATTTTAAAAAATTTTAAATGATTAAAATAAATCCACATCAATATTCTATCTCTGCTATCTATTGATACTGTGGGCATTTGTATGCTTGCCTACCTTATCAATATGGTTTTAACTATCATCATTGATGTTATCACTTTATATAGTATAAATATAAACACAAAAATTTACAGAAATATCAATCATAGTATAGCTATGTATAATATATTGCACTTCCTGTAGATTAAAGCTCTCAATACTTTTTCAAAAATATTTTTTAAATTTTTCCCATAGTGATCAACTTATTAATTTCATTATCCATCTCAAATTGGATCTTTGTCTAAACTATTTTGTATTTTTTGAACTCTCTTCATACAGTAGTGCCACCCAGTGCTGTCCATAATGACCAATGGATGCTAAAAGATTCTTTGCATCAAAATCCCTACCTAGTACCTACTCATCCAATATTTCCAGACCAGTTTCTAGCTTATGGATTTCATCGGTAAGGAGCCTTTGATCTGAAAGCATTGTAACTAGATCTTTGGATCTAAACTATTATAGGGATTTTGGATGAATAGGCAGTAGATAGTGATTTTGATGCACAAATCTTCTAGCATTCATTAATTACTATGGCTTGCATTGGGTGGCAAACTTTATGGAGAGAGTTGTTACTGTTTTAGCAGATTGTATAAGCAGAAGAAATGGTGACCATGTGAGATTTTTTGATATCCCATTAAAAATTGTCCTCTTTCCTTGCATTTTGTACAACTCAGGGAAAATAATAGTTTTGAAGAAAATGTTTTCTTTATTGCTTTAATATTATTGAATTTGTCTGCAGTTTCATGTAAATTTATTAATGAATATAGAAATTTTCTAAGTTTTACTAACAACAAAAAGGTTTTTTCAGAATCTTTGTTTTTAAAGAATAAATATTCCTCTATGAAAACAAAAATCTCAAATCAAAAACACAATCCATGTTCACTATTATTACATATCTGAATTGCCTAAATATTGATTTGTTAATCTTTTTTTTATTTTTATAGTTCAATCTCATTTCCTCTCTTGATTTGAATTCTTTTAAGTTTTTTTTATATAAAATTTAAATCCAGAATAAATAAAAATAATCAAATGACTTTACTTCTTAGGAGTTCATAAAAAGTACCAGTGCTGGAATTCCAGAACTAAAATTAATCAAGAAGCTTATGCTTCAGAATCTGACACTACACTAAACTGCAGAGGGCATAATAGTCCTAGAATTACTTTGCTTGATGTGGTGCAATAGCAAGTGACAGACTTTGAAAAGAAAATTCCATGGATTGTATTTCAGCTCAATCACTTCTGGTACTCGAACTTCTTACAAAAAATGTATTTTCTTGTTTTTTAACTTTTTTTTATTATTTTTTAAATAATAATAAAATTGCAATACATCATTACATAAATTCAACTTTTATATTATTTTCTTCAATAATTTTCTCAGCAGATTAATAAACTCAAAGTTAAACGTTCCTGGGTGATTCTCAAATTAGTAAAATAGAAAAAAAAAATTGAATCATTTGAAAAGAAATACTGTGCTCAAATTGTCACTTTGGTGCTTAAATATCATGATTCTTAATCAATTGACAACATATGATTATAATATATATTAGTATTTCAATTAACTTAATCTAAAACCAGAGGCAAACTCTCCATATAGTAGTGCCACCCAGTAGAAATCAGAGTAATCAATGGATGCAAGAAGATTTGTGCATAAAATCCCTATCTAATACTAGATAGGGATTTTATGCACAAACCTTCTTGTATCCCTTGATTATTCTGGCTTGCACTGGTTGACACACCTTGAATTTCATTGATTACTCTGATTTGCACTGGGCGGCATTACTGTATGGAGAGATTTGCTTGTATTTGAACAATTTACGTAAGCATAGGAAATAGTGATCATGTAACTTATTTTAACATAACAGGAACTATTTTGATTACCTAAACAAATCATATAAGTTTACTAACGTCTTATAAAATAGCTCTGCCTTTAGGAATAATTATGTTATTAGCTAACTTTGATGAACAAATTTCTTTTAAATGTCACACATACACAAAATGTTGAAAAATTATTTTATAACTTATTAATAATGAAACAATTATTAACTTCCTGCAACAGAGATATATTAAATTTATCAGCTAAAATACACAGAATGAATTAATTGACTTGAGTTGGGGGGTTACAGCATATTCTACATTTGATTATAAACATCATGCTTGTTAAGAAAGCCTGTGATAGAAAGATATTAACTTCATTTTAAAAATATGGTGAATGATTTTAATTTTTAACAAATATTTGTATTACATAAAATTTAAAAACAATTATGTAAAATTTTTGAGTTAATAATTAAATGTTATATGGATTAGTTAGATTTTTTGTGCTATCATACTGTACTTGCTTATTTATTGTGTTCTTTATTCATTAGAAGTTAATATGAAAATCAGCTCAATTTAATTAAATAAAATCTCTTGATGCAATTCTATTTTCACTATTCAAAAAAAATTATCTCAGAATTATCTTTATTAATTTTACTAATAGCAAGAGCCATTAACAAATTACTCCTCAGCTTGAGACTTAACAGAAAATTGTCATCATGTTTAATAATTTATTCATAGAATTGAAAGAATTTACTTATATAAAAAAGTTACAGTTTATGCAGTTATTATATGATAGTTTCAAATAAAAAAAAAAGTTAATAATACATCTTTAAAAAAATCATATTGGAAAAAAATATTTAAATATAGAATTAGTTTCAAACTATTGTAAAATACTAGCTATTCTTTAAATCGCAAGAAATTTTCTTAAACCATTATTTGCTACCCTTATGTTGCATGTGAAAGTTTGAAGTTGTAGCTCATGTGTAAGAGTGGAGAAGGCTATCTTATCCATTTCTTTTATTTCATATAAAATAGAATTTTTATCTGCACTTTAGCTATTCAAACTTTTTTTACATCCTCTAACTTCAGTTTTAAGAATAAAAGGCATTAATAATGTTTAACCCAAATAAAGACAATATACTAATTTAAAAAATAATTTTAAGCACAAAAATTGTAAACAATCATCACACACTACCAAGTCATAATTAGAACTTCTTTCTTTCAAAAAAATTTTTTATATAGACCTTATCTAATTTTTATTACACTTAATATTTTGTGTGGGTGTGAGATATATATATATTATAACGGTCGGATGGGAAGTGGAAGTTCATTTCTTACCGTATCTGCACTACAGGGCGCCACCAGGCATTTGAACCTGGAAAATTTATATAGTAGGCAGACCCATAAGATCCCACTCTTTTATATTTCGACCATCAGCCCTTGCCACTAGCTCAGTGAGACGCAGAGATAATAATATATCATTATTTAATTTATATCTTAAATATAAAAAAAATAAAAGCCACTGCCAGTAATTAACACACAAACAACATTTATAAAAATCACACATATAATCATTTAAAATTTGGGGAATAACATTTATTATCTTAGATTTTAATATTAACTTTTGAATTTAAATTATTATTTTAAATTTTAAACCATACGTACAGATGAATTTAATAATAATTTTTAAGAGGGTCGAGTATAAATAAACTACATAGATTGCATTAGAAAAGAAAATGTTCTATCCCTTATTTAACCTTAGGCCAAAAATTCGCAGTCAAACCGACGTCAATCCACCTGATACATCGATGTATTCAATAGAGCATGAAATATGACAGCACAAATACCATATTGTCAGGAATGTACATCTGAACAGCATGGTTAAAGAAGACATTGACTCTTGTCCAGACAGGAATACTACATCTGTCTGACAAGAAGAGCAATAAAAACAAAAAAAACTCCATAGGAAGGGACTGCGTTTTCCGTCTTACTATCCCCTTCCATAGGATAAAGGGGGTGTGCAGCATATAATAGTGATCCTGTACATAGCAAACCTCATACTACATTTACTAATTACATAGATATATCCAATCCATTGACTCAATCCAACTATGAAACAAATAACCTGAGATTAACCCTTCCTTAATTAATTAATATAACTTTACAAAGCAACCTCTATGAATAAAAAAATCAAAATATATCTTTCACTCTAGTCTAGAATATTGGTATAGATAAGAGAATTGACACTTTGACTATGACAGATTAAGATTTTTAAATTCAAAGAAATTCAGATAAGTCCCATTCACCAGGCAAATATAACCTATTAAAACAGACTAATAAATAGACATTTTAACACTTTCAAATCCCATGAAACCTAATTATTATTTAGATAATGAATTTGACTTTGCATAAAACTAGATGGTATATGAGTGGAAATCACATGATAATAACCCAAACTTATCACCATCAGGAATCTTCAATCAATTATCTTTGAATTTAAAAATCTCTCTCTTGCCTATATGAATAAGATGAATTTCTATGTTTTATTCAGAGCTTAGGCTATTATAATGTGATTTACATCTGCGAACATCTAGCTTTATGCAAATTTAATACATATACAAGATATTCTACAAAAATGTTTCGTAAACAATGTTAAGATAAAGATATAATTCCAAACATCACTTTCTCATTTTACATTAAAAGTAATAGATATTGAAAATATTCATGACCAGCAGCAATAGATTTACTTAAGTTTCAAGGGCATACAGATAAAATTTCCCAATGCAGATTTTGAAATGTTTATAAGTTTGAGATTAACACAATATTATTTAGAGGTCTTTCAAAACATGATTCTACTGATATTTAATCAGTCAATATTTCTTGATATTCTACAGTTACTCTTCACTAGTGAAATAATTTTTCATCCTCAGAAATTATATTGAAGGCAAGATAATACCCATCAGTATTGTTTGTGTACATTTTTCAGAATATCGTGCATGATGTAATTAGAGGGGTTTTGAACCCAGACTTTCAAGCTCCCTTCAATCATCCACTCTATCTTATTCAACCGATACATATGATCACACACATCTATCTTAAAGTATATATATATTATATTTAAATATTACAATATCATGTATGAGTATATCTATATTGATATAAGCAATATATATGCTGCGCTATATCACAAAGAAAATTTACTAATACTTTGATAATGAATGATACTTTCTTACCATAAAATATGGAGCTATCTGTTTACAAGGACCACACCATGTGGCAAAAAAGTCAATAACAATCAATTTATTTCCAGCTTCTTTGCATTTTTCATCAAATATGTCCTTAGGAACAAAAAAAAAAAATTATAAAAATAATAAATCAAAATTATTATGCCAAACAAACAAAAACAAATGATTATAAATATATATACATATTTTCAAAGGCAAAAGATATCAAGAATATATTGAAAAAAATTTTAATAGTAGTTTGGAAAATATAATTTCAAATTAATCAATAAATATAACAATGTAACAAAATTTTAATATGTTGGCAGAAATCATCAGCAATTTTGAAAGCTATGTTTTACTTATAAAATTGCTTAAAGATTTTTGTTAAAATACTAAGATTTTGCAATGTTTATTTGAGAGCTAATTTTAAATTCAGCTGGCATTTATTACTATGGTATTATCTTTATAATGTTACAGTTTCACCTATCAAATCTACTGATCAAACATTATAAATATATTTTTAACAAGTTTATTTACAATATTTTATGATAGATACACATTATTTTACACTTTTCTTAATGAGTTAAACTTTATTTGATCATCCATTTGAAGTTAAACTATTGATTTGATTCAATTCGTATAAGTAATTAAAGTACTTCATTTTATTTCTTATGCAGTCAATCACAAGCCTCAATATCCCCCCCCCCTCATTATCAGAAGATTGAAATAAAAAGTTTGACCATGTCAATAATGATTAAAAATAATTATTTGCTATAAAACCATTTTTCACAAATGCTATAATGATATACAAAGGCAGAACAAAAAGGCTTTCATATGTGCCACATTTCCATGCCTAAATCTTCAAGAGAATATTTTAAATCATCACCAAAATATTTATAAAATTAATATAATAAAGAGGTATATTGGTTTTGAAAATGGCTATACACCTTGATAGCCATATGAATCTTAGCTATGATAAAGCTGCTCTTACCTTTTTTTTTTTACTTCTTACCAAAAAACTTGATCTCATAAACTGGCTTATGGAGTTGTCAGAAAAACACCAATCCACCATTCCTATATATTTCATTTTCTTACATATTTTGTAGACTTTGATAGTACCATATAAATAATATTTCCTTCTGAATCCATCATTCCTAAACTATCATCTTATTGCACCCAACAATGACAAAGCAATGTTTTCTTATATAGTTTTTTTTTAATTATTAATAAAGTAATTTCCTTTGTGATTTTTGTAATATCTTGTTGTAAAGAAGGTTTTTGTTTATATTTGCTTGAGAAGTATTTATTAATATTAAGCTTGTCATTTCTTGCACAGACATCAAGCAACTAATCATTCAAGTATTTTTTATGTTTTATGTTTTGTTTTAACAGTTCATATTATTTATTTTTAATATATATATATTGAAAGTTATAAATTTAAAAAAAACTTAATTAAAAGAAATCTAATAATAAAAACAAAATTTTTAAATTTTAATACATTTTCATATAAATATATACAAATACATTTTCAATTTAATTAAATACATGAAAGCTGTCAGCACTTAATACCAAATATTAATAAAAATCAACAATCTCAACTTGTTGCCTAGACAACATTCTTTTATATATATATGTCAAAGCACTGACTGGGAAGTGAACCCAGGCCGGTTGCTTGGAAGGCAGCTATGCTAATCGCTAGGCCACCAGCACTTGTACAAGTAAAAAATATATATTTGGAATGCTTTTTCTGTCTTTAAAAAATAAGTCATATTTCTATAATTAATTACACATGAATGTAACATAAAATTTACATATATTTGCTATTTATATAAAAATATAGTTGACTCTAACTACACCCACATATGATCACAACTGCTAAATATTGATTTGGAAAATAATCTTACAGAATATTAATGAATTATATTTTTGATTGTTTGTTAATAATAATAAAAACAATTTTGCCAAAGGATAAAACTGTTTTAGGAAGTTTGAATATAAAAAACTTCATAAAAATTTTGACAATAATCAACTTGTTACATAATCAATTAGTCCAACATCTAAAAAGGGATTGATTAGAAACAATGATTTCCATACATTGTTAAAAAAAAGGCTATCAATTTTTAAAACAAACGGTGTATCAACTCTATCATGTCTCAAAAACTTTCACCTCAATAATATCATGAGAGATAATTTTAGGACCTAAGAGTAGTGCCACCCTTTGGATTCTGCGGCCCTAGGCACAAATATGAAGTAGGACCTCCAGTAAATAAAAAAGTGAATAAAATCTTTAATTTTAATACAAGAAAGGAACATATACAACATTTATTCTTATATAAATAATAATACTTATAACACATTAATATTAATATAAAAGAAAAACAAAATTAATATAACTTTATTTTCCCACTAGCTCCCGAAGCCCAGGGCATACATCGATTGACCAATCTTAGAGATGCTACTGTCTATGGGCTTTTTTTTTTTAAGCTTAAAAAATGCATAGATTACACAACAATGTAAAATAAGTTTCATATCAATATAATATATACAGAGAGAAATATTAGAAGTCTGGTTAATACAATCAATCAACTGTTTGTTTTTGAAAATGTAGCTTGATTAAATATGCTAAACTAATATTCTAAAAAATAAGCATAAATCATAAATATATATATAATTAAAATGTTTATAGATAATCATCATCTTATTAGAGCCAGTGCTACAAAATGAAGAAACAACTGGCTTAAGAACTGAAGTGGAATGAGAAAATTTGCAGCAGATCTAGAAATGTCAAACTTCCCTAGAAAAAAGAACAAGTTAAACACATAAAACTAGATAATATGGAAGGCTAGATGCTTTGTAAGAAAATGAAAGCACTTTTGTCAACAAAGGTTCAAAATTCTATTAAAATGCTTGAATTTCTTATTTGTAATAACCAGCCTGCTGCATTTTTTTTTTTAAACTTTCTTAATAATCCCCATGGTATTGCAAGAAAGAAGCTTTTCAAAGCTGAAAATTATCAAAAATGTTTGATAGTTTGTTGCTTATTAAATCTGAAATTAGTGATTCTTTAAAGTTAGACAAAATCCTAAAAGATTTTGCAGAGAAAAAGTAAGTAAAAAGGGTAACTTTTTCCTAATAAAAGGCAATAATAATGATATTTATAATTTATTAGCAGTGATTTTTTAAACACTCCCCCCCCCCCAATAATTTGTTTCCTTAATACTTAACACATACTGATTTTTTTTTTTCTTACAAAAACTAACATTTTTTACTAAATCATTTTATAGTCACCATTCTGCCAGATATAAAGTTCTACAGACTTTAGCTGTGAACCTGATGCTTCATAAAAAATGTTTCCAATTGGTTTCACAACCTGTGCAATTTTGAAGATATTTTAGAGTTTGTCAAATGAAGACTGAAATTGTGTTCATAGTTTCTTTATGAATTGTATCACAGTTATAAATAATTACTTCTTATATATAAACATTATTTATCCAAAAATTTACATTAAACATGAATTTTTGTCAATTTATTTTTTTTTTTATTATCAAATTAATTAAAAAAATTTATATTTTTTAATTTTTTTTACAAATGTAATTCACAATGTTCCAACTTCACTAAGATATACTGGTTAAAAATTATTTTGTTAATCAAAATTTATTTTACCTTTTTTTTTTTTCAAACACAAAGTTGTCTAAAAATCTGTAATTGCATATCCTTATATAAAAAATACTGAGATATTCCCATCATCTGTTGATTTTTATAAATAATCATGTTAAACAGAACTTGAGATGTGTTCAGGTGTATTAGTGCTATGAGTAGAGTGGAGAGTGATGGGTCATGTGGAAGTCCATGCTCATATACCTTATATATTACATATGCTTGTAAAAATTAGTATGATATTGAAATTTATTATTGATTAATCTCATTCTCTAATATAGTTTTTTTTTGTTTTATTTTGTTTTGTCTTTTTATCTTGGAATTGGAATAACCATATTCATTTTTATATGGAGACTATTGACGATGATATATCTAAATAACATATTACAAAATGTCTGCCTATTTAATTTAAATTATTTGTGATATTTTAGTGGTACAGTTTTAAAAAAAATTCAACTATTAAAGTTTAAAAAGAAAGATGAGTAGATTAGAAAAGAAAGAGAAGAATAAACCAAGCTCAACAGTGAAATATTTTTTTAAAATAAAAGTTCTAATCATAATAATAAAAAAAAACAAGTCAAGACTTAACTGAATACAAAAAATCAATATCTAAACAAAACAGTAGCAGAAAAAAAAGTAATAATATAAAAGGCAATGGCTAAACTATATGAAGAAACTAATAAATAGGAGGAAATGAAGAATAGAATAATATAAAAATATAAGATTGTGAGAAAAATGAATCCGATTATCAACATAAAAGTCAAAAAAGAAAACTATGAAACTACTAGGAATAGTTCTATAAAGTTTGAGGATACTGCATTACAGCCTGATATTACAAACAATTTTAGTCAACTTTTTATCAAAAATAACCTAATATATTAATTAAGAAGACATTCTTCAATTCAACATTACAAATAGCAATTTGAAAAAGATGAGGAAGTTAATAAAGATTGATTAATCTATTTAAGAAGTCAGAACATAATTTATTGTTTCTGTAGCATGCTTTTTGAGAAAAATAAATTATCAAAATGACCAACTAAAGGATTGTCAGCCTGAAAAATGTATTCTGACCAATTCTGATACAAGAATGTTCAAAGAAAAATGTAGAAAATTATGAAAAATGAAAAGAATTATATAAAATTATATTATAATGCAATTATAGATATTGCGTAGCAAAAAATTATAAATAAAGAATAATGTTTTTAGAGATTTATTGTAACTATACATTGGCTAGTGAAACAAACTATTAAATTTTTTGAATATATAATGCAAACTTCGATTGAAATGATAGAAAAGTTTGATCCTTATTTGAAAGAACATATAGGTGAATAATAAATAATGAAATTGATGATATGAAACACTAGTATTATTGTTAATTTCACTAAAAACAAAAGCTGTATAGAGCAGACATTCTTACATATAAAACTCGGTAGGAAAAATCTGAATTCAAAAATTCACACTAGCCAAATGAATATTTCTTGGGATTTTTACCACCATGGATGCCATAAAAGCAAATTTAACTGAATTAATATTAAAATAATTAGAAAAATTTAGATTATTATAAACAATAAAAGAGGACAAATATATATGAAGGGAACTATTTTTAATAATCATTCAGGGATCTTTTTTGTTTCATGTTCATGCCATTCTTTTAATTTAGTCATCAATGAAATTGCTTCAATTTCTAGTGAAATCACTTCATTTTTTTGCAGGTGTCTAAGAATTATTTCTCTTTTTCAAAGGCTTTGTCAATAGATGGAATATTTTACAATTTTATTAATCCTCAAAAGTTACAGTTCATCTGATTGGTCAAACAAATGTGATGTCATTACACTGTTATACTATCAGCTATCATATCATTAATGTATCAAATGATATGATAAAATTAATGAACAGAATAAAAATTAAAAAATAAAATATCAAGCTGAATATTTATTTGAAAAATTAACTATATATAAATTTGTTTCAAGTGTTGTTATTGGGTAATTTCAAGGTTATTTTTATTATTGAAAATTTAATACAGTATTAAAGACTACAGAATGTTCATAATTTTCAAATTCTTTGAAAGCAGCAAGTAACATATGTGAAGAATTAAATATAGAATCTGTATTCCACAACTAAATTTAATAATGACAAAAAAAAAAATTCAATTATGAATGTAATTAATGTAATTGCTGTATTAAAAAAAAAAAAAACTAAATGTTTAAAAAATATTTTTACTGAATGTAATAAATCAGTTCTTTGTATAAGAGTTTTAAAATTTTAAAGGAACATGATAATGCTTTAATTTTCTTTACAATGTATACAATGTAAAAAAATATGGGCAGGATTATCTTAGCAAAATGGTGAAATGACTTATGCTTAATGTTTAAGTAGGAAGACAAAGCAGATAGATATATATGTGTAATTGATCTTAAAATTGAACTCATAAATCTTATTTTATTTTAGTAAAGAAAGTAAAAAATCCAAAAAAAGTATTGTTTTGTATGAGAAAATGATTTTGAATGCATATTTCAAACATTGTTGTGGCCAAAGAATTTTAATAACATTGCCTATAAGTGTGCTGCAGTTGAACAGTGGGGTTTTCTAAACAAAAAAAATTATTTACAAATATTAACATTTACAACTGATTAAGTGATCTAGCAATAATTTTTATAGAAAAAAGTTATATCTAAAACAATATTATCAAAATATTTACTACAAAAAGAAGCCCAGAAGAGTGACTAATAAATAATGTTTGATTTTTTTTTTGTTCTATGAGTATTATTATATCTTAATTTATGTTTTATTTTAATAATCATAAAGGCAATTTTTAACATTTGCCTCATACATCAAAAGTGATTGATGCAGACTGCATATGATCAAATACTAGAATTGCAGCCCCTTAATATCATATAAGTCATATAAAATATCATGAATCCAAGAATTCATTCATCAACATATTCATTAACATCAAAACTAACAAAGAAGCTAATCATAAAAGAATTACTATTGATAAAAATATGATACATGAGAATTACCTTATATAGTGAAAATAAGGATGAGAATTTCTTTACTGAAGTGACTAAATCAGTTTTTGATTCACAAAATATAAATAACCCATTGATAAAATATATTTTTTTCTATAAAGAAAAGTATTGATTTTAAATATATTCTGAATGCCCAACGTGAAGATAATCTACCATCAATGTGTAAAAATAAGTAGGCTTGGCAAATCTAAATTTGATCTATTTTTTGAATAGAATAAATGAGATATATTTAGAAGTAATAAGAAATATGATGATCTATTAATAAAAAAAAGTCAGAAGTAATTCATCATCTAAATAAAATACTGATAGCTATTACAACAAATGATGTTACAGTTTAATTTAGTAGCAAAACTACTTTTGAATGTATACCAGCTTACAAGCACTATAAATAGTAATCAAAAACAAAATTAAGAGCATGAAAATATGTAAAATAAAAAATGAATATAATAGAATGAAAAGAATGAACTACATTAACAAAGTGAAAGTGTATATGTATCATTAATAATCAGATTAAAATGCTCTGTGCAGTGATAGAATACTGGACTGCAGAACTAGCAATTTACGAATTGAAGTTCAACTTCGGGCTTCTGGTGTCAAACATCACATGACTTTTTATAATTATTTGAATATTTATTTATTTTTAAGGAATTAAAATGATGTGTTCAAATTTATTCATCTTATAAATGAAATGCAGCTGTTTATTAATCCATTACAGAATGAAAATATCTAGTGTTTTTTTTTTCTAATTGATTACTTTTCCACATTATAACAGTTAATTCTTTTATCTCAATCATACATTTGATTCCTTATTTCTATTATTTCTTCTAACTAGATGTACAACCACCTCCATTTCAAAATTCTTTGAATAAAGTATGTTTACATTTGTTTTTTCTCTCACCTAACTATTTCACTTTTGTTTGGTCAACAGTATTTCTATTTTAATTTATATTTAACATATGGAATGTTTTGAGACAGCTAGATACTAACAAATATTATAAAGGAATTTGTAAAGATTTCAACTAGTAGAGAGTTGCTAATAATTATTATTAAGATTACTACTCTGCTACTACATGCACAGATTTGTCATTAAATATGTGGTTTATGATTTGTGTTTGGCCACTATTATATATCTCAAAGGTTTAAATATAATTCCTGAAGAAGTTAAGCTGAGACTCCAATAATATTTAGGATGAACAAATGAAGTTTATTTGGATTCTCATAAAAAGTTTTTTTTACCACATAATTTTATGTTGTTTAGATAAAAATCTTCAAAGCTATTATATCAAGTGGGCAGGCCTCAAGTTCACAGATAAGCATTAGAATACTTTTATTACAAAAATCTTTTTCAATTATTATTTAGTTATCTATTCGAATTTGAACATTTTAAACACTGACTTTATTTTGCATATCATCTTTTGACAGTGATGCACCAGATAGTGTAAAACAGGGGTCCCCAACCTTATGTCCGCGGGCACCATGGTGCCCGCAGACCATTTTACATATGCCTGCCACTATCCAAACACGATAAAAAATTATTTATCTGATACAAATAAATGTAATTTTTAAAATTACTTATAAATTATTGTATTATATTGTAATCAAATTGTAGGGCATACTATACTTTTACAGCATAAAAATATAAACGTTAATTATATGTTAAAATTTTATTTTTGAAATAAATATTTTTTGTACATTATGTGTATTATTAACAATATCCAACTATAAATTTACATTGAAAAAATAAATGGTGCCCGCCATCTGGCCGGTCTTATAGAATGTACTCTTAAGAGCAAAAAGGTTGGGGACCCCTGGTGTAAAATATAATTTCTGAGATGATCCATATGTTTTTTTTTCTCATTGTAATTAGATTATTCCATATCTTTAGCTCATATCATCTATAATTTGTAGATTAAATGTATATTTTCTCTAACAATAAGCTGATACATATCGCTCATCAGATTTTGTTTCTAAATAATTCATTTACTGTTCACCCTGCTTTTATTATTCTTATTAACAAGGATGAAATTGATTTCAAGCAGTATCTACTGAAGAAGTATATATTGCAAAACTTTCATAGGTATATTTTTTATTAAGCAAATCTAATCAATTATAATAATTAATTTTTGGTCTATAATTAAAAGTTCAATGGCAAAGTTATTGTTATTCATAATTTAATCCTAAAGAATTATTTTTTTCTTTTACTTTATTTAATCATCTGAGATATATTCCTACAGATAATATCACAGATCATGTTAACTTCTACATCATACAAAAAGAGATTCTATGATTTCATATGCACTTCTTTAACATACTGATCTTGCTTAATAATTTAACTCATTAATAGTTTGTTGCAATGATTTTGTGGGATGGCTAATTATAAAACTGATTAAACTTGAAAGATTCTACAAATAATCTGTCTAATGGTGTCACAACAATTTGATATCAAATTAGTATATCTATTTTTTCTATCAAGAATTGAATAAAAACCTTTACATACTCTCATTATACTTTATGAACATTTTATTTCTTCTATATCTGCTTAATAGACTTTAGATCTATTATGACAGAGTTCTGCTAAAATGTTCAGCAATCTTTTACAAATTATAAAATTACAGCAATGCTATATTCTTCTATATGCTTAGCTTGCTTAACATATTATATAGTCAGTCACTTGGATGGTTTATGTAACATTCAAGTACCCAATTAGCATGTTAATGCCAAGAATTCCATTCAACAGACCAGACTAATATTTTTTATTTATTTTACTCAGCTGAGAATTGATCTGGATTCATCATTATATAATTGTGTTAAACTACATAGGTATCATGTTATGCCAACTCTGCAAAGCATTAACATTAGAGATTATAAAAAAATTTTAATGCAGCTTTACAAATGAGATAAACTGTATGACAGTGGCAATCAATGATAATTTACCAGTGATAGTCGTACTCATATTGTGTATATTGTTTTAACTTGAGTTGAAAATATATAACAACACATATTAAGTAACAATTGAAAAACATGTTTTGTGTGAGGGGGGGATGATCTCTACTCCTCTCCTACACACACTTTACTAATATATAAAATGTTAAAATATTAAATGCTCATTTGGTAAAAAGTGTTACTTTTCTTGATTTAATTGCATATATGACATATAATGTATTTATAAGCATATTACAATTTTTGGATTTCTTTATTACTGCCCCAATATTGTTATTTAATGATAAATATTAAATGAATTACCTATATTATGGTAGCATGCTTTCAAAAAGCAGTGGAGTATGTCCATAAATACATTAACACCATAATTACTATCCTTACATTGTCTTACGCTATTTTTTTATTTACCTCTTTAATATTACAGCATTACTAATTATTTTTTTCAAAAAAAAAAAATCTTTAAAATCGTGCACACGTTACATACATTAGTATAAAGTGTATATATACATTTCATACCTCATTTTTAATAATCAGTAAAGAAAATCCAGTTCATTTTGGAGATTAAAAGAAATGAGTACAGAAGTTTATCATAAAGCGCATAATTTATATAACATTTAAATTGATTTCCGTAGAGTAAGTATTTTATTAAAATACATTATTAAAAAATGTAATTAAATATAAATTAGCTAATGATCTGGGGGTTTTTTATTTCTACAATTACATTTAACTTACCTCAGTTTCAACTTGAAGCACCATTTTAATTTATAAGTAAAAAAATAAATGAACTAAACAAAAAAAAAAATTGAAAATAATATGAAAAGAAAAAAAATTATTTGTTTTACAACAGAGTAGTCGTCTTCGAAAGAAAAGACTTTCCCACTCGAATTTGACTCAAATAAATTACAGCGCCTCAGTGGGAAAACTTGCAAGCTTATCAATTTCATCATTAATAACCACTTGCAAACAAATATGGCCATTTGAATAACAGCCGTACAATAACACATTAGAGATGATGAATTTTGCGATGATTTACAAAACAAATTGTGAACCATAAACACACCTCTTTACCTTACATGTTGATTCTTTAATTTGTTTCTTTTAACTTCTTTTTGAAATGTTTCAGGACTTTGCTTAATTTTAGCTCTATAAATACTAATTAGTATTACGCTTCTTTAATATGTCTTTAAAATCTGTATAACATTAAATGGTGTCTACCTCTCATAAAACTGTGTTCAAATTCGCCGTAGATATTTTTTTAATTAAGAAGAGTGATCATTTATGATGCTCAGTCCAAATATATAACTTTATAATGAACCAGTTAATCTTGAATTTTTGTATGCCTTTATATTACGTCGATGAAAGGGTTTATGTCGCACCTTAACATCTATGCTACCTATGCATGTAATCGTATTAATGTTAATTTAATTGTATTACAGTAAAAAAATGAGAATAATAATTAAAATATTTCCCAATATTTTTGCTTTATAATATTTTATATTTATTGCTAATATAAATTAGAAAGAAAAAAAAGACGGGAATTAAAACAAATTGCAATGAAGAGCGAAAAAGAAGTCACGGTAGATGGCACTTCAGTAGAATGCGGAAAAATTAATCCGATAATATTGCGAAATCATTTTAAATTATAAAAAAAATAGGTATTTTATAAAAATAAAAAAAATTATTTAAAAACAGCACTCAAGCAAAAGTCAGCAAAAATAAATGGAAAATTATTTAATGAATAAACGGTTTTTTTTCCTGTATGGAATTTTAATTGTTAAATCGCTTGAAAACCGGTTTTCATTTACATTATTATGCACCAGATTAAAATGATAGTTAGACAGGAAGTTATAAAACTAGTTGGCTTTTTTAAATATTTACGAAATTGGTTAAATTATTAATATAAAAATATCTGTAAGAAAATTAATAGGAAGTGCAATGGCTAACCGATTTTACAAAACTCATGTCATTCTGTGACCCTTTGAACTAAAGTTAAAAAAAAAACGGCTGACAATATATTTTAATTTGAAAATTCCTTTAAATCACGCAAAAATTTAAAGACTTTGAAAAAGATGGAAGACCGTAGAATGATTATTCTACTTAAAAAAACACCAAATGTAAAAATACTAAATGAAATAAGTGAAAAAAGATTATTTATTGAAGAAATTAGAATTACAAACTGATCTAAGTTCATAGTTAAAAGTAAATGTATAAGAAAGTATATTTGGAAGATGCTATAGAGTGTAATAGAAGGAGACACAAATGATCTCGGAAAAGAAATACGTATACAGTTTTAAAGAGTAGAATGCATAGATCTGGTTTTTGACCGAAGATGTCATCAGTGATGCTCACAATGGTTTAAGTGATGGTAGATTGTCAATAATTATATATTCCTCTTTAGACAGCAATGATCAAGTCCTTAATTTTCAAAAGAAAGATATAGTAGTAAAATTTAAAGCAAGATGCCACACATTGTAATAGTGTACAAGGTGGAGTGATTTTAAAAGTCTTAAAATATTAGAATCACCAACAAACATAATATAGTTTCCAACAGTGATGCTAATGCTATTTTAAATCTTTTATTTAGGATATGAAGCAATAAATAATATTAATATCATTTATGTTCTTTATTTCTTTTTACAATGCTCTTTTGCAACCCACTATTGATGGTTTTGGTTGCCCCAGCAATCTTCTTCAGAATTTCTACTTATATTTCCAAGTTCTGAAGAAGATTGCTGAGGCAAGTGGATTGTAAAAAAGCATTGTAAAAAGTAATACAGAATATAAATGATATTAGCATTATATGGATTTGGTAATGCAATAAGAAAGATAAAGTCAGTGAGTAATATATTAATTATTAAAAAAAACATTGATGATGCTTAAAAGTCTAGGTTTCATATAAGCATTGTTAAATATTAAAGAAAAACATTAAGAATTAACATGTAATTAATTAAAAAATTTTATTAGTCATTCATTAGATTAGAAATTATTCACTTAATGAAGAAACCATGCATGGGAGTGATGTAGTGAAAATTACTCTACAGAACTATTAAACATAATTAATTCTGAAAATAAAATTACGATAACTGATCAGTAGCCATTCCAAAGGAAAAATTTATTTTTCATATTTTGTACAAAATTTAAACCATAATTGCAAGGAAGCTTTATTACAAATGCTATATAATGAGTGTATCAATAGCTCTTAACAAGCTTTTCAGAATATCTAGCTATCCTCAGACCAGTTTCTAACTCTGACTTTTATCAGTCAAACATTAGGATATTCAAGCATTAGATTTAAAATATCAGATCAAGTCCAGTACTTATATATAGTGGTTAACAAGTAAAAAATCTGAAATTTTCAGACATCCATATGTCTTCAAATCCAGCTATCTAACTTAAATAGCCATATTTGACTGAACTAAGTTCAGATATACCATACATTAATAGCAAAAGCCAGTGCTAGAAACTGGTCTGAGGATAGGGATATTCTGAAAATCTTGTTAAAAGCTATTAGCACACTCATTATATAACATTTGTAATACAAGCTTATTAAATTAAGTCACTTGATATATGACTTGATTTCCTTGCAATTATTGTTATTGCTCTTAAGGCTTCGGTCATTTTATATTGCTAAAGCTAGTACTATATGATGTATCTGAACTTAGTTCAATCCCATATGGCTATTTAAGTTAGCTAGATTTGAAGACATATGGATGTCTAAAAATTTCAGATTTTCTACTTAATAGTTAACCATTAGATAAAGTGCTAGGCTTGACCTGGTATTTTAAATCTAATGCTTGAATATCCTAGTGCCTCATTGATGAAAGCCAGAGCTAGAAAACGGTCTGAAAAGCTTCTTAAAGAGCTATTGGCATGTTCATTATATGAAATTCAAACCAGTATAAAAGTTTACATTAGGGGCATACTAAAAATATATTTATACTGATTATTTCTTATTTACTTGACTCTAATCTGTTTAGTGCACTGTCAGAGAGACAGTCTCAGGAGATAAAAATCTCTAGATCAAATTTCAACTCCGTGTCTTTTAGCATTCAATCATCACATAACCGTACCTAGCAATGAACGATTTGATTATTTTATTTCCTGCAAGTCAGAATTAAATAATATATATATATTTAATAGCAATAAAAAGTATCTACATTATAACTATAAGATGCCCAACAACATACTGAGTCTTAATAAGCTTTATTGTAGCTCTGGCGAGTCACTCACTTGACACCCCTCTCCCCTCTATCACTAAGCAAGTAACAACTGATTGTCACTCAAATATAATAAATTGGTGAATTTACTGGTAAAATAAATACAAAATAGTTTAAAGAAATTTTCATCAGCAAAATATGACAGCATGTGATATTTTTTTTACTCAGAAAATATGTCCACTCTTGCAAGAAACTATTTTCTATTTGAAAGCATTTTGTGTTTATTAATACTATCTCTCTTATATATTTTTTTATTTTATTTTGTAAATAATTAATAAACAAACAACATTAACATAAAATGATTTTTTTTAATTTGTTTTATTTTCTTTTTATTTAAATTTCTACAATAATACCCTTTTTCTATTTAATTCTAAAAAAATGTTAAAAAGCGCTGTTAACATTTATATTATTAAAAAAATTCGGGTGCTTTAAATTTTATTGGGAGGAAGGGAGTATTTTAAAGAGCTGGCCAGCTTTTTAACTTTTTATCAGTCGCTCTTAATCATTTTAATTGCACTCTAGAAGATGATGAATAAACAATTAAAATTAAATATATATTTTTAAATACAATCAATTCCAGATAAATATTTACTAGGGAAAAAGACTTAATAGATAATAAATTTAATTTATATATATACTTATTATAAATCTTGATCATTTTGAGAAATGTGAGATGGTAACACGATTTTGTATTAAATGTATAATAAATTAGTTTCAGTAATTTTACTTTTAATTGTTTCCTCCAAGTACCATCTAGCTCCATAAAGTTGTTTGCCTTATTTTTATTAATAAATTCATAGAGTTAAAGAGAAAGAATTATATTTTAAAATTTGAATAAAAAATAATTCAGGGTCAAAAAACACTTTAGAAATAAATTTTTATTTTCGTTTTTTAGTTCAAAAAATTATCAAATGGGCATATCAGAGTCACTTATCATATGAAAATGAATATGTTTATTTGATAAAATACATTTAAACATATCAATGATATAGCATAAGGTATGTTTTGTATATTAAACCGATATATTGCTCCTATTAGATTATACATATTGTCATAGGAATGATGAGGATCGAACCCACCGTAAATTACTATCATTTAATTCTATAAAACTATAAGTGTGGACAATATATTGATATAAAACTTTTAAGTAAACAAGGCTGAAAATCAATCATAATATTTATTAGGGATGAAGCATCCATGTATTGAACGGAATGAGTGCTGCCATAGAAAAATTCTCTAAAACTTTCAAAAGCTTTAATTAAAATTCACTTTAAAAAATTCACTAAAATATATACATATTCACCCTCACAAAAATCCATCCAACAAGTTGCACATACAATAGTGTAGTAAGAACAATAAGTACATTAGTGTATGTAAGCTATTAGAAAAAAAAAATCTCAACTATTTTGCTAAACGTAAAGAAAGAACGAACTATTCAAACTTTTTTTTTTATTGTATGGAATTTCTGCTGACTTTCAACTTTTTTAGTGACAGTTGAATTGTTTTTTATATACGACAAGAAATAAATTATCCAACTTATTATTGGTTGATTATAAGAAGTTCACACAATGCTAAAATCTAATTTACAATTAAAACTTAAGAATGTAAAAAGCATTTGCAAGATAAAAATATATTGATAGTGTATTATCTATATTTAAACTAATCATAGTCTAAAATAAAAAAAAGAATGAATAATTCAAACTCATTATTTTTTTAATGGAATTTCTGTTGACTTTCAATTTTTTTTACCAACAGTTGAATTGTTTTTATATACAGCAAGGAATGAGTTTGATGAATGCATGATTATAAGAAGTTTGCACAATGCTAAAATCTAATTTACAATTAAAACTTAAGAATGTTAAAAGCATTTGGTAGATAAAAATATATTGATAATGTATTATCTATATTGTAGTAGTCAAATTTGTACATTTACATAACAAAGTCCAACACACTAAAACTGATCAAAATGGGATGGTAAGATCCAGAATCCAAACAAAGCTCCAATTCATTCACCATCATTGTGATTTAACACCATGTGAGTGACATTTCTGAGATTACACACAAGCCTTAATTTTAATTGTGAGCCATCTCTGAATAGGGAGAAATATGAAACCCTATGGCTAACCATGTATGTATCGCATAAAATTGGACTAAACATCTAATAATGGCTAAGCTAATATAATATTGACATTTTGTATAATAATATCTGGTAATATAATTAATAAGTAAGTGGATTGGATTGGGGTATGATAAAAAAATAATGAAGACAGAATAAATTTAAGTACATTTATTAAAATTATTAGTAATGAAAAACATCCATCAAATTAAAGATTATCTTAGTTTCAAATAAATCTCGAATAACATATATTATAGAGAGAATTGGTCAAACTAGCCCATATACATTCACTATAGGCACTTAAAATGTGCTATAAAGAGAGAGGGGTTACTTAAAATATTAATACCCTCATTTAACAAACAATTAATTCGCATCTCTAACCAGATTTAATAAAAAGGGAGGGAACGCATATTTAAAAGGATCGGAATTAATGAAAATAATTAAATATGCCTTATTAATATTTCCCTGGACAGAACTCTATTGTTAATTAAGTAAAACTATGC
Organism: Epiperipatus broadwayi; assembly: GCA_028023455.1. Classification (NCBI taxonomy): domain Eukaryota; kingdom Metazoa; phylum Onychophora; class Udeonychophora; order Euonychophora; family Peripatidae; genus Epiperipatus; species Epiperipatus broadwayi. Next base: position 1,881,300 of record JAQFVV010000074.1, on the reverse strand, counting down.
TTAAAATCATAATTTATCAGTATAACAAAGCAAACCATAACAATTATATATGAAATCAAATTCAGAGTTGATTTAAATTACTGCAATGATTGCAAGGCAATCAGTTATTAATTAATGAATTTTAATTTTGAAACAGCAATTTGGATATAATATAACTAAGTGTTATATCATAATTATTAAATTGAAGATAGAAATATTATCTTCAGGATAAAATTATTAAAATATATCCACCTCACTAGTTCGAAATATATTTGTCATATCATCACATATCTAAGAACTTAAATATATAAAAGAGCATAGATTTTACCACAAATATGAGAGTAAAATAGAATTTAATTAACAAAATATTTATTAAGTTTATCTCTTTAACAGGTTTGACATAACAGATTTTACAGAAATATTTTACAATAAATCAAGCGAGTATTTATTATTGATTTTACAGGTTGAAGTAAAAGAAATATTTGAACCATTAGATTTTAAACTGGGCATTTATTTAAATTTATTATAGCTATAGTTTTGAAAATTAATAATTAAAGTTTATCTGAAAGCTCTTGCGGTAGTCATGAAGATTATTACCTAACTCTTGGGCAGCGCTTGTCTCTTGGCTTTGTTCTCCAGATAGACAGCGGCTCTCTACTTGAAATACAGTTGCAGTAGATTTCTCTCAGAAAGGTTATCCATTGCTATGTTGGCTCATACCATTTCAGCACATAGGATGGAGACAAAGGTCACTGTTCTCTGGGCATGAGGAACAGCTGAGTATATATGTAGCAAAAACAGCCTATTTACACTTACTCATGATAAAATTCCATTTTTAATAAACAAAATTTTCCCAGTGAAGTTAGCAATTAGCACCTTTAAAATTTGATATTTTTAGAAACCAAAATAACTATTAGCTTTTGTTTTAATCCAAGAACAGGTTGTTTTCTTACATTTGGTCATGTACTTTACCACAAGATTTTAGCAATCAACACTGATGGCTAAATCTTGTTTACAACTTAAAAACATTTATTGTCTTTAATAAAAATTTGATTTCATCATCCCGCCATACTAAACACAGGTGTGTCGTGATATAATTTTTACAGATTATTTTAAAATAATTTAAAAAATAGCAAATGACTAAACAACAAGATGCTATATATATATGATAGTGGTACGTAGAATATACCTATATATATATGCGATCTAAGCAAAATGAAGTATAAAATTGATTTATAATTTAAACTAAATCACATTTTAAATTATATATGATCATTTAAATATGTGAAAATTGTTGTGGCAAATAAAATAAAAACATTATTTAAAAAAAGATGTAGTGTGCTTCCGTTCCTAAAAAAGTCATGCTTCGTTACTGATATATATGTATGTTTATAGACATAATATCTATACGCGTGTGATGTCTAAATTATTTTCTAGACAATTATAAGATAATTTAACTAAGTATTTTCCTTTTTTTATTTTTTGAGACACAAAAAAAAGAAAATCTTTATATTTTTTTCAGTTTTGTTTATTTTTATAAGATCGGATAAAACTTCTTACTGGTAAATTAGTGAAGACTTTTCAGTTGGAGTGTGGAGTACATTGAAGCCTGTCCATTAAAGTAGGAGGATTTGCTATCTTAATATATATCTGAGCACTTGTAGCATATATGTGTAGAGATGGTAATCTGGACCAATTGATGATTGCTGGTTTAGCATGAAATACGTATATTGGTGATTATTTATCTTTTCGACATATGTGTGTTCAGGTGTATCAGCATTATGAGATAGTGTGGAGAGTGGTGGGTCATGTGAAAGTCTGTGCTCATACCCTGTCTATTATCTTTTATATGATTTTTGTTTGAAGAGAAAGAGAGAATTTTGTTTAATTAAAGTTATTCAAATTAAGTTCTGAAAATCTATTAGTGTTGCATTGATTATATATTTAAATATTCTGTTTCAGCAACAGTGTTGTCTTTTGTGATGGTCAAACTATATAATCGGTTATGAATCAGACTATTAGAGTATTTATCAGTTAATCTGATTTAAGAAAAAATAGTAATTTAGCTGAAGGTTATTCACTATTTTCTTTATCGTTATGGATAAGGGTTTAAAAAACAGAGCAAGCTGTTATTGTGTGGGAAGTCAAAAGAAGAGTGAGAATTTGCATAAGTGATAAGAAAAAAAAATATTAGGTGGAAAAGTATTTTTTTATTAAGGCCAAATTAAAACATTTAAGAAACTGACAAATTTTTACTAGAAAATAAAGTTTAATTACAAAATTCTTTTGATTACATTAATCTATTGATAGAAATCAATCCCAGGAAATAAACAAGGAAATTTTGTTATAAAGTATACCGTCAGTTGACATGTATGCGTCAAACAAATGAGAAATTTAGACAGATTGCGTGAGTTAAAATATTAGTTTCATTTCCAGAAAAATTCAATTACATACATAACTGTTACATATGTCGGTAAAGCACTCCTTTAAAGTTGGGTATCATAGATCTGGCTGTTAGTGCCACTGAAGTCTCTAATTTTTTTACTATCCCAATACTCCCTCTATATCCCACTTATATACTCGACTACTGGAGTTCAAACAAAACATCTTATTCCATAAATACCTCTCCTTATATGGTCTGCTAACTGAGCCCTTCACTAGTCCCTATGGGTTTTGATTAGTCCCCAAATTCACCTTATAGGGTGAGATATTTTGGTGGTAAATTTTACTTAAACCACACCATATATGGTTATTTTATACATGACATCTTACTTTAAATAATTTCAATATTATTTAGTTATACACTTTCTATACTTATTTATGAATCCCCCTAATTTTACAATGCTATTTACATAATAAATTTCAAACAATCCTTAACTAACTTGTCTGTGAACCACACTCCTCCTCCCACTCCAGGAGTATTCTCTTAGATATGCAGGTGGTTTTTTATTTCATTTTGGGTGACAGTAAGTACCCTTGCTTTTCTCTTGACTGCTCCTCTTCACTTGAATTCTCTCTGGCTGTTCTTCACTCATCACTGACTATCTAGTTTTAAGTGCATTATCTACTTCACTAATTTCTGCTTGGATTTCTGTTTAACAACTTGGATCTTGCTGATCTCTGGTTTAGTCTCTTTTGATTTGTTCTCATTGTTTTGGTTGGGATATCTTCCTTCCCAGCTTGACAACTTCTGTGGTGAATGTTGTTAAAATGTCTTTTGTATACCATCTCATCATTTGTTTTTGCCATTGCAATATTCTTTGAAGTTATGCTGATTACTTTGCCTTTTATTCAGATTTTCCACAGACAATATCTAGTCCACACTTTCTCACCAACAATGAACTTCTCATGCTTAGTCCATAATCTTATAGCTTCTTCTCTCTGTTTTCTTTTTGTCAAAGCTCTTGATGCCTTTGTCGAGCTGCTTTACATAATTCTCTTTTCTATTGTTGCTGCCATTCATAAATTTTTTCTTCCTTAATTTTATCAAAAGTTAGCAAGTTCTTTTTCCCAAGTTTGCTTGTCAGATTTTTAGATTTGAAAGCATTTTCACTTATGTCACTCTTAACTTTCACAACTGGTTTTTCTTTGTTTTTATCCAAATTCCGTGAACTTCCATTATTTGCTTCAGATGCTTCATCCACCTTGCTTTGCTAAGTGTATGGTACTTTCCAGCTTTTGCATATTACAGGTGTTGAGTGATCCTTTAACTCTAGTTGCACTGGTGTTGTTTGTATTTAACCCAACCTTGTACTAAATAGAAGTGGAAATTTACTTTGCATTTTTTTCCAATATTAATTTTTTTTATTACCTGGATAGTGATTCCCAGTGGTCAGAACTAGTTCCTACCAATTAGTGGATTTATTCAGTTATTCATTATAAATAATGGTAACAACTCTGCTGTTTGTGTTCAATTTTACTGTCACTATAACTCTTCTGACAATCCCAATCATGTTTTCATTTATGTCTCTAGAGCGAACTTCGTTCCTCTCAATTTTGTTTTAGAATTAAGAGATTGGAAGAACATTACTAAAGAAAGCAAGACATAAGAGAGACTCCTGAACCACTATCTATTTCCATTTTGAAACCCTTTCCTTCTATGTATAATGTTTGCTCAATTTCGACTTAGCGCTCTTTAACGCTTTTATATTATACATTTCTGGGGATTGCTTTTTTAAATTTAATTGGTCAAACTCTCTCACCAGAGGTCCTCATAATCTGTGGCTTGATGGTTTTCACTGGTATTGACTACAATTCCACTTGAGGTGTCCCACTTTTCCACAGTGGTAACATATGCGATTGCACCTATAATTTTTCTGGCTCCTGCCTTTCCCTTCTCATTCAACTGTTTTCTGGATCGACTGATACTGTATATGCTGCAATGTGTTATTTATGTATTCCTTAGCTTGGTCGATTACTAATTCATGTGCCATTCCCTTTTTAATGGCTTCCTTACACGTTATGGTCGAGTCCACTAGTAACGTCACGGAATTTTGTTTCATGTAATCCGAGTAACAATTGTTCAAGGAGCACTTCTTCTAAGAACTGGCTCTAAGCACAATTTTTTGCTAACTTGCATAAAGCTGCATCATATTTCTTAAAGGTTTCATCTTTTTCCTGCCATCGTAGTCTAAAATGTAATCTTGCAATATGTTTTGATGGTAGAGGGCAGATATCTCAGTTAATTGCATGACTACTTCATTATATGGTAATGTTTCAGGCTCATCAGGCTCACACAAACGGTTGGCTATTTCCAATATTTTGATCCCTGCAAAACCCAAAAGAGTAGCTATTTTTATATGATATTCTTTGATGCTATTTATCAGGAAATGTTTCTCTACTAATTTTACATATAATGGCCAGTTGCCCAGATTTTCAACATCAAAGTCTGATATTCACAATTGTATATTGGCAGCCATTTTTGACACATGAATTTATTTCCGGTCAGGGTTCTCTTTTTGGTTTAATACTGAAGTTTGATGTATGTTTGCTGTTCCCAAAATTCTGTCTAACAGTGATCCTGTCTGACTGCACCAGCTTTGATGTGTATGCATCAAACAAATGAGAAATTTAGACAGATTGCATGAGTTAAAATATTAGTTCAATTTCCAGCAAAATTCAATTATATACATAACTGTTACATACATCGGTAAAGCACTCCTTTAAAGTTGGGTATCATAGGTCTGCCTGTTAGGGCCACTGTGCTCTCTAATATTTTACTATCCTGATTCTCCCTCTATATCCCACTTATATACCTGACTTCTGGAGTTCAAACAAAGCATCTCTCATTCCATAAATACTATGGTCTGCTAACTGAGCCCTTCACTAGTTCCTATGGGTTTTGATTAGTCCCCAAATTCACAATATAAGGTAAGGTATTTTGGTGATAAATTTTACTTAAACCTTCACACCGTATATAGTTATTTTCCACATGACATCTTATGTTAAATAATTCCAATATTATTTAGTTATACACTTTCTATACTTATTTATGAATTCCCATAATTTTACAATACTATTTGCATAATAAATTTCAAACAATCCTAAACTAACTTGTCTGTAACACCATACTAGATGGGAAAGTATTCTTTTATTAAGGCCAAATTGAAACATTTAAGAAACTGATAACTTTTTACAAGAAAATGAAGTTTAATTATAAAATTATTTTGATTACATTAATCTATAGATAGAAATCAATCCCAGGAAATAAACAAGAAAATTTTGTTATAAAATATACTGTCAGTCTATTGACTAGTAATTTTATACAAATAAATCCAATAGACAAGACATTTTAAAGTAAATAAGCCGTGCTCATTGCCATGTAGTTTTGTTTCTGCCTGCCAACTGATAAGTAACTGCATATAGAATGTTACCTGGAAGGAGAAGTCCTTATACCATAATAAAACCCATCTCATGATCTTGTAGATGATAGAAGTGCTTAAAGCCTTCGAGTCATTGCCCCTTCAAAAGAAAATAAAACAATATAGTGAGTAAAAATAATTGTAGGAGACAAAAGAACTCCAGATATTATTGTGTTGGTAGGTTGTATAAAAAAAATGACTTAGGGTGGGTAAGCTTACCAGATTGGTATAATAAGTTAGAAAAATATAAAAGAAAAATATAAAATAAAAGTAAAAGAAATTATGGAAGAGTTTGTTAAAAATAAATATAAGGATTGGTTGTGTGAAGTAGAAAAAGTGGTAAATATGAGTTTTGGGTAAGAGTATTCATAAAAACAAAAGTAATAGAAAAGTTAGAATTAGTAAAAGTGTAAAGAGAAAAAAAAAAGCATGCAGGAAATATAAATGTGCTATTAAGAGCAAAGAAAATGAAAAAGATGTTTGTGCAGTGATTATTACATATCTCTAAATACAGATATTAGTAAACATGCATACCCTGTCACTAAATCTAGAGAAATAATTGCATCATTGCAAAAATCTTTTTGCTAAATTAGATCTTAACTCAGCATTCTTTTCAGGTACCAGCAACAAACAAAACATCAGAAATAGTAGCATTAGCCACTCATATAAAGTTATTTAAATGTGAATGACTTTCATATGGAAAATTTCTGCACCTAGTATTTTCCAGTCAAAAATTGAGACCCTCCTTAATGGACCTGAAGGCATTATATCATTTTTGATGACATTCTAATTACAGCTATAATGAAAAATGAACTGAGAAGTCATCTATACAACATGCAAAAAACTGGATGAATTTGGAGCGAAATTGAACACCCAAAAATATATCTGGAAAGTGAGTGAAATTAAATTTTTAGGGCATATAATTTCAAATAAATGTACATCTCCTTCTCTTAAAAAAGTCAACACTGTAGATGAATCCCTGAGGTTTAATAATATTAAATAATTATAACTCTTTTTAGGTCATGTAAATTATTTTGAGAATTTTTAAAGGACAAAGCTCAAGTATCCAGCCCCTAATATGATTTTCTAAAAAAATCCAGAAATGGAACTGGAAATCAGCACAAGGGCACGCATTTTTGCATACCAAATCACTACTCACTTTGAATAAATTACTTGTTCATTATAATAGCAATTTGAAAATTATGATTACAATGGATGCATCTGAATTTGGAGTTGGTGCAATAATACGTCATTCTGCACAGAGGATGACTAATTGTCTATGCTTCATGTGGTTTGTCTAAAGTGGAAAAGAAATTACAGTCATCTGGATAAAAAAGCTCTCACCATATTGTTTGGAATTTAAATTTCACAAATATTTATATGGATACAAATTTACTATTGTAACAGATCATAAACCTTTACCGAGAATTTTAATCCTCACATGGTGAGATGACTAAACATGCTTGCTGATTATGATTATACCTTAGGATATAAAAAGGGAAAGCAAATTGGACATGCAGACATGCTATCTCTATACCAGACAAGACTGAGAGTGATGTAAAAGAAATTGACATCAATTATATAAATGTGCTAAAATCAAAAGTACTTAATAATAAAACAGTAGCTGTTTGGTCAAAGAAAAATGAGGGTTACTAGTTGATTATAAGCCAAATCCAAGAAGGTTGGCCTAGCAAATGTCCAAAATTTCTCCATAAAGAATTATGGAATGCCTGTGATAAATTATCAATAGATGGGCGATCATGTATTAACACCAGTTAAGGGTAGGGATTTAATTTTGAAATTATAGTATGAAGGTTTCCAGGCATGATCAAAGCAAAAGCTTTAACCTGTAGCTAAGTATGGTGGCCAAACATTAATTGTGATATTCAGAAATTTCATTTTAAAAAAGCAATAATTGTCAATCATGTGCTAGAATGCTATCTAAAAATTTTGAAGTATGGCTAAAATTATTAAGCCATGATAACACAACCATGTGGACCTATATAAGCCCATTTAAAGAACATTTATTTTTTGTAGTGGTTGATATGTACTCAGAGTTGGCAGAATACAAATTAATTAAGAGCATTAGTTTCAATAAGACAATTGAAAAAATATGTGAAATTTTTTTTTGTATCATGGTCTTCCTAAAACTTTAGTTTCTGTCAATGGAACTGATTTCACATTGGGTAAGTTTAAAGAAAATATGGCAGAGTGGGGGATAAAACACTACTCATACCCCTCTACCATACTCAATCTCATTGTTTGGCAGAAAAAGCTGTCCAAAATTTGGAAGTATCAATAAATAAATTGGGAAAAATAAAAATACAAGAAGCAGTTTATCCTGCACTCTTGTATTAGCACTTAATTCCAATTTCTAAATCAGGAAAATTATCTGCAATTATATTTAAGTAGAAAGTTGCATACCAAATTGTCTAAAATAATATCCAATGAGGATATTACATTAAACAGGAATCAATCCTGTGTAAGTTAGTAGCAGGTTAATGAGTATGGGAAAAAAATAGCTTAAATAAATTTTGGACAAATGAAGGCAAACTATTATGAAAACACATTAATAAATTGTGAAAAGATGAGAATGAAAATTTAATACCATCTTTATTTAATGAAGCTGATTGTGATCCAAAAGATCAATCTGAGGAATGTACACAAGAACTCAAGTGGACTCATCCAAATGAGGAAAAAGAAGAATGTGCAGCAGAAGAGACTAACACAAAAGAAGCTGACATAGATGTTAATCCATCTCCTGATCGGGTTAAAAGAAAAATAAAAAAACCGAGTTATCTTCATGATTTTATTCTGACTTCAGAGAAACTTAAATTTCTGAAGTTGGGGGAAGTATGCTATATTTATATACATATGTTAAAATAAATACATATATATAGCTAAAAAACAGTTATAAATAATTGTATGTTAAGATATGTGTATATGTTGAAATACATACACAATTAAAGTTTAAAAATAAGTATATTAAATTTAAGTAGAAAGTAAAATTAAAACTAATTGAAGCAATAGATAAAAGAATTAATATTGCTAAAAGATTAATTATTAATCCAGGAAATAATCTTAATTAAATTCCTAAAGAGCAAAAGCTATAACAGAATTCCATCAGAAAGTAATCTTAGTGATAATTAAAGATAAGAAATTATTAGTAACTGGATACATCAATATATAAATAACATTAGATATTGTCAGCAGAATCTAAATGATTCAACCAATTAGAACAGGTGTTTTACTTATTAATTAGCAGTGAAATATTGGTCTAAAAAGTACCAAAGAACACTGGCTCAGGAAGCTACATGCAGAGGTACTTTCAAGAATGATATTGGATGTCATCATATGTTGTCATTGATAGCTAATATTGCAGAGAGGCTTGTCTCTAGGGCCTAAACAGGTCAAATTAACTTTTACTATTATTTGAGAATGCCTTTGGGTATGTAAATATGTTTTATATAAATTGTTAATATGTATATATCTGAAATTAAAATGCTTATAATAGTTGCATTAATAATCTATTAATCCATAATCCTAAGCTGCTGCAGTATTATTATTGTTACCATCTGAATTTTACATAAGTGGCATAGGCATTGCTCTCACTTATAGAAGCCCTGCAATAAGACACTAAAATATTTTAGATATGTTCCCTCAATTCTTAAATCCAAAGGGATTGGCAGGATGAAATTTTAAATATTTTGATTTCAAATATGTTAATATTATTTCAATAAGTATCAGTAATGTGCATTATATGTTTAAAAAAAATAAAAGCTTTACATTAAAAAGTAAGTTTAACAATCATTAAAATAAAATCGAATCTTGACTAAAAATCTTTTGTAAATTAATTTTACTTAACACTATGATAAAACTTTCAACCTTAATGCTAAAATTAAAAAAAATTATTTTCTTTGAACTAAAAATCCATAAAATAATAATACCTCTCTGTAGTGTAATTTTTACTATACCACTCTCATACAGCACAGGGACTGGTTTCATTTGCTTTAACACCTTGTGGAGATGTGCAATCATAAACATGTGGCCAAAGACATGTAAGAAAGATTACGATTCCCAAGATGCATATTTCATGCTAAACCAGCAATCATTAGTTAGCTAGATCACAATCTTTCCCACATATTCTTATTATTGTTCAATATATATTGTAACACTAGCAAGAGATATATGTATAAAACTACATACATACTAACATTACATATTTATAATTTCAAAATATATGATCAGATTTAGTTATTAAAAAAAGAAAATCAAATAAATGAAAATAGTTGAAATAATTAGTGAAGTAGATTTAAGAAAATTTTATGAAAGCAAAAGATTGCATCATCTTTTTCTTTTAAAATAGAAAATTTTTAGTATTAAAAGTGGATAGGGGGGGGGGATCCAAAAATAAAAGTAAAAAGATTTAAAATTCTCTTCTTTTTATAAATAATAAAATGTCTAAAAAAAATAAGTATAGGTGAAAAATAAGAATAACTGTAAAAAAAAACTTTCAAAAATGTAATTAGTTAAAAGATGACTGGCTGATAAGAATTGTAACTAATAAATGAATTAATTATAAACTATATAAACTATATCATTAATATAAAATGATGATATATCAGATTAATCTGAGAACAAGAATAGATAAGAAGAAATGTAAAATTTAATTAAAAACAGACTTTAAGTTACAATCTTAATTAAAAAATAGATTTAAATGTGATAAACATGAAAAAAACTGAGGAAAACAATGAGAAAGGAAACGTATAAAAAAATTGCAGCCCTCTATTATTATTTAGTTGGGCTTGTTATTACTGTTGTTGATATACAGTTTGCATTCCTATTAATCCAGAATTTGGTTTCTTTCTAAAGAATGCATGCAGATACTCAGAAATTTTTAGCACAATAGTAAACCAGTCATTACTGCTATGATCAACATTAATGCAGAAGCCACATAAGCCATAGGAGTATTCAGAAGGGCTTCATACCCAAGCCCTCAGCCATCAACTATCTTGCCTGAATCAATACCTGGAACCAATGCTGAGATTGTGAAGTAGAAGCTACTGCATACTCTCTCTCTGATTGTTCAACAGAAACCTAAAAGGGAAGCCATAAGGTTATCGATGGAAAACCAAATAGTCAACTGGTTGGAATCAAATCGAATGGAAACCAAAACCATTGGACTATATGCACAAATAAAAATCTAGATAAAGTTATTTTAAATAACTAAATGGACTCTTGATTTTAAATGAAATGAACTTTAACGAAGGACTATTATAATGATAGCTTAAAGTCATCATTTATATTTTCTTGTGTAAAATTTATTGTTATATTATGTTAAATATATGTGTGCATAATTAAATAATATTTTCTTAATTGTTATTTTGTCTATTTTTTGTCTCTTGTTACTGCATCACCAGTAAATTAGTGTAGAGTTATTTTATGTGTTAAGTAAATGCACTGGAACTCTGATTTAAGAGTATGAGGTAGCCTGGGATATGTCAAGCCCTGGATTGTAAGCTTATCATCTAAATCATGCTAACTATATGACATATGATCACCATCTCTTATACTAGCACATAATTGTTATTAAACAAGACAAAACTCTCCATACAGTAGTGCCACCCTATGCCAACCAGACTAATGGATGCCAGAAGGCTTGTGCATAAAATCCCTATCTAGTGCCTACTCATGCAATATCCCCAGACTAGTTTCTGGCTTGTGGCTTTCATCAGTAAGGAGCCTTAGATCTGAGAGCATTGCACCTAGTTCTTAGGATCTAAAGTAACAGTCCAGCAGCCACCTTTTAACTCTACTTAACTATAAAACTATGAGAATGAAATTGAAAACGCAATAATATTTTCAATGTAAGCTTAATTGCTTATATAGTCATATGGGTCTGAACTCAGTTCAGCACCCATACATTTTGGTGTTTTTGACTCTTTAACAACTATAGCCAGCACTATCCTATTAGGCAAGATTGGTGTTAATCCACTAAACATCACATGATCATCATCTCTTACACTAGCACATAATTGTTATTAAACAATTGATTACTCTGATTGGCACAGGGTGGCACTACTGTGTGGAGAGTTTTGCCTTCTTTAATAACAGTTATGTGCTAGTATAAGAGGTGGTGATCATGTGATGTTTAGTGGTTTAACACCAATCCTGCCTAATAGGATAGTGGTGGCTATGATTGTTAATGATCCAAAGACACAAAAATATATGGGTGCTGAATTGAGTTCAGATCCATATGATTATATAAGCTATTGAGCCTAGATTGAAAATATTGGGTTTTCAATTTCATTCTCATAGTTTTGTAGTTAAGTAGAGATAAAAGGTGGCTGCTGGAGGGTTGCATTAGATCCTAAGATCTAGGTACAGTGCTCTCAGATCCAAGGCTCCTCACTGACAAAGGCCACAAGCCAGAAACTAGTCTGGGATATTGGATGAGTAGGCACTAGATAGGAATTTTATGCACAAGCCCTCTGGCATCCATTGATTACTCTGGTTCACACAGGGTGGCACTACTGCATGGAGAGTTTTGCCTTGTTTATATGACATATGGTTGGCTAGTGCCTGAGTTTGATCATCAAAACAAATAAAATGCTTTGGATGGCAGAGGTTTGATTCTAGTAGTAGAGGTGAGCCATGGTCAGGAATAGCCCAATCTGACTATGGATATCATTAATGACTGCTATCAATGGTATTCTCACAACTGTTTGAAGGGCCAGTCTGTGCCCATATTATTTAATGTTAAACTTATTAAAGTTTAGATTCCAAAAATTATTATGAAAGGCATTTAAACCTAGTTAATCATATTATTCAGAGGGACTTGATTCAATATAGATAACTAGTTATTGTAATTGTAAATTAGCTATCAGGCTAATGGACATGCACTTTACAGATTTTAAACTATACGTAAATGAATACTCTCATTCTCAAACACAAGATAGATGGATTCATTCTATTTTTTCATAAAGAGTTTATCTTGTGTTTGAGAATAAGAATATTCATTTACATATAGTTTAAAATCTGTAAAGTGCATGTGCATTAGCCAGATTGCTAATTTACAATTACAATTTATTAACACAGCGCTATATAAATAAATAACTAGTTATTACAATTTAATTGATAAGTATTGTAATGGAACAAGCAGGTTCATATTATTGATATGTTATTCAATGTTCAATGATTGGCTGTACCATATGTAATGGGATAATATTAACATATGATTCAATGTCATGTGACTGGAAATCATATATAACTAAATGTATTGTTATATTGGACTATTTCCATCATCTAATATGTGTGTTGAATGTCTTTAGAAAAGTTTAATTTTATTTAAATATTCCAAATGCATTCAACTGTTAGTAATATCACAGCAAACAGGTTAGTAAATGCACTAACTGTTAGTAATATCACAGCAAACAGGTTAGTATACACACAAGGTAACACTCTAACCAAGTGAGCCATTCTGCCAAAGGCAACAATATATAGTAATTTCATATACTTATCTATGAAGTTCCTTCTGATTTCTCCACTTTTTCCTCAGAGCAAAGTTGATTAGTGGTTTCCATATCTCCATATCCACCTAAAGTTTGGCTTTTCTATGTGGATGATACATTTGTTGTATGGCCACATGGTGAAGCATTGCTACAAACTTTCTGGACACACATCAACAACATATCACCTTCAATTAAATTCACAATAGAACCAGAACAAGAACAAAAATTGGCATTCTTAGATGTTCTTGTGACAAGACTCCCTCATGATAAAATCAAAACTACAGTTTACCGAAAACCTACACATACAGCAAAATACCTATTCTATGTGTCTAATCACACCAAAAACACAAAACATGGAGCTGTACTATCACTGTGGAACAGAGCAAAAGAAATTTGTTCAGAAACTGCTGATTTGGAAAAAGAAAAGATCTATATAAAACAAACTCTTTTGAAAAATGGTTATCGTTTAGCTGTTATTAAGAAAACATTAAATAGACAACAAAAAGAACCATCAAGCGAAAAGACAATTATTGGTACTGTAGTGTAACCCCCATATATTCCAAAAATAGCAAACAAATTAAGGAAAATCTGCAATCAGTATAACATCAGAACAGCTTTCCAGAGCCATACCACACTACGAGGCAGTCTAACATCTACAAAGCCTAAACTTGAAATGCTGAAAAGAAAAAACTGCATCTATGAAATACCGTATGAATGTGGAAGAACATATATTGGTGAGACCAGCTGTCCCATTCAAAAGTGCTAACTGATGATTAGAAGAGAGAAAACAGATGTGTCTAAGGTAGCAGACCATGTATGTACCAATGAATATACATTCAATTGGCAAAATACAAAAATATTGGATAAAAAAGAAAAGGTACAAAGAAGAAAATTTAAAGAAGTTGCTCACATGACAATGGCAAAAAATCCCATAAGCCAACCTAGTGTGATTGTATATAATGTATGGAAACCACTAATCAATTTTGCTCTGAGGAAAAAGTGGAGAAATCAGGAGGAACCTCATAGATAAGTATATGAAATTACTACACACTGTTGCCTTTGGCAGGATGACTCAATTGGTTAGAGTGTTACCTTAAAATTCAATAATCAAGAATCTAAGGACCCACATTCGAATCCCATGCTAGTACTGTCATTGGCCAGGCCAGCAACACCTGAAGAAGAGGGGAGAAAAATACCCCTCAAAATGTTGTGCATATACTAACCTGTTTGCTGTGATATTCCTAACAGTTGTTTGCTGTGGTATTACTAACAGTTGAAAGCATTTGGAATATTCAAATAAAATTAAACTTTTCTAAAGACATTCAACACACATATTAAATAATGGAAATAGTCCAATATAAAAATACAGATAGAACACCATCATCTCAAACCTTCAGAAAAACATATATAACTAAACTATATATTTTTTCAATGGGGATACATTTTATTATGATCATTGATTTAACTAATTCAGTTGATATAATCATAAGAATATTAACGGTTAAATAGAAGGAAATTTAACTTAATATGACTGCTTCCACTTACCCTCTACTCAGCTCATGTTATGCCATGGTATTCAAATTCAGGAGTAATGTGCATGAGTCCTACTTCAAATTATGATTGTATCATGCTTGTATACAAATTATATACATATAATATGATGTGATGAATTGTGGATCAGATAAATAATTACTTTGATTATTATAATAAATATTTCATAGTTATTAACAATAACAGATGTTGTTCATAATTATATTTTAACATAAGATGTGAGCCATACAATTGTTAACTGAAGAGTGAATAAGCATGATTATTCCTCATTTTATTTCTTGAATACCTGGTAATCCCATCCTGTTTTATCCCTATGAAGGATAATCATTTATTACCTAAACTTATTAATTTAAACTTTATAACACAAAAAGAAATTAAAACCTTCCTTCAAATTGTTATATATCTACCCTAACTAATTTTCCTATGCTTATCTTTCTCTTGTTTTTACTTATGGCAAGTTTATCCATGGATTAGGATTTTTGTTAACGAATACTCTATGTGTTGAAAGTCATTTTGTAATCATACAATAATATGATAGGACAGATCAGTCACACAAGTGTTTTAATCATATATCCAAAATAATTATTTAATAAATAAGTTAGTTATAACAAACATTTAATATTTTACATTTAATGAATATTACATAAAATAATAAACTTTGACCTTTTCGAATATAAATATTCAAACTTATTATTAAGCAAACTTGGGATATCTATGTCTACATTTTATTAATAATTTAAAATATTTCTGACCATCTCCTCTATAGAAATCTAATTTATGGTTAGATGAAATTCACCTATTATCAAAAGAAAGGAATTAACATAATAAGAAAAAAGAAAATTATATATATTGTATTATTCCTATGTAGTTGAACCAAAGTTTAAATTATCAACAGTTCATATTGACAAATGTTCTATGAATTTTTTTTTAGGAAACCCTTTTATCTCACATACAATCCACTGTACCATATTTGAATGCTATTCAAATCTTCATGATGGTGATTCCATTTCTTTCATCGACAGTATTCACTTCAATCTAAGAAGTTTCCTTGGATTATTATAGTATATTTTTGGTGTTTTATTCAGCATGGATGGGTAAATGCTGATTTCAACTGAAACTAAAATCTAACATTTATGGTTATATGGTAAGCAATTTCATCTCCACAATGTCTTCTTTTAGCCAGACATAGCTATGTAACTCTGTTGTTAAGTTTTCTTGAAGTTCTTGATTTTATAAAGAGTTAATAGTGGATTTTTAATTTTAAATGTCTCACATTTAGATTGAGTTGATTTCTTAATTTTGATGTTGAAATTCAATATTTTCATGAATAAAATATTTCCAAGGTTTGTAAAGTAAATTTTTACAAAATATATGATTTATTCATATTGATTTAAGCAACTTTCTCTTTATCTTCCTTTATTATTTTCTTTTTTGAGAATATGGTGTTTCAATGGCTGTTATTCAATGGTCTTAAATAGTGGGTTTAAAATTAGATTTTGCTAAATACATATTGAATAACTAATGTTATTTTCAAATCTTTTTTGAAGAAGAAGAAAAGTCTTTCATTTCATCTTATCTTCAATTTTCTAAAAATCCAGCTATTCCATCATGTTTTATATATTTTTATTATTATTTCATGTCAATTTAAGTTCATGTTTTTAATTCAATTATTGATATCATTTGAATACATGCATGTCTTAGATAAAGGATTAACAATTAACTAAAAATTTAATTATTTCTTTTTATTTTTATTTTTATGAATTATTTGCTTGCATTTTGAAGTTTGATCATTTATAAGTCAATATTGTCAAAAATATAATTATGAATGACAATTTTAAACAAAATTATTAGTATATAATTTTTATTTTTATTTTTATGAATTATTTGCTTGCATTTTGAAGTTTGATCATTTATAAGTCAATATTGTCAAAAATATAATTATGAATGACAATTTTAAACAAAATTATTAGTATATAATTAATAATATGCTTTTGACTATTGTTGGTAGGCTTAGTCTTTAAGATGGATGCAGGTGTGATGCTTTTTGGTGATATGTAAAGTGTATCCTTACAGGATCAAATTTACTTTACTCTTAATTTTGACACAAACCACTTAATGAAAGCATATTAATAATTTGTATTACTCATTCATTAGATTATAGATTATCCACATAATAAATAATACCTTTGTAGTGTTATTTTCACTACACTATTTTCATGCAAGGTAGGGAATAACCACAAACCCCTTAATAGATATATAATGAAAATTACACTGTAGAGGTATTATTCATTAAGTGGATAATCTCTAATCTAATGAATGACTAATAAAAACTATTAATATATTTCCATTAAGTGGTTTGCATCAAAATTGTGAGGTCAGTAAATTTAACACTTTTCAATTAAACTGTAGTAGTTGGCTATCTATATAAATATACTGACCAATGATAAGGATATGTATGGGAGATTGTGATCTGGGCCAACTGGTGAATGCTTGTTTAGTATGGAATATGCATCTTGGGAATCCTACATCTTTTTTTACATGTCTTTGTTTCTCATGTTTGTAATTGCACCCCGCCACAAGATGTTAAAAGCAGATAAGAGACCAGTCCCTTCCTGGTGTGACAGTGATGCAGTGAAAATTACACTACAGAACTATTAGTCATTAAAAAGATAATCTCTAATCTAATGAAGGACTAATAAAAATTATTAACACAAAGTAATTGTTTTTTTTTTTCAATTACAATTGAGCTTGTTATATTTAGCTTGAAAAAAAAGTGGGGGAGGGGGTATTCGAATAACAAGGGATTGATTTAATTATTTTCTGGACTGCTTCTCTATTTTTTTATTTGAAGTTAAATATAAGAAGCTCAACTGTGATTGAAGAGACAATTATTTTATGTATTAAATAAAAACGTTTATTATAAAATATTTTTATAGCTATTATTAATTTAGTTTTTTCATAAAAAGATAACTTCTATACTGCCAAATAATATTTTATATCCTTCATTCAACTCATGAATATATAAAGTTATGATATCTATTTTTATCTCTACTCCTATGAACTTTAATTCTTTCATTAAGACTTTTTGCTTTAACCTATATAAATTTTATGATTACACCAGGAATATATTTACCATCAATTCACTTTTTTGAACTATTTAATCATGAATTTAAATCCAGGCCTTTCTTCCAAGCAACTTTTGCAGCACCCAAAAAAAAAAATGCCATTTTTAGAAACCAATCTTTAAATTGATGACTTAAATAGTAAAGAAATATTTTTTTTATTCTCACTAAAATTTAATTTTTTATTAATATCAGGCCTAAAGATATTTTTATTAAATATATTATTTCAAATAAGTTCATGATTATAACCCAAATTCAATATAATCAGAAGCAAATTAAGAGTAATGAATTTATTATAAATATTATATTTAATAAAAATATCTACAGATCTGATATTAATACAAATTTAAACGCTGGTCTATTTTTCTATTTGATATTTTGTAAAGATGTTTTTTAATTTGTTCAGCAGAAAACTTTTATTTCTAAAATACCTCACTGAAGTTGTCCAGTGTAATCTATTTTCTACCAAATCTTATCAATGGAAATAATCAAAGATGCACTTTTTTGTATGTTTTAAGATAATATTGTAGATATGGTCTACTTCTCTATAAAAATCATATCCACAATCATCATAAAACAACCATTAGAAGTTTTACATTATTCATTTATTTTACATGTCCAATCTAATAAATGTTATCATATCCAGCAAATTGAAGAAGATATTAATTGTTTTTATAATCTTGCCTTTGTATCTTTTAAATTTTGTGAAACTGCCTTAAATAACAGTTTTATATACAACTAACTTAGTTGCAGCAGTTATTTGTCTATGATAAAATGCTCTATCTTTTAACATGTTAAAAGCAGCAGTATATATGACTTCATGCTGTATCTCAATATCTATTTATAAAACTATCAAGGTATTTAAATTTGCTTACATTTACAAGTTTCTAATTATTCATGCTAAATGTTGCTTAGGATTGTTCTTCTGCCTCTGGTTGATAAAGAAGTTAAGAGTTTTTGAACATTAATTAATAAATCAAAGTCTCCTTTATATGTTACATTCAAAATATTAAATGCATTCTGCAATTCATTTTTTGAACTGACAAAAATAGCACAATTATCAGCATATTGTAAATCCGCAATCCAAGAAGATGAAGTTCTTGTTTTGCTTTTAATTTATTGAAGCTAAAAATTCCACCATCAAATCTGTATTAAACCTTGATCCTTGTCTCATTAAGCCATCCATAAACAGTTCTTTACATCATAAAAATCAATAAGAATATTGAAGTAAATACACTTTTTTTAAACACCATTTACACTCCAAATATTTCAGATTTTCCATCTGTAGTAACAATAAATATATTTTGATGGATATCTATTCTATTAACTGAATCAAAGATCTTGACCAAATCAGTAAAAGTAATGTATAAATTATTCTTTTGTATCTAATATTTTTTTTTTTTTGCATTTGTCTGACAACAAAAAGCATATTTATAGTGCTTCTTGATTTTCTAAAACACAATTGAATCTCTGGTAACTATTAATCCATAACTGAAAATAACCTAAATTATTAAAAGAACATTTGCTGTATAAGATATTAAAGATATTCCATGATAATCAGTGCAATATTATCTTTTAAAAAAAATTGAAATAATATAACCATCCTTAAAATCAGGCATTATAACTTCATGGATTCATGCATTGCAAAAAATGCCAATATTTTTTAAGCTAACATATCACCATATTTTAAAACTTCTCCAGATATATCATCAGGACCCAAAACTTTACATTTTAAGACTACAATGAGCTGTTTTGACTTCACTGAGCTGAATATGTTTGTTCAAATCTAAATGAGTAGATAAAATGGATATATTATTAAAAGTCAACATCTCAATTCTTGTATCATTATTCAAAAGATGATTAAAATACTCTATCCATCTGTTCACAATATCACTGTCATCATACAATAGAGTGACATTGCTGATATTTAATAAGATTATGGTATATTTCTTAGATCCATATGTTATTTTTAATGAATCAAAAAAATATCTAGAATGACCATGTTCAGTTAAACATCTTTTTTGTAGTTTTAATCCATTAATCATTTTAAGTCTTTTTGTCAGTCATTGAATGTGTGCTTTAATCTTTATATTTATTATGAATTTCCACATTTATTATTATGCTAAACATAAAATATCATTATTTCTTTTAATCAAATTACTAATAATAAAATCATTTTTAAAAAACTAGTATTGTTTTTTTTTTTTTAGTAAATCCAAAAATAGATTTATTTATATACATAACATATTTTTTAAGATAATTCTATGCTTCAGTAATATGATAACAAAGATCAATTTTTTTGAAAATATGATTGGAACAAAATCTACTTTTTAATGTAACTATTATTTTAATCTTGGAATGTAGTAATATATAATCTGTGTTCAACAATCTATGTTTATCTATGTTTATAAGTGCTTTTATATTCTGATTCCTAACTATAGTATAATCTACTAATTGGCAATGTTTTGAGGATGGATACATCCATAATTTTTTATAACAATTATTCTACCTAAACAAAGTGTTGTATTGTGAAAAAATTTAATAACAGACCATTTGAATTTACAGTACTAATACCATTATTCCCAATAATTTTTGGCCATAGTTTACTATTTGGACTAACTTTACCATTATTGTATAGAGGATTGTCAAGTCTATATATATGATCAAACTTATACACTTTATACATGACATCATTAATAAAAAAAACTTTTGCATTTTACTCATGATTTTATTCATACGTTTTCTTTTATATTTTTATAGCCTATACATAATGTTAGTCCAATCTTTGAGATTTGAATTCAATTGTATATCCATTTATAATGTTTCTCTTTTTTTTTTGTGTATGTGTTTTTTTGTTTTTTTTTTAATGTAATTTAGAATGACTGTTAGCTTTTAGACTTTAACATCATCGTCCATATAAATTTTAAAAAGTTGTACTACTTTATTTATGAAACATATAACAAAAGCATTGAATTACAAGTTTTGTTTTTAAAGGCTTATTATTTTATATATATATAAAAAAATTGGTTGGCTTGGGCTTCACTCTCTTCTCATCTTCTTAATATATATTTTTTTAATCCTGCTCTTTTGCTCTGTGAAAGTAAAACTTAACTGTGATTTTCTTTGTGTACTTTCCATAAATAGTTATTTTTATTAAAAAAAAATAACAATATTGTTACTTTTTATTTACAAATATGTTTTCTCAAAATTCATAAACAATAAAATTAATTAATTAAATTAATCAGCTTAATTAATTATATGGCTTAAAACCAGATTCTGTTTTAAAAACAAACTTACAAATACAAGAAAACAAATGAATAGAAAAACTAGTTAAAGAAAATAATTATTACCTTCATTTCATTTTATTTACAAATAAATTATATATAACATCTTCTATTGCAGTTAAATAATAAACTGACAAAGTAAAAATAAATTATCTCATTCATAATATTATGATATAGTTCTATAATATATTAATTCCATAAATAATTATATTTTAAAAAATATAAAAACATTAAAATTTTTAAAATCACACAGATTGATTGCAAATTTTGATGATATACTAATGACAGCTACATTAGAGGAAATGTTAAATTGTGTGGTCATTAGAGGATTTGGGAATGCAATTAAATAAAATTAAATGTATTTAGAAGGTACTGAAAGTAGAATTTTTAGACCATATTATTTCCGAGAGGATGAAGTCACCATCAACTAAAAAAGTTCAAACCATGATGAATGCAAAGAATCCAAGCATAGTACTAAGAGCTTTTTTGGCTTAGTTAATCTGTTTTTCTAAAAGATAAAGTAAAACATCTAGACCACTTTATTTCCTCATTAAAGATGGGGGTGGACATGAAAAAAATCTTAAATGAAGCTTTTTAATGAACAAATTTATTATCAGCATACAATATCCTATTAATCCATTATAATGGAGAATTAGAAATTACATTAACAACAGATGAATTTGTATATAGTATAGGCACATGGATCATCCACAAAGCAAAATATTGTGAAAGATCAATAATCTAAGCATCCTGCAATCTATACAAAGCTAAAAAGCATTAATTAGTCATCAAGATGAGGAAACTCTGCTAATATTATTTAGAATCCTGGAAATTTTGCCAATATCTGTGTGGCAAAAAAAATAATTTGGTCCACAGATCACAAACCATTATTAAGATATTTATCAGAACACATAAGGCTGAGAATGTTGTATTCTCATACATATTATCTACATTCTTTTAGGAATTAAGTTACAAAAATGAAACACATATCTCATACTGACATGTCATCCAGGTATCCAAATAAATAAAAAAACTATTGAAATAACAGTATAGATATAATGAAACCCAAACATTAATATAACTGATAGATATTCATCTAGCTTCCCTAGTAATCTGTCATTTTCTTTTGGAATTGTGAAGGGAAATTATCTGCATGAAAGATATATATTGTAACAGTCAGAATCGTCTATCTCACTAACACACTGCAGAATTCAAACCCCAGACATGAAACTGAACATTCTAGGAGGGGTTGCCTTCTAGATATACTAAGTTCGAATCTAAAGCCCAAATTTCACAGTGCCATCTACATGACAATGCATCTGATGCCACTACTAGTATGACCTTTGACCGGTGCCTGGTGGACAGGGAGAAACAAAAGACTCTATACTAAAAGAAGTTTGGGTGGCTAATTAACGTCTATGGATTTACAAAAGAAATGCAGAAAATATATATATATAGACCGAGACAGTGATAGGAATCAAATAAAATAAGAGATCAAACTTAGTTTTAAATAATTTCACAAAATTTATTTAAATAAATTATATATATAATGCCACTATCTGCTTATATGAGACAGGGACGCATATTAGATAATTGTGGGCATTATATTTCAATAAATGACAAAAAGGTTTTAAAACAAAGTGATATATTCTATTCCTCGGGCTAATAGCATTACGATAATGTGCTTGACGAGATAGGAACATGTGCGAGGTGCTTTGAGAAATTATACAAGTTTAAGAAAATATTTGAAAATTAAGTGTTCTAAAATATTTATTGATTTCGAGAATAGCATGGACTAAAGCTTACTAAGCAACAAAGTGGGAATGTGATCAAGGCATTTATTTGAGAATAATAATAATAGAGTTACATTGGGAGGTCAGTATTGCTGATAATGAATTTATTAAAGTTGGAGGGTGTGACACGTTTAAGTCATGGATGCTTTGTAAAATAAATATAAAATAAAACAATATTGAAGATCCGGAATAATTACAGAGGGCATCTCGCCGCTAACCCATAGGAAAGTATTTTATGAACAGCCGAAACTTAGCGACTGTGTGACGATTGCATTTAATTCCCAGGGGTGTCATTTGGGACACCCTCTGCCTGGAAACTTGCAATAAGCGAAAAGAACGGACTTTGCCATGTAAAGAATCCTTGGAAAAATAAAATAAAGTGGTCTCAACAACCAATTCATTTATCAGCAATATGAGACTAGTGTATATGAAAACATACTAAATGGGTTTTACTCGGATTAAGAGAAATGCCCAATCAAATTCCCTGAAATTCATTTAAAAGGGTCCGCACATTCTCGACGTCAATGATGAACTTTGTAATTAAAGTAGAACATGGTAATTAAAATAGGAAAATGCATGCTTGCGGGTTTGAAAAGTAAGTATAGATTTATATACGCAATCATGCATTAGAGGACACATTTAATCATTGACCTCGCACATACTCTCATATTATATTAAAATCAATAACATGTAGATTTTAAACTATGTGATTATATTATATATTAAATAGAATAGAATCACCCTCGAACGAGTGATTTGTAAGATAATAAAATTGGAAAATTATGAATTTAAAATATGCCTTAATAGCAGCATCTTACTTTCAATAAAGGGAATAGTTCACTCAGTCAAAGACGATTCTGACACATTATCATAATAAAATAAAAGAAAGCTTTATAAGAAAATATTAACCCAAGGATAGAGCAAAATGGTTGATTATAATTGAACACTTTAAAGAAGTACATAATAAAGTTATGTGAAATAAAAGAAAAACAATTTAGAATAGCTATAGCATGTTAGTTAGGAATCACAAGAGCTCTTGGGTTAATTTAGGGTTACCTCTGGAGAAGCATTTTAGGCAGATTGATGGTCGGCAGGTTTTTATATAATTTAGCAGCAAAATCTGGAAATGTTCATATTTTTGGCAGCAGCAGTAGCAGTTCCGGGGTTCCCTGTGTGATAACTTCCGATGGTCTACGGCAGCAGATGACCATTCCGGAGAGAAATAGCCTTCTTGCGCTCTACTCTGTCATGTCAAGATTTACAAATTACTAGAATAGAACTCAGAATGATTTCTCTTAGAAACATTAGAAAAAAAACTCTTGAGAACAAAAGAAAACCCTTCTTTTTGTAGTAAACGTTAACAATAGAACTGCCCTGGAGCATTACAAAAATATATCGGACTTATCAGCAATAATTAAATCTATCCGAATGTCTAAAGGAATTCAACATTAATTAATTTCTTTTGTTAATTTCCCTGTCGACATTCGGATTACAAACTAGATTTAATTAAAAATTACTTTTACTAATTAAAGAAAACCTTAAGTGGACATCTGCTGTTTTTAGATAAACTTATATAACATTAACTAATTAAACTATTGTCCATCATTTATTTTAACAGAAATATTTGGAATAACTTTTATTAAATTAAAGAAAATGATTTTACTTTTTAAATTGCAATATTTGAATCTATTTACTAAACGAATATTTACTAAATGAATTTTATTTTAAATCAAAATATATTACGACAGTAATATATTTGTAAATAGATTCAAACAAAATAACTTTAACAATTTATAATTTTGATATGTTTAAAATGCATATCATAGTGTGTGCGCAATTACGACTTATATAACCTACTTTTTAATAAATCAAAATTATGTGAACATATACATAATCTATAATCTTTTATTTATTTGGGAATGACTTATATATATAATACGAGCATTGTACTCGTGGTTTAAAATTAGGTGGGATTTTCGGTATATAAGTGTATTGCAGACACACTACGATAGATTGGGGTTCAAACTAAGGTATGAGGTAGGAAATAGGTGAGAAAAGGTGAAATGAAGATCTGCAAAGCAGACCTTACTGTTTCAATATATATATATATTAATGAGTGATAAAATAGTAATTTCATATGTGAGAAGAAAGAAAGTTTTGGAATTGATTCATGAAGGTCAGATAGAAATTGTTACAACCAAAATGGTAGTATGTGGATAAATATGACTATAGATAAATAGAAATTATTACTACAGATGAAAACATAATGGATGAAATTAATTATAGAATTAAACTTTGTTGAAGTGCTTTTGGTGGAAATAACTTAATATTAAAAGGTATTATGTCTATGTGTTTGAAAAGGGAGATTTTAATAATTGTGTTTTACTGGTTCTGACTTATGGAACTGAGACTTGGACACTTAATAGAAGAGCAATATGGAGACTTCAGACAACTCAAAAAAATATGGAGAGATGCATGTTAGAAATAACAAGAAGAGATCAAAAATGCAACATATAAGTAAGAGAATAAACCAGTATTACTGATATCATTGAAAGAATTAAGACTAAAGTGGAGTTAGGCTGGATATATTGCTAGAAGAGATAAAACTGGATTTGAAGAGTTTGTAAATAATCAAGAAAGATACCACTTGTGAGATGAATGGATAAAATAAGAAAGTATATAGGGATGATATGAATAAGAGAGGCTAGAGATCAGAGAGATGGATTGAACTTGGAGAGTCTTTCATAATGGATGACAATGATAATGAAAAGAAAATTAAAAAATGTAAAGCCTGTCAAAGAAAAGCTAGATTATTCATAAAAAATATCATGCATGCTCAGAACTTTTTAGATACTGGCATAGAGTTTATGCAGATCATATAAGATCCTACAGGAATGGTAACTATTGATGCATATTCTTGATGGAAACTGATAAAGTAATACTTGTTCTGAAAAGAGACTAAATGAAGTCTTATTGTATCAATGCTAATTGAAATGGTGATTACAGACAACAGAACAACATTTACATCAACAAATTTTGGGAGCTAGTATTCTTTATTTAGTTGTACCAAGAATATGCATCAACTGTAGTGATCTTTATACAATTATGGAAGATTCATTGAAATTGATATTGAGAAGAAAATTACATGGAAGATTCTTTATTAATAACCCAATGTGGAAAGAAGAATAAAAATAAGGTACAGATTAGGAATAGTCTAAAGAAAATGTAGATGTAGGGAAAAATTAAATTTGTAATATCCAGAAATTTTGTTATTCTAAAATATGAAGCTGAAGGCAAGTATTATAGGTACATTAACCAATTATACCTGATGCAAATACAAAAAGAAATTTGAAGCAAAAAAAGATAAAGTCATTTTTTTAATAAGATGTCTAAATTCCAGATTTGTCAACAAGAATTGAAGAAACTCATGCAAAAGAAGTACAACCCAAAAATAAAGAATAAAAGAATCCAGTAATAGAATTGAATCAATGAGCTTGAGTAATTATAAAATACATAGATGATTATGTAACACTAGTAATATCATTCTAGTATTTATGACTGATTGGTCATATATATAAAAGATAGATGAACAATAAATTCCAGATGTAGAGGGAAATGATTGGATGAGTTTTAACTCAAAAAAATAATTTAGCTCTAAAGAGAGAAATGCCCATTTTCTGGTGAACTAGGAACCAACTCCTGATTAAAACTTGACAAAGGCCCCAGTAATTCTCTAGGAAGCAGAAAGTGTAGATTGTATAGATATTAAATATCGTTTTTCTAAAAATGAAAATAAATATATGTACATTATTATTTATAAATTGTAGTTGTCTAATAAACATGTATATATTTTGAGTTATCCTGATAATTTCATTATTTATATGTCAGTCTCTAGCCTAAGGGTTACTTACAAAAGTTAAAAGAAAAATATACACAGTTATCACTGTGAATGAACCTGTTAATAAAAATATAAATGAACAAAGTATTTTCTAGTTTTATTTTTTAAAATTAAAAGCTATCATTATTTACATTATTATTGGAGTTTAATTACTTTAAAGTAAAATTTAATATTACATTTTATTAAGAGTAATGTGATGTAATGCACTGTGACTTCTCCTTAAATAGAGTGAGGAATCTCTCAGCAACTATGCCCAGAGAAACCTGTTAGCCACTTTATCTTCCCTTTCCATTCTCCACTCTAAATTTTCCCATAATCTGCTCCATCCCATTTCCACAATATAATCTTTGTCAACTCTATGGCCTTTATATTCATAATCCCCCTTATCTTTTCCCAAACCCAGCATAAAAACTAGTAACCCATTTTCTGTATAATCACTTTGTTCATATTTCTTCTTCCATAACTTCATTATTTGTACCCTTTCTGCTTTCAAGCATTAACATTCAATTAACAGATGCCTAATGTCTTCTATATTTTCCTTACACAATTTGCAAACAAAATCATCCATATTTTTCCATTTACATGTATATTCTCTTGTTGCTAAAGATCCCATTCGAGCCTTAAACAACAAACTACTTTCCTTGCTATTATCATAAATTAACTTGCACCCAATATTCTGTTTACTACTATATATATATTTAAACTCTTTTTACTCTCCATACTAGTTCTCCATCTTTCCAACTCACTATACTTTATTAATGCATCTATTCTTTTATCCCATTCTTTACCACTATAACACTCAACAATCCTCCTAACACAATTAACCCACCTTTGTACAAGTATACTGATATAAATTCTTTATCCAATTCTTTTGCACACTGCATTACCTTTCTCACCCATCTTGTTGGCTGCCCTTACTTGTAACCCAATTAAATATTATTTAGCCTACTCTTTTATTATCCATAAACTGCAACCTACTAAACATTTTCATTTTACTTTTTTGCATCTCTCATATAAAAACTTGACCATCCCATTTCTCCTTGAATTGCCTCCCTTGTTGTCCACACATCTGCATCCAATGCATGTCTTCCTACTTTATTTTGTATTTTTTCTCAGTAATCTAATACCACTTTTTAAACCTGCTACTGCAACTGCCTTTCATATAATTCTAGCTACATCATATTTATGATATGAAAACACTGTTAATTTCTTTATCAATCCCTTTTTTTTCTTTGCTTCATTTATCAATTTTTTTCTCCCATTCATCCAAGCAATTTTTCTGATAGTAATCAGAAAAATTATTCCCAAATAATTATATCTATTCACCACCCTTAACTTTATAGCCTTAATAAAAATTCTACAACTTCTCTTTCCCCAGTATTAATCATCATTATATTTGATTTTTCTTTACTAAATTTAAACCCCATCTCTTTACCCACCCTTGCACATGTCCTCGACATAACTTGCATATTTTCTCTTCTTTCCGCACACAAAAAGACATCATCCACAAAAAAAGACCTTACAAAGTATATACTCCCTTGCCACCTATTAATGGTATTTCTATTCCTATTCTTAATCTTTCTATTACTCTCTCCATTTCACTCAAATACAACAAAAACAAAATAGGTGACATAGGGTATCCTTGCCTTAGTCCCACCTCATTTTTAACTTTAACTGATTCTATAGTCCCTAATTGATACATATAATAATTATTTTCATATAATTTCTTAATAATATCTACTAAAGCTTCATCCATTCCCAAATTTTCTAAACTTACCCATAATCTATTTCTATTTACTCTATCATATGCCTTCTCTATATCTATAAAATGCATATATAATGATCTACCTGAATTTCTACTCATATCCATAAGTTGTGTGACTACAAATAAACTATCTCCTATATGCCTATCTGATCAAAAACCTTCTTGCATTTCCCCTACTACATTATTCCCTTCCATCCATTTTACAACTCTTCCAGCCACCATATATGAGAAAAGTTTATATAAAACTAATGTTACCACTATCGGTCTATAATTGTTTAACTTTCTATGATCTTTACCCTTTCCTTTAAATAATAATCTTACTCTTGCATTACTCCAACTACCTGGAAAAACACTATTCTATGTTATTTTATTAAAGCAGGATAATAGCTTTACTTTTGCCCTATGCCCTAAATTCATTACCATCTCTGTTGCTCATCCATCTAAACCTCTTGTCTTTCCACTTTTCGATTTCTTCTCTGTCTCAATTTTATTTTTTGTAAAACTAATATTCCATTAGTATATGGTTTCATTTTTTCTATCACTCTGTCCTTCACACCTAACATCTTTTCTATATCCATTACATATCTATTTAAGATTCTCTCTAAGTCTTCTCTAGAGCTACACTCTATTCCCTCATCATCTAGTAATACTATCTCTCGCTCCCCTACATTTTTCCTTTTAATGAAATTGCAAATTTTTTTACTCCCATATTTTTCACTTTTATTAATATCCTCCAACAATTTACTATTCAATTTCATTCTCTCTATATATTTATATATTTTAGCCAACTTCTTTTTTTCTAAGTACTTTTCCCATTTAGCATTAATATCTTTTTCACTTTCTTTGTTCTTAATAGCACACTTATATTCTCTGTACGCTTCTTTCTTCTCTTTTACACTTTTACTAATTCTCATTTTTTATTACTTTTATTCTTCTAAATATTCTCACCTAAAATCCTATTTGTCCCTTTTTCTATTTTACCATACTCACCCCAAGCCAACTCTTCCATGATTTCTTGTATTTTATACTCTTCCAACTAATCATTCACTCTCCATCCACATCTTTCACTATTATTTCTACTTTTATTTCTATTCTCCATCACATTCCTAACCATTTCTATTACACTGAAGTTATGATCACTAGTACATACTCTCTCTTCATTATCAAACACCTTAATTTTCTGTATTTTATTCATTCCCCCTTTCTCTACCAATCTATTGTGTGAAATATATTATTTCTAGACCATGTGTATTGTCTCTCATAAATATTTTATAAATTTCCAATGCTCAAATTCACTCTCTGACAAAATTTCTTCAAAAGCTGTCCATTCTTATTATCTACATCATCAATTTCTTCAATACGTCCATTCATATTCCCTATAACCATTATTCTCTTCTCCTTTTCTTTAAAACTCTGTATATCCTTAACTAGGCACTCATATATGCTACTGTTCCACTCCATTATAGTTTGACTATCTCCAGTGGCTATATAAACTATAGGCCACCATCCATTCTTGTCTACCCAACCTTATTTCAAACCGCAAATGTTCTTGACATTTAACAATATTTAAATATTTTTTTGATACAACATCTATACCATCACCCCTTTTTTCTTTTTATTTTCTATTTATATCTTGCCATACCAAATGTTCCAGAATAGCTTCTTCATCTCTTAGATATGTTTCCACTACTGCTAATATGTGGTGTGATGTGATGTATTATGGCTTCTCCTTAAACGAAGTCAAGAATATCTCAGCAATTATGCCCAGATAAACCTGTTAGCCACTTTATTTTACATTCCCCACTCTAAATTTACCCATAATCTGCTCTATCCCATTTCCACAACATAATCTTTGTCAACTCTATAACCTTTATATCTAAATCTCCTTATCTTTTCCCAAACCTAGCATAAAAACCAATAATTCACTTTCTGTATAATCACTCTTTTCGTATTTATTTTTCCACAACTTCATTATATGTACCCTTTCTGTTTTCAAACAAACTTACCATTCAGTAGTGCCACCATGTGCAAGCCTTCATAATCAATGAATGCAGGAAGGTTTGTGCAGAAAATCCCTATCTGGTGTCTACTAATCCAACATTCCCAGAATAGTTTCTAACTTGTGACTTTCATCAGTGAGGAGCATTGGATTTGAGAGTAGTGCACCTAGATCTCAGGATCTAATGCAGCTCTATATGACTATACAAATGAATGAACTTGTGTTGGAAACATTAGGTATTTTCATCTTGGGCTCTTAGCTTTATAGTTAACCAAATAGATAAAAGATGACTGACGGAGGTTGCATTAGATCCTGAGATCTAGGTGCAGTGCTCTCAAATCCAAG
Organism: Epiperipatus broadwayi; assembly: GCA_028023455.1. NCBI lineage: Eukaryota > Metazoa > Onychophora > Udeonychophora > Euonychophora > Peripatidae > Epiperipatus > Epiperipatus broadwayi. The sequence continues at coordinate 1,850,192 of JAQFVV010000074.1, read as the reverse complement.
TCTCCTCACAGATGAAAGTCACAAGCTAGAAACTATTCTGGGGATCTTGGATGAATAGGCACTAGATAGGAATTTTAAGCACAAACCTTCATGCTTTCATTGATTACAAAGGCTTGCACTTGGTGGCACTATTGTATGAAGAGTTTGGTACTCTTATTAATAATATGTATAAGCATATAAAATGGTGATCATGTGATATTACATTTTAATTATTAAATTTATTATAACTGTTATAAATAATTTCAATATCTTTTAGTGAATGCATATATTTACATCAAATAATCATTTGTTCTTTTGTGCAAAGTAAATAATCTAAAATACACGTATTATAATTATTTTTTCCATGGTTTACGATGATCTACTTGAAGATTATTTTATCTAATAACAATAAATTTTATTTTTATCTATAAGTGCTTAAACTTACTCCTATCAATAAACATTTAAAATTATAAATATTGGTACCAAATTAAATATTTAAGATCTTCTTATTTAATGAAGTTCATCTGTCCATTTATATATTTTTATTTTTGCTGATATTTTTCCTTAACACAGACAGATATATTAGCACGTGTTATCTCTATACATGGTCAAATATTCAATCTAAGAACAGCATCATGAAAAACAATTTAATATATATACAATGTAAAAATAGTATAAAAGAAGATTTCTAAATATTTTATTAATTGTTAAATTATATTTGGTTTTAAATTTTCTGATGATAGCATCAATTTAAAAATTAAATATTATAAAAATGAGAAATTAAAAATTACCAGATGGCAATGAAAAAATAATTCATTAAAAAAAAGTCAATGACAAAATACTCACAGTGATTACTACGTAGTCATAGTACTTTTTTATCTACTTATGCAAAATGCCCCAAAATCCCAAAAGTAATTTTCATTAGTAGGAAACACTCACAACAGTCATCATTATTTTTATTGGCTTGAAATTTTTAAATTCAAAATCAACATTCACAAATTAGTCTGTTAATCTAAAGCAGTGTTTTCTGCAGGTCCGCGTGCTCCCGGGCAGTAAAAAGTTTGTAATAATTAATAATAAGAGTTTAAACTTTTAATTAATATAGCCAATTTTTATTTATCTCATTTTTACCCAATTAAAAAAAAAAAAACCAGAACGAAAAACAAAATCTAATCAATCATTCATAAATTAATTTGTTTTTCTAGTTATCACAGATGTTTATGGGGGGGGGGGGGGGTAGAATTAAATTTTTTATTACTTTTCTAAAAAAATTTAAAAAAAAGTTTTTTATTATATAAACTCCATATATATATATAAAACTTTATCTTATATATTTAACATTGTTGTTTTAATCAGTTATAACAATTATGCTTATCTTTAAGAAAATTTATCTATCCTTATTTTTGCTGGTCCACGGAACCTTATCCTTATTTTTACCGGTCCGCAGGTGTGAAAAGGTTGAAGACCACTGATCTCAAGTGATATGATTATATTGTTTTTCTTTCATATGTCATAGCATCGGCCGGGAGGCGATGCCCGCAACAACCGTCTGCAACCAACTACTTGTTTGCAAGGCAGCTGCGCTGACCTCTCGGCCAACAACGCTTGACATGATTATATTGTTAAATGCAGATTAATTAAATGCAAGCTTAAAAAAAACTGAGTCACATTAAAAATATATATTCAGGGTTTTTTTTTTTAAAAAAAGGTAAATGAAAAGTAAACAAATTCTGTAAATGAAAGTTACATAAATCTAGATAAATAAAATATAATGCAATGCTTTTTTTTAAATGTATAAAAGTTAATATAATGCCTATTTTTTAAAAAAATAAATGTTACATATTTACCTTTATAAGCGTCTCTTTATATTGGAGCGTTGGTTTTTTTATGAAATGTCACGATGATTTCAAGACTTTTCTGCGAAAACGAAAAGAAATAATAATAACTAATAAATTGAATTAAAAAAACTCACTTCAAATTCTTAAATAATCCTAAAATCTGTTGTTTAATCAGTCAGCACAAATAAGTTAGAACTAACTACACAGAAAATAAAAAATAATCTTAAATTCAGAATTGTTTACAAGTAATCTCTTGACAAAAGGCATTATAATAAAAATAAAAAGTATTGCTAATTATCAATGTTAATTTGCTATTACTTTACAACTTATTCTTTAAAAAAATTCATATAACATCTACCATTCAATATTAATATCAAAATCTTTAATTAATACATATATGTGTGTATGTAATCAAACTTGGAGAAATATAAATCTCAATTAAAGTATATGATCCATGCCTTAATAACCGTCATACTATTTTTTTTTAAAAAAACTCTCAAATAACTCTGTCTTATAACACATTTCAAAAAAAGAAATCTCATAAGCTACCTAGATAACTATCATCCACATGAATATATTGACAGGCTTAATATTAATTAATGTATAAATAACCAATTCCATAATTAGTTTATATATATATATAAATGCCCCTATTCCAATATGGTGAAATATTAGTCAAAATAATAATTCATTTTATTAATTAAATCTTAACCAATAAACTCTACATCAAATTATGTAATTAACACAGTAATATGCTCAGAAATATATATATTGAAGTGATATGTATATATGGATTTCACACATATACTTCAGATAATGTTATTTAAAATTTTCATTAAAATTTTTTAATCAAAAGCTGTTAAAGCATTTCGTTTACTAGGTGTAATGTATGTATAGGTGGTATGAATATAAAACATATTAGGCCTCATTAGTTCAAAATTGATTTCAAATAAATATGAAATTTAAACAAAGTTTATAAAATTATTAGAAATATTTTAATTACCTGTTGCAGAGTTATTTAACGATTAGGTGATTAGAAATAGCATTATTTTATATAATTAATTAATTAATTAGTTGATAATAAAATCAGCTAATTAAGAGATTGATATCTTATGATGGCTATTTAAAATATTAAAGTTTGTTTTACTGTAATCCTTTTAAAGTTGATGGGTCAGTAAGCCTTGAGCCACAGAGAAGTTTAGAGCTAATCTATAGCTAATGGAGGGTGTATGGACTCAAACTACGATGAAAACTGATTGAATAGATAGGGCAGCTCAGTGGACTATAAAAAGGGATCTCTCGAGAGATATGTAGAACCAAAGAGAGAGAAGAATAAGAAGTTGTTGTGTTTCTTTACTTTTCTGAAAACATATATAATGAAAGAGTAGAGAAGCACACCTGCTCTACTTTGCCAAAGCCAGCTGGGTGTGGGCTTAAAGTAGATAGAAGCTGTCATGGTGTATTGTAAAATCATTCCATTGCTCATTGAATCCAGTTTCATGCAAACTTTATGCTGCTTAAATTAAAAAGTATCCTATAATCTTGGGAAAAAACAGCCATAATTCCACAAGGAATAAATGTCACACCTTTAGATTTGCCTGCATAGTAAATAACATACCACTAAATAAATTTTAAAAACCAATATCAACAGAAGCATATATCAAAGGATGCAATCTAAATCAAGCAAGAATAATTTAAGAGAAGCTTCATTGAATACTGGTAAAATAACTATTACTAAATTCCACATGGAATCTGCAGGTAATACTGGTAAACATAGCTATGTATATATTAAGTTCCACATGGAGTCTGCAGGTATCTGAATTCATAACTGTCAATGGTGAAAAAGGGTAATATTTATGAAGTTTACTTATTTGATCTTATGGGTTTTTTTTATTAACATTAAGATATTTAATCACATATATATGTATAAAAATTTTGTATAAATTATTATAATTTCTCTGGCATATATATATATGTATGTGTGTGTTTAGAGATCTGAATGGTCATAGACTGCCCAATCTTATTATCTCTGTTTTATTAGGTGCATTGACCATTCAGATGCTATAAAATTAAAATTAAAAAATCCATTATACCCCCTTGTGATTTGCTATAGATTTCTCTTGTATTTTGTAATTTCAGTTAATTATTGCAAAAGAGGGTATAAATAATGATTATTTCCACTAGTTTCAAACATATTATGTGTTAAAAAAAGGATTGAAAGATGTTAACAATTTAATTTTTAGTGTAAATCTTGCTGATATTAATGGCCTCTAGATAGAGTAAAGATTGCATAGGCATATGGAATAATAAAAGTCTATAGTTTTAATCAAAATGAGCTTGCAGATTTTAGGATAGTCAGGCACTGGGAATGATATTTGTCAGATGGTGAAATATTAAATTTTTTGTAAGCAATATTTTGATCTTATGTACTATTATTCAGATTGTTATACATATGTATGTGTAGAGGAACCAATGTGTTACTAAAACCAATTCATTATTAATACTCTGAACATTATTTAAGTAAATGTCTCATTCCTATGATAAACACAGACTCATAAAATATGTTTATAATATTTATTAATTAAAACAAATGTACAACTGCATATTTATAATGTATACAATGTTATATCTTCACTTGTTATTGTTGGCTTGGTACAACATTTAGCTGTTACACTACTGTTAATGTAAGGAACTTCAACTTCTCTTCTGTATTTATCTACAACTTGCAGCTGTACTGTGACAACTTGTTTCATGAATAGGTACAGTGACACTTCCAGCTGTTCTGTGACAGTTTGCCTCATGTCTGAATTAGGTTCTAGCAGTTTTCAGTTGTAACATGAATTTGTCTCACTGCTTTAATCATATGGTGGAGACAACATATGTATTGACATTCAGGTCTGACTGTAAATTGTTGTCATCTCCCTTCACTTCCAATTTGACTGACTATTTATAGATAGATCCCCTCCCATAACAAAAACAGTCAGATTCTATGAGCATCATCACCCATTGGCCTGTTAATGCCATTGGGTGTATATTATCTATTCATATATCTATTGTGTTGTGGCAATAAATGCTCAATTCGATCAAAATAAAATGGAATCTAAACTAAGGTGAGATATAATATATGTTCTTTAAAAAATTCTAATAATTGTGAAGCTAATATTCCATTACAATATTATACAACTTCTCCAGGCATCTTTGCCCAAATCTTATATCATTAAAAGATGTCATCTGTGTTCCTCCATCTATCAAAACAACTTCATTCTCAAATAAAAAAGTGATAACATAGAGTTTTAGATCCATATATTGTTTTCAGGGCAGCAAAAAGCTCTAGCAATCTTGATGAATGAATGTCTATATTTTCTTTGCAGTTTTAATTCACCAATTATTTTTTACTTTGCTTGTCAAATATTAAAGTTTAATCTCTATATTGGAAATGACTTTTTACACAGACTTTATTATTCGGCCAAACAGAAATTAGCATAGGTTTCTCTATACAAACAGATTGTCTCAAAAAACCAGTCTAGATTCTTCTTATTAAAAATTTCTGGTCTCATTAACATATCAATTTCGCAACTGCAAATTGATCATTTTAGTGTTCAATGACTATTTGAAATTTAACCCAGATAATAAGTAGATTCTTTTAAAGAACAAACATCAAATTTCCTATGAATATCTTACATAAAAATAACGTATCCCTTAATGGCATTTTGTCAAATATTCATTACAACGTTTATTATGTACAACTATTCATTTTGTGCTCATATTTTTATCATCAATTTTGTTGTTTATTAAAACTAATATAATTTTTGAGCCCCCCCAATTCTGTACATTTATTCTTACGTTTCCCGTCTTCTGCAACAAAAAAAAAACAACTTAAATAATTACGTTTCCCGTCGATAATTATTATTAGGATTTTTTTAACAAAAGATGGGAAACATTTGAATATTCTCTTAGATAAACGTGCAAAATCTTAAAATAACTTCAGCAAAACAATGCTTATAACACTCCGTGCATTATATGTCCTAATTTCCTCACAGAAAACCTATACATAACTACTATCAATAAAACCTGTAAATCTAAAAAAAAAAAAAAGAACACTAAAAATACTATCAACATCTGCCCTCTTTTAGATATTTTATGAATTTAATTTTAACATAAGTTTTTTAAATATTCAATGTTGTGTTACTTTCATGGGTAAAATACATTATTTAGATCATACATTATATCTTACTTTATCTGATCGGGTCTATATATATATGCCTTTAATATTTTTTTTTTTTACCGAGACAGATATTATTTTTCTCTTATTTTTATATGGTGGACTATTTCCATCATCTAATATTAAATGTCTTAAATTTAACTTTGTTTAAATTTTCTAATTAAATTCAACTGTTAGTAATAGCAGAAAGAAGAATACCAGTCGAAACGGTGTACATTAAGCTAACAGTTGAATTAATTGTAAAATTTAAATGAAGTTAAATTTTTCTACAGACTTTCAATATTTAATATAAAATAATGAAAATAGCCCAACATGTAAATACAACTAAAATGCGATCATCACAAATCTTTAGGGAAATATCTATATATGTGTGTGTGACAATTTAATCTAATTAAGTCAACGTACAAGAACTGTCGTTCATATTTATCTTAAGAAATTTATTGTTTTCTAATTATTGTTTAACAATTACAATGAATATACTAAATGGGGAGTCCTTAGGCAGGGCCAGTGTCTATAAGACCCTAAGAATAGGGATTTCGGCTGTGGCTGAGTTCATTCTGTGTATATCCTGTACCTAGGCTGCAGGGTGACGTATGCGGTGTTGATGAGTGTGTGTTGTCATTCATATTTGTTTGTCTAATCTCCAGAATAATGTTTCATTCGGATTAACAGACTAAAATATATAAAATGTGTATTACTTCTCTTTCTTCCTATCTCTCTTTCTATAAAAATATATGCCTATTAGACTTTTATCTTGTAATCTGATTCATAACCAAGTGACCCTTGGAAAATTTTCAGCTTCTTCAGACTTACCCCCCGCGCAGAAAAAGACAGCAAAAACAATTGGTTAGTAAATGTGCATTTAGAAATTCTAATCTAAAAGTCATATATTAAGGAATACTGGAAAAGCTTCCACCATGTTGTCTATTTAAAAATAGCTTAACCTCCAAAGAAACAGTGAAAGAGAAGACAATGACTAGATATCCATTAGCAAGTCCAAAATTGGATTGTTAGCTAGATTGGCTGTGGGCTGCTATATAACAAAAAAAATCCTAAACCTACTTAAAACCTGAAAAAATTTGAAGCTTCATCCAAACTGGATTCAAAACATAAATAATGGGCAGAGGAAAATGCATTAACCACTATGCTCAAGTCCTTTTATATATTAAATTAATTAATTACTACATAAATATACAATCTATTAAAATTATTTTTTTATGATCTCCATGAAAGTTTATAGAAACTAATAGAAAAATGAAGAAATCTTGTACAGAAAATGTTTCTGCCAATGAAACCTATCTTCATCACTCCATGGGAGATTTATGAGATCACATCATTCACAGCAACTTATTTTTATTTAAACAGACACACACTGCTCAATTTATTATTAAAAATCTGAACATGAATTTTATGTTTGATGCAATCTCAACAATTTTATGTAATTCCATAAAAGCAGGTTTGATCATGAAATATTGTCTTGTATTATGTTCTTTTATTTTTCTTAAAATGATTGTAATAGATATATTAAGTGCTTGGTGATGCAAAGTAAAAAAAGCTTAACATTGAAAGCTTTGAATTTAATATGCTAAGCATGCTTTCAATATTCTTTTACTGATATCATAATCTTAACAATGAGTGAGTGAAATTGTTGGTGAAGGATGTGATATAAATTGTATTCAAATTGTATGCAAATATGCTTACATGGCCCTCTTATGTGTAAAAAAAAAAGAATGATGCTGAATGTAAGATAAAGGAAGCCTATCATATTGTTAATAATCATAATGCTAAAAACAAAAAGTAACCCTGCTTCCCTGTCTCTAAAAAGTGGGTCATATAAGCATATTTGCATACAATTTACATAGTGTTTATATCACACCTTCACCCAAATTTTACTCATTCATTACTACGATTATATTATCAATACAGAGATAGTGAAAGCATGCTTAGTATATTATATTAAATATTTTTGCTATTAAGCTTTTCCTATTTTGCATCGCCAAGCACTTAATATATATATATCAAATATTGTTATAAATAAGTTTCTATAAATTTCCATAAAGGGCATAATCAAAAATAAATAAAATCAAATATTTGTACTAGATACCTTTTTTTAAATATAATTTTAAGTAATTTGGCATATTTTAAAAATATCAGAAAATATTACTTAAATCAATATTTTAGTTGTTCCAGATTTCATTTTAAATAATTATATATATAAATTTTGTAGCATTAATTTATATTTTCATTTTTAGCTTTAAATATATATATGCATACAGATATACTTAATATATATATTATAACCCTCTCCCAACCCCAATCCTACATTTTCTATCAACAGATACCTGAGGCGCCAATTCTATTGATAATAGAATAAATTACTAATCTGATCCTGCTTTGAATTACCATTGAGACTCTTACAATGCTGTCCTACCAGTAGCTTAGCTCAGTGGGGGCTACAGAGTTCTATATAAGGTGTAAAATGCATACTAAACATAGGAAGAAAGGTTATGAATTAATAGGAATAAAATATCTATTGGGTTTTACAATAAATAAATAGTTGAAATTGGTTAAGTTCCATCATTTAAATTAACAAGTTATGGTTTAATCTCATCTCTTCCCACCATCTAAATGCATTAAGAAACATTTACTAATGATGGATCTAAATTAATAGAATGAAGATCTAGTACTAATTAACTCTACTGTATGGCAAGTTGAAATTAAATAAAAACAAAATTTGGCACTACTTAACTTTTATTGTACAATAATTTAAAATAAATAATTAATTTAATATCTAATTTAATATAACAGGGAATATCTCAGGGAATTTATTGTATGGCTTATTTTTAAATTTATACTTTACAATAACTACTAATGACCATCACAAAAGTAATGACATAAATTAAGCATTATTCTAATAAACTAGTGGTAGTTAGACAATGAAAGAAATAGGGTACATTTTGATTTCAAGTCATCATCTAAATAATAACTGAGTGCTAAAATTTTCCCAGAGAATCATCAATAGTCAAGCATTTCATATAGTGTTTGGATCAAGAAAACAACATCCTCAGATCTAAACATGTTCATTATTAAATTCATGGAATAGCGCAATCATATCATATTAGATATGTAAGTATGTGTGTACGTGTGGAAACATAGAACACAAATACATTCCAAGAATAATTCTGAACCAAGTTTTTAAATAAATAAAACACTTATTACATGATATGGCTAAATAAACATTTTGTGCTACTACTTTATACTTGTACATATACTGGCCAATTCCAATATCCATGACTGAATAGACTAACACAAGAGTAGTTAACATTAAAACAAACTTCTTGGTATTTTTATTTCAAACCTATACAAGCTATCAGTCGATTCTAATATGCTTATGAAAAGAAACATTTATTGACCCCGACACTAGAATAATTAAATATGAAATTAAACTTCTTTGTCTTTTTTATTTCAAATATATACATGCTATTAGTCAATTCTGATATGCCAATGAAAAGAAATATTTATTGACACTAACACTAGAATAAAAAAAATATGAAATTAAATCATTTTCTATTCTTATCTCAAACATACACAAGTTATCAATCAATTCTGATATGCTTATGATGAAAAAAAACATTTATTAATACTAACACTGGAATACTTAAATATGAAATTAAACTTCTTTGTACTTTTACTTAAAGTACACACATGCTAGTAACTAACTTTAACATTCTGTTAACCAAATCAACACTGGGGTAGTTAAACATTAAAATAATACAATATGGATTTAAACATATGAGTTAGAGGTCATTATCCTTCATAAATCAATTAAATAATTCTATTAACTAGCTACACTTTCATTTTGCTTGCTCATTCAAAATGAGGATGAATCATTCTGAGAATTTAATAATATAAAACTTAAAATAATTGGTATGATATGATTTGAAATATTGGTTTAAGACTTACAAATCAGTGATAGATGTTCTCCATACTTTCAGGTTTAATAGTATTTTATGCATGCATCTGTATGGTGCTACCTGTTATAAAATATTTAACACAGCTATATCCCATCAGTTTACTTATGAAATTGAGATAAAATATAATATGGATGATGTCATAAACCAGCCAAGCTTTAGTAATAATTCTACTTTAGATGTTCTATAAAAGAAATCATTCCACCTTTATTTTTTATTAGCAAACTACATTATACCTGGCTATGAATATATGATGGGTAAAACATTTCAATGGATACATGAAAGACAAGAAGACTTTCTTAACTCTAATCATTTAGTCAAAAAAAATACAGTAACTCCATAACCTTACTCAGAGGCTTAAATACTGGTGTGGACTTTGTCTCATCATCAAAAAACAAGGGAAATACACCACTTTACTTCACATAATATAATCATCATAATATGCAATTGCTTAATCTAAAAAATATAATCCACTCATGATAAGTATTTCGATAAACTAAAGGATAGTTCTCTCAATCCCTGGCAATACAATATATATCATAAACGATTTCTTTCTCCATAGCCACTAAACACATTTCAATATAAGCACAAAAAATTAATAAATTCACTCTTAGATAAATCCCTAATCATTCCACTTATTTTGGCATATCACACCATCCGAATCCATTTGGAAAAGTAAGTCAATTGACTTTCAATTCAACAATTACATAAATGGATTAAACCAACAGACAGGTACACACACATAATAAGGCATAAAATAATTTCAAGTCATATTTAATATGTAAATATTGTAACGACATTAATTAATAAGTAAAAACAATGAATCTCTCATTCCTGCCGAATTATAAATATTTTAAATCTGAAATATGATAATTGCTACTAAATAATCTTCATTGTTTTGAGAAAAGCAAAAGTAAAATGACACTTTTGTGTATTTAATATTAACTAATAAAATTTTGATTTGTGACAAACTACAAATCTTTTAAATTTGAAGCAAAATAATTATTAATAAATGGACCTCATAATTTCTAAAAACTCAAAGATAAAATAATAATTTTATGCTTTTACCCCTTCTTAAAATTAGCTGTTAGTTTCCTAATAGCAAACAAATGTTTCTATCACTAACATATGTGTATACATGTATACAATAAAAATTATATCAAAATAATGATTAATTACCAATGTAATATTTCTTCGTATTATACTTATCTGAGATGATCTTGAAGCAAAAGAAATAATAATTAAAAAATATTAAGACTAATAATTAGTCTACCTATCTATTATACACAAAAAATATATAAATAAATAATTAAATCTTCTTTAGCTGGGAACATTAAAGTTCATTTGCACAGTCCATAAATAACATATCTTGATCATGTATGAAAATAATGATAATTGTAAAATGAATAGGTATTAGTAGACACATAACAATTTTCTGCAGGGAGACAATACACATTTGGATCCAATTAAAGAGCATTTCAAAAGTTCTTAGCAATAGCTAACTGAAATTGTTGATAATAACACATGCAAAACATTCAGTAATGGCAAATAAATATTTACTACTGCAGATTTGGTAATAATTTACTGTTTAACTAATTACATTTATCAAGGCATTTGTGCTGATTTATCAAAAGTCATCCATTAGGCAAATAACTGATTATTCCATAATATTCACTTAAGTCTACTGAAGCAATGGATCTGTAGGCCAGATCCATGCTTCATGACTTTTTAGATTGCTAAACTAGGATCGAACCAGATCCACGTGTGTAACAAAGTTTATAAAACTTTCCATCTGCCATCTTATATACATTTAATTTTTAGACCAGCTAATAAGTGAATAAAATATCAATTTTTCTATTTAAAATTTTTAATTATAAATATTGGAGGGGTCCTGATATATATATATGTGCAAATACATATATATATAATTACAGACAGAAACTTTTATAAAAATCAATAAATACATTTTTAATATTCTTTTTTTTTTAAAGTCAATGTATTTTATTCTAGAGATTTACTTTCGTGATAAACCCTGCTAACATTCTTTAGCATAAAACAAAAGAAAGTCCATTAACAAAATAGTAATGGAATTTCTAATTAAATTAAAAGTAAAACAGAAAAGATATTTGAAACAAAAATTCTTCAAATCTACATTAAATTAAAAATAGATTTGAAACAATAAAATCATTGGGTTTTTCGGGAGAGTAGATCTTAAGAATACAATACAAAAATATTTTAGATCGAGGATTACAGTCACCAGAATTTTATAGATCCACTTGGCCTTGGGCAAATGAAAAGGGGAATTTCCGAAAAGTATTTGGAAAGGGTATAAATAGCCCACGAGAACAATAGGAATCAGCTAGTCATAGATTTGTTCAGTCAGTGTTTGGCAAATCCATGCCATTTTAATTTTTAAATAAATATAGATATGTGTAGAAGCATAGTAGTGGGATAATGGTCCTTAGCCTGCCCATTTTTCCATTATCCCAAGTATGATCACCAAAGTACTATAAACCAGAGAAACTTCATCAAATGTTTAAATGTTGGACTGCCAAACTGTCAAACTTTTAAATCAAACTCATAGCTAGCTATACCTGTGTAAAAATTATGAAAGACCACTCCAAATTCATATTTCATCATGAGACATAGATTTCCAAAAGAAACTCAGAATAAATTAGGTAATTTTTTTTTTCAATTGTTCATTTCTAACCATCTAATTTATTTTTCAAATTCCAGTTGACGTTATAATTTAATTTTGTTACAACTAAAGTCTTCCTAAATGAAATTCCCCCTAATTAAATGTAGCTATTTTATTAACTAAACTCTGTAACCTTGACTTGCTATAAATTTAAATTTAATGTCTCTGCTCTAATTGTGTCTGTCTTAAAATTATGCCTCTATTAATGCAAAACTTTTCTCTTAAAGTGGTTTAGAAAAATTATTATTATTTACTTCTGAATGTATTTGTTAAAGATTTATAAATGTCTGATTTAAAATGATATCTATATGCCAATTTGTTCCATCTTGACAAAAGTTTTATAATTAAATAATTTTTCTTCCTATTTCCCGACCAACGTCTGTCAGTAAATAAATAACTCTTTTGCTCTAAATGATTATTACTTGGAGCACCTTTTTTGTCAAGATGAAATAATTTTATTTTATTTTATATATTTTGAAAATAGTCTGAACAGGCACTAACCTGTATTCAATGCACTTTTAAAATTCACAATAATCAAGCATATTTTGCCGATAGAGGGATCTTCCAAATCATGACCCAAGATAGCACTTTTATAAAAATAAGAGTGGCAAAATATGCTTGATTATTGCGAAATTTTAAAAGCACATTGAATACAGGTTAGTGTCTGTTCAGACTATTTACATAAGCTCTCTGTGCACTCTATAAATTAATTACTACTCTTTATATATTTTGCAAATATTTTATGCATATACGGTTGAGTTTTGGGGGAGAAACTGGGTCAAGTATGAGATTTTATTTAATTATATTTCATGTTAAAAGAATGAAAGGGAGGGGGTGTTAGAAAGTTTCTTCTTGTAAACAGTAAGAGAGAGTGTAAAATGTTTAATTAAAAATATTGGTGGGATTTTGTTTTGAGGGGAGAGATGTGTCACCCAAAGAAATGATATTTGTAATAATATATTTAGGCTATTGTTGTATTGGTCCGATCTTGGTCAATCCATATAATATCTGTATAATTTTTCATGGCTCAGTACCATTTTCATATACTAATTTTAAAAATCTATTTTTCAGTATTTGTATTTTGCCTTGCCAGCACTTTGCTTGATCGCCCGTTTTTGTTCTTTGATTGCTAAGACAGAATTATAACATGTGATACATTCACAAGCTAAACTTGGGTCAGGATATGAAAGACAAAACTGTGAAGACCCTGGGGCAAGCTGAGCTTAGCAAGCCTTGGAAATTCCCATCCTTTTACCTGAAAGGTCTTAAGTTTTGCTAATTGTGCAGACCATTCATCTTTATTTCTTGGCGCCACTAGAACGGGGCAAGGAAATTGAGTTTGTGCTGGTTATGTCATGTCAAATTCTGGGTCTGATTAATTTCTTTTGTGTCTGAGCACTTCATGGTGGGTTGATGATGATCTGATAATATTATTTATACTATCAGTGAAATATTTAGTTGCAAATATCACGATCCATTTACATTTAAGCGAGTCACTCTCTTTGAGGCCAATTCCTAAAAATATGATCAAATTATTTCTCTCTTAAAATCATTTTTACTTATATTAAAGTTACTAAAAATATGGCTGTTTAAATATTTGTTTCTTACATCACATACTTGAATGGGCATCTACCATAGAACTTTAATCATTTCATCTGTTTAATTTGGCATATAAACTATACCACTCCCTTACATGAGGCATAATGAGTGACAAGATTGAAATTGATATTAATAAATAATGAAATAAATCAATGAAAAATTAAAGAATTATAAAGATGTTTTTATTAAATATATATGTGAATTTAATCTACCTGTGGTTCGTTTTCATTAATTTTATTCTAAAATCAGTGTTTCTATTTAATTATTGTCCTGCTATCTGATGACTCAAGGTCACACATATACCATTCCTATTTTTAAGTTCATGAATAGGTGTAATTAGAATAAATGTCAGAGTTGAACATTAGAATTTAGTTGAGGCTGATGTTCCACTGTTGATACTGCTGGCCGGAGTTTAGAGAAGATTAATCGCTTGCCTCAAAAATATTGTTAATTAGTTGGTAGATTTAGAGAGTGGGAAACAGGTTAGAATCCATAAATATTCTTGATCTTTGATCTCACATATTCCAACAGTCAGAATCAGGAGCTTACATAATAATGTGGTTTTTTTGCATGTGTGGATAAATGATATGATACATTTAAAAATAATATAATGAAGTGAAACTGTTGTTAAAGAAGTATGAGATGAATGAAGAAGTACAAAAAATTACATTCAGTGAGAAAAAATCTAACATGTTATTAATTTAATGGTAAGAGAAAAACTTTAAGATGGAAAATAGGAGATATTTGTTTTGAAAAATCTTTGAGGAGTATGAGATAATTAGACACTTTGTTAATTGGAAAAAGGAGTCATACAGTCAGCTAGAAAATGAAGCTAACAGGAGAATCAAAGAATAGATTGGAATTGATTAAAAATTTATCTTATATAATAAATATGACATATGTAGAATAAAATAGAAAAGAATAATGGTTCCTGCTTTAAAAATTAAAAATGTGCCATTTTGTATTGGCCAGAGAATTCAGAAATATTTACATAAAATATAAAAAAAAGTAGATAGATGTGCAGGGGGTGGTAAATTGTAAGTAGCAATTGAAGCTATTCAAGGAAGATAAAATGTTGTTGTTGTTGTTGTTTTGACAAATTAAAAGAAAATTTAAAATATTTGGAAAATTATAATACATGAAAGTGTAAGGTCAATACATAGACTGTTTAATACAATTAAATACAAGAAATGGGATAATTGTGTAGAATATATGTTCCAGATACATAATAATGAGAAGCATAGAGAAAAAAGAACAGATCATTTGCTTAGAGAAAAATAAGTAAAATAATAAAAAATGAATATGAATAAAAAAATTGTTTGAAGTCAAATAAGAATGAAAAAATATATAAAATATAAAGAATATATAATATCATTAAAGAAAGCTTGTTATTATTTAGTACAAAAACTGGAACTTTAAAAAATAGGAAAGGGAAATAATGATTTGGACTGTACATGTAATTTATATAGAAATAGGAAGAAGAATATTTTTAATTTTAAAGTAGAGGATATTGAAGGGGATCAGAATAAATTGTATAAAAACGGTAAAACAAAAAAAAGATGAGATTTGTTAATTTTTTGATTAGTTTAATGGGAAATCTGAAAATAGGATTGTAGAAGAAAAATAAATAAATCAGTGTTACAAAATGATTTGATATTAAAAAATAAAGAGTAGATGATTTTATTGTAAAGAGAGATAAGGTTTAACTTGACTAACAGGGTAACTAAACATACACAGAAATCCCTAATTTCATTTAATGAAAACAACAACTCTTCATGCCTTTACACATAAATATACACATAAATTCACAATAAAGTGAATAAAAATTATTACTGAACCTCTTTAGAGGTTATTTATTTCTTTGCTTATATGCAAAAAAACAACAACATAATAGCTCATATGATTATTTTTCATGTAAGAATAAGATTAATTACAAGATTATAAACAAAACATTATTTAGAATGCATTTTAAATATAAAAAGAAAATTAAACAAAAAATACAAATTTTAATTTTACCTTAATGGATTCTTGAACTTAAGTTTGTCCTCTCCAGAATTACACTCTCTAAAAAACAATTATGTACTACTTAAAAACAATGAGCATAAAACAATTTTGATATAAAAAATTAGGATAATTATACCATATATATAATTTGATATTCATAATTTGTTTTACCTTTTTTAGTTAATATTTATAACTCTTGATATTAGTACTGAAATAAGTTTGAATATATACATATTTTTCTAATAGATATCTGAGTTTGAACTCGGAATGGGCAACAAGTTCTAATCAATTATTATATTTTTCTTCCAGGTAGATGGTCTACAGTAAATGTAGCTATTAATCCAACATTGTCAGTAAATACCATGTTTCTTCAAAAATAAAACCCGATCTGATGCAAAAGATACTGTAGGGCTTATTTTCAGGGGATGTCTTATTTTTTATGTTCAAAAATCTACATTTATTAAAGTTCAAAAATTTACATTTATTCAAGTATTTCTCTTTACAGAAAGCTGTAAGATTTTTACCCTCGGAGTCCCCCATGATTTCCTTTTTGTACTCATTGCAATATCTCTTTCTTTTTGCACTTATCTTATCTGGTAATCAGAATATTATTCTGTTTAAATTTATGATTAAATCAAGTGCTAATTGAAGACTTGTGAGATGGGAGTAGTAACAAAATATTTACAGTTAAGAATGGTTTGTCCACACAAAAGCAACAAAAAAAAAAATCTAAGCACAAAAATTAAGAAAATGTTTCTATATTTCACATGTGTACATCCATTTTAACATATGGCATATTGAATTATGATTCATATGTGACACAACTACATCCATCCATTATCAAGTCTGTAAATTGTAAACACTTTCCAAATTACTTGTAAGAGTTCTTCTTGAGTATACTTTTTTAAAAACTTTTCTTTAGGAGAAAGATTGATAATTTTACTTAAGCTGGACTTTGATTTTTAAAATCATTTCTATTATTTTAATAAAATCTTTTAGGAGAAAAAAAAAATGTTTAAAAAATCAAACTAATTTTTCTTTTATCTTGAATATTTAAAAGCTACCATGATGAAAGTCTAAAACTAAATCAAGCATTGTAAATCTAAGTATTAAGTATAAATAAGTAAACCCATGAATTAAATTATAAATTGTCCAATATAGTGGCTTGAGGTAGATAAATTATTTCTTTATACAGATAGAATTACATTTGTCGAAAGATGGGAAAATACAAAAAAAAACATTTGTTTAAAACATTAATGTCAAGAAAATTGTTTATTTATACATTCATTACTTTATAATTCAATACATCCTTTGCTTGTCTATGTGGCTGACAATCTTAACTAGAAAATGGAATTAGGTCTTATATTAAAAGCATACTGAAAAATTATGCTAGAGCTTATTTTCTGGTTAGATCTTATTTTCAGAGAAACACAATAGGTAATTAGCTATTTTTAAATGGAGAATAAAACTAGGGTAGAAAATCAGTAGAACATCACCCAGCAATTAGTAAGCTTAGTGAATCATACATTCTTCTTCACTATCTTAAGATTGGCTGTTGGAAAGTTCTTTGATCTTTCATGACTGCTTATACTTTCATGTATAAATCTATTCATGTAGCAGTTAGTGCATAGACTTATACTCTAAAAACAAAATTTGATTATAATTTTTTTGTATAGCAATTGATTTTTATTTTTGACTCAACTCTATATACATATTACTTTGACATCATAGTTTCATCATTCAATACTAATTGTTTTGTAATACATAATTGGCTTTTAATACTATACCCCCCCCCCAAACATAATGTCTGTACTTTATATGTTTAAATGAAACTTTTCTCTATAAATTCATACAAACTAATTTGGAATGATTTGATTTGAGTTTTGTTTAATGTTATTTAGTATATAGGGTATATGAGCACAGACTTTCACATGACTCACCACTCTCCACACTATCTCGTAACACTGATACACTTGAACACATATATGTTGAAAAGATAAATAATCACCAATATATTGTACCGAGACAAAGTCGGTACAGGTATATACGCACACACACGAGCAATGTAAACACTCTATATTTTTTTCTTCGTTCACTTTCAACTTATGATAAAAAAAATAAATGTAGTTTTCTTTCAATGCGTTATAAAATACATTGTAAAATAAAATATTAATATTTCTGATTAAATAGTTTAAGGCTTTCATATAATCTACTATAATAATATTCTCTAAAAAAATAAAATATAAAGTATTACTAATATGCCATTTTAAATCTCAATAAGTGATTTCTACTTGTATATGCCGCGGGGGTAATTAAAAGGGGTTTATTTTTAAATTATAACTGTAGTGAAAGTTAAAAGCTTATAGAAGTGATTTTGAGACAGATTAAATGCTCGACTTTTAAACAAATGTAAGCTAAATTGTTCTCTTAAAACACGCACACATGTATGCATAAAAGGTGTGAATAAGTATGAATTTTTTTTCGAACTGAGATTGCAATGTGAGATTGCATAAACCTAAGATTGCCTCAAGCATATGGATTGAGTGGACATTACGTAGGACACGAACCCCAATGACAACTCAAAGAATATTGAACTCTGGGTGGAGATTCGATCCTCAGATAATAACCAACCCATATAAATATGAATCTAAATCTAAAAAAAAAAAAAAGGCTTTTACACTCCTTTTCTTTTTGCTTGTATTTATGCTTATGCTTATAGTTTTTTCCTAGATTCCTCCGGAAGCTACAACTAGAACTTTTCTTTTTTTTTGCTATCCGGTTTATCCAATATGATCACTGTGAAATTAACATTTAGAGCATCGATCATCATGATGGGCTAGGAAACCCTTCAGTGATTGACCGATGCTCCGCCGCCAGAACATCTCCACAGCTATGAATGATCAACAACAGTACCGTCCGAACATAGTGCTCCAATCAATCTAAGGACGTTGTTCCGTTTAATATACAAGAATCGTCCAAACATACTACGCTGAACTTATGTGAAATGAATAACCATGTATTATGGAAACATCATCTATCAGGTTCGAACCCTCACCAAATTAGAAGCAGCAGAAGACTAAGCAAAATCCTAGGTAAACACTTTATTTTATAATGCTTCCATTCATTCTTTACGTAAACTTAAAAGGCAATCTCGTAATTAATTAAATTCGACTTTCATAAATTAAAATATAAAATGATCTGTAATCCCTCATATTTAAACCCTATTATTTTAATCTCAACTTTCGTAAATAAAAATATCAGATGCTACATAGTTCCTCATATTTAAATCTTAGGACCTTTCCAGTTATGAACTTTGATCCTAATTATTATTTTCTTTCGCAGATAAATTATAACACACACCTAATTTCAAAATGTAAAAAGAGGAAATATATTTTATCATCCATGTTTATTATGCATAATATGTTCTTTTCTGTGCGAGTGCGAGAATGCACGTATGTGCGTGCAAATAAAGCTATTAATCAATGTTTCATTTTTTTATAATCAATAATTTTTTTTTTTTTATTTAAACAAGTCGAGCATTTCTCAAATCATTTTCTATAATTAAATATATATTTTTTTTGAAATTATTATTAAAATTAGCATTTATTCATGCAATTAATTATTTTACTTTTAAATTTGTCTTTCTTATATTTTCTTTGTTTTTTTTTTATTTCTTTCATTCATAAACATCGTGCCGTAAGTCACGATGTTTACTTATTATGTAGTTAACATAGGTTTAAGAGTTGGGAGGGCCTATTAGTAATAAATATAAGTAAATGTCAATAGAGCTAGTATAAATAATTCTATTGGACTGTATGATAAAAGGGGGGATGATATTATAAGCGTCTAATTGTTTATTCTAATGATGCCTCAACCGAACATTCGTATTAGTTATAAATAACCAATGATCCCGTCCAATGCTGGGACCGATCTGTTACTCAACCGATCTTCTTATCCATTGGTTAATATTGTGTCATTTGCCAGAATAATAGTCTTGAAGGCAATTACATCGCGACCCTGAGTGACCCCTATTGGTCCATGCTGGGAGTTCGAGCTTATGGGCAGGGATTAGACTTCAAAATCGTTTTGATATGACGTAAGATGATGCGAGAAATTAAATTGTGAATCAAATCATCGTATCTGGCGCCCTCTTGTGTTGATAATGAACAACTATTGATATAAGAAAAATAAATAAATCTTTACGCTGTATCATGTTTGTTTTGGAGCTCACAATCCCTTTTAGGAACGGTTTAATAGGGAGCCGGTGCAAGGGGAGAAGGGGGTGGTAAATAAAATGGCGCTTCCAAACATGAGGCTAATATAAATAATGTTTCGGAGAGAAGCAAATCAAGACATTAGCCAAAAGCGGCCGAACCTCGTCAAAGACGCAAAACTGAAAAGAGGAAAAAATCTTTTTTTTTCTTCACGTAAACGAAAGTTTGGACGAATAAAAAGGGAAGGAAAAGGGAGAAAAGGAAAATAACAAACGGAACAAAATACAGCGATTCACAATATCGCAAATCTTTTAATAAAACACTTGGAGCCAGAGCGAAATAAAAAAAAAAAAGGAGAGAAAAAAAAAACATAGTGGGAGATGGGGGTGCGGACGTCGATTAATCACTTCTTATCATAAAAAAAAAAAAGGGAAGAAAAAGAAAAAAATCACGTTCCTTTAAGCATCAACAAAAAGTTGTAACATTTTAAATATAAATAGAGAGGGGAAAGGAAGGGAAGAAAAAAAAAAGGAAAAAAAAAAGAAAATTTTTTTTTTCCTTTATTAAATCATAAATGGACAGCAATAACGATACTGCATGGGAGGAGACAGGGGAAAGCCCTATAACGTTCAAAAAGATAGATGTTAAAGAAGAGGCTGAATCAGAAATAAAAATGCTTCTTAAAATGATGAGCCAAATGATGATAGAGATGAGGGAAGATAGGGAAGAAAGAAGGAAGAGAGAAGAGTACAGAGAAGAAGAAAGAAGGAAAAGGGAAGAGGACAGAGAAGAAGAAAGAAGGAAGAGAGAAGAGGACAGAGAAGAAGAAAGAAGGAAAGAGAGAAAGGAGGAGAGAGGTGAATTCATTAGGGAGATACGAAAATTATTGAAGGGAAACACAGGAGAGTCAGAGGAGGACCAGAGCAAAGAGGAAGAAATAAAGATTGACGAAGTAAGGACGGAGATTACCTCAATAAAAATAGAGGTCGGTGCAGCAAAAGCCGAAATAGAAGAAACGAAGACTGAAGTGATAACAGCAAAGGCAGAGCTGGAAGACGTAAGACAAAAGGTGGACGCGATAAATAGAAAGGTAGAAGGAATCGAGCCACAACAGAACGTACCGAGAAAAATTATGGCCAAACGTCTGGAGGAGTTGGAAAGGACATTTGAACTGAGAATAAACCTGCGGGAACCGAGCCAGTCGTGGGCCGAAAGGCAAATAAAAATTGAGATCTTCAGGGCAGGTGAAAACGAGAGTCCGATGGACCACGTGGAGAGCGCCCGGAACCTGTTTTCTGAGCCCTCAAAGCCGGAGCCAGACAAAATCAATATTGCCAGCACATACCTGCAAGGGCCAGCTAGAGACTGGTGGCGAACGATCGAGTTTAAGCCCAGATCGTTCGTAGAATATCGAGAAGAGATTCTACGAAGCTTTTGGAACGCTACCAGACAAGAGGGGATCTACTTTCACATCACCAATGAAAAATACGGGCTCAAACCTAACGAGACGATAACACAATTCTATTACAGGCAGGTGGCCGGCCTCCAGCAGCTACCGGTGTATCACATGATGGAGGAGCAAATCATCTCGACCATTAGACACAACATGCCAACAGACATCAGGCGGATGATGCTAAGCCGGGATGATGAGGGCATCCACAAGATGGGGGATGCCATAGCCAAGTTCGAGCGAGCGGAAGGACGGGAAAGGCATATAGAGAGGCCGGGACAGGAACCATATAGAAAAAAGCTACCACCAGATCGATACTGATGAAAAATTAGTCTAAAAACACGTTGACGAACACGGATTTGCCACAGGAATACGATTACCGGAGTACGCTTTATAAACAACGGTAACTGAAGAAAAATGACCTCGGACCGGAAAGGACTTACACATCGCATCACATCATACAATAACAAGGGGGGAAGGGGGGTTGATAAAACATTATTTTAAACCAAAGCAGACCGCAGATAACTAAACACGAGAGAAAAAATATAATTTAAAGAGAGAAAAGGAATAAATGTCATAACTCTTCTAAAGAAAACTATTCAAGGTAAATAAGTTAATATTTCTGAAAGCCAGTTTAAATTAAAAAGAACGTCACCCGCCTTCGACTAAAATATATGTTGCTCGAAAACACGCGGAGAAAGGAAGCGGATGCCGCCTAAAGAAAGAAAGAAAAGCCGGATCGCGAGAGCGCGCTATTATTGTTCCTTCCCTCAATATTTCCCATTGTGCTAGGAGGTACAGAGCTCGGATATTTTGAATGCTTATTGTTCTATAACTCGGATTATTCGCTACCCCGTAAATGTTGTCGTATTTTGCAGAGGGGACTTCGGAAATGACCATCCTCCTGCCTTCCATTAGATAGGCCGTAAGAGAATGCCTATATGTTCGTAACCTTGCATCGCGGGACTTCAGAAAGGTCCATCCCCATGCCAATCTTCCACCCGGGGTGCCTGTACCAGACTGGGCAAGATATCTCCAACTATGGCACGCCCGCTCTTCGTAAAAAAAAAAAAAGAAAAAAAAAAAAGGGGATTTTTTCGAATTTAGTTCGCAAATGTAAAGTGTCAATCCGAGCCTGACCACATGACCTGCCACTTCGTTTCTTTATGTGAGGGGGAGTTGAACTGTAGGATAGTCGGCTAAAATAAATGATTAAAAATCACACAAAGCGGGGTCAAAAATAAGGAATTTTATTGTGAAAATTAAAATGCCAAGCCTCGCATTTTAATTTTAGATGGATCATAGGGATATGTACCGAGACAAAGTCGGTACAGGTATATACGCACACACACGAGCAATGTAAACACTCTATATTTTTTTCTTCGTTCACTTTCAACTTATGATAAAAAAAATAAATGTAGTTTTCTTTCAATGCGTTATAAAATACATTGTAAAATAAAATATTAATATTTCTGATTAAATAGTTTAAGGCTTTCATATAATCTACTATAATAATATTCTCTAAAAAAATAAAATATAAAGTATTACTAATATGCCATTTTAAATCTTAATAAGTGATTTCTACTTGTATATGCCGCGGGGGTAATTAAAAGGGGTTTATTTTTAAATTATAACTGTAGTGAAAGTTAAAAGCTTATAGAAGTGATTTTGAGACAGATTAAATGCTCGACTTTTAAACAAATGTAAGTTAAATTGTTCTCTTAAAACACGCACACATGTATGCATAAAAGGTGTGAATAAGTATGAATTTTTTTTCTAATTGAGATTGCAATGTGAGATTGCATAAACCTAAGATTGCCTCAAGCATATGGATTGAGTGGACATTATGTAGGACACGGACCCCAACGACAACTCAAAGAATATTGAACTCTGGGTTGAGATTCGATCCTCAGATAATAACCAACCCATATAAATATGAATCTAAATCTAAAAAAAAAAAAAAAAAGGCTTTTACACTCCTTTTCTTTTTGCTTGTATTTATGCTTATGCTTATAGTTTTTTCCTAGATTCCTCCGGAAGCTACAACTAGAACTTTTCTTTTTTTTTTGCTATCCGGTTTATCCAATATGATCACTGTGAAATTAACATTTAGAGCGTCGATCGCCATGATGGGCTAGGAAACCCTTCAGTGATTGACCGACGCTCCACCACCAGAACATCTCCACAGCTATGAATGATCAACAACAGTACCATCCGAACATACTGCTCCAATCAATCTAAGGAAGTTGTTCCGTTTAATATACAAGAATCGTCCAAACATACTACGCTGAACTTATGTGAAATGAATAACCATGTATTATGGAAACATCATCTATCAGGTTCGAACCCTCATCAAATTAGAAGCAGCAGAAGACTAAGCAAAATCCTAGGTAAACACTTTATTTTATAATGCTTCCATTCATTCTTTACGTAAACTTAAAAGGCAATCTCGTAATTAATTAAATTCGACTTTCATAAATTAAAATATAAAATGATCCGTAATCCCTCATATTTAAACCCTATTATTTTAATCTCAACTTTCGTAAATAAAAATATCAGATGCTACATAGTTCCTCATATTTAAATCTTAGGACCTTTCCAGTTATGAACTTTGATCCTAATTATTATTTTCTTTCGCAGATAAATTATAACACACACCTAATTTCAAAATGTAAAAAGAGGAAATATATTTTATCATCCATGTTTATTATGCATAATATGTTCTTTTCTGTGCGAGTGCGAGAATGCGCGTATGTGCGTGCAAATAAAGCTATTAATCAATGTTTCATTTTTTTATAATCAATAAATTTTTTTTTTTTATTTAAACAAGTCGAGCATTTTTCAAATCATTTTCTATAATTAAATATATTTTTTTTTTGAAATTATTATTAAAATTAGCATTTATTCATGCAATTAATTATTTTACTTTTAAATTTGTCTTTCTTATATTTTCTTTTTTTTTTTTTATTTCTTTCATTCATAAACATCGTGCCGTAAGTCACGATGTTTACTTATTATGTAGTTAACATAGGTTTAAGAGTTGGGAGGGCCTATTAGTAATAAATATAAGTAAATATCAATAGAGCTAGTATAAATAATTCTATTGGACTGTATGATAAAAGGGGGGATGATATTATAAGCGTCTAATTGTTTATTCTAATGATGCCTCAACCGAACATTCGTATTAGTTATAAATAACCAATGATCCCGTCCAATGCTGGGACCGATCTGTTACTCAACTGATCTTCTTATCCATTGGTTAATATTGTGTCATTTGCCAGAATAATAGTCTTGAAGGCAATTATATCGCAACCCTGAGTGACCCCTATTGGTCCATGCTGGGAGTTCGAGCTTATGGGCAGGGATTAGACTTCAAAATCGTTTTGATATGACGTAAGATGATGAGAGAAATTAAATTGTGAATCAAATCATCGTATCTGGCGCCCTCTTGTGTTGATAATGAACAACTATTGATATAAGAAAAATAAATAAATCTTTACACTGTATCATGTTTGTTTTGGAGCTCACAATCCCTTTTAGGAACGGTTTAATAGGGAGCCGGTGCAAGGGGAGAAGGGGGTGGTAAAATATGTATTTCATGCTAAACCAGCAATCATCAGTTGGTCCAGATTACCATCTCTACACATATATGCTATAAGTGCTCAGATATATATTAAGATAGCCAAACCTCATACTTTAATGGACAGGCTTCAATCTACTCCACACTCCAACTCTTCAACCACCCATCCAATTGAAAATCTGATGATGGATGCTCAAAGGCCACCATGAGGCTGAGATTATTGTCACACCCATGTTGACCTAAGATCAATCTGACCCCTCATGTACAGGACATAATCCATTTAATACATATACAAGGGATGGGCAGACATCTCTATTATGTAATAACTGAAACACACAAGCTTATTGTTTATATAAATTTACAAAAACGAAAGAAAAAAAAGATTTTTCAACAGGGAACTCCACTCAGAAAAACATTTCAAGATTATGTTCCAAATCGATATAAAAATAAATTGAGAACTCTAATGAGAGGAAAAGAGATAATGATTATTGTTTGTGTTTTCGTTTAGATCTTTAAAACAAATGTAATGAATCTGAGGATATGATATTAAAACTAGTAATCGCTTTTATAACATTGGATAAGAGAAAAAGAAATGGTATCGGAGCTGGGCAACAATTTGATGATTATAGATTAGAAGAGATAATAAGGAGGTCGTATATGAGTTTAAATGTCGAATATAATGGCTTTAGAAACATAAAATATTTAAATTAGCTAACAGAGTTGCTGGGCAGGTAGCCTAAGGAGAAGTTATTTATAGTCACAAAAATGATCAATGGCATACTTGCAGTTAACAACAAAAGAAGATTAAGAATGACTTAATAATGTTTAATTAAGAAGAAGGAAGATGTTAACTCTATTCATAAAATAAGAATTATAATAGATAAAATAAACTTTAATATTTTACAAACTATTGCTTCATGGAAAATAAAAATTAAATTAAAACAACAAAAATATTTGCCCTTTTGAAATGAAAGATACTAAAGTTGTATAAAACAAAATAACGATATTATTTTGACATTTATTCCTCGCTCTCAAAATGATTACATAGCTTGCATTTAATTACATTATTTATGGAATTAAAAGGTCTTCAACTCAAGCATGCCATCAGATTCTATCAATACTTCTTCTTTCATTAAATATTATCCCTGAAATCATTTAATCATTAAAAAAAATTTTATTAAATGTGTGCACTTAAGACATAAGATATACAATGAAATATTAATCTTTCATATAAATTGCCAGTATATCTTTTATCTTTAAAAGCATTATGATATAGTGATAGCACATCTGTATATCAAGGTCATAGTCAGAATTTGAATCCAGACTGAGTAAAAGTTGAAATTTTTTTTAGGTTCTAATCAGAATTAAGTTTTTTTTTCAATGCTTGCCCATATTCAAACAAACTAGCTATCTATTACTGGTTGGTAAATGGGAATCCAGCTATTTTTAACAAAAATGAAATGTGAGTTTAAAAAAGTTCAAACCCTCACCAATCAGCATTTATCAAGCTTGGTAAATCATAGATTTTTTTTTTCACTGCTTTTTAGAGAAACCTTTAATCCACAATGGACTATTTCAAGCTATACAAAAGATAAAAGCTGTCCATTGTCTTAATGTAAAAGTATATTATCAAAAGAAATAGTAGCAAAAGTGTAAAAATAATAAAATTCTATTTTTAAATAGTAATAATAGTATGATGTTTTATTTCTTAAAACCTGTAGAAAATAAAAAGCATTGAATTCAAATATATAAAGAATATATTTCTAATATATTTTGAAGTATTAATTATAATAGCTATAATAATATGAAACAAAAACTAGAAAAGGGGTAGATAAAATAAAAAATTTTGATGAGATGGAAGCAGACAAAATATAAATTCAATCAATTCTAGAAATGATAACATTAAGGATGTAAAATAAAACTCAAAATTATGTAAATTTTAAATTTTATTTTATTATAAATAAAAAATAAAATACAATTTTTACACATTAGTTGAATTTCCATCTCTCAAATTTACTTACACTTCCACAGCTCAACAAATGGTAATGTATATCAGGGTCCCCAACCTTTTTGCACTTAAAAGCACATTTTATAATATGGGCCAGGTGGCGGGCACCATTTATTTTTTCAACCAGGTGGCAGGCATCCCTGATGTATATAGTAATAAATGGAATTATAAATGAAGGTTAAAAAATTTTAAAATAGAGGTTTAATAAATCATATAAAAAATCAAATAATTTAACTAACTTTTAGTTAAATAATAATTTTATCAATATTAATAGCATTATCATCCTTTAGTGCCTGCTGCCAGGCTAAGCTGATTTTGTAAATTATAAATGAATGTGGATGATCTTCTCTGATCGATATTGATCATCTTCTCTATGCCATAAAACTAATCAAGTTTAGTGGTGCATAACTAATATGGGTTCTTCAGTAGGTACTAGGTGGGAAGTTATCTTGGTAACTTCAGTATTTCTTTTTTATTTAGTATTCAGTGGCAATCTTGTAGTATCATTAATGAATGCATTCTGTTGTTTAAGTTGTAATACTCCAGAGAATGGTAGTGTCTTGTAGAAATATTTAACTATCATGTCAACAATTTGATATCTGAATTCATGTTAAACTGTAATTTATTTTAGATTCCAAGTAAGTTTAAAATTTTGTCAGATAGCTAGCTTACAATCATTTCATCTAACCATTCATTAGTGATTACTTGAATGGAGTTGTTTGTTTTGTTCAGTCCATTACTTTGGTATTTGAATATGCCATAATTTTTAGACTGTAGATAAGTACTGATAAACCTTTGACTTTCAGTGGGATAGTTAAAGACTGTTTTATGTTTTTATTTACTCTGGGAACTAGATTCTCTAATTGTTACCTTGCTAAATGAATACAGTATTTTTACATGATTGTCTGTTTTTCCAAGACATTAATATACCTATGTTTTTTTTTTCATTTCAGCTCATAGAATAATAAAAAAATTAATAATAAAACAATTTAATCTCTTAAGATATAATTGAACTACAATTTTTTGTTAATTTTGATGTTATATCGAAACTAAATACAAAACATTTGAATGCATGATCATTTATAACTTCATTTAGTTTAAAAGCAAATAAGCACATTTTCAAACTTAGGCAGTTGTTTAGGGTGGTAAACAAAATTTGATGATTGAAGTGTCATAAATCATAAAAAAATTATTATACATTTGTCCACTGAAATTCAAACAATAAATACAGAGAACATAACTAAAATTAATTATATGCACACATATTATAGACCAGTGGTCTTTAATCCCCGGTCCACAGACCAGTGCCAGGCCACAGAAGTTTTTTGCCCATCCACGCTAGACTGGCAGAAAAGTTTGTAATAACAAAATAATAAGATTTTAAACTTTTAATATAAACAATTTTTATTTATTTTTTCAGCGCATTTTTACCTGGTTAAAAAAAAAAACAGAACAAAAATAAAATCTAATCAATCGTACATAAATTAATTTGTTTTTCTATTTATCACAGATGTTTATGGGGGGGGGGGTAGAATTAAATTTATTATTTTTCTAAAAAAATTCAAAATTTAAAAAAAAGTGTTTTATTATACAAACTCCATATAAATATAACTTCATCTTGTATATTTAACATTAAATACAGATATTATATTTATCATAATCATTGTCATGTAATTACACTAGCTGTGATATTTCCCAACATTCAGGTGAATAACATTTTATTCTTGCATGTTTTAACAATGAAATAATAAATATAGAAATGCAAGCACTTTTATGAGAACTATTGTTATTGTACTTTTTTCTGTAGCAGTATGACTACACAATTCGAGAGTGTTCAGCATGTGAAGGTAAACAAACACCATTACAATACACAATAACTAGTGTGCTGTTTTGGTCAGTAATAACAATTATGCTCATCTAAGGCTAAGCAGTTTTCATCTTTAAGAAAATTTATCTGTAAACTTCTGCCAGTCCGTGAAATCTTATCTCTATTTTTGCCAGTCCACAGGTGTGAAATGGTTGAAGACCACTGTTATAGACCATTTATGCTCAAGAAATGAAAATCAGATATACTAATCTCTAAATATCATTATGATATTAAAACCACATGGTAACACTCATGCACCCAATGAACTATCCATATTATTGTTTATTTGTTTGTTTTTTATAAATATGACCGATTTACAAATACACATTTTAATCAACATTTACTGAAAATTTGTATATCACTTTTTTCCATTTGTAATAGATTTAATTTATATGAAAGTGGTAAATAAGTTGATTCTTTTCATTAATTTATAATTGGTAAAAATGTATTATTTTTGAAATTTAGAATTGCAATAAAAACAAAGTGTGTTTCTTTGAGAACAGAAAATTAACTTTAAAAAACAAAAAAAAATTATAAAATGTAATTGCAAAACTAACAAATTAGATTGTTTTATAATCTAAAAAATTTAAATCATTAGAATCCATAAGTAATACCATTTCTAATGAAAAAACCATCAATGATGGCATTAATATTAATTATAACAATTGTTTAAAAGCTTTTTTTTTTAAAAAAAAGTTAATATTAAAAGATACAATTAAACACATTTGCTATATTATCAATTAAACTAATTTATAATGGATGCTAACTATATTGATGTAATTAGTTCTTTTGCTTAAAAAAGATAGATTCAAATTGCAATTTTATAAAAGTTTTTGCATTGTAGATAAATATTGAGATGGTTATGTATCTTATGACATACAACAACATAATAGTGTGTGCATATATTGAAACAGACACTGTTTCACATATATGTTTATAAGATCCCCCCCTCCCTCAAACTAATAATATTTTAAGTCAGACTAGTAATATTTTTTTTAAAAAACATTAATAACAATTTAAGGAAAACTAAACTTTTTAAAATGAAAAAAAAAAAAGCAAATACGTTTATATTTGCAATTAAAGAAAGTATGATCTTTATTAAAATTAATAAATTCAAGTTAAAAATCATTTAAATAAAAATCTCTTTAGTGCTTTCCAACTCATTCTATATTTCAGAAAAATAATTTGTAATGCAGAATGGTGGTAATTTAACAATATTTAGGTGTTTGTTCACCATGCCACAGGCAAAAGACAATTAGTTAAAAATTTGAAAACACATAGCCAGATAAGTAAAACAATCTGATCCTGCCAAAAAGGATAGCCAATGAGATGGGGGATTAATGGCATGAACATGGATGAAAACAAACCAAAATCAATTGGATTTAGCAGGCATGTAAGGTGAATATGTTTTGATAGAGAGAAAAAGTATAAATAGGTTGGAGAATTCAGATTAGAAGACAATTTTTGAGAGAGATGATTGTTAGATGATGATGATGATGATTATTATTATTATTATTATTATTATTGATTCAGAGATACAAGATTCAGGAATTGACACAAGATTTAGCTACTAGACTACTAAAAAAGTGACTTAATGGAACCATCCAACTGCCTAATGAAAAATCATTTTAATATGACAATTGGCTAGATCCTGGCTCTCTCTCTCCATCTGCAAAACATGTGAACTCCAAGCCTTGCCTAGAAGTTTTGACCATTCAGCTTCATGTTACCCCCAGTTATATAGAAATGCAGTAATAAATGAAGACATGAATTTAGAGGTAAGCGATTACAAATGAATCAATTGCCATAAATTAAAATTATAGCTATTAACTTTTATAAGAAAAAAAAAGAAAATTTTATATTATTAGTCTTAAGAAAAGTTTTCACAATCAGTTATTAACTTCAATCAAAAGTTAACGATAGTTTTTTCTTATCTTAATTTAAAATGAAAACTAGAAATAAAAATTATTACTTAATTATGAACACTCACACACACATATATATGTGTCATATATTTCATTAGTTAAATGCTAATTATTTCATAAAATTTAAGATATATTCAAATAATAGAAATACTTCTAATAATAATTGTAATAATTATTTCAAATGAACCAGCTAAATGGAAATGTCAATCACAGAAATCAAAGATATGGTAAAAATAATAAAATGCTAAATGCTTATGTGCCTATTATCTATATCTTGATAAAATACCAAAATGTATGTATATAAATATGTGTACCTACCTGAAATGTTTTTACAAATCTGGAATAATAATTGTAATACTGATATTATCTGTACATCTACTCAAAATGCTTCTACAGACCCAGAATAAATGATTACAAATATTTATGTATTAATATAATATGTATATCTACCTAAAATGCTTTTACAAACCTGGAATAATAATTGCAATAATTGTAATACTGATATTATCCACACATCTACCTAAAATACTTTCACATACCTGGAATAATAATTGCAATACTGATATTATCTGCACATCTACCTGAAATGTTTTCACATATCTGGAATAATAATTGCAATACTGATATTATCTATACATCTACCTGAAATGCTTTCACATACTTGGAATAATAATTGCAATACTGACATTATCTGTACATCTACTTGAAATCAATAGTCCAAAAACATTTATGTATAATTTGTGTATGTGTACCTGCTTAAATTGCTTCTACAAACCTGAAGTAAATGATTAAAAACATTTGCATATCAATTGTACACATATATCTACCTGACATGCTTTTATCAACACCAGAATATAATTATGAACACTTATATATTATCTGAATCCCTACCTGAAATGCTTCTACCAGCATCAAAATGTGATTATCAATACTTATATATTAGGTGTATACATATATCTACCCAAAATGCATCTTTAGACTTCTTCTCATCATGTGAACAAAAAAATGAGTTTTTGCTTGGATAACCAACCTGAAATATTTCTAGACTTCTCACTATATGAACTATATTGGAAGGACTTATCAATAATTATTTTTAATAAAATTGTTGCTATTAAAAATTAATTTTAGTTGTTCAGTTCCATTTTGCATCTTGCTCACAAGAATCTCATGCCTTCTGAGCTAAAGTTGTAGTAAGATGGAACTCTAGTGGCACCATTTGAAAAACAAACACATAAATTTTTAGATGCTTCCAGTCTCTATGACACTACATCCTCTGATGGGCAGAAAATATTGTTGTAGGGGGAATGATGTCTGCATTGGGGAATGCCAATCGATAGTTCCTTCCTGGAATATGCTCATCAAAAAATAAAACCAACGAAGAGTGGAGTTGGTCCTTGTCCGGTTACAATATATATATATATATATTATAATGGTCGATGGAATCACCCTAACCTATCTGCCATACCAGGGCACCATCAGGACATTTGAACCCGGAAAATTTATATAATAAGCAGATACGCATAGGATAGGTTACACTTTCATCGAACTGAAAGCACCAGTCACTAGCTCAGGGAGAAGCTGAACTTAAAATATCATTCTGAATATTAAAATTTATAATTCTTAATTTTAAATATTAATAAATTATATAAAATAAGTTACTGTCAAAATTAATTCAACAAAACATGTTATTACAATGTACACACACATTAAAATAATAATTCTGAAAATTAAATTAACTAGCAAATATATTTAACTTAGATTATATGCACAGATGGAAGCATTTAATAGATTTAAACACAATTTTAATAAGCGTGAATATGCTACATAGATTACACATATAACCAACCCAATTTCTTTTAATCCTAGGTCAAAATCTCGCATTTAAACCAATGTTAGCTTCCTGATATACAGATGTGACCAATGCAAAATGAGATTATTAACATAACACAATCATACTAACAGGAATTTTCGTCTGTAGCATGATATCATTTGAGAAATAAAGAATCATGGTGGGAAGGAATGAGCCTCTTCCCCATGATACAAGAATGAAAATATTTGAAATATATATGTAGGAGTTGCTCTGAAAAATGAGGATAGTGGTCTTTGCCAGCTTACTGTCCCAGTCAGAGCTTAAGAAAATCAATAGCATAGGAAACATGTCTACGACCATTGACAATATGATGACTACTCTTTTGGATCATATATTCAGGTGGGTTATATGCCCTGTATGCAAATGCAGTACAAGGGAATGAGTATCAATGCAGCTACTCAAATTACATTGACATAAAACATCCGTACACCTATACACCAGCACTGATCCAAGTGTGAAACATTTAGCCCAAAAATTAGCACATTTAAACTAAACAATCTTATGAATCTATGCAGCCATTTATGCTTATCTATTAATTATTAATTTAGACAAAATTTACGAGAATGAAAATGATATCAAGCACATATAAAATATAATAAATAATTTAAAATTCTAGTTAGATAAGAGAGAGATTCTTTTAAAAGTTAAGTAACATTTAAAATACTTGAAAAGTTTGCATTATGCAATTAATGTTCATACTTCATTTTAAAGAAAAGTTTATACTTTCCAATGCTGTAGGTAAAGTTCGTTTTTGCAGTCCTTGATGCATGGTAGAATTCAAAGTTCTTTCCATTTTATATTGTTCTATGTTGAGAGTTAGTCCATTGCTGGCCAGTTTCTCAGGAACCGTCATTTCAACTGCTGCAAACACGGGAAATGTAAATTATTGCTGACCCTTACATTTTGGAGATCTGCAATACACTTATAAATATATTTAGTAACACACAATCAGCAAGAGCAATCCAAAAATCTCCTATCCAACTTCAAAGTTTTCTTTTTATATTTTTTGTAAATTTTTATCAGAAAATTCCAGGATTGATCTTACATGGCTTGACTTTTCTCTGTGCACCGTGTGTTTATTTTCATTCTTATTGGTCAGCTTTCTTTAGAGCGGGAACTCAAAATTTTACCACTAAT
The DNA here is from genome assembly GCA_028023455.1 of Epiperipatus broadwayi. Classification (NCBI taxonomy): domain Eukaryota; kingdom Metazoa; phylum Onychophora; class Udeonychophora; order Euonychophora; family Peripatidae; genus Epiperipatus; species Epiperipatus broadwayi. Next base: position 1,815,830 of record JAQFVV010000074.1, on the reverse strand, counting down.
ATGTTTTTTTTAATTTATTTCCTATATGACTTTATGCCCAAGGGCCTGTTTGCAATTATGTTAATATAGAAAATCATTTCCATTCTAAGATTAAAAATAACTAATTAACAGCATTTTCTTTTTTAAAAAATGCTTTTATATCAAAACAATCTTGTTTTTAGATTTTAAACTTTAAATTATATAATTAGTTTGCCATCTGTGCATTATATATATTAATTTAAATAAAATTATTAAATTCTCTTTATATATATATATATTTTTAGTTGAGGGTAATTTTATATTTTTTCACTTTTATTTGAAAGAAATGTAACAGCATATGCTTATTCAATTACAATATATTGTGCCAGGCATTATCAAATGGCCTTACACAAAGACTGCTGTAATGCAAAATTGTATATATTAAGCACAACGAATATATAAATGTGCTATATTAATAATGGAAGTTGGGTCAGAGCATTAAAATACCCACACACACAAATTTAAAATATTGTATACAAATACACATATTAAAAAACTGATGTATTTTTTGTATTTTATTTTTATTGTTTGTATATTTTTAATATATATCATTTTATGTATTTGCTTTTCTCTGAAAAATTCAAATAGAGAAAGGCAATTGTTCCAACAGAATTGTATATATATATATATATAGTTTTTTTTAATTAATTACTTTTCTAAAAACTAATTTTACTCTGTAAGCAAAGAATGTTAATTGCTTTGGCAAAAATCTGACCCAAAGCAAAATGTTTTGATAATCAATGCTATAATTAAAATGTTATCTTTTTTATTTATTTATAGAAAATAAAAATTCTTTTGAATAATAATAACTGTAATGAAGTGGTCTGCATATTCAAGATGGAAACCAAATATATCAAGCCCTGTTATGTAGAGTTTAATCGGAAAAATATAAAGGAATGTTTATAATCTAAGAGATAAGCTAAATTAAAAGGATTGGCTGATTTACACTTCTTAGGGAGGATATCTGAATTGGTTTTTAGGAGTGGGATTGATAAGTTTTAGTCTGTGCTGTGGGATTCATTCTTTCTTTGGCATTCAAGTCATTCACTACCTTGGCTCCAGAATTTTTCAATCATCTAGCCACTCTAGAGATTAATTTATGGGCTAGAATACTGCTGATATTTTCTAAGAAATCCATTATACAGTTCTTTTAAGAACTCTTGATTTCCTAAGAATTTAATGAACCAGTCAAAATAACAAATGAATATATATATATATAAATATGAAGCAATCTACTAGAAGTTCCAGTAAAATGACCATGGGGTAGACAACCAGCCGATGCACCATTATTTCTCTGTCCAAATCACCCAGATGTGATCATGCCAGTTCCAGCCAGCCACAATGATGACAATAGCTGCCTTGCCTATGCCTGAATGAGATGAAATCCTCACTGCACAGCTAGTTGAATTGAAGCCCACTCAGAAGATGAAAATGCCTACATAAGTTTATTTTACAAATATTTTATTAATGTTGAAATAATTAACTTTGATATTTCCAATTAAATATATTATTATTTTCTTTTATTATTATTAATCATTTTAAAAAAAAGAGAGAGAGATAGAATTGTCTCTCACATATATATAGTGAATTTGCGGTTATTGCAGGCAGAGTGATACAGCTTTTACTTAAATCTTTTAATTCATTTTCTTATTTCAAATTCTAGTATTTTCAACAAAGGTTGCAATTAGATTTTTTTTGTTGCTATTTGTTTTTCTTCTTGTCGTTACTCCTGAAATTTATCATACATGTATAAGAATTTATCAATCGCAAAAAGGAAATAGATACAGTACCTTATGTTGAGTGCTATATAGTATCTGAGCTAATGCAGCCTTATTGACATGTTGAAAAATATGAAACTAGTGAAATATTTCATAGTGCAAATATACATATGCATAGTTGTTGTTTTTTTTGTTATCTTTACTATCAATAAAAAAGGTTTTAAAGTCCTGAGTAAAAGTGTATGCCTGCATGACCGAAAATCTCTTACCTGAAAATATCTGTACATCAAATCACACACAGTATAACTTATTTCTACAGGGTAAAAAAGCTCAGACCACTTCCATTCATTATAAAACATTGTAAATAGCTTTAGGGATTTGTTATTTTTCTTATTTAAAATTGTATTTTATCTATTTCAACACCTCGAATATATATATATGGGTTTGTGATAATTAATTATTTAGTATTTTTTTTATTTATTATATCATCATTAGTATGAAATGATGGTGGGTATTTGAGATTAAATAAATATTTAATCATAATATTAAACTTGTTTCATTTTCGTATTATTATTTATTTGATAAAATGTATTCTTTCCTTATCAACCATGTACTTGTAATAACCATTTAACTTACCCAGTGAAGACCCTAAATGTAGAGTACTGAGCTAGCCACTCAGGATATTGCTCTACTGGGGTGTTAAATCTTATTCTCATGCTCCACTGAACTTATGGTATTGCACACCCTTCTAGGAGGGGTGGAAATTCATTTTTATTCTTTTCTAGAAGTGGTGCACAAAAGCTATCTGTAAATAGACTTTTCAAAGGTGTGTACTTACCATAGGTTTCAAAACATTCAGGCATTTGAGTAAGATATCAACTAAAGGGTGTTTTAACTGGCAGAGTTCTGTCAATTCACTCTTTCTATCAGTTTACCTGGAAATACCAATATATAGGAGTACAGACAATCGGCTAAATTGGTATCTATTTCTTTTCCTGTTAACTCTTGATCACTTCATGCTCAGTGCAAAATTAGGATTAGAAATCCGCAGGGGAGTATGGGCCAGTACAATATATATATATATAACACAAACAAAATTTTTTGTGGATATTTATTATATTATACTGGAATAATGGTTAAAGATTAAATAATAATTTTGAATTTAAAAAATTATTATAAATTAAGCATTGAAAAAGGTATACTTAATGTTTTATTCTGACTTTGGTAATTAAAAAAGAAATCTAAAACAAGCTTGTTTTATGTTACAATAGATAACATTGGTAATTATAAAATTCTACTATCTATTTTAATATTATTAAGAAAGTTTTTTAAATTAAAGCTTGTATAATATAATTTGATAAAATTTAGTATAATATAATTTTATGTTGTTTAAAATATTAAAAAGAACTTTTAGATAAAAATTTGGTTTTAATTAAGGTGAACTGAAAAGTCATTAACTTTTTAAAATCAATATAAAGAAATAATTTTTTTAATCATTGTTTTTAAATTCCATAAGACTATTAAAGGTGGATTAAAAAATTATTATGGAGAGACAACAGTTTTACAGCAATATTATTATGAAGTTATAACTGAATGGAATGAACTGTGTACCCAACTGCTACTACTAATGCAATGATAGTAGGTTAAATTCACATAAAAGCAATACTCAGCTTTTATGTACCCAGATTTTGTGGTTCATAGCCCATACATGTGTATTAGACAGCATGACTAAAGTCTATCAAATTATATAATGAATGGAGCTGAATGAATACAAGAAGTTGCCTGATTTACAACTTTCCCAAAGATGTCAACAAACCAGTCCTGTTTTAGAATGGGCCAGCTTACTAAGAAATTTCATCAGCTATCTGAAGGGTTATTTTACTATGATTTATACATATACTGCTTTATCTATATGGAAATAAGCACAGACAAAGGTACTGTGTTGTATATACAAAGTACATACAGATATCAGTTGGTTGTAAAGGTAAATAATTTTTGACTAAATTATTCAACTGAAACTAAAGTAATGAAATAAAATAATAAATGACCATTTTTAGTTTTATTTATTAAAAGGGAAACTTAGAAACTTTTTATATTGGAGATGAAAAACAAAAAACTTTCTAGCAACTTTTTAAAGACATTTGCAATTAAAACTAAGTTGAAAAAAAGGAAGAAAAACTTTTGTGTAGGATTTTTCTTCAAAGAGGAAAAACTTTCTTTAACTTTTTAAAACATATTCGATAAAAGTAAATACAATTGATAATTAAAAATATTTTATTTAATAAGTTTATTTATTTTGACAAATGAAATATCTTTAAGATATAAACACATTTGAATGCATGCCATATAGATCCACCTATATGTTAAATCAGTCATTATTTATGTATTATTAAAATGAATTGATTTTTATTTCTAGATCAAAATACGAAGAAACTTACTAGAGTATTTTTAAAAATGTTTATAATTAATCAAAAGTACCCGTCAAAGACTGATATTACTTTTTTTAAAAAAAAGAGAGAAAAACTTACTATTAAAATAACGAAGGAATTTTTATATACTTTCAACAAAGAATTAAATGTGAAAATATATTTTTGTTATATTATTTTTATAAATTAAAATTTAATGATATATAAACATCAGTGTGTATATACATTTCTATACATATATATAAAATCAATCCTTAATTATGTGTTATAAAAAACTGAATTTTATTTATAGATTTATGACAAATCAAATATGTTCATGAATTAATATACCACATTTCTGTGTGCTAATATATGTATGTCATATGTAAACTCATTATGAGGTATTTGTATCATCAAAATGTGATAACTTAACATTTTTATTATTGTTTTATGGCAGTCAAATATGTTCAGAAATTTTTATGCCACATGTCTGTGTGCATATATCAATGTGTGTCGTGGAGACACACATATGTAAAATTTAATCATTTTTGTTATTATTTAATGATAATTCAAATGTGTCCATTTTATATTGTACTGGTCAAAAAACACACATCGATCCAACAAACCCCTGAATACAGGTAAAGTACCTCAAGTCCGACCATGTACAAGATAGATGAATCAGGTACATTGTGAATTCTGCCCTATTTACCTATATCCCCAGGTCAAAGATCTAATCAATAGCCTTTTTCGATGATATGATCGAATTCCTTTATTTTCACTGTGCCGGCAGCTGGGTCTTAAAGCATGAGATTCGATTTTATTATATTTAAATGAGAACTTGGGTGATTGGTTGATAGGTATATTTAAAAATCAAAATTTATTTAAAATAAAAGTAAATAAAATGATTCGAGAACACTGGAAGTTTGTTTTAGTTATATATATATTTAAAATCATTAGGCATTCTACATTAATTATTTTACATTAGTTTAAACTCAAGCTCAAAAAAAAATAAAAATACAATTTTTAAATTAACTTCATAATTATATGACTTCATGACGACTTTATTTATATTAGCGGTCAGCATTGACATTATTGAGTTTGTACAATTTATTTTGTGAAGTTTATACATCTTTACTTTTGTTTACATTTATTCTCCTTTTTTTTAAATAGCAAAAATTATTTCATAATTAAATGACCATGGATTTCAAAATTCCCCATACACATTTATTACAAGCTTGTAATCTAGTGGTAGATTTAAACATCTGCCTTACAAACATATATAAGAATGATTATTTTAATGAATTCTTTATATAAGATTTTAAAAAAACATTTCTATTAAAAAAACCTTAATTAAATAGACAATTATAAGACTAACTTGACATCTTACTCCACTAACAGATAAAAAAAATTGATTTCATTTCTCTTTATAAAATTAATAATTTGGATTTTCAATAACTAATGTTTTATGACATTAGTGGACCTTGCTGGCATAGCTAATAAATAACTTTAAAACTGTAAGCGGTTATAATAAAAAAATCTATCAATTAATTATCAAGCAAACAAGCTACTTTAACTCGACTTACAACTATAATCAAACCTATAAGAATTATATAACGTGAATTAGCCAAACCAAATGATTTTAACTAATTACACAAATGAACAAAAGAGTCGATTACTCAGGTTGAAGATCCTTTCAGTAGAATCATTTCCCTATGGCTTATGTATTAGATAGGCAAAATAAAAGCAAAATAATGTCGGGTTAATAAATACACGAATGCAAAGGAGAGAAGAAACATAAGTAAGAAAATACGAGCCAGATTACAGACACTCTTATGTCTATTCCCACGAAGAATAAAAGGAAAATCAATACATCCACATTTTGTGTCCATATATCAATAGGAGATAGGGCTTATGGAGAGCCCTCATATTCGTCTCTATGAATTCTGCTGACAAACCAACTCTATCTCAACCACACTGCCCAATTTCACAGGTGTATGCGAAAAACAGAAGCTAACTCCAAATCACCAAATCTATGACCATTTTAGGTCTGTTCATGAGACTCCAAGCATTCTTTATTAACCCAAGATATTATAATTATTAAATAGGAACGAATTATAATTAAATAGCCTTAAAATGATCTAATACTGCATAGAGAACAACCTGCGTAAACAACTACTTTATATAAATATTTAACCTACAAGAAAAAAAACATACATGTAGAAATAAGGGAACTTAATTCTTGAAAAAATCCCCCTTCCCTCTTTCCTAACTTAAAAAAAGGCATGATAATTAACTGACGCTATCCAGCGGTGCTGTTACTAGGTCAAAAATCTATAGCATATTTTATTCGGTTTTGAATTACAGAAATATCAAATAATAGAATCCCATTCTGGGAAATCTATAATAAAACTATTCAAAACTTACGGTAATTTTATTTAGAAATATATATATTTGACACAACCTCACTCGTGAAAATAAATCAACTTACTTTACTTTTAAAATCAAATCGTTCATTGTTAAAATTCCCTTTCCCTAAAAAAACATAATTTGCTCTCTTAGCAAACTATGCTCTTAGGACCCCCGTGAGTGAAGTTTGTCAAAATAAAAAAAAATCAAAGCATGAAATAATCTCATGCTAAAATTAATATAAAGCAAATAAATAAATTCATATTCAATTAATTATATATATTAAAAATTATAGTGAGCTTGAGTTAATGAAAACATAATTTAAAAGAAAAGGCTAGAAGAGTCAGTTAAAAAAAATTCTTAATAAACATTAACTTTTGACATTTTTTTTAAGCTTTATGAAACTACATTTAGATTGTAATAATAATTTTAAAATCTTGATGACAGGATTTAAGTTCTTCAGCATTTTACCTGGAGTTCCCCAGTATGAGTTCACGGGTGAACCTTGTTGGCTGGTGGCATTTGAAGGCAGGTTCTGGTAGCAACATAATGGAAGATTTCAGGTCTCAGGAAAGAAAGGGCAGCGATTTACCCTGTTTTACTCCTCAATCATCATAGCATGCTTTCTACAACTCTGTCTGTTCTCTGTCTAGTTCTGGTCACTCTCTGGTCAAAAAGAGCTACTATTTATTACTTCCTGCTGCCTCAGGTGATCTTTTTGAAACAATAGAAATTGTTTTTTATTCTAATTTTAGAAAGTTTGTACCTCGATAAGGATCAATATATTTCAATATAATTTTATATTAGTTTTTAATTTAGATAACAATGTAGAATCTCTACTAATTAATGAATAGAGATTCCACAGTGAATGGATTTTGGTAATTTATCAATGCTTTTAATTTAAACATTTATTTTAAACTTCTTATCGAGGTACAAATCTTTTCAAAAAGGCCATCTTGGATTCTTATACTGAAAAAATTAAAACATTTTAAACATATATATCTAAACTATATAAAAAAAATTCAAAGTTAATTATTTGAATTCTTTTTTCTTTTAATAATAAAATAGAATAACAGTGTGTTAGTATAATTATATGATCCAAAATAAATTTTAGGATTTATTCAGGATGGTTAAAAAAATGTTAAAATATTTTTTTAGAATAATAAAAAAGCAAATATTAGTAAAATACATAATTAGGTGGATCAGACTGTGAAACGGCAAATCTGAATCAGATTTACCATTTCAATATGGTACTGCGCACCTGTGCACATATATATATATGTTTTACGTAAACCCATTCTGAGGTATTGTAAATCACAATGTAATAACTTGAATTTGTTTATGCTAGTCAAAATCAGGTGGCTTAATTTATATGTGGTGTATTCTGCAGACCTTAATGTCATTTTTATTGTTATTACTAAAGTTATATTCTATTTTAAAATTATTCCAGTGACTTATTCAATCATAAATGATTTTTTAGAATATTATATATTGCATCATCTCTTGGTCATAGTAACAGTTATAGAGCTTGGGTTCTCTGAGTTAGATTTGTGCATAATTCTATTATATGAAAGGAGTGTACATTAGTATTTATGGACATCCAGTTGATAATGATAATCCTGGATTGATGCAAGGGGAATATTCCTTAAAGTCCAGGCTCTACATTTTTAGTTTAAGATTTAGTGAAAATTAAGTTTATAGTTGGCCAGAACATTAATTGTACTAAGTGGCTAAAGCATTGATGATGATCAGCATGTTTTAATATTCCAGCATTATTGTTTTTATTATATATTTTCTGATGGATTAACACTTATGTTTGTTCATCCAAGTTATGTTTAAGTAAATGCCCCAAACTGGCAAGGTCCAAATAGTTAACCTGGTCTATAGTAAACCAATTTCAAATCCAGTCATCAGATTGACTGTTGATTTATTTTATTGTTAATCATTCATGATGATGAATGAATATTACTTATATTTATTTATAATGTTGGTGAATTTATAGTTAATTATGCTTATATTTAAGATAGTTAGCTTTGCTGATCTCTCAGAGTGATTTCATGCTCATTACTTTATATATAACACTACTTATATATTAAATATTTATATAAATTTCATTATTTGAAATATTTTGTTTACTTTTTTATTTATTTCAGACTGCCTTCATCCCAAATAACCTCCTCCTCCTTGTACTATTAAATATAATATATATCAAATGGCTACAGAAAGTAATTTACTATTAACTGAAAGGAGGCCATTTTGATTCATCTTGGAGGCCTTAAAACAATTAAGCAGGGCAAATTCCTAATGTCTACTCTACATGTTCTTGTCATTGCAACTATTATTACTATGTATTTATTTATATAGTATATGAAAATGAATGGGTTGCTCACAAACATCTCATTATGTAGCATAGTGAGTTTATTGGTCTTTAACCTCTGACTTTAAGATCAAGAAGCAGCATGGTTGTGAACCCAGGCTGCCATTTGATGACAATAATTTTATTTAGGTACTTACAATTGTAGATCACTTTCAAATGAAGAAATATTGCAAGAATTGAATGAAAAACTGTCTCCTGTTAAATAAGACATTGTTGGACTTTGTGAAGTTGGAAAAAAGATAAAGGGATAATTGATTTAAAAAGTGGACATGTAATGTATTACCAAAACACAGACATTTAAAATACAAATAAAGTAAGATTGATTATAAATAAAAAGTGAAACAACAACTGTGTGGAGATGCATGGTTTATCAGGCAGAGTGACAAGATTAGTTATTCAATTTAATAGCAGTTATCAAATGCAGATAATTCAGGTTTATGCCCAACAAGTTCTCATTCTGATGATGAATTAGAGAATTTTTATATGGATGTACAAAAGGCTTTAACAACATCTTAAAATTGTCATAGAAGACTTTAATGCTAGAATTGGTAAACAAGTAAAAAAAGAAAGTGATGTAGGTAAATTTAGTTATAGTAATGAAAATGAGAGAGTCATAGACTTGGGGACATTTACAAAAGAAGCAAAACTTTATATTATGAATTCTTTTTTCTTTTTTTTTTTTTGAGAAAAAATTTAAACAAAAAATGAAAATAAAAGCATTCAAATAAAGGTACAGCAGAATTTGATTGTGTTTTGACTAATGGAAAATATGTATTTCAAGATTGTAATGTTCTTAATAAATTCCAATACAGGAAGTGATCATTGATCAGTGATATGTAAGATCTGCATTAATGCAAAACTAGAGAAACAAAAATGATTAAGAAAAACAATATTTACAATTGATATTCCTTATCTTCAGAAACATTCTAATGGATTTAAATTAGAACTTGCAAATCGTTTTCAAGTATTAGTAAATTATAAACATGATTCTGATTTGGATGAAATTGATAGGAAAATAACTGATACATTTTTAAAAACTGCAACAACGATAGCTGGTAGAAAAAAGTAGCACTTGACCAATAAAATTTCTACTGAGACTAGAGAATTTATGAAGAAAAGAAGGAATATGAAAATATATAAAAATAATGCATTAAAAATGATCGAATATCACCATAAGACCGATCATAAAATACTATCTCTTCTCTCAACTCTCGGATTTACTAGATTTTCTGTAGGCCATTCTGCTTCAGGTGGAGTCGGTATTCTTCTCAGCAAGTCAACACCACCAAACAGTTTTAGCATTCTATTCCTAGATGCCAATATTATTATCATAGAAATAGACTATTGGGGTTATCCGATCATCATAGCTTATATATATATACAGCCAAAGACACCTCTCAATATCTAAAAATAATCCACATCCTAAATGCCATCAATGCTAACAGAGTCTCCCCTACTATTCTTCTGGGAGACTTTAACACCACATACAATGACTTCAACAAGAGATTTTTGCATCTTATAAATCGCAGATTAATGTGTGGAGAGGGCTTCTTCCCTCCCGAAGCCTACTCTTTCTATACTAAAACTAAAAAGTCCCTGATTGATTTGGTTTACTACACCCCAGACCTCCATTTCAACCTTGATGCAGCCTTGTCTCCTGTTGCTTTCTCTGATCATATGGCTCTAATCTTACAACTTACACCTATTTCAATCCCTGCACCTATTGATGGACCTGGTAAAACCATGCGCATGATCACCCAATCAAATATGACCGAAGCGATAGTATCTGAGGCATACATCCTTTTCCAGAAAATAAACATCCTTTCCCTTCCTGCTGAGGAGGGCTGGTTTTCCTTCATCGGAATACTACAATCCATATTAAATCACCACGCCAGAAAAATCAAAGGACCTAATGGCCTTCTAAATGATCTAACAGACATTAATATACAACTTCAAGCTTTACAGCAAAATTTCACAAATACAGAAAAAATCATCTTCCTTAAAAATCTGTACAAAATTAAGCAAAAGTCCCTTGCAGAATATATATCCATCAGAAGAGCCAAATGTTTCTTAGCACAACAACACTGCTTGACGAGAGACTACCTTAGATGGGCACTGGGGTACAATAGAAAACAAATCACTCCCTTATCCATTAATTCTAATGGAACCAATCTCGTTGGCTTTCCAATGATGCAGCACATCAGCAAACAATTCTGCCAATTAATGCAAAAAGATGGTGCTCCTCCTATAAACAGCTGGTTGGATGCTGGTGACCCCGGCGAACATGGCATCACAGAAATCCAAATCAAAAAGAAGATAACATCTCTCCCGGACGGCGTTCATCCTGGCCTTCATGGCATCCCAAATTTCCTTCTCAAACACCTCAGTCAATTCACTGTGCCAATTATTAAAAAAATGATTGATCACCTAGCCTCCGGCAACAGAAACATAACAGATCTTTACCCAGTGGCACTCGTGCCTTTTATTAAAAAAGCAAAACCACTAAACGACATTAACAATATCCGGCCAATTTCCATGACCCCATTGCTTATCAAGATAATTGAATCAGTCATTAAAGATCAAATCCAAACTCAAATCCTTAGCCATATCTCGTCAAACCAATACGGGAAAAAGGGATCATCAACCTCGCATGCTATGTCCAATGTAACTGCACTATTCAATTACATCAGAGGACATCGTAAATCAAAACCTATTGCTGTCCAGCTGGATGTTGCGGCAGCATTTGATTCAGTCCAGATAAATATCCTCCTGGATATTCTGTTGGAATGCGACATTCCAGCCGGGATTGTTCAGATGATCAGCAATCTGCTCAACAACAGAGAGATTTTTCTCTCTCTTGATGGCAAGATTACACCAGGCTTCAAGCCATACAAGTCGATCCCTCAAGGATCTCCACTCAGTGCCCTTTTCTTCACAGCATACATCAACCCTCTTCTGATGGATATAGAAAAAAACCTCCCAGGAATTTTCCTTCCCTCTCTCAATAAAAACTTCAATGTATTTGCATATATAGATGACATCATGGTTGTTTTTCCCACCATTAAATACCTTCCCCATCTCATGAACATCTTAAACAGAAATACAGAGAAACTTGGCCTACAAATAAACTTTAACAAATCTTCCATCTGGAAGATCATGTCTGGTAAACAAATTAACTCTCCCTTTTCTGCAAAACCCCAAAGATACCTAGGTTTCCCAATCTTCAAAACACCAACTGCAATGGCAAGAGAGATTCAAGATGCAATCCTCCATTCAACTGAAGCCATCACCACGTCACTCTCTAGAGTATACCTTTCATTATATGGAAAGGTTGGCCTCCTCAACATGATCATAATGCCAAAAATCTCATATTATCTTCCATTCGTAAAAATGTCTAAACAGTTTCAAAATAAAATCAACCGATTATGTACCAAACTTCTCTGGAGAGGAAGGACAGTTGCTATTAGCTTGCGAGGCATCCAATGACCACGCAGGTTCAATGGACTGTCATTCCACTCAATACAAGCAATCATTTTACAGAAAACCCACAACACTCTACATAATCTGATCATCTCATGTGGATACTCCAACATTATTAAAAAAAATTACACCGACAGATCGTCCTCCGCCCTCTGCCAGTTCATGGATAGCCTCCCTAATAGACCACTTACAACTTTATAACCCAATAATGCCCTCTAACCTTAACAAAAAAATCACCTTATGGGAAGCATACAATATAATCAACTATAATCAACAACCCATTAAAACCAGCCTAAAAATAACCAACCAAAGACTCATTTCACACTTCAAAAGATGGAGTCTGGAACCCAAATTCCTTGACTTCATCATTAAAATAAATCTTAATGCGCTTCCCACGAATTGGTTCCTTTATCACCGAAGAGGTTTTAACAGCATTGATCCTATATGTGGTCTGTGTGCTCGTGAAGATGAAACCATAGACCATATTATACACCGGTGCCCAAGACTTAAAACACTGAAAGAGATAATTATAATTAATTCCAACATAAGACCTGATATGATTTTCTCACTTGAAAATGCCATTCATAATGGATTTTTTTCAATAATAAGGCTTTCTACCTTTGTCCTTTATTCCATATGGATAGTGAGATGCAAAACTCTCATGGAATTACCCCCGCCACAAATCATATCATTGTTTTATCAAACGCTCAAAAAAATCAAGAAACGTGACCAACTCCTGGCCTCCAGTAAAGTCTTTGATGACACCTGGTCTTTAACTGCTCTTTCATTTTCCTGATTATCAACTCCCACCTACCCAGCATTATAGAATAGGAAATTCTAAAAGAAAATATGCATGTTTATATTAAAAATGCTTATTCCATTAAACAAGTTCTAAGAATCTCATCACTATACCTAACCACATAAGAGTATAACAATTGTACTCTCATAACAAAATCTAGCCAGATGACAAATAGAGCATTATACAATCATATTATTGTACAATTTATTCATTTATCTATCCTTTATTAGTATGTAATCACTATTTATTGTTAATAAAAAATTTTGTTGAAATGAAAAATGATCGAATATCTTGAATTTTGTAAAATGGTGGGGAAAAAAGTTGATAGTAATATAATAAAGTATAATTGTGAACTAGCAAGGAAATCTGTAGAAGAGAATAAAAGACTCAAGAATGCAAAACATTTTGGTAATGGAGGAAATTTATTTCTGTAATATGAAAAAAAAGATGGAACTATGACTAAAAAGTCAGATGTCATCGTGAAATGGGAAGAAGAATTCTATCAAGAATTCCATAGCAATAAAGATCAAGGAAAAGTTTCTCCTACAACTACTATCTCTTCTGAATTGATCAAAATTTTAAATGAAAAAGTGAAAACACGCAATTAAGTTTTAAAAAAGGGAAAACTGCAGGTAATGGTAGAATTATAATCGACATCTTAAAAAAAGAAAAAAAAAAAAAATTGGCAAAGTTATATACCAAATGTTTAAATAATAAAGATGTACCAGATGATTGGAAGAATGCAATATTAATATTAATATTTAAAAAAGATGATAAAAAAGATATTAGAAAGTACAGACCTATCATTCTTTTAGCAGTTTTATATAATTTTTTTATTAAAATAATTACAATTCATTTACAGCGAGCTTTGGATTTTAACCAATCGAAACAACAAACTGGATTTAAAAGTGATTTTAGTACAGTGGATTATATACAAGTATTGAGAAAAATTATAAAATGGACCAATAAATATGAGTTACCATTATGCTTTGGATTTGTAGATTATGAAAAGGCATTTGATTCTATAAGCAGTTCTTCAGTGATTAAAACATTGGATCATCAAGATATAGATCCAGGATATTGTCATATTCTGAAAAGTATTTATAAAAATGCAGGAACAATTAAATTGCATGATGATATTAAAAAGATTAACGCCAAAAAGGGTGTACAACAGGGTGACTTTATATCTCCAAAACATTTTACAGCAGTTTCACAAAAAGTATTTTGTAGATTAAAATGGAAAGCTAAGAAAATAACAGTAAATGGAGATTATTTAAGTCATCTAGATTTTACAAATAATGGAGTTGTTTTTGTAAATAATGCTTTAGAACTTCAGGATGAAAGAGTTAAGAAAGTATAGGATTAAAAAGACTAAAATAATGTTCAATGGGTATTCTCAAAATAAGAAAATAAAAGATTGATAATAATGAGTTAGAAGAAATTAACAAGTACAAATATCTTGGTCAGTTTATTACTACAAATGGAAACATAATGGATGAAGTTAATCATAGAATTAATCTTGGTTGGAGTTATTTAGATAGGAATAACTTAACATTATGTCTACGTGTTTGAAAAGAAATTGTTTTAATAAATGTGTTTTACCAGTTCTTACTTATGGATCTGAGACTTGAACACTAAACAGAAGAGAAATGCAAAGACTTCAGACCACTCAACAAAGTATGGAGATATGTGTATTAAAATTAACAAGAAGAGAATAAAAACTAAATACATGAGTAAGAGAACAAACCGGTATTATTGATATTATTGAAAGAATTAAAAGACTGAAGTGGAGTTGGGCTTGGAAAATTTCTAAAAGAGATGATAATAGATGGACAGTTGAAATTTTAAATTGGATTTCAAGAGATTGTAAAAGATTTAGAAAAATACCAGATGTGAGATGAGTATATGAAATAAGGAAGTGCTCTGGGGATGTGGAGAAGAGCAGTTAAAAAATGGAGAAGATGGATTGAATTTGGAGAGACCTTCATCATGCAGTGGATCAATAATGGTTGAAAATAATGTGGATGACCATGATATATCAAACATGACTCTTACAGATTATCTCTACTGTCTGCATTAGGGAGTAATCCATTCTGTTTAATCTACTCAAAAACATATTGTTAAGCATAATATAATTCTGTCTTACAAATTCTTGAATTAGTTTCTGGATATTCCATACTTTCTAGTAAAAAATTAGTCTATTGGATTTGGAAAGCACTACCATATAGTATCTAGTAATTATCTAAATAGATGACTTTGGAGAAAAATAAATTATGGATTATAGCCCCTAATATAAAACATAACTCACTATGATGTACAAAATATTATTAAATTTTAAAAAAATCACAAGGAATGATTCTCCTTTGCAATTTGATCAATAGTTTTCAGTGTTTTACTTTTTCGCTTACTATCTATAGTGCCTGCTGGGGTCTTTTAACAATAGGGGAAATGATTCTAAAATAAAGAAATACAATTACCTTTCTTCTGTTTTTTTTATTATTGATAAGAATTTTATCAATAGATCAACCGTTGATTTAAATGATTTTTTTAAGTCATATTTTATTTTATTTTGTGAATTACTTTATTTAAATATATCCTTAATAAGCATCACAGTTTTCTTTAGCAATTTGATGTTTTTTCTTAATATTATATAATAAACAAAATTTTTGATTGGAACTATTATTTCTGATATTCAAGATTATAACTGTTTGCTAGATTGGATATTGGTCTATTCACATTTGTGAATGAATAAATAATTTGTTTTGTATGTTATTTCAAAATTTTGTTTTTCATAGTTACTCTTTTATTATTACACTGCATACTTTAGAAAAATTAAAATAAATACATAATCAATAGATAACTTTTAGCTAAGTGCTTAGCTTTGGGTTGGTATTTTTAGATCTAGTGTCTGAACCTACCCTGACACCTCTCTCGAGGAGTGCCAAAGCAGAAACCATGGTCAGACCCCCCGCCCCCCCCCCCCCCCCCCAAAAACAACCCATCCACACCCTAAAAAACAAAAAAAATATAATTTTATTTTTTTTTTTTTTTTCTTACATTTTCTCAAACAATTTTTACTTTTATTATTCTAACACTAAACCCCAACCACCCCCCCTAAATATTAAAGAAAAAACAAATTCATTAAATTTCAATTTTCCCTAAATTTTATTTTTACAATTTTTTGTTTTTGTTTTTTTTTTTAAAATCAAAAACCCACCCCCCCCCCCCCCCCCCCCCGAAGGAAACCAACGCCCCCGAGCGCGGGGGGGGGGGGGGGGGGGAGCGGGACCAGAAAAATTTAAGGCCCGGGCTCGGCCTAACCATTATCTAAAAAAAAGAAAGAAAAATTCTCTCTCTCTCTATAAATCTTAACAAATAATGAAGAGAAAGGGTGATATGAAATAAGAAATGTTTTTTGTTTTTTTTTTTTATATTTTCTACCAAAAACTAATATTCTTTTCCAATTTTTTATTACAATGACAACTAGGAGGGGGCAGGGCTGAAAATCCCTCACCCCCATATAGCTATTTGAGGGGGGTGAAGGGGGGTGGAGATATAAAAATTTGAAAATTTCCAATTTATCACAAACAAAAAAGATAAGTGAGTGGAGTGGGGTGGGGTTGGTTATTTTTAGTGTGGGGGCCGACCCCCCCCCCCCCCCCCGCGGAGGAAAGCACAACAACAACCCCAGGGCGGGGGGGGGGGGGGGGGGCCCGACAAAGAAAAGTTATGGGGGGGGCCCCTGGATAAAAATTTATCAAAAAGCAGGGAGAAGAATGGGCCCCCCCACTGTTTATAACATAAAAAAGAGAGAGGTGAGGTCCTGTGAACTTTGAAAAGAACTTTTACTTTTAATTTGACTATTTTTTTTATGTATTTTGACTATTTTAAAATTTTGTTTCTAGAATCACTTGTATTTCTTAGAGATTATTGTTGTAAGGATCACTTTTATTAGAATTACGCTTATTAATCTTGTTTTTTGTTGTTGTTGTTGTTGTTTTTTTAAAAAAAGCAGTATGAATAATTGAATGATTAATTTCTTAGGAGATTATATGTCATTTGAGTACTTGAAGTGAGAAATTAATCTTTGATCGGAGAACATTTAATTTTCAAGTCTTTACTAACCACTATGCTAAACTGCAACGATACCAAAACCATTAGTTTAAATTCTAAACACAGTAAATATAAGGAAATTATTTCACAGTTTGATTCACATGAAACAATGTTGACTCCTAGACTTTTATTTTTTCTAGTACAAATTAATGAGAAAAGCCGCAATTTTTAAAAAAAACAAATTAAGCATTTATTATGAATTTAAAAGATGGATATATAATATAGATAGGATTTAATAACTAGGAAGAGTTTACTAGAAAGATTTTTGCCAGTGAATTAATAAAAATATAATTTTTAATTTCTTTTCCAATTCAAATATTTAACCTTAATGATTGTGTCTAACTATCAAAATAATTATTTATAATCATTAAACACAAACTTAGGTAAAAATAATATATACAAGAGTATGTCAAAACACATTTACATTTAAGTAACAAAATCGGTTAATCAAACTAAATACAAGCCTGAAAAAGGAATAAATAGCCAATCATTCATATCAATAAATAAAGAAAATTAACAACTATTTCATCACTATGGAGTATTTTGCCACAGAACTATGGTCTCATCATTCCAATACAGAATATTTTCTTATATTCAAAAGCAACAGATTTAATCATATACATATCTACTCATTTAATATAAATAAGGTACATATGAATATTCAAGTAAACCAAGATGGCATCCCATATTTTTGGTGAATGTACAGTTTTGAGGGCTTATAATCTACCAAAGATGTGTTAGTTGTTAAATGAAAACAAAATTAATAAATCGATTGTTAAATTTAAAAAAGGAATAAATTCTGATAAATTTCATTAAGAAGCTTTATTTCAATTTTTTTAAACTTATATTATAACATGGAAAGTGACAGGATGCTCTTAAATTTATCATACTTTGGTTCTCTTCAGCATGTTTCTTTTTGTCAACAGTTTTTTTTTTTTTTTTGGTAAATTATCATAATGATAAAAATTTGGTCTTTCCTGTCACAGAACATAATGCAGTGGAACTATTTTCAAAGGTATAGATAGAATCCAGCCCTCCCAAGAAGTGCTTATTAATAGCCATGATATGATTGCACACTGCCAACATGAACAAAGTGTAAATATTGTATTATTTTTTTTTAATTTTCTGTTAGTAAATTAATTTTAAAAAAATAAAATAAACTATAAATATTGTAATCAATTTTTTCACGATTACTTTTTTAAAAATAACAGTAATAAAAATTAAAATGACATTCCCTAGCAGACATATTTTTTTTTGTAAATATTAGAGAGGGAAAGCAAAACTGGATTTATCAAAAATATGGATTGCTATTTTGGTTTAATTAAAAACTCACAAGTACCATAAATTAATATTAAAAATTGATGCAAAGGGAATGATTTAATATATTCACACTCTTGTTTCAAGACACTTAAATTTGGCATATGTAAATGCATTTAGGTTTGAAAATAATCATTCTTATTTTCTTAATGTTTTTATCTTATGATGAAATGAAAGTAGCCTTGCATTTAACATAGCTGATTCAATATTGTGTGTAGTGCTTGTGAAGAATGTTTATTATCTTCAAAATATAATTATAAATTAATATGTTTATTTATATACTATGATCTAGCACATTTGCCTGAAAGACTCATGTCTTGGAATTTGAGCTCAAAACATTTCTCATATAAACAGCAAAACTCTCCATACAGTATTGCCACCTGTAAGCAAGTGAAGAATTTTTCTTTCTAGTAGTTAGTCTGCAGTCAATTTAGTTCACATTAAATTATTTGACTAATAAATTACATTGAGGTAAACAAAAACAAGGGTAAAATAAAACTATCATCATCTGACAGGTGAGAAATCTACTGAATATTGTTTTCTTCACTATCACTCTGAGAATAAAGTTACTAGATTTTAATTTTAGCAATATAGAATATCTTTTTTTATGCCCTTACTATCTTCCTTTTTCCATTAATGATTAATCAATACTGTATAATATGATTTATTAATTTCTATATCATAAGGATACACTTCTCTTTACTTGATGAATAGTTTCACCATGAAATGTGGCCAGCATACATAAATTAAAAAAAAAAAAAACTGACAAGCGTCAAAAACTGTTACACATAATAGTTAAGTTGGTGTTTACATCATATTTTCATAGATCTTTGTTAACTTTATTTTAAAATCATATACCCCCCCCCCTTAATTCAAATGACAAAAGCTAAATCTAGATATTTAGATACCCTGATAAAGTCTGTGAAGATTACAATAGCAAATTGTCCATGGAGGATTGCAAGAGGCTTTTATCTCACAGTGGACTATTTTAAAACCTTACTTAACCAGTTACTTCTAAGGTAGTATGTAATTTGCTTATACCGAATGTTTCTTATGCATATAAATAGAGGGAATTGAACTCAAGATTTTTTAGTTTATTCGTCCTCCACTCTATCTCCAGCAACCAATACACATGCAAAAAAGATATGATATCCAATATACTTATTTCGTGCAGAATCAGCACTCATTATTTGGACCAGATCACAGTTGGAGAGGTGAGAAGATTGAGGCATGTCCATTAAAGTTTGAGGAATTGTTATCTTAATATAAACCAAGCACTGATTATATATATGTTGGAGAATATGATCTGGTCCTACTGATGAGTGATGATTCTTTCTAAAATACATATAATAGAAATGATGTATCTTTTTTGCATGTGTGTGGTCATGTGTATTGGTTGCTTGGAATTAGAGTGGATGAATAGACTAAAAAATCCTGAGTTCAAGTCCCTGTATTTACATTAACCAATTACTATAAACTTTTCAAAACTGAATTATTCGGAAATATTCATGGATTATATAATATGCACGCATGCGCACATATATTCATGTAATAACTTTTATTTTTATTAATATGAGTGCTCTCAACTTAACTCCTGGAAATCATGTACAATAAATGGGATTTTACGTTGTTGTTAATTTTTCAGCTTAGTGTATTGAAATAGTTTATGATTGCTTTCTTTCATAGAATTTAAAATGGTGGTTTGCTATTGATAGAAATATGATCAATTATAGCCAGAAATTCATGGGACACGGAGCGCGCGGAGCTCGAACTTATTATGAACTCCGAGCAATAAACTATTAGATTTTTTTAAAAAAAAATTATAGCCAACCTTATCCTTACTGTCCTGTTTAAATTTTTGACAACATTAAAATAATAAAAATTAAGTATAAAAAATAATAAAAATAAAAATGAGAGTTTAAACCTAGATTTAATTTTGGAATTGTATAAAAATAATATAGTATAAAAACGAACTTTGGACAACACCTGCTAAAAATAATACAATGTAATTGGTTGATTATATGATGTTTTTTTTTTTTTTTAAGTGTCATAGCATCGGCCGGGACGCGAACCCGCAACCCGGGCAACTGCCTGCAAGTGCAAGGCAGTCGCTCTGATTATATGATGTTCCGCATTAAAATGATAGGTTAAGCACAAATCCACTTTACTAATTTTTTTTTTTTTTTACTTTTCTCAGCTTGGAAACGATGCCGCTACTCTTCACCTACGTTAAATCGCACAAGGCGATTTAGAATAAGTTTTTTATAAATATATCACATTTTTTTAAAATTAAAAATGTACTTGTAAACTTTATATATTATATAATAAAAATTTAAAATTAATTTTACATCTAGTAAGTCATATGGTTTAAATGCAGAGAGATTGATAAATATAATTATTCCTACCTGAAAAACAGAATCATGTTTTCAACTTTCCCAGACTATTCCACTCTTGAGGAAATAATTGTTGCCATAGATATCACAATTAATTTCGCTTAAAGTTTTTATTGATTATTTTTAGACTATTTTGCACGTCTTGTAAATCATTTAAATGAGTTAGAAGAAAGGCAAAACGATAATGACAGATTATGTAATTGTTAAATAATTATTTTCTAACATTTAAAATTATACTAATTAAAAGTTTGGTTGGTGGTTCAATATTAAGTACTTGTACAGAATAACGTATCTATAAACGAAAATATACAGAACACAATATTTAGGAAAATAGGAATAACCGAATTCATCTAAATAATCCGTTTTAAATCATATCTCTTTCACTCTCTCTGTCTATCTTTCTCTATCTCTTGCCAAATAGTTTAAATTTCATTTTAGAGTTTTTAAAAACATGAACAAATCAATAATGTAGAAACATAATTAGATAATTGCCGAGGTAATTTATTAATAAACTTTTTTTAAAAAATCTTTATTAAAATATTAATCAGTTAAACAAAAAAAATGTCATAAATAATTAGATAGCATGTTTACTTTCTGTTTCTAAATATATGTTTTGTTAGACAATATATATATATATGTCAAAAATATTCAGTATTGAAGCATTTTATCCTGCAATCTATATGACTTTGTTAGAATGCATAACGTCCTAAATTTATAATTTTTGATATATATTGGCATCAGGATTTGAAAGAAGATAGCAAATTAATCATTACAAATATCTTTATAGACTGACACATTTCAGCTTTATATCAATATTTAATGACTTTGCAATATGTTAAGTGATAAAGGAGTAATAGAGAAGTAGATTCAAGACTTAAGGATTCTTGGAATAATTTCCTGGTAAATAATGTAAAAATTAACTTCGAGCTAAGGAAAAAAAAAGACTGTTTGGTCAATTAAATAGAATTGTTGTACTCGATCTTCCACTCAAATGCTAAAACAGTAGTGTCACTCACTGCAATCCATAATAATCAATGGATATTAGAAGGTTTGTGCACCAAAATTCTTATCTAGTGCCTATTCATCTGATATCCCCAGACTTATCTCTAACGTGTAGTTTTCATCAATGAAAAGTTTTGGATCTGAGAGTATTGCACTTAGATCTTTGAATCTAATGCAACCCTCTAGCAGCAGTGTTCTTAGATACAAGTCACCTCACTGATGAAAGCCACAAGCTAGATAACCAGTATGAGGATACTGGATGAGTAGGCAGTAGATAGGGATTTTGATGCACAAACCTTCTAGCATCCATTCATTACTATGGTTTGCACTGGATGGCACTGCAGTGTAGAGAGTTGCTACTATTTTAACAGATTGTATAAACATAAGAAATAGTGCTCATATGATATTTTAGTAGTTTGACATTCAAATGCTATTGCATGAACCCTGAACAACTAACCATGTAATAATTTTATACTTATCCTATGCAAAGGTAAAATAGACAAACATACATATAAGTGTGAATGTAAAACAATTACAAGTACTGTTAAATCCATACTGTTCTTAATGTTAATTTGACTAAAGTTCTTTATTATGATCTTAACAAAGACCTTGTATAAATTTGACAGAAGAAAATGTCTGTAAGTTATAGTGTCTTTTTTTTCTTCATATTTTTAAATAGCAATATGAATTTCTTTGCTTAATGCAGTGATAGAATTGTGACTTTGGACTCGAGGTCCATAGATCACAATTCTTTTCTATCATTTCTGGTACTCAAACTTCTTGTCAATTCCAAGCAATAAAGTCTTTTAATTATTTATTCTAATCATCTTATATATGTTTATTATTGAGACACTTAGTATTTTATGCAGCTCAATGAACAATTTTTCAAGTTCTTCATATTCTTTTTGTAAAATATTCATAATAATTTCCTAAAGATTTTTTATTCTTCAAAAATTCAAGTGCACATCTTATTTCTTCATTTAAATTACCACAAACTTCAAAAAATTATCATAATTGAAGAAGCTATTTTGTTTTTCTGATCTTTATTGCTAGTGAAGATTTTCTTCCATCATCCTACAATGTTTAATACAGTCATAGAGAGATAGACTCTGGTGCTTAAAGATCATGGATCTATCAAGCTCTGCCACTTCCAGGACTTAAACTTTTTAAGAACTTTTAAGTAATAAAGCCATTCGGTCATTACTTTTTAGATCATTATTACTAATTCAAAAGACTTCATACTTTTCCTTAAAACCATCTCTTGAATCATCTTTAAAATTGGGGAAAAAAATAACACAATCATCAGCTTACTGTAAATTGAGGGGTGAAGAAGATTAAATTTTTGGTTCTGCTTTTAAACAGATCAAACAAATGTTGTAACTTGATGCATGATTCATTAAGCTATTTATAAACTCTGTCTAACATCAATTTTCATTTCAAATGTCTCATATTTTCCAATATCAGCAAAAATGCTTTCTCTCATTCTATTACATAGAAGTTGTATAATGAATTTAAGTTTTGGTAGCCAACCGTCAAATATCAAACATTGCCAAGAATTAAATATTTTGACTAAATCAATAAAATTAAATTATAAATTCACACTTGCCCCAACACCTTTTTTTTTTCATTTGCTCAGCAACAAAAATTATGTTTATATAGTTTTTTGTTATTCGAAAACCACATTAAATTTCTGGTAACCATTTATTTATGATTGATAGGGAGTTAGATAATGAAATACTAAAATTCCTTGTTAATTATTATCTTTTCTATTGTCTTTATTTTTATAATTTGAACAATCCAATATCCTTAAAATCAGAATATACAACTTCATAGTCTATATATTTCTAAAAAATGAGCAATGATTTTAGAAGCTAATATATCACCACTATATTATAAAATTCCTTCAAGTTTCTCATCAGGATCTAAAGCTTTTTCATTTTTATGATAACAATGATCTATTTTAATTTTAGTTAAGCTATCTTTATTAAAATGTTGATGAATAGCTATAGGATGAATATATCATTAAAACCCCTGAATTATGCATTATTGTGTAATATGTTATCAAAATATTCCCTCCATTTTCTTGAAATATCATTATTGTTTTATAAAAGAATTTCATCCATTGTTTTTATAAAATCATGATTGTATTTTTCAGGTCCATACATTATTTTAAATGCATAAAAAAATCTAAAATGATCATGATTAACAAATGACTTTATTTCCTTTATTGTTTTTATCAACCAATCGCATTTAAGCTTTCTTATCAATTATTCAACTTTGGCCTTTAAATCTGTATATTTCTTATGAAGCTCCAAATTTAATTTATTACTCTTCCTAGCAAAAAATTCCATTTATATTCTTTAATCAAATCTTTTTAAATGCTTTTATTTAAGTTGGAAAATTTGTTTGTTCCTATTTTTGTTTGTAAACTTTAGAATCATTTTTAAGTTAGAATGAAACTTTAAAATTAAGGTTTAACAGATTTAAATTCAATAGAATTGCTTGGAACTTAGTATGTAAGTAAAAATTGCTAGTCAAATCCATATAAGACACTAATCTTTCAGTAGGTCATCTAGTTTTTTAGATATAGAACAGAGGGCAGAAAAATATTGAATATTTTGATATCAAAGTTAAAAACTGTTCTTAGAACCTTAACATGTTTTCAGTAAAGCTTGTGAGAGGGTAGTACAGCAATTTTTTTGCTTTCAATTTAAATTTGAAATTGAGATTTACTGGATCTAAGTTTAATATAATTTTTTGATATTTTGACATTTTTAAAAAATCTCTATCAATTTTAGATAGATGACTTAGTTTCATAGATATGGAAGAATAGGAAGGGAATTTTGATATTAGAACTCCAGGGTTTTAAGTAATACTCATGATTTTCTTGATTTCAATTGTAAGTTTCATTTAACTAAACAATATATTTTTGTTAAGCATGTTGTTGTTTTTTTAAAAAATTTCAATAAAAAGTAAAAATGTCAAACCATTTTCTAACAGAAAAGTAATTTACTTACTGATTTATTTTATATATATATATACTAAATATTATATAAACATTACAAGCATAAAGCTAAACTAGTCAATATAAAATCAAAACTACCCCAAATCCAAAATTAAACCAGACCAGCATAAAAATAATATTAAAACACAACCTAAGGTTTCACTGCTACAAGCAGACTTCTCAAGTGTAAAGAACTACAAAAATTACACAATATATATAATATTAAAAACTACCCACAAATCCATTCACTTCCCATCCACCCTTAATATTAAAAACTACCCACAAATCCATTCACTTCCCATCCACCCTTAATATTAAAAGAACTCTCTTTTAATATTAAGGGTGGATGGGAAGTGAATGGATTTGTGGGTAGTTTTTAATATATATATATTGTGTAGTTTTTGTAGTTCTTTACACTTGAGAAGTCTGCTTGTAGCAGTGAAACCTTAGGTTGTGTTTTAATATTATTTTTATGCTAGTCTGGTTTAATTTTGGATTTGGGGTAGTTTTGATTTTAAATATTATATATACATAAAGAGTATGCATATTATCTTACTGCAGAAATACCTAGTGATATATATATATTTACTATAATTATAATAAAAATAATAAATTTAATGGTAATAAGCTATTATAAACAATCCTTAAATCCACAGAAGTACTTTCGGTTAATTTCTTTTTTTTTTTAATTTAATGGCAGTTGAGACAGGTTTAAGAAATTAACTGAAAGTACTTCTGTGGATTTAAGGATTATTTATAATAGCTTATTACCATTAAATTTATTATTTTTATTATAATTACAATTTTGTTTTAATTAACAGACATTTTATTTATATTACATATTTACTATAAGTGTGAAATTGATTTAAAGTAAAATTATATATATTAGATGAAGTTCATTTACAATATAGTTTTGGTAAACAGTTTTTTTTTTAATTAAAAATTTCCAATCTAAAGCAAAAATGTCAAATACTTCACCTTTAAAAGAATATTTCATATTCTCAATTACTTATATACACTTATTATTATGTACACATATTAAATAGGATATATACAAAAGGTTACATATATTAACTTATAGTAGAAATATCTAGTGATATATATATATATATAATCATTGAAAACCAGTCAACACTTAGACAATCTCAATATCAAGAACAATCAACAATTTCCAAACTATTGTCAAGGCAACCTCCTTTTATATATATCAAACTATAAGGGTCCAGTCAATTTAAAGTGCAATATAGTTTTACGTTTTTATTTTATGTGCCAATAGCAAAGAGTTAAAAATAATAGAGATAAAAAAAATTTAAATTAAATGATTTTATTTAGGCAAGCACTAAAAAGATAAAAATAATTGTTTCTTTAACCACAATTGGGGTTTGATTTGACTTGAAATAAAAGCATGGTGGGTACAGAAATTAATTAGGTCAATTTCTTGTTATAAAAAATAGGGATTGACTTAATTAATTTTTGGATACCCCTCCCCCATGCTTTTATTTCAAGTTAAATCTAAAAATCCCAATTGTGGTTGAAGAAACAATTTTTTTTTCTTTTTAGTGCTCAGTAAATAAAAGTATTTAATTTTTAAAAAATATTTATCTCTTATTATTTTATGATATAATTAAGACTTTTATTCCACCATATATTCTTGAAATATATGAATAAAGATATCTGAAAAAGATAAATGGCCCACAGTTTTGCAATTCATGCTAAACCAGAACTTTTCAGTTGATCCAGGTTACACTCAAAAAATTATATACTTGAAAAAAAAAAGAGATTTAATGGATTAGTAATACTGTGTGATTATGTATAATAAAAAACATATATTAACTTTTAATAGAGTTTGGACTAGGTAGGTGTGATATTTAAAGTGGATGGTGTCAAAGATATGAATGCAAGTCACTAATAACAGAAATATTGTAAGATTGGCAATTAAGATTCTTTTTTTAAGTAAACAAGAAATGTAGAATTATTTTAATCCACAACATACTATTTAAAAGAAATCCATACCCAGTAATATCACAACATTGAAAAAACAATTGACAATTTTAGTATTTAATAATTGTTGGAATTGAGTGCAGTCAGACAAATGCTATGGGGGGGTGGGGTGAATTAGGACTCAATTTTTTTATAACAATTTTCTGTATTAAACAAAATATTCATAATGGTCAATCATGTAAAAATTAATAACAGTAAACAATTTGAGTTTCACAAAATCAATACCATTTATATCAAGGTTTATTATTCCTATCAGTATATGCATTAAATTTTCCAAGCAGAACTATTAGCTTTTTCAGTAATAATAATATAAATGCTATTCAGCAATTACTAAAAACTAATGCAATATTAAAGAAATTAGATCTTTCATTGATAACCATAAGGATCTTCTGCCTATACATACAATTTTTTCAGAGTTGAAACTCTTATTCCAAATCCAGTTCTGAGATAATTTATTACTGAGTGCACTGTTTTATACAATAATCATAACTAAGAATTCCAGTTTATTAAACATATTTATCACATTTTTTAGCATCAAAAAGATTAGAGTCAGAATTGAAGTACATGTAGTTAAAGGTTAAAAATGTAGTTGAGAAAACACCTCAATGCACTAAAATGACAGATGACTTGAAAAACTTAGAATGATCAGATCTTATATTAATGTAAGTAACTGAAAGTAAGAAAATTCAGTGAAAAAAACAAAAAATTATTTGTATTGAAAGCTTTGGTGAACTAATATATTATTCTGGAAAACAGGAATAAATATGTTCTGAGACAACCATTGCTCAGCGTTTATACATACTTGACTTTTATATCTGGTATATTTCACTATGCATTCCTGTATATTACATCATTAACATAAATATAGTAATATCATAGCCTAAAAGCACATCAGTTATCTTTATAAACCAAATCAATTTTTTTCAAGTCCTGATTTCTTTTGCTTTCTTTCTTCGTGCTCATTTTTACAATCCTTTCTAACAATTGTTTCATAATTCTTTTACCTTCAAATACAAAAAAAAAAAATCGTTTTTTATTTGTACTTTCCATAGTAATTTTTCTTATTTTATTTTTTTTTTCAATAATTTTATTTATTTTTTAAATTTACATTTTTTAAGTCTGAATTTTTCTTTTTCTTTTAATTTCTTTGCTTATATAAATAAAAATTTTAAACAAAATATTTATTAATGATTTTTTCTTAAAAATAATATTTGCTAAACCCAGAATATCTTTATCTACTTATTTATAGTTATATTATCCGGTATTTCTCTAATACAATTTTTTTTAATCTCCAACGTCAATTAACCAATTTTCCAAGTATTCAAATCACTAATTTGCTTTATAATGCCCTATCTAAATAACATTTTAAAACTTTTATCTGCTTCATTTATTTATAATTTTTAGTTTTATTTGTATTTATTTTCAGTTCAAAGTTTTTAAAAACTTCAGCATTTAATAAACTTACTTTCTGTATCACCAACTACTACCATTTAATTAGGAAATCTAAAATAATGACCCTCTCCTAATACTAATACTCTCAGTATTACAACAACTATTATTTAACAACCCATCTAAATAAAAACATCAAAAAAGTGAAAATATTTTATATCTTTTTCACTTCTCTTTTCTCTCTTAATTTTACAAATGTTCTCATAATCAAATTTCTCATAAAGTCTTAAGTACTGATAACACATATCTATAATCTATCTAATAAAATCCAGATTTATATTTTGATCAGATTTAGTCAATGTGAATATCTACTCAATATTGCTTAGTTAATACGTATTTACAAGTTCTTAGATAAAAAACAGAATAAACATGAAAAATTGCTCAAACCTTCCCTAGCCTGGTATTATATTTTCCCATTTACTTCCCTTTTCTGGAATAACAAATTTTCTTTCCTCACCACATTTTTGCCACCTAGTGTAAGGTTTAGTAATTAAAAAAGATTTTTTGCTGAACAGCATAATGAAAGCAGGGATCATGTAATGACCTTTGAGGAATACTGTTAGAGAGACTTTTTCCTTCATTGGGCTAATAAAGGAAAATTAATTTTTAAACAAATTTCCCGTAGTCATTTCTTTTTCAGTGTATGTCTTTCTTATTTTTAAATGTTTAATTAAGTAATTTCATTTTACTTTATTAAATACTTTTTTTTCAACATATTCTTCATATAAAAACTTGTTGATTCTCTTATAAATATGTTTATTCAAAACTCTTGCAATTGGCATGCAAAATTAATTCACTGCATTAATTTTGTTTTTTCTCATGTTAAAGTAAAATTAAATGGCTCCTCTCCTGAATTATAAATGACAATGATTGATTTCAGATTCTTTTTCCAATTCTACTTTATTTGATTTTTTTTTTTTTTGTTATCACATATTATGCAAATCTTGTATATTCTTTTCATTTTTTCAATTTATGTAAGATTTATGGTGCTGATAAAATATCAGACTTGAGAACTAAAAATCCATGTATTGCAGCTCAATATTGACATTTGTGATATTTGAATGTCATATGACTTCTCAAGATGATTCATTTTGATTATTTATTTAATTCATCCACTTCTACTAATAGCTATTGTCTCTTCTTGTTTCAGTAGTGCTTCATTTCTGCAAACATATTTTCTTTATTTAAATAGTTTTATTCAACTCTTTATTTAAACTAAATATTTTTTTTTCAGTAATACTTCTCTCTTTTTGCTTCATATAATCTCTCAAGCTTAATTACATCTATTTTAGGTTTCAATTTACTATTAAATTTCTATCTTCTATAAATTTTATACTTTTTTCATTATCTTCTTGCTAATTCAAGAATAGTTTGTTTTTACACTCTTTTAGTAGTTTAGTATCAATACTCAGGTTTCTTTAAAATGTTTCTGAATGATAAATCCATTCGATTTCAGAAGTTAGCATTTTATTAGCAACACCAATCCTGCCTAATAGGATAGTGGTGGCTATGGTTGTAAAAGAGCCAAAGACACCAAAATGTATGGGTGCTGAACTGAGTTCAGACCCATATGACTATATAAGCTATTGAGCTTAGATTGAAAATATTTTTTGTGTTTTCAATTTCATTCTCATAGTTTTGTAGTTAAATAGAAATAAAAGGTGGTTGCTAGAGGGTTGCATTGGATCCTAAGATCTAGATGCAGTGCTCTCAGATCCAAAGCTTCTCACTGATGAAGGCCACAAGCCAGAAACTAGTCTGGGGATATTGGATGAGTAGGCATTAGATAGGGATTTTATGCACAAGCCTTCTGGCATCCATTGATTACTCTGTTTAGCACAGGTGGCAATACTGTATGGAGAGCTTTTGCTCTCTTTACTTAATTCTTTATTTAACACATATGAAAAAATTTACCTACTTTTCAATGTTTCATATGTATTTAATCTTAAAAGTTAATTTTGATTTTCTCTTTATTAAATTGTGGATCTCTTCTATATCATTTCTAAATGTATATACACTTTTAATAATATTTTTTAAATTGCTTTGAATCAATACATAATGAGGTAGAAATTATTGCTAATACTTAAATCTTTTGTTGTTTTTAAATCATGCATTCATTGCTTCCTCATTGTTTTTATTTTGTCAGTCTTTCACTTCTACACTTTTTCAGGATAAGCAATGATCTTTTATAATCTTGTCTTCCAACATTATATCTTATTGTTCAGACTTTTTATTAACATTATTGTTGTGTTTATGCATGATTATAATAAATACAAACTTGTAAAAATATGATTAAATATTTTTTTTATTAAAAAATATAATTTATTTATAACAAGATAACATTGAATTTAAATATACATTAATAAAATAAATCTAAAAAGACATGAAAATAATTAATTAATATCTGTAAGATTATGAAGTAACCATGTTTCTTCATAGAATTTCCCTGGAGCCAATAACTTGTCTCTAGATTTAATTTTGTTCATAATTTCCAAATAAACTTTCCAAGGGCTAAGATTTGTTTGATTAAACACAAATGTGTACCTTGTTATCCATATTGGAAAAAAAAATAAAAATAGTCATTCTAATAATTGAAAAAACTCCACTTGTAAATGCATTTGAGAGTGACAAAACATTAGTACTATTTGGAGGAACATTTTCAATTATATTTTCCCGGAGATGATGAAGAAATGGGCAATCAAAGAAAGGATGTTATAAAGTTTCATCATTAGACCTACATAAATTACACAGTGGATTAATTTTTTGAAAGCCTCTTTTCCAAACTAAAAAATGATTAGTGGGTAAAAAAAGTAAGATTATATTTTAAAATAAAATCTATATATTTGGGTTCAAAAATCAAATGTCGAGATTTTTTAGCAAATAATTTATTAGAAATTTCTAATTGAATTGATCATTTTTCTTGACTATTATATATAAGCTCATAGACATCCCAGTATTTTATTTTATTTTCTAATATATGTCTTGTAATAGGGAATAATCCGACTAAGTATTTCCTTAAATTTTTTATCCAATTACTTGGAATTGGTGGGTTCAAAAGTAAACCAAATTGTGTTTTCCAGCAGATTAAGATAAATGGCACTTAAAAAACTGATTACTTTTTGTGTATAAAAACATGTAATGCATGAAGTCCAAGACCATTGTATTTTCTAGGCATTTGTACTTTAGATAAACTTGTGGCTACACATTTTCCATTCCAAAGCAGTTTGAAAAATATTGAATTGATTTTTTTCTGAAAAAAAATATTAGGCTTAATAACTAGAAGATAATAATTAATTTGAGGAAAAATCATCATGTTCAATAATGCAGTCTTGCCAGGAAGTGATAAAGAAATAGTGACCAAAGATTTAACAATTTTTTTAATTTTGTCAAGAATGTCCTGTTGTATTTGTTTTTTTCATGGCCATTTTAGACAATGCTATTGGATAACCAAGAAAATTTTATGGCTTGGCAGTATATATTGAAAGAACAACATTACCTTTATTAATACTCCAAATTGAAGATTTGGAACAGTTTATATTAAGATTAAATTTAACAGCATATCTATATAAAATTTTATAAAGACTCAGTAAGTTCTTCTGAGATGGAAGAAATACTGTAATGTCATCAACATATGATATATGATGAATCTCTTCCATAAGTGTTGGAACAAATATCCCAATTAGTTCATTTTCAATTTCCTTAAGCAAGGGATTTATATACATGATAAAGAATAATGTACTAATGAGGAATAGATAGATGAGGTTTAAATCCTGGTGTAAGATGACCGTCTAATGATATATGATTTGATCTATTTAAAAGAAGATTTCCAATAATCCTGATATAAACATTTGGAACCCCATAATATTTGAGAAGATTAAATAATTTAGATGGTATAACAGAATCAAATGCTGCAGCAAAATCTAATTGAACAGCAATGGGCTTGGATTTTCTTTTATTTCTCACATGTTAAACCAGTAGAATAAATACTGCATGATCTCATCTATAGAAGAGCCTTTGTGAAAAAATTGGTGTTTATTGATATGAGAGAGTAATTGTGGCTGAATTTTATCTTAATGATAGATTCAATAGTTTTAATTATAAGTTGTATCATTGAAATTGGATGGATATTGGAGAGGCTTGATGGGTTTATATGTTTTTTCATAAAAGGTACAAGTGATATTGGGTAGAGATAAGGAATGATCTGGAAATCACCTGCTAAGACATCTATTACTTTTCGAAGTATGGGTATTGTAAAGTTACTAAGATAAAGTAATACAAACCTTGGAATTCCATGCAATCCAGGGTGTATACTTTCCGGGTAGGATTGGAGTTTCTGCAATATTTGCACATCAGAAATATCATGATTTTCATTTTCATTAATATTGTTCCATATATCACTTATTTTAAATCTATAACTCTGAAGTTTACTTTTAAAAAAAACTATAAATTTTGTTAAGCACATTGATCCCACCAATATTACCATCTATTGAGATAATTGAGTGAGTCAGATGTTTTGTATCACCAATTGCCCATCGAAGATAACTATGAGTCCAATTATGCTGCATAGGTAAATATTTATTTTTCCTCTTTATAGCAATATAATTAGCAAGTATTAATTGTTTGTCAAGATATTGTTTTTTAAGATGTATGATTTCACTAACATTGGCAGCCATCGATGATGATAAGCTAATCCTACTGCCAATATCACCAAGTTCTTTAAGCAGTTTATTCAGATCCTTAGATTTCTTTGTAAAAGTATTAATTAATGAGCTTAATATTCTCACAAAAGATGATCATGCATGTAATGGTGACAATGAAAGCAATTGTATTTTCTGAAAAAGAATATAAGCTTCTGAAAAGATCCATTCAGGAGTATTATTAAATATGATTAAATATTTAATAATAAAAATAAATATGCAAGAACATATTTATAATATGTACAACTATTATACCATTACCTGGTACTATTAGTGATGTATAGTGTCTTGTTGTCATGCAACTATTAATGTATGGGAATTCAGGAACCCTTCTAAGTTTACCTACCATGTCCAGTTGTACCATGGCAACTTACCTCATGAGAAGATATGGTGAAATTTCTGTTCTGTGACAGCTAACCTCATGTCTGATTTGGGTTCTAGCAGCTTCCAGTTTTAACATGAATTTGCCTCATGCTTCACCCATATAGCAAACAGTGTGCATAATGCCATTCAGGTTTGATAGTAATTTGTTGTTGTCTTCTTTACCTTCAACTGGACTATTTACAGCCAGATCTCCATCCATAATGAAAGCAATCAGATTCACTGAGCATCATCACCCAATGGTCTGCTTCTTCTATTGGGTATATATTATCTATTCAAATATCTATTGATCTGTAGCAATAAATGCTTAATTTGATTAAGATAAGATAGAATCTAAACTAGTTCATTAATTGAAGGTAAGTTGGCATATAACAATTATATAATTACTTTTGGTTTTTCATTACCTATTATTTTCCTAATTTTTTTTATAAAAGATTTTTAAATCTTCATCACCATTTTCATTAGCTAATATGCAGATTTGAAGAATCATCAAATATTTTGGAATAGTTTTTAGTCTAACTGTTAACAATTCATCAATTGTAAAATCACTACAAATCATTTTCTTAAATGATGAAATCTTAAATATTGATATTATTTCTAATTTAAATTTTGACAATCACTCAATCAAATATAAAATTATTAAAATTCATAATTATTTAGCTCCTGAGTTTAAAAGAATGCAAAGATCATGAGTTCATTTTAAAAAGTGTTGAATAAGAAAATATATTTTTAAACTTTAAATAAATTTGACGTTAAATATTTAAAAATGTATAAAATTTGATAATTTGATGTTCGATAAGTGATTGTCAAGGTATAATTTTCAATTTAAGAAATATCTGATCAATAAAGATTTGATCATTTGTAAAAATGATATTTTGGAAATGTAATAATTCTTGGGCCACCTGAGATGTTTACTTCAGCTGAAATGCGGCATGGAGGAAAATTATTATTTTTTTAAATGTCTTTGAAAAAAATAGCCTCTTACAGAAAATGTAAGATTCTGGATTTCACTTAACAATATAGTAATTTACCACTTACAGAATTAGTTGTTTGTTTGTTGTTGGGTTTTTTTTTTGCCTTTTGATCCTAAGATAACACATTTTCCAGATTTTTTATTTTGCATAGTTTTTTCATCTTATTTTACAAAAAAAAAAAAAAAAAACTACAATATTTGACATTTATTTTCTAATAGTTATTTTTTTTATTACTGAGTTTTTTACATTCTGCTTACTTATTTTTTGTAATATTTTTTAATTATAAATTTAAAAATAAATTACAGACTTAAATGCTTAGAAATATAACCTCTTTCCATCAATGATAAAAATGGGTATTATTTACATGGTTTTGAGTTTTTCAAAGACACATCACTTATTGGATGATGAAATTCATCCATCTTATTGCTGGTCATCTTCTTCTACTCCTGCCAACCTTTTCAAGCATTGTGAACGTTTTTACTGCATTAGACTGCCTCATGATAGGAAGACAATTTCAAGTTTATTGCTTGTGTTGCCAGTGAGATTTCACATCTAATCTGAACAAGTATTGGGGATATTCTCAAAGCTTGTTAAGAGCTTATTTTGCAAGCTCTATATATAACAAGTATTTACTTGTATGTTTTCTCTACAGCTTATGAAATTTTCAAAAGTATTTATTAGTATCACAGTTCAAAATATCAACATCTTTTTTTGCTTAATTTTCATGTCCAAAAAAAGTCACAAAAAACACTATAGCATGAATAATTCTAATTTTCAATTTGAAAAATATGGTCTTGTATCTAAAAATCTTTTTCAGAGTTATTGTTGAAGAATAATCCAAGGAGGCAAAAATGTCAATCATCTCTATTTATTATCAATTATCATTATCTATTGCATCACATTTTTTGTATCTTCAAAAGCACTCAATAGTTATCAATGAATAGTCTTCTTGCTTGCCTATATGCACTGAAAAAAATACACATTTTATTGGCCATATTTAACAAGTCTTAAATATCACAATGGATGTACTAATGCCTACACCATAAGGCTCTTTTATTTAATTTTGATTCAGAATTATAGAAAGGCTTTGTGGTATAGTTGTTAACATATTCCATGCTATGCCCAAAACCAAATTGCTCAATTACAGATTAAATGAAATATGATATTAAAAATAAATAAAACAAATTCACCTACTAATATTTTTAAAGGCTAAGAGAATAAATATATAACAATTGCATATTAAATTTAGAATTTTAAAAAGTCATAATATATGTTTGTTTTGATATTGAAACTTATATTCCATTTATTGTGAATTTAATAGCAAACTATAACCAAGTTGATAAAATGATTACAAATATTTTTCTGTTTGAATTAAATATAAGCTGTCCAAAAATTTATTATGTTTTAAATTTCTGCTTCTACTTTTTGAAAACTTTTTTCATCCAGTTTTAGATCTCTTCAGAAAATATCTGATTTTATAACAGTTTTGGTTTATTTTGAATAGTTTTCCAAGTAATAACTGAACCCTAACCTTTCTTGTCCATTTATTTTATTCCACAAATAAGGGGTTAGCTAGGATATTGTTGAATGAGGTTTACATATAATAAATCTTAATACTTTGCAAAATTTTAATTATGTTTAAAGTTTATTCTCCATTTTGTTTGCGCTTGAATTTAAAGCAAAATCAGAAAATATTTTTGAAGTTTCATAAATCGTTATGTCGATAGACATCGTTGATATTTTTAAATTGATATTATCTACAAATTAACTATTAGTCATGCATTCCACGTTGATATTTTAAAATTTTTATTATTTACAAAGTCAATACTAATCAAGTAATCTAGATAACAATAATTTTTAATAAGTATCTGTACTGCATTATATTTTTCCATAATCGTCTTTATATATAAATTTAAAAAACTGATAAATCAAATAATAGATTCAAATAATAATATTAATAAAAAAATTAATATAGCGAGAGTTATTGCATAATGTATAAGCTGTATACATGATAAATGTAAAAAAATTGTTAAAATTTCCCTGTTCTAACAAAAGTGCCTTTAAATGAAAAGTGCCTTTGATACTTGAAAAATATATAATACAGTATTTTTAACATTTCGATATTCTAAACACGAATATTTATTTAAGAAGAGTAAGTTAATAAAAATTGATCTGATAGTTATAACCAATAATTGAAAAAAAAAATTGTTCAATAAATAAATTTGTATATTTAAGATCTATCCAATTATGCATCTTAACAATTAAAAGTTTTAATACTTTAATATATTACTTAACATTAATCAATGAATAATAATAATTTAAAAAATGACTAGCGGTCAACAATTATTTTTAAATAAAAATAATATTGATAATATTTAAATACAAGTCTATTGTCTATATTGAATAATAATGATAACAGCAACAACAACAACAATATCTCTTGAAAAATAATTAATTTTTAAAGCAATTTCTAAAACAAGGGAAATATAATTTATACATAGTTCTAGATATTAAATTGTTAAAATAAATTAGGATTAGAATAGGCCAAGCATCAATGATTATGAATCAAGAGCAGTACAGAAACTTCAAATAACTCAAAGAAGTATGGAGATATACATGCTAGAAATAAGAAAAGATTGAAGTTGAAATACATAGATAAGAGAACAAGCACGTCTTATTGACATCATTGAAAGAATTAAAAAATTGAAATAGAGTTGGGCTGGACATATTATTAAAAGAAATAATAATAGAAGGTCAGTTAAAAATTTAAACTGAATTCCAAGAGATTGTAAAAGACCTAGAAAGAGACCACCTGTAAGATCGATAGAAGAAATGTGTGTGGGGTGATGTGAAGAAAAGAAGCTAGAAATCGAAGATGGCTTGAACTTGGAGAGACTTTCATCCTGAAATGAATTGACAATGATGATGATGATGATTGTCAAGTTATTCTAATCTCTTTGAGCAAAGAATATATGCAAATCTAAAAAATAAAATTTGTAAGGAACTCAGTAAGTTATTGGCATATCTACTGTATATGTATATTAAGTTTTCTTCAAAAAGGCAAAATTAATAATTTTGACCAAATGGTAACTGATCAATATCAGTGGTGGTTTAACATTACTTGTCACCTTAATATGCATACCTAGTTAATATTATAACTGCAAGATTTTTAACTTGTGTTATAATAGTATATACAAAAAAAAAAAGACTCAAATTATTTGAATAGTGGAAAAAAAAAAAAACAATAATAAAATTAAAATATAATTCAAAGCTAGAATCAAAATAAATATTATTACAGTAATTTGTTGTTGTTTTTTAAAAAAGAAAAAAGAAAAAATAGTAGTAAATATTCTTAATAAAAAATAAATCGCTCAGTACGGAATCTAAGGGTGACATAGAGCCATTAAACAATCTGGGATAATCTGATAAATATTTATTATCCTTCTAGGGAAAATATTATTTATACGTTATAAAGTTGTTCAAGGAGTTGTTTTTTTTTTCTTTTTGCATAAATTTTATAAATAAATAAAATTAGTAATAAAAAAAAATTATAAAAAAACGTGAAAAACCATCTTGATAAGATAGTATAGAAATTGAAATGGCTGAAATTAATTTTTAAAAAAGATTATATTGGTTCTTTTGTTTGCAGAATGTTTTAAAAAATAGCAACAACTGGAAATTGCATTTCTATATTATTTATAAAGTATATTATTAAATTATCTCATTCCTTATTTGAACTGGGCACATATTGTAATGGTATAAAGTAGGGATAAGGCAGGAGAGATGGAAATCATCATTCTCAAAACATCACAATAAATTAGTATGAGCATAATAAACCATATATAAGTTATAAATATAGCATTATCAGCATTAATTATTGAGAGAATCAACCGTCACTTTTTGTTACTGAATTTGAAAGAGGTACGTTATAAAATCTTGGCTGAATCATCATGTAGCCAATGCCAAATTTAGGGCATATTATACAAGCAGTTTTAACTACAAGCACATATATGCATGCTAAAATAATTATAATAATACTATGCTGGAATCATTGTATCATTTCTGATCATCACCAATGATTTATACCAATAAGTAGCAGGAGTTTACTGGCCATCAATAAACTAATCGTCAAATCTATAAAGTAAAGTGTGTGGATTTTAAAGTTACCTACTATCTTTGTGTCATCCAAACAATTCTAAAGAGAACTATCTGATTATCCAAACACATAAGTATCTCTCTCTATATATATATATTGTACCGGTCAAGCTAGTACATTCGCGCAACAGAATCCAGAGTCCAAGCAAAGATACCAAGCCGACCAGTATGAGATGGTTAGATCTCGAGACTGACCGCACTTCAACTCCTTCACCTGTGCTCCAAGACTCACGACCCTACGGATGACCACCTTGAAGATATATATATAGATATCATTTTAACCGTGAGCCGACATAGGTCAGGGAGAAGCAATGAGACTCATAACAAAAAAAATGGAATTTATTAACTGTATATATTTAAAACTAATTAATGCATCGGAAATCACATATATAATATAAAGAATTTTGAATTGGATTGAAATAAATAAGATCGAGATCAGAGTAATTTATTAAATTGTATGTTTATTTTTGCAGATTAAATTTGACGATTTTTATCTATATTATTCTTGCATTTTACAATTAAAATGCGCGTAGCATCTAACATTTTTGGAGAGCGCTTTAACCTTCTCTCCTTACAATTAAAATTATTTTACATTTGTTGTGCTATTTGATGAAATTAAATATTGTTTTCATCATTTGCTTTATTATCTTATTGATCAGTCACTGCATTGTAGCTATGGGGCAGATTATGCTAATCCCTCTTATTTCATGGTTTTCAGCTAAGTAATCAGACTAAGCCTTGTTTTCACATATATGTGAAACATTTAGTCAAATTTATCTATAATATTATTATTTCAAACTATTGTGCATGAGACCGAAACTAGCTCTTGAATATGTCAGGCAATGGCTGAAATTTAATTTAAGGGAGGAAGAGTTGGCAACCAAAAGAACCAATGCGCTATAGCGCTGGTAAACAGTTATAATAAATGTTGCTCTGCGGATGGATTAATATTTAGGGTTTTGTGATCAACACCGGAGCCCTATGACCGATCGCCATGCTGCTAAAGAGGGTTGGGGTAGCTAACACTATTGCCTGGAATTTGACGTCAGGTCTTATTCGTGTGCGACCCAAGGAGTGTAAGAGGGATGGCCGTTCCGAGTCCCATCTTAAAGAAAAATGCAACATAACGAGAAAGTTTAAATGTATAATAAAATTATCACATCCGCCAAGCAAAAGAGTTGAAATAATTTAATATTTAGCCACGAGAACGATAGCTAATCAATGGAATCATTAGCGCCAACTCTAATATAGCATTTTAATAATCATATGCTATACGTGGGCGTACTTTTAAATATTCTTTGCTTTCTAGTTTCAATCTCAAATAACACATTTGATTACGCGATTAATTAATAAAAACAAAAAAGGGGAAAAAAGTATATTTGGAGGGCTTTTACAAAATGAAATAGATAACAAATATACTTATTCAAGGCTTGGATATTGCTTAGTGAAAATTAAATTGAAATTTACTTTGGGTTAAAACAAGATTCCCATTTTAAAATTGCCAACAAATAATTAAATAATCAAGGTCAAAATAATAATCAGCACATAGCCAATTCTTAACAGTTATTTAAGAGGGTTTCGAAACAGCGTGCATTAAGCTACGATAAATAATTATTAAATGAAGAGGGGTCATTCTCTCTTCTCTTTATTATTAATATTGCATGCCCGCTGTTTCGAGGCATTAGCATATAATTTATATTTAAAAAAAAAATAAAAAAGAAATAAAGAAACCATAGTCACAACTGCAGTGAGAAAATTGAAAATAAAGTTATTAAAATCATTTAGTTAGGAAACATTAGAAAGTAGGTCAGAATTATATAATTAAATTTAAGAATAAAATTTTACATTTAGCAATTTACTTGAATTCAAGATTTTAGAATTAAAATACATTTTATAAGTCTAGACTTAAAGAAAAATTAATATATTGAACTGCAGTTAGAAATGGTGAGGTTACCGGTCATCTTGTAGTACTTGAGCTGGAGTTACGGGAGTCTTTGTGGCGGCTTGCGGCATCATCTTCTTCCCACGGTTAGAGCGGAGAGGTTATGGCGGCATACTGGTGATGGTGGTTTTTGGATGG
Source organism: Epiperipatus broadwayi (assembly GCA_028023455.1). NCBI lineage: Eukaryota > Metazoa > Onychophora > Udeonychophora > Euonychophora > Peripatidae > Epiperipatus > Epiperipatus broadwayi. Next base: position 1,775,061 of record JAQFVV010000074.1, on the reverse strand, counting down.
AAGTGAAGGCCCGTCGCCTTCACTCTGGAGCTTAGCCAAGGCTGCCTGTTTTAGCCCGACATTTTCTCTCGCACAGATATAAAAATTATTGACTTAACTGGATGTCAAAATGTTCACGGTTGCCTTTGGTTCAGGATACACGCTGGATTCAAAAGCTTAAAGATGATCAAAGAAGGCAAAAATTCACAGATGTAGCCTTCGAGCTGTAAAGATTTCAAAGATTCAAAGCTGTCAAGGTTTCAAAAAAGTCAAGATCTAAGATGGCTCCTCCACTTTACATGGCCTTTTTAAAATGATCCCTTATCAGCCCACACACCTTGGAATTTCGTCTCCATCAAGATTACAAAATTTTTAATTTGCTTATTCAATTAGTGGTTGATTTCAAACATGCTGACATTCCTTTTAGGTGTTATAACTTTTCTTTGATTATCAAATTTTAATTAAATCGAATTTTAATCAGTTTAATCCGATATTAGATTTTATTTTAATTAGTCAGGAATTTTGTTCTGATTTTATAATTTATGTGTAAAATCCCTGCTGTAAACATATTTTTAATTAGCGAGGTCTCCAAAATAATTTAGAATCAATTAGCTAGATTATTTTAAAATTGGCTTTTCTTTTTAGAAACCTAAGGCAGGTGTGGCATATACAGATACAATTGTTTACAGCAAAAACTTTACTAAACTTTTAATTCTCCGAAAATACTTTTATTTTTAGAAAAAAAATCCTTTTTTTTTTTCTTTTTAAAAAGAAGCTTGTCAGCGCATTTGCAATCAATGTGTTTTTACATTAAATTGGTTTATAATAAAAATGAAACTTAAAATTTAATAAATATTTTAATCACGCCACTAGGCTATATATATTCAATATATAGGTGGATTATATTCCCACATACGAATTTAAGTAATAAATTAATAAATTGACGCTACATTATTACTGTTTAAAAATATTACGCGATAAAATTATACGCCATAACTCTGGCAATACTATTCAATTATAGCGTTCTTTCGTATGTGCGCATATAATGCTGTTTATATAGCCATGATTGCAATTTTTAGCTTACAAATCTTAATTTAGACTTATTAAACAGGTTTGAACTTAGCACAGACGAGTGGGTTATTAGGATGGTTGGTGAAACGGTGAGGGATTTGAAGACAACCGTTTCAATATATATATATATCACCATTATTGTCCAAAATTAGCTTTGAATCACAAGGATCCTAGCAACTATGATTGTGATCAAGAAGAAATAGACATCACTAAAACTTAATCTATTTTAAATTAAATAATTTCACTGGAATCATTTAAAATAATGATTAACAAATTTATTAATTAAACATAATAAAAAAAACAAAGGTCTGAAAAGTACTTTACATACAAATAAGATACATAAATAAATGATTTACATAAGGCATGTATAAGAAGCACACAGATGTGCATATATGGTAAAAACAAAATATCTAAATAATTATTAATCTATAAATATTATTCTATTTTAATAATACATAGTAAATGAATTTAGAATCAGTGTATATATCTATATACATGTATACTGTGCATTAAAATATCCTAATAATATCCCATTTGTTGACAATAAATTAATTAAATCTATAGATCCTATTCTATGTTAACAATATATAAATAGCAAATGGCAAATATATAACATTTTATTCTGTTAACAATCTATAAGTAGGCAAATGGTAAACATATACATAATGTGTGTACGCCCATGCTTATTCCAATATAAAATATTTTGGTTACAAATTGTAATTACTTTTCTCTTATAGCAAGTTACTACTTTTAAAATGTTAAACAAAAGTTTTAAGATAAAAAAAAGCATTACTTTTTTTAATGTCCTGCATGAAAGTTCTTTTTTCAGATTACTCATAACTTGAACAATATCCTTGAAAGTTCTGCTTGGAAATTCTTTTGTTTCTAATTTTTGTTCTCCAATTTTAAGAAAGTTTCTTAAATTTATTTTTATCAGTTGTTGCTTTAATTTCATTCAAAAATTATTTATTCTTCAATCATTATAGTCCAAATTAATTTTTTGTTAGGCAATAAGTAGAAATAGACTTTCTTCAAGTGTAAAATTAATGTTTGAAATATGTCATTATGTTCCGGGTTAATTTCTTCCATTTATACTCCATACTTCATACATGAAATAGATATCATGTATGGATATATATATATGACTAGGAGTAAATTCTTTTATTTGTGTTTCCCCATATATATATAAAGGATTTGAATTCAGATTTTCAAGCACCCTTCAACTATCCACACTATCTCATACAACTGATACACATGACCACACACATGTTGAAAAGATTAATCACCCAATATACGTATTTCATGCTAAACCAGCACTCATCAGTTGGTCCAGACTATCATCTCTCACACATATATATAATCAATGCTCAGTTTATATTAAGATAGCAAATCTTCATACTTTAATGGACAGGCTTCAATCCATTGCAACCTCCAACTTTTGAGCCATCCATATCATTGAAAATCTGATGATGAAAACTCAAATCCCATGCTGAAGCGAATATTATTGCCATGCCCATGTTGACCTGAAGTCACTCTGACCCCTCATGTATAGGACAGTATCCATTAAATACATATAAGAGGGATACTTACAATTAAGCTCCCAGGTTTGTGAAGAGTGCCTGGTTTTCAAATATTTATATATCAAGCTTGTATCCTGTCCATCCCTCTTATATGTATTTAATGGATACTGTCCTATACATGAGTGGTCAGAGTGACTTCAGGTCAACATGGGCATGGCAATAATATTAGCTTCAGCATGGGATTTGAGTTTTCATCATCAGATTTTCAATGATATGGATGGCTCAAAAGTTGGAGGTTGCAGTGGATTGAAGCCTGTCCATTAAAGTATGAAGATTTGCTATCTTAATATAAACTGAGCATTGATTATATATATATATATATATATATGTGAGAGATGATAGTCTGGACCAACTGATGAGTGCTGGTTTAGCATGAAATACGTTATTGGTATTATTAATCTTTTCTACATGTGTGTGTACATGTGTATCAGTTGTATGAGATAATGTGGATAGTTGAAGGGTGCTTGAAAATCTGAGTTCAAATCCTCTATACTTACAATTATGCTTCCAGGTTTGTGAAGAGTGCCTGGTTTTCAAATATTTATATATATAAAGTAAAAAAATAAAACAGCACTGGAGTCTCAAGACTAGTTGGCTTTTTACTGTCCTGTCTGGAATAGAGTAATGGATAAATGTCAGTAATCTTTAATTTCTTTAATTTCTAACTGTTACTAACTGCAAATGACCTCACATATTGGACTATGAAGCATAACAAAAAAGACATCCCTACTTCTATAGAAGTTCAAACTCCTCAACATGCATACTGTCAACTATTTTCAAAGCTGATCTGCATTCTTTGTCTGCAATCTAATAATTTATAATATAATCTATTTATAGGCATACAAAAAATCTAAAAATAGGATAATTAAGTATTTTTATCTTGATTAATAAAAAATCAGATAATAATTTAATTATATTGTCTTGTTTTTCAATTTACATTAATTAAAACCATTTTTATCTAAAAAGTTTTTTTAATTTCTCAACAAAGACAGGTCAATGTACATTGTCAAAAAAATTGTTACATTGAAAGATTTTACATTTTTATCAAAATCAGATAAGTCAAAACTATTTGCACTAAGTAAAAGATTTGCATTATTTGGTCATAAATAATTTAAAACACTTTAAACATCAAAATTATTTAATAATTCTGTATTCATTTCTGCTTTTCCTTTCAACCATTACATTCATAAATGTATAGACATACTAATATGTTATGTGCCATAAAATTAATTTTGTTTCAAATTCCTTTTGGAATAAAATAAAAGTGAAATGAAAGACACTCCTAACAATTATTATTTTACGTAATATATATATGTAATGGCTGCAGAAAGGAGTTTGCTATTAACTGAAAGGAGACCCTTTGATTCATCTTGGAGGCCTTAAAGGAACCGAGCAGGGCAAATTCCTAATGTCCACTCCATACGTTCTTGTCATTGCAGCTGTTATTACTATATGTTTATTCATATAGTATACGAACATGGATGGGCTGCTCACCAACACGCATTAGCCAGCGTGGTGAGTTTATTGGCTTTTTACCTCTGAGTTTAAGATCAAGAAACACCATGGTCTTTCTTCTCAGTGCCTGATAAGGCAGAATGAATGTTTGTGTAAATGATAAAGATTTTTCCCAATTATACAATTATGACAGACAAAAATAAAGCATGGCCCTTAATCCCAGGAGGCTGTAAAGTCACCAACCAAGGCAGCGGTTGGTGGCCGAAGGCGGAGGGTGCTAAGAATATCCTGGAGGCGGACTCAGGCTGCCATTTGATGACGACTTTTTATTTAGGTACTTACAACTGCAGATCACTTTCAAGTGAAGGAAGATTGCAAGAATTAGAAGAAGAACTCTCTTATATTAAATGGGATATTATTGGACTTTGTGAAGTTAGAAGAAAAGGTGAAGAGACAATTGATTTAAAAAGTGGACATATGCTCTATTATAAAGGCACAAATATTGGAAATACAAGTGGAGTAGGATTCATTATAAATAAAAAGTGGAAGAACAATATTGTGGAGATTGATGGTGTATCAGACAGAGTGGCAAGATTAGTTATACAACTTAATAGCAGATATCAAATGCAGATAATTCAGGTTTATGCCCCAACAAGTTCTCACAGTGATGAAGTAGTAGAAGATTTTTATATGGATGTACAAAAGGCTTTTGATCAGAGTAAACAACATTTTAAAATTGTTATGGGAGATTTTAATGCTAGAATTGGTAAACAAATGAAAGATGAAAGTGTTGTAGGTAATTTTTGTTATGGTAATAGAAATGAGAGAGGACATAGACTTGTGGAGTTTGCAGAGAAGGAAAAACTTTATATTATGAATTGTTTTTTTGAGAAAAATGTTAGAAGGAAATGGACATGGAAGCATCCAAATGAATGTACAGCAGAATTGGATTATATTTTGACTAACAGGAAATACATATTTCAAGATTGTAATGTTCTTAATAAATTTAACACAGGAAGTGATCATCGATTAGTAAGGGGTAAGATACATGTTAATGTAAAACTAGAGAGACAAAAATTATTAAGAAAAACTATATTTACAGTTGATATTCCTAATCTTCAGAAACATTCTAATGAATTTAAATTAGAACTTACAAATCGGTTCCAAGTATTAGTAGATTTTGAACATGATTCAGATTTGAATGAAATTAATATGAAAATAACTGATACACTTTTAAAAACTGCAACAAAGATAGCTGGTAGAAAAAAGCAGCAATTGACTAATAAAATTTCTACTGAGACTAGAGAACTTATGAAGAAAAGAAGGAATATGAAGATATGCAAGAATGATGCATTAAAAAGAATTGAATATCTCGAATTTTGTAAAATGGTGTGGAAAAGAGTTGAAAATGATATAAGAAAGTATAACTGTGAACTAGCAAGAAAAGCTGTAGAAGAAAATAAAAGTCTTAAGAATGTAAAACAACATTTTGGTATTGGTAGGAAATTTATATCTGCAATAAGGAAAAAAGATGGAATTATTACTAAAAAGAGGGATGACATTATGAAATTGGTAGAAGATTTTTATCAAGAATTATATAGTAATAAAGAACAAGTACCTCCTATATCTATTACATCTTCCGAATTGCCCAGAATTTTAAATGAAGAAGTGAGAAATGCAATTAAATGTATGAAAAAGGAAAGGCTCCAGGTAATGATGGAATTATAATTGATATATTAAAAGAAGCAGGTGAAGAAACAGAAAAAATATTAGCAAAGTTATATACCAAATGTCTAAATGATAAAGATGTACCGGATGATTGGAAGAATGCAGTAATAATATTAATATTTAAAAAAGGTGATAAAGAAGATATTAGAAATTACAGACCTATCAGCCTTTAATCAGTTTTATATAAAATTTTTACCAAGATAATTACAACTCGTCTACAGAGAACCTTGGATTTTCACCAACCAAGAGAACAAGCTGGATTTAAAAGTGGTTTTAGTACAGAAGATCATATTCAAGTATTGAGAGAAGTTATAGAAAGGACAAATGAATATGAGTTGTCATTATGTTTTGGATTTGTAGATTATGAAAAGGCATTTGATTCTATAAACATTTCTTCAGTGATTAAAGCATTGGATCATCAAGGTATAGATCCAGGATATTGTCATATTTTAAAGAATATTTATAAAAATGCAACAGCAACAATTAGATTACATAATGATACTGGGAAAGTCAACATTGAGAAAGGTGTAAGACAAGGTGACTCCATATCTCCAAAACTTTTTACAGCAGTGCTGCAAGAAGTATTTTGTGGATTAAAATGGGAAACTAAAGGAGTGAAAGTAAATGGAGATTATTTAAGTCATTTAGATTTTGCAGATGATGTAGTTATTTTTGCAAATAATGCTTCCGAGCTGCAGGAAATGTTGCAGGAGTTATCAGATGAAAGTAGGACTAAAGATAAATGTTAAAAAGACTAAAGTAATGTTTAATCAATTTGCTCAAAATATGAAAATAAAGATTGATTATGATGAATTAGAAGAAGTTAAGAGTTACAAATACCTTGGTCAGATTATTAATACAGATGGAAACATAATAGAGGAAATTAATCATAGAATTAAACTTGGTTGGAGTGCTTTTGGTAGAAATAACTTGATATTAAAAGGAAATATGCCTATGTGTTTGAAAAGAAAGGTTTTTAACAAATGTGTTTTACCAGTTCTTACTTATGGATCTGAGACTTGGACACTTAATAGAAGATCAATACAGAGACTTCAGACCACTCAAAGAAGTATGGAGAGATGTATGTTGGGAGTAACAAGAAGAGATCGAAAACGCAATGTATGGGTAAGACAACAAACAGGTGTTACTGACCTCATTGAAAAAATTAAAAGATTGAAGTGGAGTTGGGCTGGACATATTGCTAGAAGAGATGATAATAGATGGACAATTGAAATTTTAAACTGGATTCCAAGAGATTGTAAAAGACCCAGAAGGAGACCACATGTAAGATGGATGGATGAAATAAGAAAATGTGTAGGGGTGATGTGGAGAAGAGAAGCTAAAGATCGGAGAAGATGGATTAAACTTGGAGAGACCTTCATCCTGCAGTGGATTGATAATGGTTGATAATGATGATGATGATATATGTAATAATAATTCAAACAAATTTATTTAACACAGTATTCAAATTTTAAATAATATATTCTTTAAGTACTTTTGATTGTATCACTGACAATCTTTATCAACCATTAATACAAATGTACACAAAATAAACTTATATTACCCATCATTCAATTCATTCAAATTTCCCACAATTCTGTTGTTTTTATATTAACTGATTGTCTATTCATTAAGCCCTCTCTATTCCTAGATATCATCATTGCCTCCTTAATTTTTCGTTTTTCATTAGATCTATTAATTTGAATAGTTTTTACATCTTTATTGTCAAATTTAAAGCCATAATTACATGCTCTATTGTGACCAAAAATAATTGATGGAGTATTCATATTTACTGAAGATACATTTTCTTTCTGAAACATGTATAGAAAGAACATGTATCTTCAGTAAATATGAATACTCCATCAATTATTTTTGATCACAATGAGAGCATGTAATTATGGCTTTAAATTTGACAATAGGGATGTAAAAAATATTCAAATTAATAGGTCTAATGAAAAATGAAAAATTAAGGAGGCAATGATGATATCTAGGAATAGAGAGGGCTTAATGAATAGACAATCAGTTAATATAAAAACAACAGAATTGTGGGAAATTTGAATGGATTGAATGATGGGTAATACAAGTTTATTTTGTGTACATTTGTATTAACTACTTCAGCTTCAATCCGCCATATTGAATTTTTTAAAATACTGGCCTAAGACACAATTTTCACAATAACTTCAGTTTTAATTACGTTAGAGCAAAAACAATTGCATTGCTAGAAACTAGAAAAATTAAGTAAAACAATAAGCATCAAATAAATAGTGATAACTATATAAAAAATAAAGAAACAAAGAAATTTTCACATCCAAAATAATTATTATTTTATTGTTTGTTCATAATTTGGAAATTAACATTAACTAAAATTTAAAATACATCTTCAGTGATAATTTTTTTATATTCCTCACAAAATTATCTTTCTAAACATGTATAACCTGTCTTACCTGAGATAATCCACAGCTTCACAATCTTCAAAACAATTTGGATATGACTTCATTTTTATCTTGTACCCCAAATGTTCTAAATGTCAAAGGTGTCTATAAAGAAAAAGATTCATCCTAATAAAAGATACAAAAGAAATCATCATAGCAATTGGCTTCTTGTCTATATCATTGATAAAATGAGTTTCACCTCTTCATTTTATATTTTTTTGTGTACATCAGTGATGTTTATATTCTTTATGGACACCAGTCATGTTTATATTCTTTATGCACAAAAGTGATGCTATCTTGTTATATTTATTGTACCACATAGATTTAATTTATTTGCATACAGTTCATTTGTTAGCTATAGACTTGAAAATAATGTTATGAAACATATAGCAAAACCAAAGCATGAACAAGAATAAACAAAAACTTAAACAAGAATCAGAATTTGATTATATGTTTGTGTATGCAATGTTTGTATACATTTGATTATTAGTTTTATAACTCAGTACTTGTAAAACATATTATATAAACATAATTAATGATTTTCAAAAAGTGTAGATAGAACGTTAGAAAATTATGATATGAATTCTATATGAGCATAAATAAATAAATATATAACTAGAAACACAGACTAAGTTTTTGATAGATATAAATTCTATATGAGCATATATAACTACAAATTAACACACTAATTACAAAAACTAAAATTATTTTTAAAAAAAATTTTTTTCAAAAAATTAAAAAAAAAATTTAAAAATTTTACTTACAAGAAAATTACGTTGATGCTCTATTGTCAGCCTTGTTTGTGAAAAACACTGGAGAAATTTTCACTTGCAGCCCATAAATCATTTTCCTAAATTAACACACACTAATTACAAACTAAAATTAATAATAAAAAAATTTCAAAAAATTAAAAAATTTAAAAATTTTACTTACGAGAAAATTACATTGAATTTCTATTGTAGTCCTTGTTTGTGAATATCACTGGAGAAATTTTCACTTGCAGCCCGTAAATCATTTTTGTCTTTTATTGCTTCATGATAAGTACAAAAATTATCAAAAAAAAAACAAAAAAATTAAATCCAGTGGTCGATTAAAACTGTTGCCAAAAATCCAAATTTCAGCTGATTTTTTTTGAGGTAAAGATCATTTGAAAGCTTAGACATTGTGCTATAAAATGAGCATATTTTGATTGACATAATGCATATACTTTTTACATCAGTAATGAAAGAAAACAACACATCATCAAATGAGCACACGAAGCATGTACTTAACACCAACAATGCGGAAAAAGTAATGGTTGATAAAGATTATCAGTGATACAATCGAAAGTACTTCCGGTAAAGAATATATTGTTTAAAATTTCAATACTGTGTTAAATAAATTTGTTTGAATTATTATTATATGATTTAAAAATACAGACATTTAATGATTATAGTTATTTATATATATATATAAAACAACAAAATTTTAAAAAATGTTTATATAAAATTGAAGATTAATATCCTTTGCTATAGACAGCTTTGGTGTATTCTGCCATCTTAAATAGCTGGCTATAGCAGAGGATATTAATCTTCAATTTTATATAGGCATTTTTTTAAATTTTTGTAGTTTTATTCTAGTGGATTGTTTTATTATACTTATATATATATATATATATATATTGTAACAGAATTACCTTTTCGACCGTTTGTAAATGTTTTAATTTACAATTTTACGATTGACACGACTGTCACATCAAGAAAGAAGCCAATATAGACTCATTAATTAAGTCTATATTCCTGATCGAATACTGAGATTACCAATGGAATATTTCAGTATTATTTTTCCCGATCAGACGCTTCTTCGGCTGCTGGATATTCATTCGTAAGAATGATTTATTTAAAATAATCCAGCACTTGAAATATTTATAATTTTTGTGAGATTTAATATTACTGTACTATATAGACATGTGTACTTTTACTAGAATGTCTATTTAGTATTTTATAAACCCTGTGGGTATATCATTATATTTAGTATGGTGAAGAAGGAAAGATGATACGTAAAGAACTATTCATAAATAAATATTGTTTAATACAATACATTCATAAACATTAAAATATAATACTTCAATATAAAACAAGCAATCATTAAAATAACACAAATTATATTTAATTTAATTAACCCTTCACCTAAAATGATAATTCTTTGATACTAAATATTTATAAGTAGATATTTTATAGCTTATAGTCTTTTCTTCACGTATTCTTTGATACAGAAAATTACTAATTATTTTGGTTCATTCAGATTCACATTTGCAATTGCATTTTTTAATTTATGTGGCCATTTACGAAAGTGGGTGCACGTGTGTTATATTAAAGTTTAATTACCTAGGTTTTCTGAACATTTACGAGTGAAGTGTTACCCATCACGTGGATTACTCCACTTCTTTTGTAGAGATGGAAATTCTTGGGATCTGGCTGGATTCTTTCTTGCAGCTTACTTAAGTCGTATTCTTGCGGCTTCAATGACAGGGAAGGTAAACCATCAGGCAGACGCTATTTCTACTATTACTTCATGGGGAAAATGACTTTACACCCAAGGCAAGCATGGATCAACTGGCATCCGTTTGTGGCCCTTTAGCCCTGCATTCTCGATGTTTCAACTTCTTGATACATTTTGTTCATTTATAAAACACAGCTCTCGAACTACCCTCTCTTTCAGCTCAGCAGACTCAAGAAGAACTCAACATGGCTCCTTCTTTCACAACTTCTTACTTAATTGTCCCAGAATCCTTTTCTTATCTTCTTGATTGTTTTTGGAATGTCGTTAATTACATTTCACATCTTTATTTTATCTTCATAAAATACATAAAATTTTCTTCTTGTTTTTTATTTATTTATTTTTCTATTTTATTTATTTCCATTTCTTTTTAATGAAATAATTTTTTTTATTTACACACTCTTTATTACCTTCACATAGCCATACATATATTTCATGCATTCACATGTGTAGTTTCAAGAGGTGATCTTTATCTTTTTATAAATCTATTTATTTTTATTTATAATTGTGACTGAAAATTTATGATTGCTAATTCTACAATCATTAACCCCTTGTTATTTACTTTTCTCTTTAAAATTTAATCATCAACTTCGATGATCCTATTTTACTATTCCCTTAACTTTACTATTTTTTAAAATTTAAAAAAAAAGTTGACATTGGAAGGTGAAAGATAAGGATCTTGGTTGCTTGCCTTCCTTCACTTTCTTTAATTACCATAATTGATGTTTTAATTACTTGCATTCCTCAGCTACCATTTTTATTTTTTAATTAAAACTAACTTAAAATAAATTTATTTTATTTTCTGAATTTATTATTCAATTTCTATAACTTAGTTTATGTATAAAACTCACATTTAATATTATGCTATATATTAAATGTACACATGTGTGATCACAGTATGTGTGATCATCACAATATATATATAATATTATTTGATGTCTGTATTTTTAAAGCAATATACGTAATTATATAACTGAATATTTGTAAATACAGTAACTAAATAATTAAAAATTTTATCCACTTAGGAGTGCTTTCGATTATCTCAGTAATCTGTGTCAACTAAAGCTTTGAAATGCTAACTTTCCAACAATTCTATGATCTTAACGTTTGCTGCTTGCCTGTTAATTAAGTCATGTTTATATTTATATATTAGCATAGCTTCTTTTATTGTTATTTTTTTCAATTTGCAATATTTTTACACTGTTAAAATTGAAGTCAAAACCATAAATACACGATTTATTATGGTTGTAAAAAAACAGATGCTGAAATATTATTATCCACTATGCAATTTTGTTTCGATTTCTGAACTCATTTTAATAATGTTGGAAAAAAAAACTAAAGAACACTTGCTATTATTAAAATAAGTTCAGAAATCAAAACAAAATTGCATAGTGGATAATAATATTTCAGCATCTGTTTTTTCCGACCATAATAAATTGTGTATTTATGGTTTTGACTTCAATTTTAACTGTGTAAAAATATTGCAAATTGAAAAAAATAACAATAAAAGAAAAATAAAAAAAGCTATGCTATATATAAATATAAACATGACTTAATTAACAGGCAAGCAGCAAACGTTAAGATCACAGAATTGTGGGAAAGTTAGTATTTCAAAGCTTTAGTTGACACAGATTACTGAAATAATCGAAAGCGCTCCTAAGTGGATAAAATTTTTAATTATTTAGTTACTGTATTTACAAATATTTAGTTATATAATTACATATATATATATGCATAAAATGAAGTTCATATATTAAATCATTTATTCAAATTCTTTTTCTAGAGATCTGACTGGTATTTAAAAATTTTAAATGTGAATTGTGACTTGCAATTCTAAAATGCAGAAATATATAAGCTGAAGTCATGTGATAGTTTACTAGTTTATATCAAATTCCACCCACAGAATAGAGGTGTTTTTAGTTATTAAAAAACTAAAGGGCACCATAATCTATAAGACTAGAGTGGATTCAAATCTATATAATTACACAAGCAAGTTAACTCAGATTGAAAACACTTATGTCTTCCAGTTTGAGCTGATGGGTTGATAGTGTAATACAAAATAAACAATAATAGCTGGAAGGAGGTCCAGGTAAATTGTTCCAAGACCCAAATTTCTCACTGATGAAACCCATAAGCTTGAAACTAATTTGAGGATTTTGGATAGGAAAGCACAGAATAACAATTTATTACATATTATTATCTATCATCTGATATTACTTTCTAAAACTTATAGTGACAGAGAAAGTAAAAAATCTATGTTGTTATAATGCCTTTTATTGTACTTTTTTGTGTAGTTTTGACTGATTAACAGATTTTTTCAAAGCTTTAATTGATAAATCTTACATAGTATACACACACACACATATATATATATATTATATGCACTTATGAACACAATCATATATATATATATATTCTTTTCTATATACTTAAAATCAATTATATTATTTTAGTTGTTTTTTTTTGGGGTTAATATAACCATATATATATAGGCATTATGCTTTCTATAAGCATGCACCACATGTATTTAAATCCAACTTTTACAAATATGTATATAATATTATAGAAAAAAAATAATTCTGGAGCTAAGGTCTATGTACATGATCAAACTTCTTATGAACTCCTGATCAATAAACCATCCAATATTTTTTTATTTTAATTGAGAAAATCAAAAAAAAAAGTATAGATCTATTAGCTTATTATTGTTTCTCAGCAAATATGTAAATTTGTGCAGAAAATTATAAATAAGATTGATTTATATTCAGAAAAAGTTATAGATAGGTTTTAGAAGTGGATTTTATTCCATAATTCATTCACAAGTAAAATATAAAGTAATTTAAATATAAAATGCATATTTCAAATAAAATAAATAAAATCTGCTTAATGTAAATAGATTCAAGCATATACTATAATTGTGGTTAATGAAACTTGAGGATGTATCACAATTGACAAAAGAATTCCATTGAAACTGGTTTTGTGAGTATTAGCAATTTCAGAATTTGATTATATGTAACATTTAATATCTTATTCTCTTAATAATTTGCAATATTTTTGTGCAATAGTTATATAATTGATTATGTTGTCAACAGTAAACATGAGATTACATTCTTTTTGAACTTCATTGATTATAAAAAATGTTTTTGAATCTATTTATATTTTTTATGCTTAATGCTTTAAAAACTCAAAAATTGAAATGGGTGTACATTGAATAGGTTAATAAAGATTACAAGAATGTTTTACAATTATTAAATTTATAAGCAGTTTTCACCGATTTTAGAAAAATTTTAAAGACCTTCATTTATACCTCCTGGAGTTATTTTTTAAATCATACTTATTTAGTTACAATCAAAAATTTGAGAAAATAAATTCCAATAAAACTAAAATTCTGTTAATATGAGATTCTTTGTGTTTAAACTTCAGTGATTATCAAATGATTTTTGAATCTTGTAATACATCATCTACAACTATTACCATCAAAAATCGTGAAATTGAATAACTTTTATAAGGATAGCGAAAAAAAATTTAAGAGGAAAATTATACTCACATACATATTTATATATTGGATTACTTCCAACATCTAGTTTAATTGTTAAATATTTTTAGAAAAATGTAAACTTTATCCTTTTCTGAATACATTTAATTGTTAATAATTAGATTTGAATAGAACTCAAAATTTGAATGATATTATACTTCTTTCTTCTTCCAGTATTGCTGACTTGATAATAGTACTAAGATGGAAATGGAATCTACTGAATTTAGATTAATTCTCTAGCCAACTAGACTAGTCTGTCAATACCTATGTGGATAGAGTTTAATCTTAATTTCAGTTTTCATGAATCTAAAAATCACTAATTCCAATTCTCATGATAATACTATACCATTGGATAAAAATGTAGAATGATATAACTCTAAAGATTGTAGGTTATACTAACTTATATGTTATTTACTAATAGTTGAATGTATTTAAAAAATTATGTAAAGTTTGAAATTTTTAATTAAACTAGATAATAGAAATTAGTCCAAAATATAATTACAAGTAAAATTATCAAGCATTGGAAATATATGAGACCAAAGCTAAGCAAATAAGTGAGAAGTAAACTATAATCATAAATTTGATTGGTTATATATATATATGTGTGTGTGTGTGTGTGTAAATTGCTATTATCTAAAAAAAGTAAGTATTTAGCCTTATATGTATATTATTTTAAAACAAAAAAGAGTTTAATTAATTAATCCTGTTTGTTTTAATTTAGAAATATAAATATAAAATTTGAGTTTTAAAATAGAGCAAAGTTATAAGTAATGCTTAAAGAAAATCTTTGTTAGAAATACTAAAAGGAAAAGAAAATATGGATGGTCTGGAATCCAAATTGAATGCAATTCATTTGAATTTGGTAATTATTAAGAATAAATATCTGGTTAGATATGATACATTTGTTGTCTCAATTTGATACAATAACCTGACAATCCATTGCTAAAAATCAATTCTTTAGTTGTGATAATGACGTTCACAGTATATTTTGAAAAGAGAAATGATTATTTATAGCAATTAAAATTTTGACTCTTGGCTTCAATGATAGTTTTGTAATGTGCCATTATTTTGCTTTTAGTGGCTTAATTGTTAAGCAAACAAACATGGATTTATTATATAATAATGAAAATGTCTTCAGAATTAAACTGACAAATACGTCATATTACTGTTGTGATTTCAGCTAATTCAATTTTAATAGCTTTGATGAATGCTTCAGATTTTGAAAGCTTGTGGTATCTTCAAAGTTAGCTTGAGGTTAATATAACATGGATGCTTTTAAAAACAAATATCTGATAGTTTATGAGATGAATATAATTCTAAAAGTTTGAATATTTTAATGGAGCTTGTAACTTTTAATTGGATATTGGGTTATAGAGCCTCTCATCCTCTTCTCTAAGCTAGCATATTTGATATATTTTATAAACTTTTTGAAACTGAAATATTCTTCTGAAAGAGATGTATTTCTACTGAAAATAGTTTCTACTGAAAATAGTGAACTTCTGTGAAAAGTAATAATTATGTATTCAATAACAGTTTAATTAGGCATTATTTTGTCTTGCAACTAATTGTTTAATTAAACACAGGCTACCTTTTTGCTAAGCAATTGTTTATGACTACAATAACAGAATTTTAAATCTTATTCTTATCAAAGGAATAAACTGATTGTAATTTAGTCACTGGACTGACTGAATGGCTAATAAAAATTGTTAAAGTTTTAAAAACAATCTGAAACAGGTTTGATTGTTGAATCAGTAATTATTAGTATTGTGAGAGTATGTTTTTAGACTAGTGTGGGGTTTGATTTTTATACGTTTTGGATAACATCAGTTTTAGCTGAGAAATAAGAAGTGGTCAATAGTTGTATCATAAGTACTTTAGAAACAATAAAAAGTTTCAGAATGGATATATATATATATATATAACTACAACCATTAAATGTCTGATATATATATATATATATATATATATAACTACAACCATTAAATGTCTGTATTTTTAAATCATATAATAATAATTCAAACAAATATATTTAACACAGTATTCAAAATTAAATAATATATTCTTTACCAGAAGTACTTTCAATTGTTTCACTGACAGTCTTTATCAACTGTTTTTTTTTTGTACATTTGTATTAACAGTTGATAAAGATTGTCAGTGAAACAATTGAAAGTACTTCTGGTAAAGAATATATTATTTAATTTTGAATACTGTGTTAAATATATTTGTTTGAATTATTATATATATTATAACAATCCAAACTAAGTGGAAATCGAATCTAACCGCAATCTACGATATCTGCAGTACACGGGCGCCATCTAGGCATTTGAGCCTAGAAAAATTTATAAAGTAGGCAGATACGCGCTGTTAAGATTCCACTTTATTTAAATATTCAGATCATTAGCCCAAGTCACTAGCTCAGGGAGTAGCAGAGATAATAAAATATAACTTTACATCTTAAATATAAAAAAATAAAAGCCACTGCCAGAAATTAACACATAAAAATATTTATTTACGCACATATAAAATCATTCTAATTTGAGGAATAAGTTTAACATTTTAGATTTTTATATTAATCTTTAATTTTATATTTAAATAGATTGCAATAAGGAGTTTAATATTTATTTAGTGAGTCGAGTATGAATAGACTACATAGATCTGCATTTGAAAAGAAAATATTCTTTCCCTTATTTAACCTTAGGCCAAAAGTTCGCAGTCAAACCAGTGCCAATCCATCTGATACACTTATGTATTCAATGTAGCATGAAAATACGACAACACAAAATACTATACTGTCAGGAATGTACATCTGAACAGTAAGTAGAGTTAGAGAAGACATTGTCTCTCCACCAACAGGAATGCTACATCTGTTGGCGAGTAGAACAATAAACAAAAAAACTCCATAGGAATGGACTGCGATCCTTTGCTGACTTACAAGCTCATCCATAGGCAAACAGAAGGTGTGTGGCATATATATGCAATCCTGCCCATAGCGGATCTCATACTACATCTACTAATTACACAAATATATCCAATCCATTGAGCTAATTCAACTACAAAACGAATAACCTAAGATTACCCTCCCTTAAACTATATATATAACTTTATAAATCTATATAGCCATTCATGCCCAACTTCATTTAACATTTAGATACGTTCGCACAGATGAATTTTATAAAATTTGTTTTATAATGTTGAGTATAGATCGGCTGCATAGATTCCACGGTTAAAACGTTCCAGAATAAACATAACCGATCAAAATACAAAGTCATCGATAATGTCAATTGCAGAGGGAATACAAGAAGCCCAGTAGCATTCAACATAAGATGCCGCAATGACACCAATGACCTATATATTCCAATAGAATATGAAACAGCAACACAATTAACCATTAAAAAATCCATGCAACATCCATACCCAACTTAAATTTCATGCATTTAAATAATTTATACAATAAGAAAAAAAAATGGAATGATGTTTATCAACGCAAAACATATAAATTTAAACATTATTAATTTGATCTAAAAACTTACAAAAGTCAGATAAGAGTCCATTTTAACATTTAAGTTGGCTTGTTTATTAATTTGTCAACTCTTGACGAAAGTTCTTAATTAATTTTATGATTTTAACAATTTCTCAGTTCATATAGCTTACGGTAGAAGAGTCCAGGTTCCTGTTTTTTTAATTCCCGCGATGTCTCCATTGGAAGATAATGTTCTGGAGGTGACATTAGCTGTTTCCATTCTGGTATCACAGTCTTTTCATTTTTTGAATAAGTGATAGAGAACAACAAGTGCATCTTGTCATTCTTCTTACCAAATCAAGTTGGAAACTCACTGGAACTCAATATTTTTCTTTTTATAGTCCTCCTATGGATTCCACGAACAAAAACATCACTGTTCCATTTTTTTCGTTATGGTCCGGGCCTTTATTTGCTTCCATTGGTCAAGCAAAAATCTCTTTATTCTCTTATCTATTTTTGATCTGACTTTTTAATTACACAGCTTTTGGATAATTAATAAACAATCATTTCCATCTACAAAAATATTTTATCTTTAAATCTTGTACTTTTTTTATAAAAAAGTACATTCAAATACTTATTTATTTGTTTTTTAAAAAAATATTTTTAAAGTTTTGAATCTGTGCGAATATATACGTTTAACAAAACATTTTAATTTTAGCGTTTAGTTTTTTTTTTTAATAGATTTTATTTTTATTTGCGAACTTTAAGATTTTATTGTAAATTAATGTAACGACATATTTAATGTTTATCATTAAAGAGGTCATACGGTGAACACTAGAAGTGACAGAGCTGACTGCAATCTATAAACTTTCAGCTCTTAAGTTTACCAATTAATCAGTGCACTCAACTAAACAGAGCTATTTCTCTTAAATAGTAAAGGAACATGCATACACACATGCAAACATTAATTGTTATGAAAATATATTACCTAAAATTACAAAATATATATCCAAACAAGAGAGAAGTCTGAGCTCTTTAATAGAAAGTACCTTATTTGATTTATACTACAAAAATTTTATTACACATAGAAAGTAGTCTTGTGCAATCGGAAGTGTTTTTATATCCATTATTAACTTTTTGCATTATTATATGATTTCTTATTTTTCACTAATATTTTATTGTTCATTTTTAATATAATAACAACTTTTTTTGCACTTTTCCCAATTTTTTTTCTTCTATTTCACATGAACATGCAGCCTTCATCAAGATCTCTAAATATTACCTGATAACAAGTTGTATTATTGTATTAAAATTGATCAATAAAATAAAAGTAAAAAAATTTACTCCTATATTAATAAAAAAAAAAACAGAGAAAATTAAAAATAGATAATATTATATAGATAACAAGAAATATAAAAAATTACAGAAATAAAATATAGTTGAAATAGATATGTCTTATAATGCAATGTAATATATAAAATATTTATAGATTTTTGCAAAGACTATAAAAAAATTGTTTAAACAAGTGCAAAAAGAGAAGTTGTATTATTCTCATGTTATTGATAATAATTTTAATACTGATTTTCAATTTTAAAAAAATCAGAAATTGCCAAGTTAAATCAGAAGCAAGCTCTCTATACAGTGCAATCATTAATAATTAATAAATGCAAGAAATTTTGTGCATAAAATCCCTATCTAGTGCCTAATCATCCAATACCTCCAGACTAGTTTTTAACTTGTGTATTTTATCAATGAGGAGCCTTGGAACTGAAAGCACTGCATCTAGATTTTAAGATGTAATGCAACCCTGCAGTCACAAGCTGGAAATTAGTCTGAGAATATTGGATGCGTAGGCACTAAATAGGGATTTTAAGCACAAAACTTCTTACATCCATTGAGCACTATTGTATGGAGAATTTGCTATTATTTTAACAGCATGTATAATCATAGGAAATAGTGATCATGTGATGAAATTATCAAGTTATGTGTCATTCAAGTACATATATCCATAACACAAAAAATTTAATCATCAGAATTTATAGCCATTATTTCTAGATTATTAATACTATCTTGGGGCATTTATAAAATAATTATTTTTTTTTTTTAAAAAAGGTATATTAATAATAAAAAAATATTTTTTTAAAAGTGTAATAATATTAACTTCTAAGAATAAAAAGTACTGGATTAAATATATTTATATTACTACAACTGTATAATTTTGTAATTTATGAAGTTAAATTAATAATAATGAATGTAATCATTGCCAGGAGATTTTTTAAAGCTAAAAACCTTTTTATATCAATAAAAGATATTGATATGAAAATATTTGCATGCATAATCTTTCAAAGGATTCATCCATCCTTAGCTAACAAACTTTTGCTTATCTGTTTCACTTTTCCAAGTCAATGAAAGCAGCAAACCATTCTTTTATGGTACAAAGTTATTCAACATGCAAAAGAATATAAATTATCAGATCTGATTGTTATTTAGCTGGGTTTCCAAACTGCATGTGATAATATAAAGTTTCAAATATTTTCATACTTTTAGTTGATGATCTCAATTTAGCATGTTCCTTAAATATCTATATAAAAACCATTCTGCATTTATAAAAACTTTCAATAAATATCTCCAATATTCCTACTCATTAAATGGCTTATACAAATATTATTTTTAACATTGTCTTTATTTATTATCTATAGAAATGCAGACACTATCCCCTACAATTAGAATCACTTCAATAGGAAGAACTACATCTGTTTTGAAATATCTTGATGGCATCATATTTATTATAAGAAGGATTGCAAAATTGCTTCTAATAAAAGTAATCCTTTCTTCTATATGCATTTCAATATATACTTTTTCCCTTAAATTAAGCTGTGTGGTAAAATAATATAATAAAGTTACAAAGTAAAACATCATAATAATATTTTTCTTTTCATAATGCATAACAGCAAACTATATAATTAAAGTTAGAAATAAAGTCACATCAGCATATATTTGAATCAAATTTTGGAAATGATTGGCCCTAATCTTTTACACAATATATCAGTCCAAGATTTTACATAAAAATATGTCAAGACTTTCAGTTTAATGTCAATATATGTGATATTTTCAACTCAGTTATTGTACATATTATCAAAAAAAAAAAATTTCATTAAATAGGGAATAATCTATTCCGATATTACTAATAAATTCGTTGTTAGAAATCTGAATGATATATCACAAATATTTACTACAAAAACTTGGAATGAAATAGAAATGAGTTCATATAAAAATCTAATTCATATATAAAAAAAAATTCTACTGTAACTTTCCTTAATGATCGAAGGTTTTGATCACTTGACAGAAAACATAAGTTAAATAATAGTTGTGATGAAATAATAACACATTTAATAAATCCTGCTTTTTTGTGTGTTAATATAAGAAACGTGTTGATTTAGTCAAAACAAAAACTTAAACAAATATTGAAGTTATCTTGTAATCACTTCAATAAAAATTTAGCACATAAAAGAAAATCTTTTTCTGTTGAATTTATTTGAATAGTTAGATTGCTTGTTTACCTTCCAAGCTAAGCATATTTCTAACTTGTTAAATTTCTATAACAATAGTGGAATAAGTATTAAAGAGAGATTATATGTATATCCAAGAAGATTAAAGATGAATTATAACTGCCAGGAGTATTCATCCCATGAGAACCCCTTTAATTATTCGATTAATTAACTATCTGACAGATAAAATAATTTCCTTCCTTGAAAAACTAAATGCTGACCCAATAACAGAAATGAATCTACATAAAATTTTATAATTCTATATAAAATTTTATATCTTCAAATTAATAAAATCTTTAAATTAATTTAGTATAAATATAAGCAAATTATGCAAATATGTAATAATCCAATATTAATATAAGAAAATTTAAGTTACAAGTTTAAAAAATAGCTTCAATTTAATGCTTTAAAGGGATTCATATACCCCTCCCCTCTTTCCAATTCTGTTAAAATCAAATTATATAAGTAATTTACTTTGTTTATATTTAGAATTAATAATTAAGAAAATTAGTATAATTTTGATCGTTATTTTACTACAGTTTTTACATTTTCTGCCTAAATATTGATTTGCAATTAGCTATAATTACTGTAATTCTATAGTAATAAAATTAATAATTTTTTTATTATAATTTTTTTGTGACAACATAAGTAAGCATTATATATATATATAATGAAATTGATTTGCTAAATTACTTGATGATTAGCAAATAAACAACTATTAAGTGCACCATTTCGTATTTAATTCATCACCATCATCAATCATTATCAATCCACTTCAGGATGCAGGTTTCTCCAAATTCAACCCATTGTCTCTGATTACTAGCCTCTTTTCTCTATATCACTCTAGAACACTTTCTTTTTCATCCACCCATCTCACTTATAGTCTCTTTCTGGGTCTTTTACAAACTCTTGGAATCCTACTTGAGATTTCAATTGTTCATCTATTATCTCTTCTAGCAATATTCTCAGCCCAATTCAACATCAGTTTTTTAATTCTTTCAGCAATATCAGTAACACCTGTTTATTCTCTTATCCATATATTGTGTTTTTGATATCTTCTTATTACTCCTAACATGAATCTCTCCATACTTCTTTGAGTGGTCTGAAGTCTCTTTATTGCTCTTCTGTTAAATGTCCAAGTCTCAGATACATAAGTAAGAACTGGTAAAACAGATTAGTTAATAACCTTCTTTTTCAAACACACAGGCATATTTTCTTTTAATACTAAGTTATTTCAACCAAAAACATTCCAACCAAGTTTAATTTTATGATTAATTTCATTCATTGTTTCTATCTGGAGTATAGTAATAATCCAAGGTATTTGTAGTTGTTAACTTCTTCTAACTCATCATGATCAATCTTTATTTTCATCTTTTAAGAAAATGCATTGAACACCTTAACATAATCTCTAGTTTAGTAAATGATTAATAATAATCATTACTATATTTATATAAAGTGGATGGTATCAAAGATGTAGGTTGAGTATTTAGACACTTGTAATTCAAAATGTAATTATTAAATATAAATCATCATTCCCAGAAATAATAACTCTTGATTTATGGATTATTTGTTGATATAGTCACCAAAAATGCATTGCTGGTTAATTTATATACGTACCTGCTCTCCATAATTATATTATCATCTCCTCAGAACCACCTGAGAAATTACACAATATTAAGATAAATTACAATTAATTTATGCCTATTAAAATGTGTATCCCTATCATTGTTGGAAACTGAATTAAATTGTACAAATTTGGAAGATCAAGAGACATTATAACATTTATCCCAGACTGCTCAATAATGGAAATTATAAATATATAAATCATGGTGAGATGGTTTTATTTAAAACTCTAACAAAAGAAAATTAAAAAGGCCTAATGAGTCAGTTGTATACTGTATTTTAATTTATTTCTTTTATATTAGTAATTAAGTTACTTTTATTTACTTATTTTTATACACTAATCCATTGTATGAATTTATTCTAAAAATAATTATTTTTATTTTGTATATGTGTAGTAGAGAGTTAATTGTATCTTATAAATAAATTATTAGTTTATAAAATTCATGTTGTCAATGCCATTTTATACCCCAGCTTTCATTCCAAATATTCATAGTAACACTTATCGGTTTCATGTTTATAAAAAAAAAGAGTTAAATCAGAGAGAATGTTTAACTATTCAGTAAATACCAAATGTTATTGGGAATTGAAAAAATATAGAAGTTGAAACTGGTTCATTCAGATTGGCTTCATCATTAATATGTAATATTAGAACAGGTGTGAAATGTTATGCAATATATTTTTGAATTATAATCTCTTTTGACTGCTGTAAATAAATAACATCTAATTACTAAGCATATGAAAATGAATCCATATTATTTCTGCAATCAGAATATACAAATGAAGAAATAATTAATTGATGCTGTAAGACTTTGGGCACATTACTTAATGGTGAAGTCAATCTTTCCCAAGATTATTAAAATGAGTATTTAGAAACTTTATTTCAGGAATATGAAATTGTATCAATTTTATTTAGGTGTTGATTACATTCAGAATAAATAGAATTTTATTTTCATAGTAATTAATGTCTAAATTTTTTTTTATTATACGTTTATGGACTTGTTTTTGTCCTTTTACCATTAATATGTAAGTTTATAATGCTTACAGAGTTGATTACCCCAATGTACATATATATAAAATTAAATGCCACAGTGGAAAGACAAATGTAACTAATCAAATTAATTTACAGCATTCCTAAGCTATTAACACGTTTAAAAAAATAACAGATTAACTTCTCTTACTATCTATCTATATATATATTGTAATATAGACATATCATTTATTATCCCCCTATAGTTTATAAGTCAATAAATAAAGAAAACAGTTAAAAATCTTTTGTTTAATAAATACATTTATAGTTTGTGTAAATCGGGAGTGAATGAATAATTTATTTATTAAAATTTAAATATAAAATATATTTATTAAATTTTATTGAATGATAACAATGGCTTTATTAAAGTCATTGAAAGAGAAATCTCATATCCATGAGTTAATAATAATAATTTTAAAAAAGGGACTGCATTATTGTTGGTTACTAGGTGACAGCAACAAGATCAGCAAGAATACATATACTTTTTCATTTTTTAAATTAGTGTTTTATGTTCATATATTTTACCAATAGATTCTGTATTTATAGCAAAGAAATAATGCACTGTCAATAGAAAATCACAGAGAGAGAAGAGAACATTAACTTCCCTCTTTTAATATTCTTATAAACAAAATGGAAAAATTCTGAGTCTACATAGGTATGACTACTATATCAAATCCAATAAGAGCTATTAGTATTTCATCATTGGTTTTTCAATTAAATGGATGGTTGAATAGTTGGAAGGGTGAGAAGATTGAAGCCTGTCCATTAAAGTTTGAGGAATTGTTTTCTTAATATAAACAGAGCACTGATTTGTGGGGGATTATGATCTAGCCAATTGATGAATGCTGCTTCTGCATTAAATACTTATATTGGGGATCATGTATCTTTTTCACATGTATGTGGTTATGTGTATTGATTGCTTGAAATGGAGTAGAGGATAAATAAACTAAAAAATCCTGAGTTCAAATCATATATATTGTATTACTACTTATATTTTAATATAATCCTTTAGACTCTTCCTCCTCTTCTTCTTCCTTAGTTTTGCTTTCTTTATATAGTAAGACTGCTGGGAACAGTCGAAACTGTTATCAAATTAATAAATATATTTTGCTAAAAGTGTAAAAGAGTGGAGGTTTGATGTTATATACATATATATTGTAATGGATACATAATAGCATGCATAACTTTACTCAAAGTACTACTAGATAATAAATCTAGATTTTTTTTCCTATATCAAATTGTAATTTAATATTGAGAACTAATATAAGTAAATACCAAAGAAAGAAGTTAAGTTTAATAGCAAAGTTATAATTACACAGAAATATTGGGAAGCTATAAATGATAAAATGAAACTCCAGCATTAATTTCATTTGGATATCCATTAATTTGGCAAATCAAAATTCTATATAATTCAAGCAATAGTGAATAATAAAAGAAACAAAATAATTTATTTAAGAAAAATAAAATAACAATAATGTCATTGTAATAGTTATCCATATTTAAATTAATACATCAAAATCAACAAACACCTGTATGATCAACAATCTGAGAAATTGCCAAAACAAAACAAACTATCCTTATCTCAATACCTAGTATCACAATAACCTATATATTGAGAGCTATAAAATTAAGCAATGGGTGAAATGCTTGCTATTTATAAGCTTAACTCTCTACTACAATATTCTAGATAATGGGATAAAAATAACAACTATTCTGAAAACTTCATATACAAAATAGTTAAATATTAATTCTTCATTATTTCCATATTAGTTATAAATATATAAACATTACTCATGCTTAAGAAAGTATTCACTATAAAACAAAATCATTATAAAATGAGCATATAAAATTTATAACTAGAACTAACTAACAAATACCAAACTAAACATCACATGATCACTATCTCTTATACTAGCACATAATTGTTATTAAACAAGGCAAAAATCTCCATACAGTAGTGCCACCCTGTGCCAACCAGAGTAATCAGTGGATGCCAGAAGGCTTGTGCATAAAATTCCTATCTAGTGCCTACTCATCCAATATCCCCAGACTAGTTTCTGGCTTGTGGCCTTTGTCAGTGAGCCTTGGATCTGAGAGCACTGCACCTAGCACTAGATAGAGATTTTATGCACAAGCCTTCTGGCATCCATTGATTACTCTGGTTGGTACAGGGTGGCACTATTGTATGGAGAGTTTTGCCTTGCTAAATATCAAACTAAATATATCAAATATTTCAGTTGCCAATATGTACAGCATTAGTCAAATCCCATATGTATAAAATAAATATCATTTAAGCAATCATTTTTTAAAATTATAAATATCATTAAATAATACTGATTACATATTTTATAATCTGTATTGAAATGTGATGTCTATAAAATAAAATAAACTATCATTTATTACATCTGTATTACTTTTAAACATTATATTTAAAATGTTTTGAAAATATTATTTGCATATAGCTTTGATAATTACAAAGATAGATAATCAACCCAATATTTAACAATTGATTAATTATAAGTAATTAATATCAGCATAAAATTATTTATATAAAAATGATTTATTATAAATTAAACAAAATATTTAATACAGACTTATAAACTGTTTTATCACTTTTTTCCAGTTATAGCAGATGATGTCTTCATTATGGTGTTTCATTTGAAATATAGCAAATAGGCCTAAATGAAGATGTTGAAAAAATTATGATTTTGCAACAGTTGATGATTATAAAGTAATCCTATTTATGATATATAAAAATATGAAGTCATAGATGGTTTCCAAATTATTGGGATAAAAACCATTTATTTACAGTTCATTTTGAGAATTTAAAATCCAATGTTTTTCTTTTTAAATTCAGCATCCAATGACCTGTTTCACGTGATTAAAACAGTTTTCTTGATAAATCATCTTGGCTATTTGCTAATAGAACAATAAATAAATATAGAGTCAATTTTAAAATTATTTAAAACAATTAATTATCAATTTTTTTAAATTAATAATTTTAAATTAAACACATGAATTTCTTTTTAAATTATTATTTAATAAAATCAATTTTTATTTATAAAAAGAATATATAATGTCTTTAAATTAATAAGATAAAGTTGTAATAATTAAATTTGTTAAGCACATACTCATTAAATAAATCTTGTGCTAAGATTTGTAGAGGTCCCTACTGTCGTTTTTCAGAAGCATGGTCTTATGGTTATAACCTTAATATATATTAATAATAATAACAACTCAGTATTTTAAAATATTAATAATATCACACTTTTAAATTAATAAAATTTCTTTCTACACATTTACTTAATTTATATAGCAATGAAATATATTCCAAAAGAATAATACTATTTCAATATATATATATATATATAACCAGGTAAATTGTATATGTGATAGTGAATATATTCAAGTTTTAATACTAACATGTTGGCAATTATAATATAATATATGAAGAGAAAATCAGGTTATCATTTTTAGTGGGAAAATTCATATTGTTGAATGTTTCCCATGTTTTATAGTTAAAAATAATTAAATACCCATTTACCAGTTAATATTGGATGGATAGTATGGGCTGGTTACTTGAAAAAAATCCTAATTCTGGTTAGAAATGTTAAAAAAATTCCAAGGTTTTATTTCATCTGGATTCAAACTTCAAGTCATTAACATGATAAGTGTATATGCCAATCACCACATTATAAGTAGTCAAAATAAGAGTCATAGATCACATGACCCTATTCTCTTAAGCTTGTAAGTTATAAACAATGAGGATTGCCAATTCCTCAACAAGCTTTGTGATAGATGCTTAGCCAGAGCCAGCATTTAAAATATCTCTGTCAGAAACCTCCACCCCCCAAACCCCTGACTATGGTTTTGTGCTTTGGCAGAGGTGCCAGGGTAAGTTCAGACACTAGATCTAAAAATACCAACCCAAAGCCAAGCACTTATCTAAAAGTTATCTATTGAGTGGGAAATTTGAAATTTTCAGACACCTACATGTCTTCAAACCCAGCTATTCAACTCAAATAGCTATATGGGGCTGATAGTCTTTAGCCATACTATATATTAGTAGTCTTAGCAATATAACATCGCATAAGACTTAAGGTAGAGACTATAAATAGTCAAAATAAAAGTCATAGATCACATGACCCTATTCTCTTAAGCTTTAAGTTATAAACAATGAGGATTGCCAATTCCTCAACAAGCTTTGCGATAAATGCTTTGTGACAGAGATATTTTAAATGCTGGCTCTGGCTAAGCATTTATCACAAAGCTTGTTGAGGAATTGGCAATTTTCATTGTTTTTACCACATTATAGGATCTTTCATATATATATAAACAACTGTTAAATAGTCAACTTCATGGTAAATGTTTTTCCAATAATCTCTTGTAGAGAACCAACAAAAGATATAGATGTATAACTATTGTATATTAGTGTGGTGATTTATAGCTTTTATCGATTTCTCTTACAAAAAGTATGAATCTAGCAAAAACTTGGCTAATAAAAAACCAAGTCCAATTTAAATATTTTTAATAACGAATTTTTATAATTTTAACATGCTAATAAATCTTTTTTTACAGCTTAAAAGTATTTCATTAAATCTCTTTCAGAACTTGTAAAAAAATCATTCCTGTTGTTTTATTACTCATAATGATAAAAGAAAATCAATAATCGTTTATTTTACAACTTTCTATTTTTAACAATTTTTTTAACGATTTTTTCTAAAATTATTAGTAATGTAATTAATTTTCATGAAGGCTATAATGATAAGTAGGAATGAAAGAAGATTTTTTTTTTTTAATTACAAAATTGTAGAACAATAAATATTTGGATAAAATTTATATTAATCTTTTAATACTTTTGTAGATAACCCTCATGTCTAAATAATAGTGCTTTCTGATTAGTGCCCTAGTTTCAGAATCTAAATATGTTTGAGATTTTAAATTGCTTAACTAAGCGGTAAGCAACTGGGTTGGTCAATTGTCTTTTTTGTAATGTAGTATCTAGTATCTTCTTCATGATAAATTTTACACAACTACAGATTATTAAGAGATATCGATTTGTATGATAATGTGATATTAGTGACTATATAGACAAAAGATTTTGTTTAGTGAAGAATGTAAATGATTTTTGTATTAAGAGATATTGGTGAGATGTAATCTGACAATGATGTAAAATAGATTCTTCATAAATTATAAAATTTTACATCATAGATTCTTCATAAATTATAAAATTTTAGGCATAAACTACATGTTAAGAATGCTGTTAATCAAATTACTTGTTTCTTCCTTCTAAAGCAATTCTAAAGTCATCCTCTTCCAATGTACAATGACGAAATCAATCTTTAGCACTGTCACTTTCCTTTTTCTTCTGCCATTTAATTTTAATAAAAATGGCTTTTTAGTTCCAAAGTTCTCTTCTCATATTCTCTATTTTTAACACAAAATCTAAACAAAAAGAAAAATCTTTTTTTATTTCTTTTATTTTTGCTTTTTATTTTTTATACAATTTTTTTCTGATCAATTCTCTTATATCTCTATATAATTCACATTTACAAATCAAATTTTGCAGACCATTTGTGTCTTTTTCTTGGGATGCAAAGTTTGTCTTTGTACCAATTAATAAAAATTTATCTGAAATGTTACCATATATTCTTATATACTTTTCATATATTTTTATTCATATATAATTCAATTTTTTTCACAGAGCAAAACTCTCCATACAGTAGCACCATTCAGTGTAAGCCCTAGTAATCAATGAATGCAGAATGGTGATCATGTGATGTTTGATGGTTTAATTCAATTTTTTTTTATTTATATTCATTTTCCACAATTTACCTTCCCCCCCATTTTTTAACCAATTTATTTATTCTCGTTTCTCATCTCTTGTTTTCTATATATTTTTCCTATTTTATGTATAAATATATACATAGAAATAATTTTATTGGTCTATTATTTTTGCATAGTGTTAAAAAAAATGTCAGTACACTGTGTTTATTGTTCTTTCTATTTTTATTAATTCACTTTCATTCCTATATTGTAGCATTCCAAGCTTTTTAAATTTACTTGTAATTTCTGAAGTTCTAATTTGCTTGACCATAATCCACTACTTAATCAATACTTATCTATTTCTTTTTTAATTCTGTTTAAATTTTTTTTAGTCTTTTAGGCAATATCTGTCTCATTTCCAAAAGTTAAAGCATCTGGAAATGTTTTAATATTTGAAATGTTAAAGCATTGCCCTTTTTCATACACTCTAATTATTACATATTTATTATATGAAAAACATAGCAAATCTGTAATCAGTTTTATTCTATTTTATGCTGTTTGCCTCACTTTTCATTCTCAAGTAGCTAAGTAATCCCCCGCCTCCTCATTTAACAAAATATTTAAATACTTATATATTTCTTAAATTCTTTAAGACAGTTGTGTGCTACTTTTCATATTTTTAGTTTTAATTTTTTTATTAAAAATTAATACCTCAATTTTTTTCTCATGGAATTTAATTTTATATTATTTCCCACCTGTATACACTTCATTTTCCATATTTTTTGCACTATTTAAGGGAAAATTCATATTATCTACAAAAAAAACTATTATATTATAAATTCTTTTGGTTCCACTATGGGAATCTTTGTCCATATTTTTAATCTTTTTATTTCAAGCCCATGCTCTCTTAAAAACCAGAAAAACTAAGTTTAACCTTATTTTTATTTCAATTAATATTATAAAAATTACCTTTATAAATTTCCATAATCATTATAGACAATCTATTTCCAGATTTTAATGTACTATTTCTATTCACTTTGTCATAAGACTTTTTTCAATCTAAAAATGCTATAAATAATTTACTCATAACTATGACTAAATTACTCTTGTTTCTGAATGAAATTTATTCTGAATCTCTCCTCAAGATTTCTCCTCATAATAATACAAAATGAAAAACCCTTTTACTGTTAGTAAATATTGTGGATAAGTGAATTGAGCTTGTTTTTTGTTGTTGTTTTTTTTTGTTTGTTCATGAATACCTATGGTGACAAATTCATATCTTATTGTTATTATTTAGAATGAGTCAAAATTTAGTTTAATATAGTATTATTTTATTACTTCTTTAATTATTTTTATTGTATTAATTACTGTATTTTATTAATACAAATAATTAATCATTTATAACAAAATTAAGAAGAAATTTAAAAAGTTGTAATAATATTATAGTACAATAACTAAATTAAAAAGAAAATATCTAATAACTAAATTTTTAAATTTAGTTAATTTTTTGCAATATTATTGTTTTTTTTTTAAAGAAAAGATGTATTTAATTAAGCAATGTTTGGTCCATCCTGATTATATTAAATGTCCAATAGTGCCAGATATATACTAAAGTTAATATGAAAGTAAATTAAATAAATTGTTTAATTCTAACATATATATATATATTATTGTAATGAATA
The DNA here is from genome assembly GCA_028023455.1 of Epiperipatus broadwayi. Taxonomy (NCBI): domain Eukaryota; kingdom Metazoa; phylum Onychophora; class Udeonychophora; order Euonychophora; family Peripatidae; genus Epiperipatus; species Epiperipatus broadwayi. Next base: position 1,743,640 of record JAQFVV010000074.1, on the reverse strand, counting down.
AATATAAGTTTATAAATATGTTTAATTCTAACATATATATATATATTATTGTAATGAATAAATATAAGTTTACAAATAAGTTTACATTTATTACACAGATAACACAGAATATTGCACATTTTCATCATTCATTTCACAATGAGACATTCATTTTGGAGATGGCTGAAATTGATGGAGCTTGCTGTTTTTGTGGAATGTCATGATAGTGTTTTCCTGATTTATATTAACAAAGAACTTTATCTCAAGTCCCATCTTTTTTAAAAAATTTTATTTTCAAGCAGTACCATTTGCAAGAGCAAAATTAATGTTTGATGCTAATTTAAAATTAGAATTTATTTTTTCAATATTGCAATTACATTTTCAATAAACTTATTGACATTTTCCAATTTTGCAAACACCATATATTAACTAAGTGTACAGATATCATTACAACACTTCTCTTCATAAACCATCTTCTTTGCTGTTCAAACAATAAAACACTTTTCTATAAAGGTTCATCATATGATTGAATCAATTCTATAACATTTTAGCTTTGATATTCAATTTTAATTATCTGATTTTCTGAACAATATTTACAGTCTTTCCTTCACTGGATCATTAAGTCTGAAGTCATCTACAAGTGAAAACAGACATTTTCAACAAACAAACAATATTTTTTCTTTAATTTCAACCTATGTATTTCAAATGATTTTATTGTTATCTAAAATTACAAAGTCTTATAAAAATGTTATTTAATTTATTTTGTTTTGTTCTATCAAGTACCATTTCATTGTGAAATGTTTAATGACTGATTCAAACATTATTTTTATGTAATTCAGTTTAAATATGAATTAATATTTAGTGCATTGGTTACAGCAATGAAATTATATTTGGGGGTGAGAAAAGCACACAAGTTTCTTTGTAAAGAAATTATTTTAAAATAGCAAAAAAAAAAATTTCCAATAATTCTCAATTGTAAGCTTAAAACATCCTGTAAATCAATTTGAAAACAGTACACCAGGCATAAATTAGCTTTTGTGTAATTTTTTAGGGCCTTGAAATTTCTCAGCATTGTAAATCATCATAGATTTGTGATTTGATATCTTCTCGTTCACTCTTTAAAAAAATAATTCTGTTGTTTGCAGTCTTAAAGCCAGTCATTGCCTTCTCTTGCTCAGCTAATTAAGCCCTGGATGGCAACTTTTTTGAATTGAGAATTTTTCATCAACATTAAAAATGTGTTGATTATTGAGTTGATTTTTAATGATTTTACTCAACTTGAATAAAAAATATTCTGCAATTCTCTTATGTACTGCCATCAGATTCACTCAGATTATGATGTTATAAAGAATGTTTCATTTTTAAAATGTAAGGATCCAGCTTTAACTAGCTTTGAAGTTGTCTGATGCTATTTCCTTTCTGACAGTTTTCATGGAGCTAAACTTAAAATATTTTTCTGGATAATAACTTAAAGAAATATTATAGCTGGTTAAATCTTGATTAAGGTTATCATGACTATAGATTATTTCAATATACAGAGGATATACTTTCTAACTTATTTTTTTAGAAATTTCTCTTTTTTAAAATATTTATGTCTGCACTAATATCTTAGCAAATCAGGTTCTAACTTAATATCTATGTTAGCTATAGATATACTTTGGTCACTTATTTTTATTAATTTATTTTACTAAGATATTTAAACAAGCATGAAAAATAGATGCCATTTAGGTAATAATTAATACAAAAATAATAAATACAATGTTAAAAAATATTAAGTACAAAGTAGTATTTATTTAATAAGCTTATACACCTTGTTAAATTATCAGAGATATGTGGATATGAATGTTAAAACAAATTGTTGTTTTAATGCTAGAATGCCTATTACTAGAAAGCCTATGCATACATAATTTAAAAAACAGTGATATTATAGCATAAAGTTGTTAAGGAGTGATTATTTTGAGACACTACTGTATATTTAAATGTTTTATAAATTAAAGAAGTTACAATGGCTGGGTAAAAGCTAATTTTTTCTTCTTCTGTATAATAATTTAATTCTTATATCCTTACATTCCTCTAAAATTATGTTCTTACAAACATCATGTGATCACCTAGGTGCAGTGCTCTCACATCCAAGGCTCTGCACTTATGAAAGCCACAAGCTAGAAATAGTCTGGGGGTATTGGATGAGTAGGCACTAGATAGGAATTTTATGCACAAACTTTTTAGCATTCATTAATTATTCTGGCTTGCCCTGAATGATGCTTCTGTAAGGAGTTTTGCCTCTGATATTTTCTTTTAAATTAGCCCTTCTATATTTTCACTTCCTATTAATTATTTTATTGCCATAGTCTACTTACGCTCTGTTCAATTCTGAATCTGCTAGTGTGCTTATGAATCAAACTCTCTAATGAATCATATTTCCTTGCTAACATCTCACTATCCAAGATTTTTATTAGAAGTTCATCAAATATTTTTTAAGTTTTTTTATTATTATCACATTTTCTTTCTGGATTTAAAAGTGAACAGTTTTTGTCTCCTTTTTTTATATATCTCTAAAAAAAATTAGAATTCTCTTTGTTTGCATTGTTACCTTTTTATTAAGTTTATTACCATTTTCTTCTTAATTATATTCTAATTTATTATTTTTTTAACACTACTATCTAACTTTTACTTTCTTCTTTGTCACTTAATTTTGAACAATTTTATTGCAGCACCCCCAGAATAAAATTAATTATTAAATTTGTGTTTGAAAATATTGAACAGGTCAAAACATGTTCATTCATATAACATGATCTGGAACTCACAAAATGTATTTCAAACCTAATCAAGCCTGAGATTTAGGTCAAGGACCAACCTGAATTCCAACCCATTTTCTAAGCCACAGATCAAACATCTAATGAATAATATATAACAATGGCACATGAGAATTTATTCTAAAATCCAGCCCACTAGCAGAGTGAAAAAGACAATGAGACTTATATATTAACTAACTACATTAGAACTGAACTAAAATAGGCATACACATGGTTGTAGGTGTGAAAGTGGAGAAAAGGGAATTCGAACGACTCAAATAGATTAATATAACAATTTAATTATATACTTTATTGTGTGCATGAAAGAATGGTCTACCAAATGGTAGATAATTACATACTGGGATTCATTTTAAATATTTTTAAAAGTGTAGCTTATTACAAGACTGAAAAAAAAAAAAAAAAAATGGGAATTATTATCTAGTTATAATTTGATAGCGGACAATTTTGGAAAAGAAACAATTCAATTTTTTAGAAAGTGAAAAAAAGCTATTTTGGGTTTAAATATATATTTTTATTCTGTAAAATTGTATAACTGTTTTAACTTATTTATAAGATTCCCTTCTGTAATAAAAGAATAAAAAAAATGACCGACTATTCATAACTTTAAAGACATAGTAAACCAACATGAATACAAAATATGTATTATCTACAAGGAATAATTTATTATTAAATAATAAATATCATTAAAAAGACTTCTATGTTTCACATAATGTTTATAGAAGAAATAAAAGATATTTAATTTAGAATGAATAAAAGTGTTCATCATCATCATCATCATCAACCATTATCAATCCTCTGCAGGATGAAGGTCTCTCCAAGTTCAATCCATCTTTTCCTATCTTTAGCTTCTCTTCTCCACAACACCCCTGCACACTTTCTTATTTCATCCATCCATCTCACATATGGTCTTTTTCTGGGTCTTTTACAAACTCTTGGAATCCAGTTTAAAATTTCAATTGTCCATCTATTATCATCTCTTCTAGCAATATGTCCAGCCCAACTCCACTTCAGTCGTTTAATTTTTTCAATGAGGTCAGTAACACCTGTTTGTTCTCTTACCCATACATTGCGTTTTCGATCTCGTCTTGTTACTCCCAACATGCATCTCTCCATACTTCTTTGAGTGGTCTGAAGTCTCTGTATTGCTCTTCTATTAAGTGTCCAAGTCTCAGTTCCATAAGTAAGAACTGGCAAAACACATTTATTAAAAATCTTCCTTTTTAAACACATAGGCATATTTCCTTTTAGTATCAGGTATGAAAGTGTTACTAAATCTTTAATATGTCACTTATATTTTCTATTTTATTCTATATGTTACTACATCATTAAAACATGTTTAATCTCCACAAGACATATATTTGGGTAAATAGTCAGTTTTATCAACTGCCTTCTACCGTTGTTTTATATATGTAATATTTATTGATTTCTTTTACTCTTCATCGATTTCAGTCATAGTTGGCTATAGCAGTTTTATTTGCTCATCTCCAGACAATGAAGCATCCCTTTCCAAACGGTTTATCTTTAAATATTAACATTAAACATTTCAACAATTTTGAACATTGGCATTACAGATAATCAATTCCTTGATATTTAATTCTTTTTAAATTCGTCTATCGCCAACATTTCTTTTGATGTGCTTAAAAAGTGATACGTTTTTTCCCCCAGATATTCTTTACCATCTCATTATATTCTATCTTTAAAAAAAAACAAAAACAAAAAAAAAGTGCCATTGGTAGGTATTTCCAGTTCTCAGATATGTATCGGTTTTGTCAAAATTATAATGCTAAATGACAGGTGTTTCCGTTATTTTGTCTAATTCCTGCGCGCACACACACACTCGTATACATATACAACACACACAAAAATAAAAAGTATTCGGCATTTTAATATTTTAATTGATCGTTTCTTAATCTTTAAATAGCTATTTTTTTTTTCTACGTCAGTATCATTAACATGCTTTAATAGGTAGCGCTTTAATGATGTTAACAATCTTTTGCTACTTGTTATCAAGTTATTAATACTAAATCTACAATTGTAACAGCTATTAATCTTTTTTATTTCCTTATTTATTATAATATATATATTAGAAGAAAAAAAAGATGCCGATTGCCATCAATGTAGAATCGGAGGTAAGACAACATCATTTTATTTACCTTAGCTTCTTGTGAGGCACAACTGTTCGCTTGTTTCCCTGACTACGTAGTATCTTGGTAGTTTAACATTAAGTAGTTTTATCTGTGAAATTAAATGTTCTTAATAGATATGCTGTTAAGTAAAAATTTTATCTAATAACATAACGCAACCTAAAATAATTTTCTGCAAAGTAAGGCTTATCCAGTTCCATCCACAGAAGAATATTGAAGGAAAAGAAAATATTTTGCAGACTAGCTAGTGAGTGATTATTTTAGCTGCTTTCTCATCAAATAAATTGATGAATACTATTTTATCGATTAATAATTGCTAGCTAATTGAATTGATCTTAAGTCGGCTATTAGAAAAATCCTACTTGCTTGGAAATTCGCAGCTGCTTTAAAAATTCAATTTATTCGAACCTGGATTCGAATCTAAGTAAAAATGGGAATCCGTGCAGTGCTAAACTGTCAGTAACGATAATTAAATATTACCTCTTGGTCGTACTGAAATCTCACTTTTTGGAGAATAAATTCATTAGGCAAAATGGTTTCAGTTATAGAGATGCGATTTTGTAATTAGTGAAATTTATTTTCTAAAATAATTTTCAACAAAATAATATCAACCGTAATTGAAATTTGGTAGTTGTTTCATTATTAATTAAATATTAATATTAAATAGGATGAATGCCTAAAGCATGAGGATAACACTTAAAACCAGGAATTACTACCAATTTAAAGGTTAAACAATGCATTTAGCCGTTGCATTCAAGTTTATTTGTTATCAAATAAACAGTGTTTACTGTACAATTAATTTTGAATTTCAAATGACATTTGAAATACAAAAATGTTTAACAACTCCATTTAATTTACATATCTCTCTCTCCCTCTCTCTCCCCCTCTCTCTCTCTCTCCCTCTCTCTCTCCCCCTCTCTCCCTCTCTCTCTCTATCTATCTATCTATCTATCTATCTATCTATCTATCTATCTATCTATCTATCTATCTATCTATCTATCTATCTATCTATCTATCTTATTTAATTGGCAGCAATCTAATGTCATAAATCTAGTTTTTGAATCCATCACATTTATCGCAGTTTGAATTGCTTAAATTATAAATTTTAATCAAAGTATGAATGTATGGTGTTTATTCGAACGCAGATTCAATCACTAAGTATACAAGCTCTAATATTTGACCATTCTTGGGGATAGTTTATGGTTGCTTGCCACTTCCTTGTCGAATTAAGCATCTGAATATTTACGGCTGATTATAAATTTTAGTGAGATATTTAATTTGAAGTCAGAAAAATGCTGTGCCTTTAATTAAAATATCTAATGGATAATAGTTAGCGATTCATCCATCATATACATGCTTTGGAACTTGAATCTGGGTTAGGTAAAATAATTTTTTTTTTAGGTAAATAGTCTTAGGATTTTTGCTTTCTTTAACCAGTGATCAGTAAATGGATATCTAATTGTTCTTAATTGGAGAGTAAAACAAAAATAAAAAACAGCTAAAACTATTCTCTATCCAGCAGTTGGTAAGCCAAAGAATAGCGCCTTTTCTTTTACTATTTTTTTTGAGAATGTTGGGAGAATATTTGCTATTTAAAGGCTGTTAGTATTTTTATCTACCTTAGTTAATTTTAAAAAAATATGAAACCAATGATTCCAAAACTTTAAATAGTAAAAAATTTAATTATTCTTAATTGGAAAATAAAAATCTCTAGTCTATCTGGGTTAATGAGATGAGTATAATGACGATAAAATAAAAAACATAACGTATAATGCTATAATCGCTATGAGTAAGTTCTGAGCACAGAGCCAGCTCATGAAAAAGCGAGACCCGATCAATGTTTTCATGTGGGAAACAAATATTAAATATATATATATATTATTGGTGGATATAGATATATTACTTTACAATTAGTATAAAGCAAATCAAGAACGATTCTCTTTGATAAAAATTTTATTATTTTGAATCAATTAGCAAATAAAAAATAAAAAAAATCTTATTTTAAAACATTTAAGAAAATAAAACTTTTTTTTTTTTCACTCAAATATTGATTTAATAAAATTGCACAAATTGGTATTTATAATGTATAAATAATTAGTTATTTGTTGTTATTTACAAATTATAAATACGAATTTGCGTCTACAATTGTATAATTTCGTTTGTAATATCATTATAGAGTCTGGTGTAGTTACATTTATCAATTAATAAAGTGGGGTTTTTTTTTCCATATGTCAAATGCGTTGACCGAGAAGCGAACCCGGGCCAGCTGCTTGGAAGGCAGCTATGCTAACCACTAGGCCACCAACGCTTGACTAATAAAGTGCTTTCATTTAATTTTTTTTATTTTCGCAAACCACGTAGATTATACAGACCTGGCGCCTTTATAAACGCGGGGCTCTCTGCGTCGCACAGTTGGCATCGTCTTTAGCCGGCTCTGTTTGAGTAGATCGTTTTTCTACTTCACTAAATTACTCTCTTTTAAACGAACCAGAAAATATCACGCCTTTCCTAATTACAATTTATAACATAATGGTAAAGTGCCAATAACACGCTATCTTATCCTGAAGAATAATTTCTTGTTTATTATATTAAATAAAATATTTTTTATCTCGCTTAATAAAAAGTTTTTCATTTTATTACTATCTTAGTTTTTTTAATTATTTTTGTTACTTTCTTATTCCTTCTCTATTTTTTTTTGGTTTGTTTTCGTCTTACTTATTTAAATCATTTAGATTATTATTGTAGGATCCGTTATCATGATTTTTTTTTAGTCCCAGCTCTTCTCCCTATCCCAAGTGTGATAATAGAATTGTATTACTAATCGTGGTATCACATTCTTTAATAAACTATAGGCTTTTAATCCTGACTCTAATCTTTTCATTCATCTTTGTTTAGTATTGCAAGACTTACCTTTAATTATTTTGTACTTTATGGCGCCTTCCCATATTTTTTCCCCACCTTCAGGACTTAGATAATTAATAGCAAACAATGATAATGATGATTAAGAGATAATTTATTAGAAGAAAATAATATTTCAGGATTTTTACAAACAATTGTGAAAAAAGATTTCATTTATATAGAAATAATAAAAAAGTGATTTATCGAAAAGCAAGTTTTATGATTCAATCATTTTAGCATCTTTGGCAAAAATCGTTAAACCAATAAGCATTTGAACATCATTTGGCTATTGATTTTTATCAAATGAATATAACATCTTGTCAAGCGTTGTTAGCCGAGAGGTCATCGCAGCTGCCTTGCAAGCAAGTAGTTGGTTGCAGACGGTTGTGGGTTCGCGTCCCGGCCGATGCTATGACATATGAAAAAAAAAAAAAATGAATATAACATCTAATATTCATACAGTGATTTTCATACTATAAGAAAGTAAAGTGTTAATTTAAAGCTTATAACTTATATTAGCCATGTCAACAAGGTAAATCAAGTCTGCATTAATATAATTGAGTTTATATATTTATTCATCTGAGTAACCCAGTTTATTTTGATAGTAATCTTAAATAAATACTCATTTACTGAAGAATAGAATATTATGGGGTTGCTAATTACCGGTAATTGAGTATAAACTAGTGCCTGAAAAAAATTTAAACTTGCTTAAAACAATTTTCTATCTTATCTAGAAAAAAAAATCTTTTAGGAGATTTAAACCCATATCACATGTTATGTCCAACTAAGATTTTAATTATTCACCTCAAGACACAATATAACAAAAAATAAATGTATCATGAATCGTTTGGTATATCATGAGACTGAACTTTAGAAATAAAAGTTTCTTCAATCCAGTTATCTTTAGCCTTGAAGTCTATCATTGTAACATCAAGCTAAATGGTACAGAACAATATTTTGTTTGTTTTAAATGCTAACATAAAAAATGAGATTGTTGAGATTTAAAAATGTTTAGATTTCAAATACAGAAATAAAACGAAATTAAGTGATCTTTTAACAAGCAAATTTTATAATTCGATGAAATCTTTGGCAAAAACATTTAACCAAATAAACATTTGAGCATTACTAGTGTTTTTATAAAGTGATGAGCTGAGAATAACAATTTTACTCAACTGGCCAAAATAAAATTTTATTTGATCTCATCTATATTTAATTCATAAACTCTTAGCTCTCAAGTCTCAGAGACAAATATCCTATTTATGAACATATAACAAATTGTATAACATAAAGATCAAAACAATACTTCAGTAATTTTTATCATGTTTGTAATAAATTGAGCAGTAAATCACAAAATTTAATTGAAGTAATTGTTTGTTACGTAAGCATCGGGGGGAGGGGGGTCTAAACTTTATGCTCTTCTTTAGGAATAATTGGAAACTCTTTTGACTTAAATCTATTGGGGGGGGGGGGACAACTTTTAATGTTTTCTTCTTTATTAATGATTTGTTATTTTTGTGTTTATTCTTATGTGTATGTTTTTGTTGTATATGTTACACTGCGAATTTAATTTAAATGATTTAGTTATGTTCAATGTTTTTAATCAATATTTTATCTCACTCTTAGTTTAACTAAACATCTTTAACCAAAGTGCATATATAAATTATCTAGTTTAGTTGTTTTGCTTTTTATCAATTGCCAATTTGTTTGTTACCTGATTTGCTATTTTATGTTTAGTTACCTAATAATCTATAATATCATAAAGTTAACATCGATTTCTGGCAAACATGAATGAGCTTCTGTCCTATGAACAAATGCGTTTTAACAAAACGCTGTTAAGTGAACATAATGATAATTCTAGCATAAATGATAATACTGTCTTCGAAATTTAATTTTTAAATACTATAAGAGGATATTATTTAAAGCTTAAAATTATTACACAATCAGTTATAGAATGAACTTCCATTAATTGCGGTCTTTATATTAAAGGATATATATATTAAACACCGAATAAATAATTAATAGTCTGTGCATACTTTAATTATGAAAAAAATTCGAAGACTATTATTAATACCTGTTCTTTTTTTGGTTACCAACCATCATTTAAAGATTTATCAATATGTGAAATGATTGTTCATCTGAGATCTTTATATGTCTAGCATAACCAATCTTATTCAAATAATCAATATATGAAGAAGAAGAATCAAAAAGAATAAATTTAATTGTTTTTATGAATTTAAAATATTAATTATTAGATTCTGTTAAGAGATGTTTATAATCCTGAGTCAGTCAATAAATCTTTAATTAAATCTGAGCTTTAAAAGTAGGCTATTGTGCCAGTTGGATTTGTATGTTCACGTAACAAGATCTAGCATCTAGGCAAAAGTACCTCGAATCCAATCGTGCGCAAGATACACAGGTCAGGAACACTCATGAACTCTGCCCTATTTGCCTATTTCCCAGATCTATAACATTATAAACAACAATCCCGATGACATCGACTTAATTTGCTTCTCATCGCCAGCATCGGTCATCGGAGACACAAAAAGACTCTAGGCTAATTTTATATGATAGACTAACTTAATAACTAGCTATATTTTATGAGCAATGAAGGCTCATGACCTAGCACATTAATTATGTATTTAGCAGAGATCATCTAGTCACATTGAGCTTAAGTAATAACTTAATATATTAACTTAACTAAAAGAAAGCAATGGTTCGAGTTGAGATATATATTTAAGATTTATTAACAACAAAATTATGTCGGGTTATTTACCTGATGTGAGCCTTGTAAGTATTATATATATGTGTTTGATTCATATTTAATGATAACATAAGATTTGCGGCTATGCCAATAATATATATGTGTGACTTAATGAATTAGCGCTATTGGAATACATTACTAGAATACTATTACACCCCAGAGACGAATAGAGCATTTACTTAATTTAAAAAGATAATAATTTTACAAGCAGATATTACATTTCGTTATATTCAATATTATTAATTGGAGTTATAGATAATTAATGCACGGGGTGGATAATGAATAATTATATAAACGATACTAAATCTATCACATTAATATGTATATTAAACTAATGGAAATATGTTTGTTTAAAGAAATCATCTCATTACAGCTTATGGCTATTTCTGGGTGACTAATAAGACACTGAAAGGTGGTGCGTGCATGGTGGCTGATTGGGGTGGTCCAATTATGGATCCTGGAGTGTGCTTCATGAATTTTAATAAGGAAGAGGACCGATTTCCTCTGCAACATAGGCAGGGTCGGTATTGAGACGAAGGACCGTCGTCTATGTCATTATCGGGCTGGATTATCCAGAGTGATCCCCATATAAAGCATGCACATAAGACCAAGGATGTCCCCAGGGTGGTTTTACAGCCTGGTTTAAGGACATTGAGAATGGCGATGGGGCTTGACTGAGCGAATACCTCCATGTGAGAAAGAAGCATGAACATATATGTAAATGAAATGGCCTTTATTCATGTAACGCTTAATAATATAATATAAATATAACTCAAAAGATTAAAGATTATCTAAACAGATTTATTGCCAATAAATTATGAAATATTCGGTGTAACGATATGGCTTCATTAAGCAAACATGGATAATAATTATACTTAAATATAAAACTAAGCTCTTAAGATGCCCCTCCCCCTTACATTATGTTACTTAATATTATTCATTACTTCTCACACATTTAATAAATCTCAATCTTGGTTACTAAATGCCCTTGTGAAAATATATAAATTATTACAAAATGAGTGGGTGATGGTAATAGCTAAGATGGGTTTTACATATATAATATAATTTAAGAATAAGAGATAGCGCATTATTTAGGCAGGAAAATGTGAAAAACAGATGTCGATCTGTTTTTCTACAGTAAACATAAAAACATAATTATTTTGTTTATCTAAAATTGCGAGCACCTGGGCAAGTCAAATAAGACTTGTTTTGATCAAATTATAAGTTATCTACCTGACAAATGATGGGTGGGGAAATGAAAATGAATTATATGCTTGCGATTTTAGAATATCATTGGCATTTCTTTTAAAATATAAATACATAAATCTAAATGAAAATTATTTGCTGCTTGGAAATAAAAGAAAAGGAAAAACATTTTATAGGAGGCTTAATATAGATTAGTTATATAAAGTTATAAGAATACATATTTTGAAGACATTTAATATATATGATTAAAATATAAAGATTACAGAGAAGGCAGGATTTAAGAATTGCAAGCTGTCAAAGTTCTTTTACCTTGCTTATTTGGAAGAGCAGTTTTATTAGGAGTCAGTCCATCGGTATTGTTTCACTAGATCTAGGGTAGCATTATTATTTGAGAATTAGCATTTCATTTTCACTGGAAAATACATAAAGTTCATTAGTATGGGATGCAGAGCTTCGTTCATGGGAACAGCATATTAGAACGGAGGGAAAAGGTGAAATTTCCCCTACTCATGACACATTGAGTGAAAATCAAAACTGTCATGGAATATGTATAGCAACATAGTTATTTAATGGTCTCCTCCTTTTGTGGATTCAAATCCAGCAGTATATATACATTTATTTTGGACGATGTAACTTAGCAACTACTGCTGGACCTGAGACATTTTAAGCACTTAAGTTTCATCTGGAATAGTCTGACCGGATACTCTTATCTAGTAAGATGTTTGAAACAATGCAAGTTTGTTATCAGTTTCTCGAACGATTGTTTTAAAATATATCTTATGATTTTAAAACAAGCTAGCATGGACAATTTCCACTAATGGGTTTATTTTATTATTACCAATTCGTAATCTTTTACTTTTATCTAAGGGATCTTCCGGGTAATTGTTTTTTGAGAGACTTTTTAACAAGATTGCATCATTTCTGGCTACAAAATTATATATGAAAAAATAATAAGTTTCATATATGATACCTTATATATAATATAACTTAATTAATTTATTCACAATCTCCTACACTGAAATATATATATATATTTATTGTTTATGCCCACATACACATCAGAATATTATTAAATAAAATATTTTTAAATTAAAATACATACGTGTTTACATGATTTATGTTATAATACTAACCAAAAGAAATATATATATTATTAGCTATGTATATACATGTGTAAAGATGGGTTTGAATACAGTTAGATGGTAGGAGCTTGGATGTGGGCTGTGAAGCAGGATCTGAGCATCAGATCATCTGGTTTATTTTCCCGAACTTACTGAAAAAAATGAACAAATCTTTTAAAAAAAGAAAAAAAATCTTTTACTTGATGTCCAGGTAACTAAAGAACAACTTTGGATTGACGATGTATCTAAAAGGAATTTTATGACTTTCATTTATGATAGAATACCCTAACTCTCTGCTATACTAGAAATTTTATGACTTTCATTTACGATAGACTAATCTAACTCTGTTATATTACTGGAAAAAATTTTCACTGTCTTCATGTAAAAAAAAAAACTGCTTGCTTAACTGAATAACATAAAATATAAAAAACTATGCTATAATATATACAAATTATTAAAGTCCTAAGTCGTTTATCATTGAATATCTCTGTTGTCATGTTCTATCTGTCCAGCTCAGATTTATCTAGTTTCTCCCTCAATCCGGTGATTCATACTTTTTGATGCTAATTGGTTCATCTCGTCACGAGTTGTGCTGGTATCTGGATGGTTGCCCCATGGGTCCGGAGTGATATTTGGGTGGTTCCGTTTGTATGGGTGAATGATCGATGGATGTGAGGAATTGGGCCATCTCCTCTATCTTTCTAACTCGACATCCCCCCCCCCCTTTTTGTTAAGGGGGGGGGGTTTTTTTGTTGTTTTTTTTTTTTATTTTTGTTTTAAATTTTGTGAGGGGAATCGGGGAGGGGACTATTGGTTCCTTGGAGAGAATGGGTGTTGACCTTCCCGCACCGGTTTCTACCGGAAGCTGGGGTCCGTTTGTCATTCTCTCTGGTCCTTCTTCCTCGAAGCTCACTTTCTCCTTGGTTCTTGCCATATTCTCCTTTATATTACTGATCTCTTCCTTAATTTGGTCAGTGCATACATAAAAAATGGCTTCTTGTTTGTTTTGCTTGGCTGTAAGCTTACCCTTTATTTCTTGGATGGCATCCAGAGTCTTGTATTTGTGGTCCTCCAGAGACCCCTCAAACTTGTTATGGATATCCTCACATTCCTGTTGGCACTCTATTCGTACCTCCTCTACCTTCGTTGCTACGGTGCTATTCATGTTATCCCATGTGGCCATCCACTCCTTGGTCTTTCTGCTCTTGTCCTCGATCTTTGCCTCCAAACTCTGAAATCTCTTTCTGCTTTTGTCTTCAATCTTTGCCTCCAAACTCTCAAATCTCTTTCTGCTCTCATCTTCGATCTTTGCCTCCAAACTCTCAAATCTCTTTTCCATTTTCTGCAACATCCATATCAATGTTTCCATAGTTACAGGTGGATTTTTGACCTCCTTGTGTGTGTCATTACTCTCCAAAATAATTTTACCCGACCTCAATGTCTTTCCCTGATCCATATCCTCACTACTGTCCTCCATTTGTCTCTTAGATTTAAGATAAAAATTTTATTTTTCTAATTACCCAGATAAGTTTATGGTTATTTATTTTGATTTTAATATGGATGAACACCTCCTCCCCCCATTCCACACTCTTCCCTTACTCTACTCTCCCACTCCCATACTTAATCTATATTTATTTAAATAACAATTGCTATCCTACCCTTTATTTCTTAATATTAATTATTTCTAGATCTAGTTTTCACTGAAAAAAATACATATATATCTATACTGATTATTTATTATTTAACTCTTCAATGCAAAGTATATAAAAAAATTTATTGTAACTTCTACCTGGACTTCTTTATGTCTTCTTTCATGGTCTGTTTTTGGAGTTGTTCTTCAGCACCTGAAACATCTTAACAAAATGATTGATTAACGATTGCAGTGATACACTTGATACACATATTTTGGAAGAGAAAAAAAAACTCTATATAACTTTTATTATGAATCATTGCTTTTAAACACTTTTTTATTCTAAATAACTTGATCACCTATTGGAAAATTTATATTGGTATTGCTACCGGGTGCCAGCCAAAGGGATAGGCCTATATGTTCTGACCAGATGATCTGCTATTATTGGGTTGTATACTTTTCTAAACTATATACTTAAATACTTATACACAGTTTAACAATGATAACAGGAAAAAAAATTATTATAGCTTTATCACATATTTATATAAGAGAATTAAAGTATAACAAAACTGTCACTATTTCTTTCATTGATCTGAGGCAGTTATATACGCATAAACACTTCAAAAAAAAATCTGCACATTTGCGATGATTTAGAATCTTTATTTTATTTTTAACAGTGAAAGCATTTTAAAAGCTGTCACTTATTTAACTCTCTCAGACTTGGAAATATTATATTTTTATTTAAAAGATGTATTAACAAAGAAAAAAATTATATTTAACCTCATTATTTAAAACATTTATGAAAAAGATTATTATATATTATTATTATTTAGCGCACACACTACTTTACTATCTTTTTATCTTTAAATGTGAAAACCCCTTAAAAGCTGTCACTAATCCAATTCTCTCAGACTTGGAATTATTATTATTTAAGACATTTATTAAAAAATTATATAGAACATCATTATTTAAAGCATTTATGAAAAAAATATTATATATTATTATTATTTAGTGCATACTTCAAAACTTGGGCATATTATATTTATTTATAAAATATTTATTAAAAATGAAAAAAAAAATTATTATATACCTCAATATTATTATTCTATATCGTACACACTTCTTTACTATTTTTTTATCTTTAAATGTGAAAACCTCTTAAAAGCTGTCACTATTTTATTACATTGTAAACTCGAAAATACTTTATGTTATTCAAAATCATTTATGGAAACTTATATATATATATAGAACACTATTTAAAACATACTTTTTATTTTATTATTATAACTGTGGAGGCCCCTTAAAAGCTACCACTATTTTATCTACAAGATCCTGCATGTAATTTCACGTTTATGACCAAGAAAAAAAAAATTATACAACATCTGATTCACTTCTTTGAAAAAACATTTTATCTTATAAAAGTGAGAGCCCCTTAAAAGCTGTCACTCTTTTTATTTCACTGGAATCTTACATGTATATGAAAACTATAAACATTATTTGGGAAAAGCACTTCTTTATCTTTAATTAATATGAAAGTAAAAGCCCCTTAAAAGCTGTTACTTCTCTTTACTTTTTTTTAAAAAAAACTCATGAGAATTATACATGTAATGAACATTTACAGACAAGGAATAAAACATTATATAACATTATCATTATTCAAATCATGCACGTGAAAGAAAACAAAACAAAACTGCCACTATTTTATTTTATAGGTTCGTGAAAACGAAAAAACTTTTAAAACTTTTATGTGGAAAAAAAAATACTGAGTATATGACATACTATTTACTTGAAACATATTTTTATATATATACTGAGAGAAAAATATTTATAATTATATTAACAATGACTCACAGGGAGTGTGTATCAATATTCAAAAAATTTTTAAGCTGGGTGTCCGAAAAAAAATTATTTATTTTTTTTAAAACATATGTTATATTTATCACTATCTACTACTATCTCAGGTATATGGGTGTTTGTATTCGAAGCCCTACGTTGATGCGCCAAACCCGGGGAAAAGAAAAAAATCTGTGCCAATCAGATTTGTATGTTCACGTAACAAGATCTAGCATCTAGGCAAAAGTACCTCGAATCCAATCATGTGCAAGATACACAGGTCAGGAACACTCATGAACTCTGCCCTATTTGCCTATTTCCCAGATCTATAACATTATAAACAACAATCCCAATGACACCGACTTAATTTGGTTCTCACCACCAGCATCGGTCATTGGAGACACAAAAAGTCTCTAGGCTAATTTTATATGATAGACAAACTTAATAACTAGCTATATTTTATGAGCAATGAAGGCTCATGACCTAGCATATTAATTATGTATTTAGCAGAGATCATCTAGTCATATTGAGCTTAAGTAATAACTTAATATATTAACTTAACTAAAAGAAAGCAATGGTTCGAATTGAGATATATATTTAAGATTTATTAACAACAAAATTATGTCAGGTTATTTACCTGACATGAGCCTCATAAGTATTATATATATATATGTGTTTGATTCATATTTAATGATAACATAAGATTTGCGGCTATGCCAATAATATATATGTGTGACTTAATGAATTAGCGCTATTGGAATACATTACTAGAATACTATTACACCTCCAGAGATGAATAGAGCATTTACTTTATTTAAAAAGATAATAATTTTACAAGCAGATATTACATTTGGTTATATTCAATATTATTAATTGGAGTTATAGATAATTAATGTGCAGGGTGGATAATGAATAATTATATAAACGATACTAAATCTATCGCATTAATACATATATTAAACTAATGGAAATATGTTTGTTTAAAGAAATCATCTCATTACGACTTATGGCAATTTCTGGGCGACTAATAAGACACTGAAAGGTGGTGCATGCATGGTGGCTGATTGGGGTAGTCCAATTATGGATCCTGGAGTGTGCTTCATGAATTTTAATAACAAAGAGGACCAATTTCCTCTGCAACATAGGTAGGGTCAGTATTGAGATGAAGGATGGTCGGCTATGTCATTATCAGGCTGCATTTTCCAGAGCGATCCCCGTATAAAGCATGCACATAAGACCAAGGATGTCCCCAGGGTGGTTTTACAGCCTGGTTTAAGGACATTGAGAATGACGATGGGGCTTGACTGAGTGAATACCTCCATGTGAGAAAGAAGCATGAACATATATGTAAATGAAATGGCCTTTATGCACGTAACGCTTAATAATATAATATAAATATAACTCAAAAGGTTAAAGATTATCTAAACACATTTATTGCCCATAAATTATGAAATATTCGGTGCAATGATATGGCTTCATTAAACAAACATGGATAATAATTATACTTAAATATAAAACTAAGCTCTTAAGATCCCCCTCCCCCTTACATTATGTTACTTAATATTATTCATTACTTCCCACACATTTAACAAATCTCAATCTTGGTTACTAAATGCCCTTGTGAAAATATATAAATTATTACAAAATGAGTGGGTGGTGGTAATAGCTAAGATGGGTTTTACATATATAATATAATTTAAGAATAAGATATAGCGCATTATTTAGGAAGGAAAATGTGAAAAACAGATGTCGATCTGTTTTTCTACAGTAAACATAAAAATATAATTATTTTGTTTATCTAAAATCACAAGCACCTGGGCAAGTCAAATAAGACTTGTTTTGATCAAATTATAAGTTATTTACCTGACAAATGATGGGTGGGGAAACAAAAATTAATTATGTGCTTGCGATTTTAGAATATCATTGGCATTTCTTTTAAAATATAAATACATAAATCTAAATGAAAATTATTTGCCGCTTGGAAATAAAAGAAAAGGAAAAACATTTTATAGGAGGCTTAATATAGATTAGTTATATAAAGTTATAAGAATACATATTTTGAAGACATTTAATATATATGATTAAAATATAAAGATTACAGAGAAGGCAGGATTTAAGAATTGCAAGCGGTCAAAGTTCTTTTATCTTGCTTATTTGGAAGAGCAGTTTTACTAGGAATCAGTCCATCAGTATTGTTTCACTAGATCTAGGGTAGCATTATTATTTGAGAATTAGCATTTCATTTTCACTGGAAAATACATAAAGTTCATTAGTACGGGATGCAGAGCTTCGTTTATGGGAACAGCATATCAACAGAGAGAAAATGCAAAATTTCCTCTACTCATGACACATTGAGTAAGAATCAAAACTGGCATGGAATATGTATAGCAACATAGTTATTTAATGGTCTCCTTTTGTGGATTCAAATCCAGCAGTATATATACTTTTATTATGGAAGATGTAACTTAGCAACTACTGCTGGACCTGAGGTGGTTTAAGTTTCATCTGGAATAGTTTGACTGGATACTCTTATCTTGTAAGATGTTTGAAACAATGCAAGTTAGTTATCAGTTTCTCGAACGATTGTTTTAAAATATATCTTATGATTTTAAAACAAGCTAGCGTGGACAATTTCCACTAATGGGTTTATTTTATTATTACCAATTTGTAATCTTTTACTTTTATCTAAGGGATCTTCCGGATAATTGTTTTTCGAGAGACTTTTTAACAAGATTGCATCATTTCTGGCTACAAAATTTTATATGAAAAAATAATAAGTTTCATATATGATACCTTATATATAATATAACTTAATTAATTTATTCACAATCTCCTACACTGAAATATATATATATTTATTGTTTACGCCCGCATACACATGAGAATATTATTAAAATAAAATATTTTTAAATTAAAATACATACGTGTTTACATGATTTATGTTATAATACTAACCAAAAGAAATATATATATATCATTAGCTATGTATATATGTGTGTAAAGGTGGGTTTGAATACAGTTAGATGGTAGGAGATTGGATGTGGGATGTGAAGCAGGATCTGAGCTTCAGATCAACTTCTTCACTATATGCTGAGCACCATTTACTAATATTTTATACTTTTTTAAATTATTATATATAACATTTGGCTTGTATAATATACTTTCTTTTTAATAAAGAATTTTGACGCATATTTGTGTGTATATGTGTATTTATAATCATGAATAAATAAATAATAAAATAGTCTTTAAATAGTATTTCCCTTCACAGTACACTCCTCTCCGATAGCCTGTCATAGAGAAACAATGAAGGAGAATAAATTTCAAACCAGGCATGCTAATTGGTGACTGATAAGAATTTAAAAATTTTTCTAATTTTTGTTTTAGCTTGTAAATAAAAATAACTGAATTGGTGATAGGCACTATCTGTAAAAAGAGTTCTAAGCATGGTTGGAGTTTAGAAAAGTGTTCCCCAAGTTAACCTGGCTGAGATTGATCCCATGTTTTGAAATGGCAGATTAGATACTATATCTGTATCACAGCAATATAAATATGGATGTATATTTTTATGCCTTAACATAATAAAGCAACTGATGAATCGCATTATATTATTTCTTACGAGGAGAATCTCGTTGAAAAAATACGTTTATATTTAATTAATTTGAATATGCAGATATATACAAATAATATAGTTTAATATTATAACAGTTATATATTATAACAGTTATATATTATAACATAGCAAACGTACATTCACTTTTTCTTTTAAAATATATATGTTCTACAATAATATCAACAAATCAAAAATCCTTCTCCTTTTTTTTTCAAAAACTTTATTTTTTTATATCAATACTGAACATATATATATGTTTATATAATACAAAACTCCAACGTTTCAACTGTTTTTTATCTCCATATGGTCATTTTCAAGGATCTGTAACAATAATATGAAATACATATTTATAAATAAACTTCAATTACATAAATATCTTCATTTTACATTAACATAAACAGTTTATGTTACTGTTTATGTTAATGTAAAATGAAGGTATTTATGTAATTGAAGTTTATTTATAAATATGTATTTCATATTATTGTTACAGATCCTTGAAAATGACCATATGGAGATAAAAAACAGTTGAAATGTTGGAGTTTTATATTATATAAACATATATATATGTTCAGTATTGATATAAAAAAATAAAGTTTTTGAAAAGAAAAAGGAGAAGGATTTTTGATTTGTTGATATTATATTATAACAGATAAATAAAAGTACCATCAGGCTAGATATAGAAGGAAAGAATTGTGTTATACTGAAAATTAAAAGTAGATCTTTAATAAATGCTACAAATCAGACTTAAAATAATAGGACTCGAATAGTTTGATTTCCTTTAAAAAAAATTTAAATGATGATTGATTATCATAATCCTATCATACTCACGATTTGCAAATCCATGACCCAAAAAAATATTAAATAAAACAAAATGAAAAATTATTTTTTTAAACAAATCTTATTTAATTGTTACATTTACCATTGTCAAACTCATTCCACTCACAACTTTGACACCATCCACTTCAGATAAAGTTGTGAGTGAAGTGAGTTTGACAATGGTAAATAAAAATATAACAATTTACTATAGATAAATACTCTTCATATAATAGAGCTATATATGGGAGATAGTGACCTGGGCCAACTGATGAGTGCTGGTTCAGCACAAAATGCATCTTGAGAGTCATTTGTCTTTTATTGTATCTTTATTTATATGAATTTAAAAAGAATGGGGAAGTATGGATGTTGTTTAATATATCTATAAATCTTATTTAGTTGATAATGCAATCACTTGATACTGAGATCACAAAATATCGTAAGCAAATAGCTGGTGTATTTTTTTAAAAAAATAAAGTAGACAGAAAGTTTACAGTATATGTCGCACTATACTCTGCTGAAAATATAAATACGTAAACATTATTATTGTTATTAATGCAATGACTATTCATCCTTCTACAAGGTGTTAAAAATGGATATAAACTTATCTTTACTATGAAAGATAGTAGTAAAAAAAGTTATTAATGAAGATTTTACTTAAAAATAATAATAATAAAAAGAAAGATAGTAGTATAATAATAATAAAAAAAATCGAAATGTCAACATGAGTGTGAAAATCCAAGTGTTTGTTATCGCTAACTCAACTGTTGGGTGGATATTGTTTTAAAAAATTGCATATATATTGAAAGAGAATGGTCTCAGTTTTGTGCTGATTGATAAATGTAATATAATGGAATCTGAGATGAGGATGGATTCAATATTTATTAATATTGTTTTTAACTACCAAATTTAAAATGTTTTACTTTTCTATAACTATCAATTGTCACCATCATTATTTCGCATTGTTATCTTGCTCAATATAAATAATAGTAAATAAAAAGTAATAATTGAATGGTTTATTGCTTGGGAATTCATAAGAAGTTTGAACAATGGGAGTGGACTTTTCAGCTATCCATATCATTGAAAATCAGACCAAACAAGGGCTTTGAACATGTCATCGTCAGATTTTCAATGATATAAATGGCTGAAGAATTGAAGAATGGAGAAGATTGAAGCCTGTTCATTAAAGTTTAAAGATTTGCTATCTTAATATAAACTGAGCACTGATTGTATATATGTATGGTAGATGATGATAACTGGTGTGTGCTTATTCAGTACAAAATACATATATTGGAGATCATTAATTTTTGTATGTGGTCATGTGTATTGATTGTATAAAACGAAGTCAATGATTAAAGGGACCTTGAAATTTCTGGGTTGAAATCCTCTCTAAGTAGTAAAAATAAAATTTTATTAAAATGTGTTATATAATTCCAAAATAATGCAGCAATAAATTGTAAAAAAAAAAGTGGCAGGCATTGGAGTCATCAATAATGACAGTTAGTGTTTTTTTACCTAGGAACTGTCAAGTTAAATGGATAATTGCAAAAGATGTTGTCTAGAATAGCCTTCTGTTTGTCTGTCCACTTGCAGCAAATATTATTTTATAATTATTCTTTCATCTTTTACTATATTTACATGCTATTAAACTTATTGTTAAATGCGTATCGCCAGTGAAAATAATTAAAACTGTAACAGTGTGAGAGAGTTAAAATTTTACTTTCAAAGCGTTTTATGAATTTTTTCATTCATTTTAAATTTCTAATTTAATATTACAATAATAACAGTCATTCTAAATAACTACAGACCATTCCAACTCAAAAAAAAAAAAAGAGGAAAGAAAAAACTACTCTAGAATGAATGCGATAAGTATACAAATCAATCAGTGAAACTCAAATACGTCCATATATAGAACATAATGGTCCATTTTTTTGATATAATTTCTGATTGTAGCAATAGATTCAGCCTTTCTTCTTATTGTAGAAATAAGTTCATACCAATACCAAGATATTATATTATACTTTTGAGATTTTTATTTTTTTCTATAGCTTTCCTTGTTAATTCACAATTATATTTTCTTATATCCCTATTAACTCAAGTTTGTAAAATTTTAGATATTCAGTTTTTTTTTAATGGATCATTTTTATATATTGTCATATTCCTTCTTTCTTTTATAAAAATGGGTTTATCCAAAAAATAAAAAATAAATGGAATTTTGTAATAAAAAATTGTGTATTTATTTTTAGTTGATACAAATTGAATTTCTTTCAAAATACTGCCCATGTGATGCAATGCATTAATCCAAGCTTCTTTTTTTTTTTAATAATCTTGAAACTCTTGCAAAATGATGCCTTTTATAAAATGCCTTCATTATTTTTTCTTCACCACTTTTCTTTTAAGACATTTTTCCATTAGGGGGGGGGGGGATAAAAAGATATCGCATGGAATGAGATCAAATTAATATGGTGAATGGATAAAATGGATGGAGCTGTTTTTGATTAAAAATTGTTTCACTCATGAAGCTTTGTGTGCTAATGCTTTGTTGTGAAGCCACTAATCTCCATTTTGTTACAAATCAAGACTTTTCATTTTACTATATTATGCATCAGAACTTATAGTAAAATATTTGATAATGATGAATGAATTCTGAATGAACAATTCCAATTGCATAAAAAAAAATCAGCATTTTTCTTGACATTGGACTTCACTTTACCACACTTTTTTGGGTTGCAATAAAATTGAACTCTTTCATTAAACCAGTCATAAATTTATGTCTCTCCCAAAGTAACATGTTTGCAAGCTGTTTTGAGCATTACAAAGTGTTATCCTTGGCATTTTCTCTAAGGAAAACAGAGTTTCATATTATTCAACTTTTCAGCCATCACAAAATTCAATAAACAAGCAAGACATATATAACAAAAAAAATTACTATATGGCACTATGACTTCATTCAATGAAGCCAGTTGGCAAACTGATACAGAAGAGTCCCTACAATAAATATCTAACAGTGGAAGTATGTATTACAACAGTCTTACCAGAGAATGATTTCATTTTTGAGAGATGCCTCTTCATATACTGTCTCATCTCAATAAAAAAATTACTAGTAAATTGGCCAGCTATCTTTGTTGCAGTTCTTAATAGGTATTGATTATCCTCCTATTGATTTCATTCAAATTTGAATCATCTTCAAAAAAAGTTTTAATTTAAATTCATTGGAATGTTTTTTGAAAGGAATATTAACTATCAATATTGATTTTCCTAATATTTTTTTATCTGCCTAGTTTTGTACTAACACTATCTTACATCTCACTAATCAATGATCACTGAATCTATTAAAACCATTATAATTTTGAAATACATATTTAACATAAGTCAAAATATCTCAATTCTGCTGTATCTTCATTTGGATATTTTAGCACTTTTCCTTTTTTTTTTTTTTTGCAAACTCCATAAGTTTGTATCTTCTCTTATTTCTATCACTATAATCAAATTTTTCATTTTTTTAATCCTTTATCAATTCTAGCATTAAAGTCTCTTATGACAATTTTAAAATGTTTCTTGGTCTGATCAAAAGCATTTTGTATCCATGTAAAAAATCTCTACTTCATTACAATGGGAAGTTGTTGGGGCATAAACTTGAAATAACTGTCTTTGGTATCTTACATTAAATTGAATAACTAATTTTATCATTCTGTCTGATATATCATCAATTTCCACAATGTTATTGAATTCCACTACTCTGCTTCCAATATTTTCATCTTTATAGTAAAGTATATGCCCATTTTTATATCAATTCTCTTCCCACTTTCTTCTAACTTCACAAAGTTCAACAATGCCTCATTTAATATTAGATTAATCCTTTCTTCTGATTCTTGCAATTTTCCTTTCTTCGAAAATGATTTGCAATTGTAAGTACTGAAATAAAAAGTCATCAACAAATGGAAGTGTGGGGCTGCAATTTATGGGATTCTTAGCACCCTTCATCTTTAACAATTAAATGCTGCCTTAGTTGACAACTTTACAGACTCTTGGGAATAAGAATGGTAATTTAATTTTGTCTGCCATGATTGTATATATTTAGTAAAAAAAAATCATTCACACACACTCAATTAAAAACTATTAGGTAACTGAAAAAAAGACCATGATGTTTTTTATATTCAGAGGTAAAAAGCCAATAAACTCACCATGATACCTGATGCATGATAGTGAGCAGCCAATCCATGTTCACATAATATATGAACAACAGCTATGGAGCGAATGTTAGAAATTTGTCCTGCTTGGTTTCTTTAAATTCTTAAAGAGAAATCAAGTAGGGCAAATTCCTAAATGTCCACTCCAATGCCAAAGATAATAAACTAAAAATTCATTGCCTAAATAGTATGTGATTTTGTGGACAATTGCTGTTAGATTTGAAAAAGAAGTGTATTAAAAATTTTGTTTGTATTTATGTAGTCTATTATATGAAGCAAAACATAGATGATTAGGAGGAAAAAAGAAGATAGATGAAAACTTTTGAAATATGTATTTAGAAGAGAATAGAAAAAACAAAATGGAATAAAGTTAGCCAAGTTGAAATAATGAAAAGAGTAAATAAAAATATGATCTCAAATACATAAGCAAAAACACCATTGTATATAATAATAATTAAAATGCTAACAGCAATAACAAATATTAAAATTAAGGTGTAAAACATTTAAAATATATACTTAGCCCCCCCCCTCCCATAACACTTCGTTTTTTTTTATTTAAATAAATTTTTAATTTTTTAAAGAATAAATAAATAATAATACATACAAGTTACAGATATTTGCAAGTTGTTGGTTTTTTTTATCAATGCAGTCCTCATCTCAGCTCCACCAATATCACAATTATTTTTGAGTGCAGGAATTCAAATCACCTTTGCTCATTATACATACATTTCATAATTAACCTTCATTTGTCATGTCAGCTAAAAGCATCAAACACTTAGATCTCTATGTCTGTGTTGGCAGCTTGATATTTTTCAATTACACCATTCTCATGTAGAGTAAGGTTTTGTTTTTATCCACTTGCTAATATCTATGGAAGGATAATTAATAATTGTTGCACTGCTAAAATATTTTCAATATTTTTTGTTTTTGTTTTGGTAGTATTTTCTCATCTCATCTCCACCATCTCATAATCATCTATAGCACAGAAGCTCAGATTAACCACAAAACAAACTAAAGGAAAAAAATAATAATTCTGCTTTGATTGATAGATGTAATGTGATTGAATTGAAATGAGATATGCTTAATCCAAAAAACTTGAAAATATTTCTAAAATGCAATGATTATTTACCAGTCATATATATATAAGAGTGATATAATGGAAAAATATTAAACTGTCAATATGAGCAGAGAGATTTAAATATTTGAGATCTCTAACTCATTTGGTGAATGAATGTTGTTTATAAAATGCATACATAATATATATAAAATTAAAAGCGTGTGAAGCGCTTGAAGAGTGCAAAAATATTAAACGCTTAGCGCTGTCGAGGCAGGTTGCTTCATATTCATAGCAATACTGAGCAGTTCAGAACAGAGAGATAATGGCGATGTACAAAATATATGCAAATAATATATATATAAAAAGGGATAGTCTGAGTTTCTGTAATGAATGGTTGTTAAGTAGAGGAAGTGAGTTGAAGGATGCTCTGATAAATCAAAAATTCTTAAAAGATTACTTATATATGTTTGAAATATCATCAATTGCTAATTTGAAGACTTTGAAAACAGTATTAAATATATACATACATTATATATATATACACCCACATTCAAATGCAGTTGTCTTCATCCTACTCTAGAGCCATCTATTGTAATCTTATATAATCAATAAATACCAGGTGATATAGTACTATTATATACCCATCTCCAGACCACTTTTGGATTTTTGATTTCCTTCAGTGAAGAGTAGTGTTCAAATCTGAATTTAATGTAAAAATATATTTAGCAGCTAATTATTATTCTTTTATACTATTTAAATCTTAAAGTTTAATCCAAATTGTTAGAACATTAGCTTCAATAATACGATAGTTGATAGATGCATGAGTGCATTATTTTCAGCTTTGAATCCGTATCTTTACTGATGAAGATGAAGCTAAAAACCTATCTCAAAATGGGGATTTTATAGCACTATAACATTTAATATCCATTGATTTCTCAAACCTATAGTAGATGGGTTCTAGAATAGGGTAAACTTAACTGCTTTTTGAAAGCTCATGAGTAAGTAAGTGACACAGCCATATGATATTGTCATGTCTGTATGTGTGTGTATATATATGTATGTATACTATAAATTGGTAAAAAAACTCTAATAAATGTTTTTAATTTCAGTTGGCCTTTACCCAAAAAATAATTAAAAATAACTTATTGATATATGTTATTATTATTTATTGTTATAGGAGGAATTTAAAGATAGGGTAGAAAATTCAAAAGAACATTTGGTAGTTGTGAAGTTTTGGGCTCCGTGGTGTGGTCCATGTAAAATGATGGCTCCTTTTTATGAAGTAAGTTTTTTTAATTATTTTTATTTTGTTGGAAATGTATTTCTATTCATCTATAATAATAGCAGCAAAAAAAATACGAATATTAAAAAATATTTATAAATAGAATGGAAAAATTGCAAATTCAATATTAAACATTAATAAACTTTTATTATTATTTATTTCGTATTTATTTCCTTATTGAATAAAGATTATATATCTTTTTTATTATATATATTTTTAACTTTCTAAAAATTAGTGTAGTAACATCAATAATTTTTTTAATAGTTACAAATTGAAAATTTTTGATTATATGTTCCACACAAAGTATCTACCACGTGAATTTATTACCAGAAGTGTTATGTCTAGATTTTGGTGCTAAAAACCAAATATGATTTAAAAAGAAACGTATTTTTCCCAAATTTATTTTGCTATAAAGTCAAAGTTGTATACAAAGATTTTAACTATACCATCAAACAGTGTAAATATTTTGCTATACAGCATATAACAGTAATAGCAACAACACTTTTTGCTTATAATTATAGATATTTTTATATATATAAAGAAGTTATTAAACATATTTGTTGCGTGTAAGAGGTTCTAGTTCAGATGTGGTTCAGCACGAAATGCTTCTTGGGGGTCAATTGTCTTTTATTGTATCTTTATTTATATGAATTTAAAAAGAATGGGGAAGTATGGAGGTGTTTATTATTTCTATATTCAGATGTGTACATACCAGATTTAAGTGCAATAGATTTTGTTTTTATACATGAAATATATAGAAGTGTTTTCAAAACTCTAATATAGTAATAAGGAACAGTAAAATCTGATTACAATGATTAAGTTAGTTACAGTGAAAGTAAATAAGTATTGAAGTCTTATTGAAAAAAAATGTAATAATATATATATGGTTATGAGTATTATTAATAAAAATAAAGCAGAATAAATAAAAAGAAAAGCATATATTAAAAAAAATACCAAATTCATAGAAATCTACAAGATCCAATTAATCGAAATCTAAATTCTACTATGCAATTCTTTATACTTAGAAGATCGCATGCATTTCAAGCAGCAGAAGTTACAGTTTGAACTATGGTCCAAGAACTTTTTTTCATATGTCATAGCATCGGCCGGGACGCGAACCCACACCCGTCTGCAACCAACTACTTGCTTGCAAGGCGAGTGCGATGACCTCTCAGCTAACAACGCTTGACAGCTCTCTAATCTATAACTTTATCAATACTCTAAAATAAATAGGACTGAAAACAAATGATTTAATATAAAATGAACTAACATAAGAGTTAGTTTATATTAATAATTATACAATGATCATAAAATCGTAAATGATACTTAATTCCCCCAAACCCAACAGTATCATTAGTAATTGCTTCTTTTTTTTTTTTTACAATAGCCAGTATTTAACATTTCTGCAAATCTTTTAAACTAAACAAAAGAAGGAGAGGATTTTATGATTACTAGATTTCATTCTTTAGCATGAGTTACAATTTATTTATTTCATATTTTATTATTTAATCTTGAATACATGTATACTTGTAGAAAATAATGAACAATGTACAGAAAATAAATCAATACCGCTGATTTTATAATTTTTTTTATTTTAAAAAAAACAGTTCAAGAGTAATTGATCTCAAAGTCATACTTCTATTTTGTTTTTTTTTAGTTTACTTTCTTAATTTATACATACATATGCACTTTCTAATTTGTGATTTTTATTTTCTTAAAAACTTTAATTATCAACTTTTTTTAAAAAAAACATTTAGTCTACAGTGAACTTTTAATTCATTGTTTCTCAAAGAAATGGAAAAAATAAACTGTAGATACTGAAAAGAAATCCTATACAAATAAAGTGCAACTCCAATTTTGTAATTATTAATTGCAGAAAGAAGGTACTTGCATATATAATTGTAATATTTTAGGAATTATAAGTTTAAAAAATTGAGATTAATATTAATTTCACAGGTTTTTTTTAAACATATTTGTGTTTATTTCATTTAAAAAGTCCTTTTTAAATGAAATTTATGAAGCTTTCAAATTTTTGCTTTTATTTACAATATGGAGTTTGTAATGAGATATTATTTTATATAGTGCTATGATTTAATACTGTAATAGTGATACTGGCAATTAAGCCAATGCACATGCGCTTTAAAGATAAATTATAAATGAATACTCTCACTTTTTTCCAGAACACAAGAAATAGTATTTTAGAAAGAATGGGTGAATTTAGAAAGAATGGAATGAATCCACCCATTCTTTCAACCCAAACATTTATGTATGGGAAAATCTTAAGCTTATGGAAATGAGAGCATGAAGGTGTTAAGCAATCACTTTGAATTGCATTTGTTATGTTTGAATGAATGACACCTGTGAAATCTTTACAATATATGACCCGTCATTCTTTAGTTGAAATTAAACATATATAATGAGATATTATTTTATATAGTGCTATGTTTTAATACTGTAATAGTGATATTAGTGATTAAGCATATTCATTTATAATATATCTTTAAAGTGCATGTGCATTGGCTTAATCGCTAATATCACTATTACAGTATTAAATCATAGCACTATATAAAATAATATCTCATTATATATGTTTAATTTCAACTAAAGAATGACGGGTCATAAATTGTAAAGATTTTGCAGGAGTCATTTGTTCAAACATAACAAATGTAATTTAAAGTGATTGCTTAACACCTTCATGCTCTCATTTCCATATGCTTAAGATTTGCCCATACATAAATGTTTGGATTGAAAGAATGGGTGGATTCATTCCATACTTTCTAAAATACTATATCTTGTGTCTGGAAAACAGTGAGAGTATTCATTTATAATTTATCTTTAAAGCGCATGTGAATTGGCTTAATTGCTAATACAGAGTTTAATTTAAAAGTATCTAATTCACTTTTGACAAATTTAGAGTAATTTAATCTTTATTTGAGGAGAAAAATAGAATCATTGAAAGTATTAATATAGAATTGATGCTGTGAAGAAAGTTAAATCTATAAGAAAGAAAATTCAGGAAAAGTTATGAATATAGAAGTTCAGTTACGGAAAACTAATATTTGGAAAAGAAAATTTTAAACTAGAAAAAGTGACTTCAGAAAGAAATAGTTAAATTTGAAAACAGTAAAAACTGCAGTTTTCAAAATTAACTCATGCACAGTACAGATGTCAACATACTTTTTGCTTACATGATTGTTTATTATTATTATTATTATTATTATTATTATTATTATCATCATCATCATTATTATTATTATTATTCTCCTCTTCCTTCTCTTTTTTTTCCTCCTCCTCCTCCTGCTTCTTCTTCTTCTTCTTCTTCTTCTTCTTCTTCTTCTTCTTCTTATTATTATTATTATTATTATTATTATTATTATTATTATTATTATTATTATTATTATTATTATTATTATTATTATTATTATTATTATTATTATTATTATTATTATTATTATTATTATTATTATTATTATTATTATTATTATTATTATTATTATTATTATTATTATTATTATTATTATTATTATTATTATTATTATTATTATTATTATTATTATTATTATTATTATTATTATTATTATTATTATTATTATTATTATTATTATTATTATTATTATTATTATTATTATTATTATTATTATTATTATTATTATTATTATTATTATTATTATTATTATTATTATTATTACAGCATTGTTGTTTTGGCTAGATATCTGTCGAATTTAGAAGATTTAATAGCAATTAAATTACATTTTTTATTATCAATGATTTCAGCAATAACACTGCTATTAAGATAAGTACATTAACCAGACAATGAAATGTGGCATTAAGTCAAAGTGTCCGTTTTTTAATAATTATAATTAAAAAAACTCATAGTAATAGTACCTGAATTCTGTGTGCCCATATATATATATACACACACACATATAGCTTTAAAATATGAAAAATTAAAATAAACTTTATTAAAGTAGCGAATGCAAATAATAATGATTAAAGATTATTACTTAAGCATAGTATCCAATGGCCACAACATTTTAATCTATTTTTGGCCAGAGATATATATATATATGCAGTTTAAAAACTCCATTCTGTTTGAAACATACAAATTTCATTTTTGGGTGAATCAGTACTTTTCACTTGGCCCGAGTCATAATTTCTCATAATGTTTTTCCACTTTCTAGTAGTAATCAATGTCAAATTATTAAAAATTGATCTACAACGCAAAATTTCTTGGATTTAAACATTTGACTCCATTCACTTTACATAATTATTTTAATAAATGTTAATAATCATATATATTTATGTAACCCAAGTTTAATTTTTGTTTTTTTTATATATATGATTAGCAATTAGCCAAAGAATACCAAACTAAAGACGTTCTCTGCATTAAAGTCAATGTTGATGAACTTGGTGTAAGTAATATATATATACTTTATTAATTTGATAACATTTTAATTTTTATTAATAATGATAGTTTTATTTTAAAATGTATACTGTTTTATTTTATGTGCGTGTGTATATCAATATGAGAAAGCGTTTGTGTAAGTAAGTTTGAAGCAATGAATAGAAAGCATTGAATAGAAATCATTTGTGAAATTGTCAAGTTCTCTACTGAATGCAAATCTAATAATTAAAAATAAAGTATAATGTTACTATTAAACTACATTGTTGATTATTATATACTTTAATCTGTAGCACTATTGTATAATATGGATTCTGGAATTACAAATGAAAAAAAATGGTGAAAGTCAATAAAAAATATAAAAGAAAAAGTACCTAGGCTAAAACTGGAGATTAACTGATATTAAAGCAATAAAAAATAATTAATAAACTTAGCTAATAATTGAATGACCTAGAAA
This sequence comes from Epiperipatus broadwayi, assembly GCA_028023455.1. Taxonomy (NCBI): domain Eukaryota; kingdom Metazoa; phylum Onychophora; class Udeonychophora; order Euonychophora; family Peripatidae; genus Epiperipatus; species Epiperipatus broadwayi. The sequence goes on along the minus strand of JAQFVV010000074.1, from coordinate 1,711,444 downwards.
AAAAATTAACTGTTGTAAAATGGTGAGTTCAAAACCTTTTTTCTTTTATCAAAAAGAAAGATGTAGTACACAATATCATTTAAGTTAAAATATTAAAAAAAACCTTTATTCTATAATAGAATATTCTATAATAGAATATTCAGAATGTAAATAATAAATGGAGCATCTGTGATTCCTTATTAATATAGCTTATAGTTATAACTTACATCAAGGAGTTTCTATGTGTGATAAACATAAGCTATTTTTCATAGGAAAAGCCCCAAATTCTTTGAAAGATGTTAATGAAGTACTGTATATCGGTTTTAGAATTTACTTGAGAATGGCTATCAGATACTTAATAATATTTTAATTAGATAATTTAGAAACAAAAAATATATAAAACACTATATTTATGATTTTAACACCATGGATAAAAATAATTGCTTCCAAAGCATTCAAACAATTGTTGTTGTGATGTTTTTATGCATAATGATTAAACCAAGAGAATATCATAATGTGACTATCTAAATAATAAAATTTTATCATGTTTATACTTGGAAGAAAGCAGCATGGTTAATAGGTTTTATTTCATAAATATATAAAAAAAAAATTCTATGCTTGAAAAAGATAAAATAAAGATTCATTAGATAATGATGGATCCCTTTATGTTACCACTTTGTGATATATTTTAAAAAATGACATTAAAATGGATTGTCACTACAAATGTTTTACTTTTAAATTTATAATGATTTGTGTTTATCTCCACAGTGAATTGTTCTACTATATAATATATTTTGTTTTATTATAATTATTGTCTTATTTCTTCATCAGCATTAATTTCTGATATTATTAATTTTAAGAGGTTTCATTTTGTTTCTCATTAGAAAAATAAATAATTGAGTAGTTTGTTGTTCAGAGAGTCATGTAAAGTTTGAATAATGGAACAGACAGTCAAACCTCCACTCATGAATTTTGAATTTGGGGTTCATCATTCTATCACTGTGCCAGTGAGTGCAATCAATTATTAATTTGGGGGAAATAAAAAAAATTCAGAAGTTTTGAGATACTATCTTTCAAGTAAAAGGTAATTAACTATTTGATTCTTTTAAACTTGGACAAGTTTAATATATTTTCTCATAGGCTCATGAAATTGATGTAATGTATAAATTGGATATAACTTAGTAAAACTAGATCCAATAGAAAATAATTCTCAGATGTAGAACAAACTATAAGTCTGTTTATCATTAGCACTATTAATCCCTGTTTTGGTGAAACAGCAGAATGGCAGACCCTGGAACTAAAAATTCACAGATCATGGCCTAAATCTGTAATTTCTGATGCTTGAACTCAATTCAATTATTATTTTTTAATCAAAAATTAACTACAAAATGTTTTACCTTAGGTAGAAGACCTCACAAAGTGAAGACAGTCACTTAAAAAACTGTTCTCTTACCTATAATTCTATGTAATATTATATAATACCTTTAATTCTAAATAGAACCGAAGTTTTTATTAAATTAATAGCTTCAGATTTTTATTAATTTAATTGTGTGGAATTGTGTGTGTGCACATGCATTTTTTAAAAATTAGTTTTACGCTTGAGAAGTTCTATCTTTAGCAGGAAATTTTAGATTAATTTTAGGCTAGTATAGTCAATGATACATAACATAGTTTGTTCTATTTAAATTACTAATGCAGATTTTAGCACAAGGTTTTAAAAGGCTGATCATCCCTACTTGTGTGAAAACAGTGTAATAAGATGGGTGTAGACAACAAATAAAGTACAATTAATATAAATAAATTTTAGCAGATTTTTAACACACTCCATTTCAAATATAAACTTTAAGTTTTTAAACCATCATCCAACTTATTAAAGAGAACTGTCTGTTATTTTATGTTAGTGATTTATAATGTTAAAGCTTATACAGTGCTAAAAAAAATCTATGGCTCATTTGTTTGTTTACATTCTAGATGCCATTAGAAGTTACTCACAAAAAAACAAAACAAAATGATAATAACAAACTAGAGATGACTTTTGCCATGATTATTTAAGCCAATCTGTGAAACACAAATATGATATTTTGCTATATTTTCTTTTAACTTTTGCAGAAAACTTTTCTTTCTGAAATACTTCAACACTTTGTTAATTAGAGCCAAGGTATTCTAGTTTCTGCCATAGCCATGAAAATAATCAAGATTGCAATTCTTTAGAAGGTTTTTACCAATCTTTTTTTAAATGGAAACACGATTTACATTTTTGATGTAAACCATCTCAAGTTTGCTATAAAATACACTTTTAAAAAAATTATATTATTCATTGTTTTATATATTCAATTCTATAATAATAGTAATAATAATAACAACAACAATAATAATAATATGAGCTATTCTACCCTTTTTTTTCCAGGTAGCTTCACCCATTTCTATTCTCATTAATGAATGCTGAAGGATTTCTTTTCACAGACTCATTCACACTCTATAATTGTTGGTGTGCCTCTCTCATAGATCTGTGTTTATGCTCCTAAGTTTCATCTAATTAGCCTAACACCTAGACCATTACTCTTCTCGGATAACTCAGTCCAGATGTTTACACATGATTTATATGCTGCACAAACAACTATTAGTCTTCACAAAACAGTTAAAATACTCCTCTTTACAAGCACCACCAAATTCTTATACTCAGAATCATACATAATCCTATTTAAACTTAAAGTTATGCCCCTTAACCCTGTCCAGTGATATATCTCATTTATAAATATATTATCTTTTAACATCAACTCCATCATGCATGTTACCTTCCCACCATCCAAACTACTAGCCTTAGCTAGTGAACTATACAGAAGAATTACCATGTATCAATATACCCTTGATATACCTACATACATTTACAAACTTAAATACATATGTAACAATATATGAAACTCACTGAAAGAGTACCTAGAAACAAAAAAGAAAATCTCCTTGACTCAACAACACACATGGTCTCATGGATACATCCAATGGATTTTAAGCTATCCCTGTACAATTTGATTTATCCTAGCCCTAGAAGTTGATGGAGTAAACAATGCCATATATAATATAATACAGCGAATTTATAAGCATTTTAAACAGAAATTGCAAACATATGATGTTTTTAAACCTAAAGTAAACATTTTATTAGCTAGAGTCCAATACTCTCTTCAATACTGCTGATTTCACTCTTCAGCTTTCCACAACACCCAACAATTGTCACCCTAACAAATTTGTCTTTGCATAGTTTAGTTGTTTCACTATTACATATGCCTATGACCTAGTTAATTTGCTATCACAAAAGTTATATAATATACAAGGTTTATATCCCATCTCTCTAGTTCCATTCAATAAAAATCTGCAAAGATATCCAATTTAACCAACCTGTGATCTCTCTCCATGGAGCCTTTGATATTAAAATTCTTGAAAACATACTGAAAAAGAAAATAGAACCACACATTTTCTCTCTAATACCATCTATGTAATATGCCAAGAAAGGCTTATCCACAGGACAAACAGCTCTCATACTCAGTTTGAGAACAAAAAATGCTCTGATGGCTTTACAAATTGACATTGAAGTTGCCTTTGTCCCAATTAATATTCTAATTCACATGGTTACAATGATAAATGATATCTCCTACCCTTCTATACATATTTATCAACCTATTACAAAAATGATAAATTCACATAATTCTCAATGGAAGAGCATCATTTTGTTTTGCCCTCAGTCAATCACTCAGTGCCTTATTATTTACGTTTGACATTACTTTTCTCATAAACAAAATTCAACAAAAATTCCAGGAATTCAGATTTCAAATACTGGATTACACACACTCTGCATTACTTAGATAGATGATATCACTGTTTTCCTTGCCTCCAAAAAGGAATTACTAGAGAAAATACTTGATGACTACACTGCAGAATTTAAACTTAAGTTTAATTTGAACAAAACCTCTGCATAGTTTCTTTATACTGATGAGCCACATATACAAATTTATCATGGCCAACCTTCTTCCTTTTATAGATTCTCTTTTTGTCTTAGAACTACTGGTATGAGGCTAAAAATCCAAAACAGACTTTAAAATAATGCTGAAAGGATAACTATCTCATCCAAGATATTCAAAAATTCACCTTTTCAACCAAATAATTATTACAAAAATAGCCTACTACTTGCCTATTTTCAAGTTTGCCAAATCTTTTAACTCTACATTTCTTCACTTTTGTTGCAAATTGCTATGGCACAAGAAGTCTTATTTCTATCTCTGTCAAATGCCTTAGTTTTCTACCAGCACAAAATGGACTGGGTCTTCGCTAAATCTCCTGATTACTATTATAGGATGATTCCTGTCATCACTTATATGCTAACTACAAAGTATTTACAACCAAATATCACTACTTAATACAGGTAAATATACCTACTGGAGCATTCATTATCTACTATATCCAAATCCACCTGTTAACCATCCCTCCCCAATTGTAAAAATAAACAATAGATAGTTACTTCATAGATTCAAAAAATTGTCTCTAGATTCAAAATTTTTTGCCTTTCTCCTAAAACTTAAACTTATACTCCCTAACTACATTCCACTTCCTATGATATCACAGACTGTACACTACAATTGATCTTTTCCGCTAGCTGTGTCACTGAGAAGAAAAAGCACTGCAGAAGAAAAAGCATCATCCATTTCATATCTGTCCAGCATTAACATGCACTTAGGAAATCATATCAAACATGTACAGGTGAAGCACTCTCACAATAAAAACATCCTTGAGACATATATCAAAACATCTCTTCAGCTATTTGTGCAGCAACATTCAGTTTGTATACTTTTTGGTGCAGCCGATGTACTTTTTGCCTTAGAAGCAATACCTGTCATCACCCAACCACTTTTGCCAATAAGCTTAAACAACTGACATCTTTGCCACTACATGATCACTCTTAAAACACTGATCAAATCCCTAACCATATGCGATAATACTGATAAATATAACATTGCAACACAACCTAATAATAATCACCTATGTACAAGTGTAATGGTATACATATATGCTGTCACATCACCCTCAATGAAAATATAAAAATCAATAAATGAAATTTTATTTAAATCAATATATATAAAATGCACCGATGATAAATAAAAATCTCAAAGATTATTTTAAGGAAGATAAAGAAATAAAAGCTGTTAATTTTTTTTTTAAGTTATTTTTAATATTAGAAAGATGGAAATGAATTGAATGAATTTCTATTGAAATGTAATGCAAATAGGCCTTTTGGGAATTTAACAGATTATAAATCAGATAAGAGATAAATTAAAAATTACTAGTAATAAGAAAATTTGATGTTTCTCACTCTAAAGCAGGCTAACCAATAAAGTTCCAAATATACATGCAGACTAGAGAGAAAAACTATCAGCACTAATGTGAACCATGCTGAGCCAAGAGAAATTGATCCTGAAATTTAAAAATAAATACAATGGATCTAAAAAAAAATTATGTCCAATTTGGGTAGACTATTATTGGAAGAAGATTATTATTTATGATACCTAAAAAAAATCTTTAGACATGATGTAGGAATCACACTTTAAACTCTTAAGGTAACACTCCATCCTGCAGGATGACTCAGTTGGTTAAAGTGTTGCCTTTAAATTCAATACTCAAGAATCTAAGAGTCTAGGTTTGAATCCTATTCTTGTACTGTCACTAGTCAGGCCAGCAACACAAGAAGAGGAAAGAATAATACCTCTCAAAACATTGTGCATATACTAACTGTTTGATGTGCTATTACTAACAATTGAATGTATTTGGAATGTTTAAATAAAGTTAAATTTTTCTAAAGACATTCAATACTCATATTAGATGGTGGAAATAGTCTAACATAAAACTACAACTAGAACACTATTATCACAAATCTTCAGGAAAACACCAATGATTACCTCTTCATTTCTTATATTATGAACAATATTAACCTTCACAAAAATTGAACCAATGCTTATAATCACAAACAATCAATATTCCAGACTATTTAGCAGAAGAATATTTAATAAACTTTTGCAAAAACTGAACTAATGCATATAACCATGGACCATCAATTCTTCACAGACAATTTAACAGAAGCTCCTTATATTGGCTGTTCTTAAAACTAGATATTTGTAGCTAGTGATTCCACTCTAAGTTTTATATGTTGTGTATTAGAAAAAACCTATACCTACATGTAAATGCTGCGACAACACATGTATTTGAATATTTTTTTTTGTAAAAGTAAGTACACTGATTTAACCATTGTTTGATTAATAAAGATGCTTTGAAACATTATCATCATCATAAAAAGAAAAAGAAGGAGGAGGAGGAGGATGGAAATGAGAAAAAAAAGAAGAAATGAGGAGGAGAGGAAGGAGAAGAAGAGCAAAAAGAAGAAGAAGAGAAAAAGAATGATGAAATGAGGAGAGAACTAAAAATAATGAGGAGAAGGAAAAAATAAGAAGCCAAAGAAGAAGAGGAAGAAGAAGTTTGAGCACTGGAAGTGAACAAAGTTGGGTTGTGATCCATAAATCTTAAGATCCAAAGACTACCATTCTACTGCACACAAAACCCCACAGTGTTCAAATTCAATAGTGATATAATTTTACAAAAGTGAGCTGTATAAATAGAACATCCAGTATATTGAAAATAATTCATTGGTCTTATAATCTTGCCATTATATTTTTTAAAAATTTTACAGAGCATTCTTGAATGAACTTTTTCTAATGCTTTTTTATTTTGGGAACACGATGCCCATATTTCATTTCCAAACAATAAATTAGAAAAAATAAGAGCTCTATATGCAACCAATTTAATTACAATAGTTATTTCATCATGATGAAATAATCTCTGTTGAGAATCATCCAAGTTAAAAGTTGCTGAAATTTTTTTCTTCCATCACAATTATAGAGCTTCATTTTTGGAACATTAATTACTAAACCAAAATCTTTATATATTGCATTTAAAACATTATTTATACTCCGTATATTATCTTTTAAACTAGGAAGAATAGCAAGATCACACATTATAAATCCAGAATTTGTAAAATTTGTTACATATTTAATCTAGAAGTGAGGATATTTATTTATTCATATAAGATTGCAAAGAAGGTTAATGCTATCACAATCTTATATGGGAGTTTTTAATATTATAAAATCAATTTAAACATAGTATATGTATTCAGGGTGTGTATAAATTTATGGTTTGAACTAAACAAGATTATTTTGAGTTACTTAGATGCAATGCATGGTCATTACAAAAACTTACAGCAGATACAATAAAATCTCATATATCATTATCATAATAGTTGAATAATTAATATTTAAGAAGACTATGTCAAATGTCCAAGTTTATTTCATGTAGTAAAAATGGGTTTTTATAAATAAAGACTTTGTGTATAGCATTGATATGCTACAAGATGGCTCTGCAACCAGTTGAAAAATGATGTTGTAATTTATGAAATAATGATCCTGAAAGTTTACTTGGGTTAGATTTAAAACTATTATTTTTTATTTGAGTAGAATGAAGCCTTATGTACATATACTCATTAAGCATGTTAATGATATAAAAAAATCTTATTAAAATATTATAACAAACTATGCTAAGAAAATGGAAAGCAATGGAAAATTATCATTTGTTGTTGACCAAGTTTGGGCTCTTGATTATGCCTCATGATTATTTTATATGCCGTCAAAGAGCAAAAACCATCTCAAGCAATATTATTAGCACAAAAAACAATACTCTATATCAAACAAAACAAACTAAAAAAACTATGTGGCATCCCAGGTAGACTTAAAGGCAGCCTTTGACATTGTAGACTGGAACTTCTTATTCTCTGTACTAAATCAAATGCTATCAAATCACACACCCCTTGTTACAGCTATTAAAAACTATCTTAACAATAGAACAATTAAACTTAAAAAATTACATGAGACTCTCTCAACCGTTTAGGCCAAGTAGAGGCATCCCATAAGGCTCCCCACTTGCATCGTTATTATTTGTGATATACATAGACACCATTATTAAAGACATAGAGCAATGCATAGATGATATTTTTCTTCTACACCTAGGCGCAACTGTCAAGATCATATCATATGTCGATAATGTTTTGATAATATTCAGGGACTTGCAAAATATACCTATGATACTTCATAAACTGAAGAAAATTGAAACTATAACAGGATCCACAATAGAAATCAACAAATCATCCTTATGTCAAATAGCTACTGGTCGCACTAATTCTTGTAAATATTTTGTTACTAATAAAGTCTACTTATATATAATAATAAAAAAATTTAAGTAGTTAAAGATTAAAAAAAAGCTTAATGTATGTATTTATTTATTTTGTAATAATTAATAATCGTAATAAAAATAGAAAAATACAAAGTATTATTTATTTTATATTAGAAAAATATTCTTTGCATTTAGAAAATATAATTTTAATTTTCAAAATAATCTTTTTTTAAAAACTATAATATTATTTTTATTGTAATTTTTTTTTATCTATTCAGGACATTGCTGAAGATTATGGAGTTGAATGCATGCCCACATTTATGTTTTTCAAGAAAGGAGAGAAAGTAAGACATACATTGTTTATTAATTATGCTTCAGATATTGTGTAATGAATAAAACTTCTTACAATGGAAACATATATAAAGTATATATGAATGTATAATTTACACACACTCTTTAAATACCTATCTTGCAAAGAACCCTTTAACAGCAGTTCAAAGTAGAATGATGAAATAGAAAGGATGCTCACTAAACTAGTCAGCTGTTGGGTAGTGAAAATTTTGTTGTTTTTTTTTATTTTATATTCCAAATGAACTTTTTAACAACTAATAATTTATGACTTAATATGTGGGCTAAAAAGATATCTATATGGAAAAAAAATTTCACTTTGCTTATAACCTAAAAAAAAATCATTCTGATTCAAAATCCAGATCACTGGTATGTCAAGTAGATAACCATTATGCCACAAATACTTTGCATTTACATTTATACCCACAAATACAAAAAGTTAATACTAGAAAATTTACGTCAATGTCTTTTAAGCCTATGAACAAAGACCTATACATGAGGGTCAGAGTGAATTAAGGTCAACAATGGCATTATGAAAATATTGGCATCAGCAAAGGATTTGGGTATTCCATCACCAGATTTTCAATGATATAGATAGCTGAAGAGTTAGAGTATGGAGTGGATTGAAGCCTGTCCATTAATGTTTGAAGATTTGCTGTCTTAATATAAACTGAGCACTGATTATTTATATATATATGAGAGATAATGATCTGGACCAACTGATGATTGCTGGTTCAGCATGAAATACCTCTATTGGAGGTCATTAATCTTTTTCACATGTGTGTGGTCATGTGTATCAGTTGTATGAGATAGTATAGATAGCTGAAGGGTGCTTGAAAGCCTGTTTAAATTCTCTATAATTATATATATTGTAATGATGTGGATGTAGTGGTAACATGGGTGATGCATATAGTAAAATTGAAATTAAAATGAATAGTCATCAATAAAAGCATCCCCTTTTCACTGGAAGTAAGAGATACAATGTAAATTTTTGACTAATCATCATTTAACCAATGCTAAACTTAGGGCATATTATAAAAATAATCATTAATATTTCATCTGTTCACATGCTCATGCTTGAATGCTAAAATAACTATAATAAACATACAAAATGTTCAATACTGGCTATTAATAATGCTATGTGTCATCTAGAACCATATGTGTATTAGTAATCAATAAAATACATAATCATAAAATCTATAGAATAAAGTGAATAAATTTTAAAAATGATTTACTACCTTGATATCATCCAAATAATTTTGCAGAGAACCTTTTGGATGTTCACACACATATATCCGCATATATATATATGGGAAGTACCATTCTGCCCAAGATAGATTTGAGATTGCAAGGACCTTAAAGATTGTGAACAAGAAATATATATATACAATTTATTCTATCATAAAATAATATCTATGTGATAACTACAAATTTCTTAAAGCATACCTCTATGATGAAATAAGTCACACACACTGTGAATTCACAGAACAGATATCTAAAAGACTAAAAATATTTAAAAAAAATATTTTTCAGAAATTGTTTACTTTTAAAGATCAATTATTTAATAAAATTAATTAATTAATAAAAGAATAAAAAATTTAGAAAATGATAATGTGACATACCCAAAGTTAATACATAGTAATACAGAGAGTGTACCAATAGCTCAAACAAGCTCTTAATTAATAAGTGCAATATGAGAAAATATTTAAAATCTCTATCCAGAACACTCTCATCTCCAGACCAACTGGTTTAGAGCTTATGGCTCATGTCAGTGGAGAGCTAGAATATTCGAACACTAGATCTAAAATATAAACTCAAAACCCAGCACTTATTTCATATGTATATGTAAGTAGAAATTCTGAAATTTTCGGACATGAAAATGTCTTTAAATCCAGCTATCTAACTTAAATAACTATATGGGACTGAACTAAATTCATATCTATCATATTTTAATAGCCTCAGCATGTTAGTAATGTCACATTATATATGATTTGCTTTTTTAATTATTATAATTTTATCTTTAAGGCTTTGGCTATGTTGAGGCTATTAAAATATGGTAGATCTGAATTTAGTTTAGTCCCATATAGTTATTTAAGTTAGATAGCTGGATTTAAAGACATTTTCATGTCTGAAAATTTCAGAGTTTCTACTTAAATATACGTATGAAATAAGTGCTGGGTTTTGAGTTTACATTTTAGATCTAGTGTCCGAATATTCTACCTCTCCACTGACGTGAGCCATGGGCTCGAAATCAGTTGGTCTGGAGATGAGAGTGTTCTGGATAGAGATTTTAAATATTTTCTCATATTGCACTTATTAATTAAGAGCTTGTTTGAGCTATTGGTATGCTCTCTGTATTGCATTTTTGTAACTACAAGCTTATAAAAGTAATATCACGTTATATACGACTTGCTTTTTTAATGATTATTGATACATAGTCTTATCCACACAATATACATATAATTTCATATAATACATAATTATTATTTCACTCTGATTTTTCTTAATTAATTAATATTTAATATAAATGAGTTATTTCTTAACAATAATCAAATCTTATCAAAAACATTTCACCATAAAAAAGAAAAATAATTTTTACTTGAACTTTCCTTCCCTTTTTCTTTTGAAATTGAGAATGCCCTCATATAATTTTAATCAAGTAAAAAATATTTTCTACTAAATAAATTATTCAATATTTTTAATTATTTATTCTTTTATAAAGTAACATGTATAAATGAAAATGGGTATACATCAATATTACTTTATATTACTATGGATTTGTTTTAATCATCCTTTTTGGAATTGCCTAATTGAATATTTCTTGCTGCAAATCTTATAGGTAATAAATAGTTTAGTCAATCTCTTGGCTTCAAGGCTTTTCTTTCATCTTTTTTTGTAGCATCACATTTTTGTCATTTCAGATTAATATAAATTGCCACAGACATGAGAGATATTTTTTCCTTTTAATGAGACTGATTACATGATTGAGTCAGCAATGAGCAGCTTTCAGCAAGAGTTTAATACATTGCTCTTGTAAACACTGCACTATTATACTGCTTTGTAAAAATCACTGTCTTAATTAGGAATGAAATCAATTTAGCTTTAAACTTTTAAATATAGCTTCTGACTGCTGAACTCACTACTACTGAACTTCACTGAATTCTACTGACCACATATCTTTTTCTGACAAAAATAACCCTGCTATCAAATTTTTATTTAAGCACATGTCTACCTTACAAATTATTGCAATAAGCCATGATCAGTTGATTTTCTTTTTACAAGAAATATCTTTTTTTAAAAATATATATATTTATGCACTGACTGATAAATAATTTTCCATTTCTTTAGAAATAATGATCTTAATCCTTTCCTATTTTTTTTCCCCAAAAATAAATATATAATAAAGTAAAACTGCATGAAAAAAAATATATCACTTTTTTTCTCTTAAAGCTATACCTAATAAAAATTAAACATTTATATTACTATTAAAATCTTTTAAACTTTATTACATGATAAATTTCATATATGTAAATCATTTAATAAGTTTTAATCTAGATAAATTCCTATTTAACAACTAGATTAACAATAATGTTAATAATCAGCATTAAGCTGATGCACATGCACTTTGTAGGTTTTAACTATAAATGAATATTCTCACTTCCAAACACAAGATAAAGTCTTTGTGAAAAGATAGAATGAATCCATCTATCTTTTTGACCCAAACGTTTATGTATGGGCATGTAATTATAATATTCTTTTAAAGATAAGATTATTCAGAATATTTAAATCAAATAATTTAGTTATATAAAAAGATAAGATAGCCTTTAGAAGATTTAAAAAACAATAATATATAATTAAAGAAAAATATAACCCATTTTAATTCTAAAAAGAGAATCTTTTGAAAAATAAAATGATTATAGAAGAACAAATATGAAATGGGAAAGAAAATGGTAAGAAATGGTTCAATTAATCCATTATATAAAGATGGTAAATGAATGGACTATAACTTTTTTTTAATCTTACATTTATGACAATGCTTTCACCCACTAAGAATTTCAATAGTAGTGACAGCTGTGTTGTATGTATAATGTGGAAAGAATAACCAAAAAAAATCATATAATATTTTTGCAATGGTCAAGGCTGATAGCCAGAACATGTTATATTTTGTTTGCAGTTCTCCTCTACACATTGAACATCATGTATAATAGCTCACATTTTGTTGATAAACTTTGGTTATAAAAGAATATATATGGTTTAATTAATTGCATATATGCAATATTTTTAGCATGCATATATATATATAACACAGACATTTGTCTGTGTGAGTAGTATGCATTACAAATTAAGATTATAGTATAAACAAAATTTAAAAAATTAATATAATTATTAATAATAAATTCAGAGCACATTTACATATGTATTTCTGTGTATGTGTTCACTTATTTGCTTTCATTCAAAAATAATAAACTAATTGCATCATATTTTTTATTTTAAAAAAATAAATAAATAAATAGTGAAATTGTCAGACCTTCATTGTAATTAAATACAATCTGGGCAATATCCTTTTTATTTGATAATCTGTTATTGTTTTTTATAGAAATGAAATAGCACTCTTGTTAGAAGTAAATTAAGGCTTCTGACAGTAGCGATTTCGATATTTATTACTTTTTGCTGGCTTCAGAATCTATACACTTATTTCTACTAGTCATTACCCATTTCAGATTTTTTAAGCTCTTCAAACAATAAAATTTCTGATGCAATATAAAAATGATTTACAATTTTTTTTTTTTCTGCAACTACTAAATTAAGTAACTTTCATTTTATCACTTTAGAAAAATACTTTGCAAATTTTATTATATTTTCTAAAACTTTTAGCTTTTCATTTATAAAACATTTTATTATATGAAATACTATATTATCAAATTCGCCACTTTCTTTATTTTGCTGTAATATCTTATGTAAACATAAGATTGTATATGCATATATTTACAATAAAAGGGTTTTGCTAAAAAGTTCTTCAAAGTAGAATGGATAAATTGCATTTATATGAAATACTATACATGTCAAATTTGGAAAGAATTATAAAACACATAATAAAATGGGTGTGCTTTTAATGTAAGTCAACAAAAAAAATTTAATAAATGTGATTGCATATATTGCCATATAGTAAAATGTATTAAACTTACAAATTTTAATATTTTTCCCCCTTTTGTTTGTTTATTTATTTATTTATTGTGCTTACTTTTAGATATATTTAGATAGCATATAATTAAAGTAGTATATATTTATACAGCATATATAGTGGTTTCACTGTGTAATTAAAAATAACTAATTAAATAGTTCATTTTTTAAAAAGTCATGTCACATTTGAACACCAGAAGTGGTAGGTTGGGCAACGATGTGGAATCTTTAACTTTTGACTCTATCACATTACCAATTGTGCTAAATCGCATGGATTTGTATAGATAGTTTTCTGAATTAAGGCAGTGATGTTCAACCTTTTGTTGAACAACCTTATGTGCAAATTATTCATATGGTATTAATTAATCACTTAATTGCATAACTATTTACTGTATTTTCCACAAGACATTAATGGTATTCATATCCAATTACAAAGATTTTGAAAAATCAGATAAGACTTTTTAAAATATTTATTTTCATCTATTGACATAATATTAATTAGTAATAAAAAATGTGTTGCATTAGAAGAGTTCCGTTTCTTATTTATAAAAACCAATTAACCAGAAATCGTTGAAATTTTCATATCCCTTTGCAATGTTAGGTTTGTGAATTATTTAATGGATGCTACTAAGTGTGTATAAGGAGATTAAATAATTAATTTTATTTGTATATATGCTATAAATTTTTACCCTTTAAAAATCTTTTTTTTTTTTTTACAATTAATTATAATAATATGATTTGGAATTATTCATATATTTTCTTTTAATAAAAAAAAATACAAATGCAGTTTCTATATAACGTTACATTTTATTATTTTATCTGTAATTGAAATGCAAGTAATTACATGCCATTGAGTTGGTAATTGCTCCATTTCAATTACAGATAATAATAAAAGTTATAATTATTTATTATTATATTTTATTGTTTAAAAAATCTCCATCCTCTTTTAATCAACCTACATAGGAAAAAGAAAATGAAGATATTAACTATTGTTCTGTAAATATTTTTATAGTTGAAAAATATTACTGGCTAATACTCAGTCTAAGAGAGATCCTGTGATAGTAAGATGCAGCTCTATTGAACAGAAGCTGAATGACACTAAATAAATTCAAAACAAAATGTTGGATATTAATAGAATATCTTAAATAATGGTGATACATGTGAAGAAAATAACAGACAATAAATAATACAAAATCTCAAACAATATAAGAAACTTTAGTGATCATATTTGCTTTCAAGTTTTTAGATCTTAAAAACAAAAAATGAACTGCACTGCATGATCTCAATTATAGTTTTTGATAATTTTTTTTATTAGCATAAGAATAACAAACACTAAATAAAACACATGACCATTATATTGAAATGAATCATGTCTGATTCATTTCAGTGTCGACCATGTGGTCTTCCATATGACTGAGAGATGATTTTCAGAGTTGTAAGGATGCTAATAAATATAGCATTCAAAAGTTAAAAAAATATTATATAATGTATTAATAATAAGCAATTGCCATATTAAAAAAATGTAATAAGTTTTTTTTAAAAAAAAATTAAAATGAAACCACTAAAATATATTAAAACTCTCTTATAAAATAATGTATTACAAACATCTCAGTTTAAAAAAAAATTTTTTTTTTAAATAATTAAATTAAAAAAAGATTAAGACAGTTTTAATAAGAAATTAAATTTATTTTTGAAAAACAAAAAAATTATGGAAATTTAATAATCAAATGTTTTGTAAGTTCATTCAATTGACCACATTATTTTCAAACACTTATAATTAAAATGAAATCCAGTTACAAAGGTATTAAAAATAAAATATTAAAGGTGTGAAAAGCAATATTAACAAAGCATGTGAAAAAGATCAGGTGTTCAAAAACAAGAAGTAAAACTTATATAATGTCAATTTTTCTTACAGCAGTCAATCTAGATTCTTATTTTATTTAAGCTGTATTGAACTGTCATTATGCTGACTGAGTAGAGCAGAGGATATACTGCCAACTGCTGAAATCTACTTTGGATATCTGGAACTTGACATGCTATTTTTGAACAAATCTCTAATTAAAATAAAGATATAACACATAATTCATATTTTAAATCTGAAGATTGTTAAAGGATATTATAGCCATTTATAAATTGATTAATAATTGCCATTGTGAAGGAAACAAATCATGCTTATATAACTTGCTTTGAAAGTTAAAAAACCTGTTTAGACTTTATCTTAGCCATTTTAAGTTTTATTTTAGTATATATTTAATATTAACAAACTATAATTTATATTATGAATTGTATAAAACAAGAAATGAAATTTTTTTTAAAAAAAGATAGTTGCATTTTAATGCAACTGAAGTGGAAACATTTTTTTTTAAAAAAAAGATATATATATATTAAAGCAGTCAATCTTAGCTTAAGATTGAGCTTCATAGTTCCATCCACTAATCTGTGTTTAAACCCTATATCCCATCCCACACCTTTTGGGTTGTATATATATTTTATGTATACATTTGAGATGTGCACCTAAATTATAAAATTTTAACTTTTAAATTAACATTTTTATTATTAATAATTTTATGATTATTAATTCTTTTATTAAAATATATAGGTGCGGCTCAAATATATATATATATATAGAAGCAAAATATTGATTTTTTGTAAATATTTTATTATATGTCATTTTTTAAACTTTTTCTTTTTAAAGTACTTTTTTCATTAAACTGTATATTTTTATAAAAACCAAGATGGAGGATGCTACAGTTAATTGTCCAAAAATAATTAAAGGGTTGGAAACACTATTGTTTTAATCTGGGGAACGTAAATTTTAATTAATGTTTTTACTTAAAATGGGATTAAGATAAAGATTGTCTTTTGTTATAAACATTTTTGTCAAATCTATTTCTAATCTGGAAATATAATTATTTTTGGACATTATCTTACTGTTGCATCTTCAAAAACAATCGATAAAGAAAAAGTATAAAATGGCTGTATTTTGAATCACAGGACAGATAGATTAGCTACTATTGAAAGAACTGCACTGAACATAATCCAAGCTGGTTTAAAATGTAGTCCACCACCCTTCTTGGCCCTGTTGGGTCATCATCTTCCATGGCCGTACCATCCTGCTGCCCAAAAGTGAAGTAAAAACCCAACCTAAGAACTTTAATGCTAATAGAAGCTTGTTGCCACCAAAGAACTTGCATTTCGTTTGCCATGCATGAGCAGACTTTAAAATATGAACTCTTAAAATTGCAAGGTAACTTTTTCAAGCTGTCACCTCAAACTAAATCTAGCCTAACTCATCTATCAAGATTGAAATCTATATTATTTAACTTTGTTTTTGTTAATATGTAATTTGCTCTTAATTAATTTCTATATATTTAATTTTCTCTCATATGCTCTCATTTTCTTTAATTTTGGTGTGATCATTTATTTATATGTATTTATTATTTAATTTATATATCTGCTTGCCTATTATTAATATGCCAATTTCCAAAAACCTGGTGAACGTAATTTCTAAAATCCTTTTTTGTCTTTCAATTAAATCTCCATTAATTAAGGTTTTAATGTTCCCTTAAAACATAATGCATTATTAATCAATATGCTTGCCAGATTGTTTTTCGAGTCAACATTTTATTTATGTTTTAGTATAAAAATATATTTGTTTAACTCTGGATTTTCTACCCGGGGTGAATCCATAACTCAAGCTAATTAACGCTCTGAAACTTATTTATTTTATAAATGTTATTTATCCAATTCTGAAAGGGTGACTTATTATGTGTTTTCTATATAACTGCTAGTTTTTTAATATACTCTTAAAATATCAAATACAGTGCTTAAATATTCTCAGTTGTTATAAAATCCATGAAGGTGGGATTGATTTATTTTAAATAGCAGAAAAAGGGATGGGGATAAATCTTAATGTTTCTATTACTAAATAAAATCTTCATGTATATTTTTTTAATCTAAATATCTCTCTCTATATATATAACTGCATAGCATGTTATTTATATCAATTATGGCATTCAAGCAAGGGTCATCTATGTTAAAGCAGTAAATTATATTTCATGCCGTTAGTGACATTTATCCGTACTGTGTTACTGACATCCGGCCTTATCTTCATGTTTATATATATATATATAAGTGCTTCTAATCTGGGGGTTGCGGCAGGATCGAACCCATGGATTTCTCATTATATCCACTGTCTTCATATAAAATTGCCTCTGGCGGTGATCCCGTAAGTTTGGCACATGCTATGCATATTCACTTCTTCGTAAATGAAGGGCCTCTTGCATCGGTTATACCAGTAAAAGTCTGGGCCACACCATGCCTATCTGCTTTCTTCGTATACAAGGCCTGCACATCGGTGAACATCCACGGTATGCCTAACCACTTTTCTCTAAGCACTGCCCAAGAAGGGGGGGGGGCTTAGACTTCGTTCTCATCCGGAAGCACAACCGTTTCCTCTTAGTTATTTTTTGGCTATTATGTCAGTACCGCAAAACTTCGTATTATTATTATTTCTTTTGCTTATGACCTAATTTTAGTGCTGTAATATTATTAAAATTGCGCTCTGCTCAATATATATAAATGCCGAATATTACTAACTTTATTAATTTATAATGTTATTTCAATCTTATACGGTCCCACCGTCATAATGTATTACTGTATTTAAGAGTATATGCCTTGGGGAAAATAAAGCATTCGTCTTACTACTGTTAAAATAATTTTTCATTAAATATTTTGTCATAGATTCAAATATAATCTTTCAAATGTATTTTGTTTATTTTCACGACTTCAGTGGTGTGAAAATAGTTTATATCATATGTATAATGGATTTTGGAACGCTCCTAGAAATATATATGTTAGTCACGATGTTTCTGAACCGTAAATCAAAGCGTTAATGACAGTATTATGTAATTCTTTCTAATATTCGATTGGCATCTTAATATTGGACCCACCAAAGATGTGTGCTTATTTATAATATATTATTTAGCTAATAAAGAGCATACGAGAAATAATAGCATGAATGACAATATATCATTATCTATCGTTTGGTAGACCCCTTTCTCATTCACGCACATAATAATGTACTTAATTTATAAATGTATGTGAATAATTTGTCATTATATTAAACTAATTTTTATTGTCTAACTTATTTGAATAGTTCAAATTGCTTTTTCTCCACCTCCACATATTACAGCCATGCTTATGTATATTTTAGTTTAGTCATAGTTAATATCTGTCTCATTGTTTTGCTCAGCTTTGCTAGTCGGCCGGATTAAAATTAATTCTCATGTGCCATCACTATTATGTTATTCATTAGGAGTTTGATTTGGGGCTTAGAGAGTGGGTTCAAATTCAGGCTGGTCCCTGACCTAAATCTCGGGCTTGACTGGGTTTGAAGTACATTTTGTGAGTTCCAGCTCATGTTAGATGGACAAACATATTTTGACGGGCACAATATATATATATGTTATATTAACATTTTGAAACAAACTTTTTTTTAATATACATGTTAACTAAATGTTTTCTTTCATTAAAAAAAAAGTTTTTTATATATAGAAATTGTCAGAAAGTAATCAAAGGAATAATATTATTAAATATAAAATGTCTATGCCAATAAGGGAAAAACATTAAGTGTCCAACTGTTAAATAATGAAAGTAGTAATTATAAGTAATTTTAAGTTAAAGATTTATTTGAATTAATCATATGTAATTTAACTCTTCTTCTATTGCTGTCAATTAGATTTTGTGTATATGAGTTTATAATATATATGCAATTGTTTGTTACTGTCATATAGTTAAATATTTCAAGATCTATATAGGATTCATTCAAAATTTTATTATATTAAATTAGGAATATGTCTAAAAAATTATTATATCTGTAGTTAAGTTGTAATTTTATTAAATTGGGATTCAGAACTAAAGTTGCCACTTCCTATGGTTATCGTTGTAAGATATATAAAATGGTTATTATTATCCCATGTTAGAGAAATGCCTGTGTCCATGCTAGTAAACTTATCAGTTAAATAAATGTCTTGTATTTATAAAAATGTTTATATGCTGAGGTGTATCTGAGATGTATTAAAGGTCAGAGGTTTGTTGTACAGCAAATGTATTTAATGATAAAACTGTAGTAATTTTATAAAGTGTAGTGAAATATTAATGTTTAGATTAATCACTGAAACTTTAAACACTTTATAAATAATTATTGTTTTCCTACATGCATGTGAAATAAAATAATAAAATATAAGAGCAATGGATAAATTATTTTATTAAAAAAAAAAGCTATATTTTGATTGACTATAATATTTTGTAATGAACTAGAATTTTGTTATTGATTTCAATAGTGTTTTTGTATTTTTATTTGTAATATTGTCTGGTCTGCATATTTATACCATGTCTATTTATCAGGAGTAACTTATGTTCTTTATTATCTAGCCAGATAATGCAAATTGGTGACCATCATCTTTATATTAAAACAAATATTGTTTATATATATGTGTGTGTGTCAGTCTATTTCCTAATGTTTAAGATCAAGTGGTACCCATATAAATTAAATTGAAATGATTTCAACATATGTAAGTTTCAGATAAATAAAACTATTTCCTTTGAAAAAAAAAAAAGTATTTTACTGTAAATTGATCTGCTTCTTATTGTTCCACTTTAACCTACACTCACCCAAAACTTTGCCAACACAGATGCATTTTTTTTTTTCATTTTAATAAAATCCGTTCATGATTTTTAGTATTTTATTTACCCCATTCTACTCATAAAGATCTAAACAAAACCCAAAAGTATTCCTCTTTTAACAAACTATAGTCCATATACAAAGGCTAGTACTCTATCATCTCCTCATAAACCAAATCTAGAGTCTAAATTATTATCCCATTTGCACCTCTTTTTTTTTTTTGGTATTCTGCTTTTATATTAAAAAAACAAGTTATTTCTAATACTATCTTATATTCTTTTATACTCCATATTTTTTTCTTTTTATTTTCTATACACTGCTTATTAATCGAAACATAATATTTTCTTCAAATAGTTTGACTATCTATCAATCTTCTTCAGAGCTACAATATATATAACTATATAAAAATAAAATATTTTACTATAATTATATAAAAATATACATTATTCATATTTTAATTACATCTGTACTAATATTCACATATCTCATAATTGTTCATTTTAAAATTGTAATCATCTTAAAATTATTTGTTGTTTATTATTTATACTATATTATTTTTAAATTTTTATATGCACTTTTTAAATTATTAATATATCAATTTTAATTTTATTCATTTTTATCTTTTTATTTATATATTTTAATTATTAATTAAATTAAATTATTTTAACTATTAATTAAATTATTCAATTAAATACTTTAAAATTTAAATTTATGTACTTAATGCTTATTTAATTTTTATTTTTAAAATAAAAACGAATAAAATAAAATTAACATAAATTATACATAAAAGTGTATGTAAAAGTTAGAAAATAATATATTATAAATAATAAATAAAAATATTTTTAAATAAATAAATTTTAAGATAATTACTTATAAAGTACAAATTTAATTAAAAAATGAAACTTATATATATCTAGATATAATTATAGTAAAATATTTCATTTCTATAAAATAATATATATTTAAATACTTTGTAGCTCTGAGGAAAACTTCTAGATAGTTGAAACTATAAGGAAATTAAATTATTGGAAGAAAATATGTTTGCATTGTATAAAGTGAAAAAAGAAAGGGATTATTAGTCATAACTATATACTAAATATAGTTTTTATGAACTAATTTTTATTCATATTCATTTTCTATGCCTCTATTTTTTTTCTAACCCAACTTATCTTCTTTTCCCATGCTTCACAATTATGGACTTAGTATGAGTGTTGAAAGTAACAGAACTAAAGCCACAATCCATGAATCTTGAGCTTTAGAGTTTACTAGTCTATCTCTGCTTTAAACTATGCAAGATGAACTGAAAAATAAACATACATTTTTTTATGAACATAGTAGTATATTGCATATACAGCTGTCTCATTTTTTCTATAAATAAATATGTTGTTGTAAAACTGTTCTAATCTAGATGTTTGTTGTCGACTTTAGTAATCTAATTCAACTCTGTTTTTTATTAATCTATTATCAATCATATATTGTAGTCTTCTAAATATCTTCAACTTAGTTTTTTGTTTTTTTTTATTAAAAAAATTTCACCGCATTTTATTAAATATTTTCATATTAGTTTACTTTTTTTTTTTTACTCAATGCATATGTATTTACTTTTTTGAACTCAATCTAAAAAAATTTAAACTTTATGGACAAGATAAAAATGCATTTTCCAAATATTCATTTCTTTCCAAATTATTCTTCATACCTCATATAAATTATATAAGAGCATGCAAGATTTTTAATATTTTTTTCAATTCTAATTCCCAGCGATTCATGTACTTTGTTCTAAAAACGTTTTTATTTCTCCAAGACATATGTCCTCCATTTATCTATTTCACTCATATATTACTAATATCTTATATTTATTGAAATTAATTTTTGTATTTATTTTTATTTTTGAATACATTTCTAATAAGAATGTCATATCTTTTATGCTGTTGAAAAAAAAAAAAGTATACTATTTGCATTGATACCTAGTGACAACTTTCTCAACTAATATTTATTTTATTCAATAAATAAAGCAGTAAAATAAGAATAAATAATCAAATGACATTATTTCCCAGAAGTTTATAAAAAGTTTGAGTATCACATGTGCCTGAATTGGAATAGATTTAAGGACCTTATGTTTCAGAGTCTGCTAATTTAACTTTTAACTAAATAAAGCAGTCAGTATCGTCTAGTATAATTGAGAAATAAAGCATGTGTGACAAAATATTATTTACTGTGTATATATATATATATACTTCACATTGATATTTTTACACTTTCTTTTTTCGGTACTTTTGTATTATTTCTGCTATAATGTATTACTCTGGTGATGTTTTTGTCCAGTAATATTTATTCAAAGTTTCTGTTTATGATGTCATGATAATCAAGAATTCTGACATGAATAATTCATGTCAAATAAACTGACCCTTCACTTTTCATTTTAGAAGATATTAAATGATTCACTCTGCCATAGTGACTTCCCTCCTCCTCCCCATACACATACACAATATAATATATCCACCACATCATTTGTAAGTAATACGGTTTTATATTAAAAAATACATTTCTGCCATAGTGACTTCCCTCCTCCTCCCCATAGACATACTCAATATAATATATCTCCCACATTATTTGTTAATAATACGGTTTTATATTAAAAAATACATTTCTACCATGGTGACTTCTCTCTTCCTCTTCATACACATACTCAATATATCTCCCATATCATTTGTAAGCAATACGGTTTTATATTAAAAAATACATTTACTTTATATATTTGTGTTTTAAACTTAATACTATACACCTTGAGTGCTTAATTTTACCATGAGAGGGACCTCTACAAATCTTAATACAAGATTACAACTTTATAAAGATAAGAGTGGTCGTCTTATCTTCAACCTACTTTCTAATTATATATGCAAATCTAAAGCATTTTGATTTGAGAGTGTGAAGCTAGTAAGTTCTTCACTAATTAAGTCCACTACCTTGTTTAGAAATCAACATTCACGAAATCTTTCAATTCACAGCAAGTTAATATTTAGATCTTATAATTAGAAATATTTCAAATCAATTTAAAGTTGGAAACATTAATTCTTATTAAGCTAATGGTCAGTACATAAATAAATTTATAAGGCTTTAACCTTGATACTATACACCTTGAGTGCCTAATTTTACTACAGGAGAGTAAAGCCTTATATGTATTTATGTGCTGACCATGTGCTTAATAAGAATTAATGTTTACAACTTTAAATTGATTTGAAATATTTCTAATGATAAAATCTAAATATTAACTTACTGTGAATCGATAGATTTTGTGAATGTTGATTTCTAAATGAAGTAATGGACTTAATTAGTGAAGAACTTACTAACTTCATACTCTCAAATCAATATGCTTTAGATTTGCCTATACAATTAGAAAGTAGTTTGAATATAAGATGGCCACTCTTATATTTATAAAGTTGTGATCTTGTGTTAACATTTGTAGAGGTCCCTCTCATTGTAAAATTAAGTACTCAAGGCACATAGTATTAAGGTTAAAGTCTTATATGTATTTACGTGCTGACCATGTGCTTAATAATATTTACAACTTTAAATTAATTCAAAATATTTCTAATTATAAGATTTAAATATTAACTCACTGTGAATGGTAGTAGACTTAATTAGTGAAGAACTTACTAGCTTCACACTCTCAAATCAAAATGCTTTAGATTTACCTTTATAATTAGAAAATAGGTTGAAGATGGCCCTTGTTATTTTTGTAAAGTTGTAATCTTATGTTAAGATTTGTAGAGGTCCCTCTTGTGGTGAAATTAAGCACTCAAGGCACATAGTATTAAGGTTAAAGCCTTATATATTTAGGTGCTGACCATGCGCTTAATAAGAATTAATGATTATATTTGTGCTTTGTGGGGGTTTTTTTGCTAACACTTTGGTTTTTTAAAAAAATATTTTAAATATACATTAAACTTGCAGCAAATATATCACATTACTTGTAAGTAATATTTATTTCAAAATGTAATGGTAAAAGTTGTTATATTTGTGTATGTGTGTTTGTTTGTTTTTTGCTAAACTTTATATACATTTAAGTTGTTATGTTTGTGGGGGTTTTAAAAAAAAGATAATTCAAATATAAGGTTAAACTTACAGTTCACCATTTTTAGATAAAGGTCCAACATTATCTTACAGCTGCCTTTTTTTTTTTTAGGTTAAAAAGATAATGGAAATCTCAAACTTTGTTACAACTCACTATTTTAAAAATGTTTCAAGGTTTTTTCATATTTCTCCCTTTTTCCATAATGAATATATCTATCCATCATTGGAAAGTACTTTTGTTTTAGATTTGAAGTTTACTATTACACATAGAATATGATGGAACAATGTTCCATAGTATGCCACGAGGGGGGAGATCGCTTTGATAACATGTAGTGTCATATTAAAAAGGCACAACTCACAAGTACCTGATTTATTTAGTATCATATCTTTTTCCTTTTTCCATAATGAATATATGTCTCAATTATTTTTTTTAGATTTGAACTTTCGTATTACACATGCTATGATATATTACTCTTGGTGACATATTCTAAGTTTGTAATATTTTTAAAATAACTCTTCCACAGGATCTGTAGACAAATTTTATCTATTAAGTTTGTCCACACATTTCTTGGAGGCATTATTTTAAACATATCACAAACTTAGAGTAATACATATAGCAGGAATAATATCAAAGTACCCTTTTTTCTATTAGAACACAGATCGTTTTATTCATTTATAAAATATGCTGTTATTCCAAGTGATATTTATTTGCTT
Source organism: Epiperipatus broadwayi (assembly GCA_028023455.1). Classification (NCBI taxonomy): domain Eukaryota; kingdom Metazoa; phylum Onychophora; class Udeonychophora; order Euonychophora; family Peripatidae; genus Epiperipatus; species Epiperipatus broadwayi. The sequence continues at coordinate 1,686,207 of JAQFVV010000074.1, read as the reverse complement.
TTCTTTACTTATTATAATATTTATAAACTCATAAATGAGTAATAGAAAAAGATAAACTAATTTAAATTTATATTGCGCTAAGCATGCTTTTGGCAGAACATAACCAGAACCAATGCGCTATGATTCTAGACGTGCTCTGACAAAAGCATGCTAAGCTCAGTATACATTTTAAATTTAAATTAGTTTACCTTTTCTTAATAGTCGTTTATAACAAGTTTATAAATATATTTTGATGTAATTTCCTTTTATTATGTTTTTCAGGTTGGAGACATGTTTGGAGCTAACAGAGATACATTGAAAGAACTTTTTGTCAATCATTCTGAAGTTGCTTGAACAAAAAAAGTTTTCTATGGACATAATTGCACATAAATTATTTTTATGAACACAATTATTTAAAGTTTCACTTCATCATCCAAAATTAAAATAAGCAAAAAATAAAAAATAAATGTATTGGGTGTAAGGTGAGGGGGGGGGTTACATTTTGAAAATGTTCAAAGATGTATGGTTATAATTGCGGTTCTGATCTCTACGTGTGTGTGTATATATATATTTTTAATTAGAATTTTTTTAAAATATATATATGGTGTATATGTTAATTAGACGCAAATTAATATTACTTAAAAGTGAGAAAACTAAAATATTGAATTTGTGTTTATATACTTGGCGTTTCAAATTATAATTTACGTATAACTAATTGCGAATGCAATGAGTAAAAGAAAAGATTAACTTTTATCATTTTTAAAATTTAAAAAGTGAAAGATAGGAAGTTTGGAAATTCACATTTTTAAAGTGCTACTGATAAATGGCCCTACTCTTATTTCAGAAGCATATAAAATTGATGGAATAAGCTTTTTCAAAAAATCATTTACATGCACACAAAATTATACTAGATATTTCTTTTTATTTTTAACTATTATTAAATGAACTTAAATACGTTATAGTTATGTAAAGAATTACTTTAATTCACAATAATATTTTTTTTGGATTAGTATTGTAAGTGTGTGTTATTAGAATTTCCATTTATACGTTGCTTCATTAATTATCATTATTATTACATATATTGGAATTTTTTTGTTTTAATATTGGTTGATCTGAACTGCAGTTAATCGTATGTATTTTGTTTTTGATTTGTTAATTATTATTGTTATTTTAAATTAATAGCATTATTAATTAAATTCAATAACAGATTTATTTTATTTTAAAATTATCATAAAAAATTATTTCTAATTTATTTTTATGATATGTAAATATTTTATTTCAAGTACTATAAAAATAAATTTCAATTTAAAATGATATCTCTTCGTTTCATTTTTTAATTACATTATATGTATAAAAAAACTTATTTGTAATGCACAAAAAATCCATAGATTATAAATGATCAAATCTTCTGGTACTTTTATGAAGTAACAAATGGCTTCATTGGTCAAAATTAAGAATAGCTTTTGAGTAAGCAAAAAGTTTTAGTTTGATTTTTAATAAAGAAAACTGGAAAAAAAAAATTTAATAGATAAATTAGAATTGCTGTGCTCTTACAGTTCGATGATTAAATATCACTTGTCTTTAAGAAAACTTTCTTCTACTACAATCAATAAAAAAACTTAACATATATAAAGAATCAATATAAAAAAATTTCTGTAGATTTGATTTTATTAAAATCGACTATCATAAGCATGAGTTTAATAACTAAGATAAAAAGATTTTAATAACAAGATATTAGATCTATTGATGTTTTACAAATTCTATACATACCTACATTCTAGGAATGTATATATGTTAAATTTTTTGCCTCAATGCAGGTGGAGTAATTGGATAATAGAATACTATGACAAGTGACAATGCTTGGCTATATATTTTTATATCAATAATAAGACACATGATAATTAAATATTCATATACTATAAGCTTATTGAAATAGATAATGTCTTTTTATATGCTGATGTCTTAGAATAAATTGTGTTAAGAAAGTAGCAAAGAGGAAAACTATCACTGATGACAAACAGAAGTTATTGCTTGAATTTATTATCCTGTGGCCCACTTACTTCAACCTCTTTTTTAGCTGAAAACTTAACATTCATATATAACACAGAAAATCAAAAAGAGTTAAATGAATTCTAAAAATATGCATATTAGTTGTTGTCTTCAATAGAAAACTACTGTGTTTAACATTATTATGAATCAAAACAAAAATGTATTAGGATAAAGCCACTGATTTAATTTATGTTTGCTACTCCTTTTATTTCTCAAATTTGATAACTTTTAGTCGTATTTTCAGATAAAGCAACACAGAAGGAGAGAGGGGGTATTTAAAACTATAAGGATAAATTTATATACAACCTACATGGGCAAAAATGAACTTAGTAGCCAAGCGTTGATGGCTGAGTGGTCAGCACAGCCGCCTTACAAGCAGTTGTCCCGGGTTTGTGGGTTAGCTTTCTGGCCGATGCTTTGACACATGAAAAAAAAAAAAAACTTAGTTGTCCAATAAAAGTTTGAATCAGCTAAATATCACAGCTAGTTTTTTTTTTTTTCAAATCCCATTTAAAAGAAAAACAATGACAACAATTAGTAATATTGAAAAAATTGAAATGGTTGAATTCACAAAATAAAGCTCCAAATTAAAGAAGAATTTAGGCAAGAAAGTAATAAAATAAAAGATTTTTTTTTTTTTTACTAAAACCATATTTTTAAGACCATGTGAAATTTTTCATAAATTTAAAATTAATAAATGAAGTCTAAAAAAATTGCATTATTTTTTAAATTTATAAATAAAATACAATAAAATAACATCATGAAATGAGTAGGGTAATCCTAATTCCAGAAGAAAAAAGGATACAAAGCTTTAAAAATGTGTTAATATTGAATATTGTTTTGATTATGCAAACAAATTTCTAAAATGCACACATGTATCATTTAATAATCTATTAGTAAGAACTAAACAAACTTTTTTTTTCTGCAAGATTTTCTGCTTTTACCCTTACATTTTATCATTGAATATAGCTTTCCAATAAGACAATAACTATCACCTTTCATATGAAAAGCATGCTCCAGTTCATCATAAAAAAACTTTTTTTAGGAAATAATTCACTTTTCATCTGCTCTATATATCTATTCTAATGAAGTTGTATTTTTGTAATTGTAGATACAATGTAATCACATATGGTAACTTTAATAAATGTCAATTGGTTTCATAATTTTGCCATCCTATTTTCAAAATCTTATGGAGTATTCTTAAAAGAAAATTTACCTATGTCTTTATGTAATAAAAATAGGAGATTTAGGCTTACACAATAAACTTAAACATGGAATTCTATATACAATTAATTTAGTTGAAGTAATTAATTATGTAATATTCTATCTTATAAATTGTTAAATTCAGCACCAGAACATCAGAAGTGGAGATGAATTTTAACATCCAAATTCAATGTTCTATCTGGAAAGCTATGAAGATATTTAAATGGATCCCTATTCTCAAATTATTAAACATTTATCTAAATGTTATTGTACTTTTTGACATTCATTTGCTAGATAAAATTCTTTATAGATTGCACTCCAAATATTAAAAATATTCTGCGAATCCTACTTTAAATTAATAAAGATTAGTACAATTATCTATAAATTATGAAGAAAGAAAAACAAGTTTTATTTTTGATCAGTTCAATTTAAAAAAAAAAATTGTCATATAAATTGAAAACAAACATGAAACTAAGACATATCCCAATTTTATCATCAGTTTTCATTTCAAATTCTTTAGATTTAATGTTGCTTTCCCTAATTCCATTATATTTTGATACATGTGTATCTGATGAATAAACTTCCATAGATAAATCTTTTTTAATTAAGTGAGTCAAATTTCTCTAGCAACTTTATAAAAGCAATATATGAATCATAACATTTTTTATGACATTTTTATGTATTGATGTCAAAAACCTATATTTACAACCTTCTTATCTCAATAAATATTTGTGTATTTTAAGGATAATTAAATTCAATTGTAATTATCGATTGTGAAACTTATGCTAGTTTATTTAATAAATAGTGATTATCAGTTATTGAAATTACGTGTAAATAAATTTATAAAAGAAATTAGATTTTTTTTATTACGTCCACCTAGAACAAGTTAAAATAATTGAATACTAGCTTTATCTTCTGTTTTAAAATAATTAATAAAAGAATTCTCTAAAAACAGTGAACAAAATTGTATAAATAAATATTACATCATATGATCACCATTTCTTATGCTTGCTCATAACTGTTATTAAAACATGCAAAACTTTCCATACAATAGTGCTACTCAGTGCAAGCCAGAGTAATCAATGGATGCCAGAAGGCTTGTGCATAAAATCCCTATCTAGTGCCTACTCATTCAATATTCCCAGACTAGTTTCTAGCTTGTGGCCTTCATCAGTGAGGAGGTTTTGGATTTGAGAGCAAGCATAAGTTATGAACAAGCATAAGAAATGGTGATCATGTGATGCTTAGTGGTTTAACACCAATCCTGCCTAATAGGACAATGGTGGCTATGGTTATTAAAGAAGCAAAGACATCAAAATGTATGGGCATTGAACTGAGTTCAGACTATATGACTATATAAGCTAATAAGCTTGGATTGAAAATATTATTGTGTTTTCAATTTTAAATTCATAGTTTTGTAGTTAAGTAGAGATAAAAGGTGGCTGCTGTAGGGTTGCATTAGATCTTAAGATTTAGGTACAGTGCTCTCAGATCCAAAACTCCTCACTGGTGAAGGCCACAAGCTAGAAATTAGTCTGCGGACATTGGATGAGTAGGCACTAGATAGGGATTTTATTCACAAAATTTCAGGCATCCATTTATTACTCTGGCTTGCACTGAGTGGCACTATTGTATGGAGAGCTTTGCCTGTTTTAATAAATAAATATTCAGTGTTTATGTAATTTTATATAGAAAGATATGTTAGTACCATGAATTTTTGTAAGAGATTCATTAGCCCTAGAATAATTCAACTTTGCTTTATTATTGCTGACTAAATATTCAAAAGAATACTTATACTATTAGCTACAACTTCCAACATTGGTAGAAATATTAATAGTGTGACATTACGTGAAGCTTTAAGACAAAAATTCTAAAAGTATTTTTATGCATACTGGATAATACTAGATTTGTAGTATGATGATAACTATGTTGCTTTTATTATTTCAAGATGGTTATAGGAAGTTATTAATATTTTGTTGCAATTCCAGCAATTACCAAATCTAAATATGTAGATAGGATGAATATATCATTAAATACAGTCATCTGAATTCTTTTATCATTATTCAAAAGATTTTTAAAATATTCCAGACCACTGTTCAAAATATTGGAATTATCATATAAAATATCTCTGACATAATTGTGACTAATAGTCATCTTTTTGAACATTTGTCTAATAATAATATAGAAAAGATTTATTAATTAAATCATCTTTTGACAAAGCTTAGAACATATATTAATAATACAGGCATTTCAATTATTTCTATTTTTAAATTGCCTTTTTTTTTTTTGTCTAATGTTATAAACAGTTATTGAATATTAACATCATTATACCGTACTTACTTTTGAAAAAGATAATTTGAAGAATCTGTCAAAGGCATAATAGAAAAAAAAAATTTTAATTGATTTTGCATACCCGCATATTATTTATTAACTTAATATTTTTAAATAATCCCAATTACAATGCTATATTTAAAATCACCTTGAATCATAACTGATGTGCCAATGTAGCAACTTTTCCGCTCAATTTAAAGTTTTAATGTACATTTTCAATAATTAAAAATTAATAGACAAGCAATATATAACTAAATGACGTATTTTTCCTCAGATAAAAATTAATACATCGATTTAACTGACATCCAACAACATTTAACGATAACAAATAATTAAGATTTGTGGCAACGTTTAAGTTAAATATTAGCGTAACTAAGATATTTTCATAAACACAGGATTCAGTTTATATAAATAGTTTTTGAAATACTCTTATTCCAAATTCTGTAATTATAATTTTATAAGCTATAAACAGAAGCTATGACAGAAGCAATTTCGTCTATTGAAACGGAGGTCTGAATACCTTAATTTTTATATATATATATGCTTAAGTTAATTGCATAAAACTAATTACTTGAATAATTCTAAATATTTTATTATTATCATCCAGTGGTATATCCGAAATACATGACGTATATACCCAGCTTTTGAAACACATATTCAAATTGCAGTAAATAAATTTAAATAATGCTATTAATTAAAAGAATTGTGACTAATTCTGTTTTTACAATTAAAAACCAGCTACAATAGTAAATTGCACCACCCACCCCCATTTGTGTTTCTGATATTCCACTGCAAACACCAGCTGTCATTATATCTGATTATTTTAACAACCTATTAATATATTAGTGTTAATGTATGGTATTGATAGCTTTAATTTATACTATTTACATTTTAATTTTTTTGTTTATTTCATGAGATGAAAATGTTTTTTTCTTAATTATCATTGGACTAAAAGACTGCTCTCTGGTGAGCAAAACTTTGTTCATTCTTTATATAAGTTCTTTCCTTAAAAATCAAAAGATTAACTAGGTAAATGGGTATTATGATTAAGAATAACTTATGACTTTTCAATTACTTGCCAACTCATATAATATCTTGTCAATATGTCCATGACTTAGGAATTTAATTTTAGAGTGATACCTGGAGATTTTTTAGATAGCTAAGAATTTCACAAACAAATTTAGGTTTTGATTGATTTTGGAGTTTTGTTTTGTTTTGTTTTTTTGCAAATAGGCAGCTATTGATAGAATGAAAATCATTTCCAAGAAATGTGGATTGATTAAATGAGTATTGATTTTATAGGAAAAAGTAACATATGATCTAATGAAAGATTTGTCCTATATTTATGACCATTGATCCTATGGTTTGTTTGTCGTTTTAATTATTTTCAAAGCAACAATTTAAGCTTTCATTTATTTGTTAAGTTTCCATTACAATTTCACTCATTGTTTGGGTTTATAATTACGATATGATTATATTATTATTCTAATTTTGTGTTAATAATATCACTGATTTTAACCAATTACATGTATATTTAGTATAGCATTGTGCATATTTTCTACCATTTTATCATAACTGCTATATATTATATTTTAACAGTGCCTAATCTACAAATTATAACTCTTGTGCAGTTTATATATTTATCTAGAAAGATGGTAATTAATATTAAATTTGTACAAAAGATGTATGCACATAGATAATGTTATTTAAATATGGATAAATACTGAATAATGATAATTAGACAATATAAAGTGGACAGGGTCAACTGATGCTGATTCAGAAAAAATTCATTTGGGCATCATTTAATTTTTTCCTGATGTCTTTACTTATTTATTTGAAATGAATAGGTTTAAGCAGAAGTTTATATAAAGTGAGAGAGAGAGAGATTATATTTACTTTTGAATATAAAGTCGCAGATATAGAAAAAAAATATGCTAATGGCTTATAATAAGAATTTCAATCCAACAATATATCTTCAGTTAGATCATTAATGAACATTAAGCATAATTTACAATTTAAAAAATCATAACCATGAACAGATGGAAATAAACAGCTAAAATATAAAGATTATCATGCATTAATGTAAACGATTATAAAAATACATTCGATTTTTATAAATTTAAATGTCAGCGTCTAAGGTTTAATAAATATATAATAATTTATGCATTGGATAAAATTTGTTGTGAGTTATACAGTTAGCAACACATACATTAAATATAATGTTTTAAAGTAAAAAAGTTCGTGTTTAAGGTTATACAAAATAACATTTATATTAAGTACAAATACAGTAGAAGGATTAAGAACGAAAAGAATACTTAATTAAAAGATAGAAATAATTAATTAATTTTGTTAATTTGTTTTAATATAATGACTTGATTACATTAAAACAAATTAACAAACTAACTAATTATTTCTAAAACAGAAGTCTTACAACAGAAAATAAAAACATTTTAAAAAGATCAAGATTACGTCAGAGAAGTATTAAAAGAAGAATTGAGCCAATTGTTGTAGAAGAAGCCAACGCCGAATTACTAACACTTAGACGAAAAAGAACATAGTAAAACTTCTGCACCTGCATCCCAATCGAAAGTCACAAATGGGATCTCGAGTTCATTTGAAACCATCTTGATTATAATTTTTGTAAACTTTCGGGCAAAATTGTAATCCTGTAAATAATTTATTACTTTTGTATAATAAGTTAAATCTAGTATCATTTAATGTGTTTATATTAAGTATTTGTTTAAATGTAAGTGCTCTGTGATCTTTTTAAAAGTAATTTATGTATTTGTTCAGATTTAGGACGCGGACATAGCAATTTGTAATTTGATAAAAGATAGTTTTTTGTTTTTTTCTTCGAAAAATCAATTGTTTTAAATAACGGCTTACTAAAAATATTATATTAGTAATATAAATTTGTATGTGCTTATATATATAGAGGTAAATAGATAGATCAGTGGGGACGCATGTGAGTAAATAAGTAGACAGATAAATAAATATAATAATAAAAATTATTTTTTAACCAATATAAAAGCCTCTCATAATATTCACACAAGAATTAAATTGAGAGTGAATGATGCTTATTAAATTAACCAAAGTATTATCACAATATATATATATAATTTTATTGTGATAATTTAATTGTATCTTGTGTTAACTCATAGATAATGATTGTAAATTTTTATAGCTATCTTCATAAGAATTAGATGAAGTTTTGTTACTAATACGAAAAATATAGGATAATATTGATAACAATTAATCGCTATTATGTCTGTATACAATTTTTCAATTGTATTTCATGAAATGTTTTAGGACATCGCATGAAATGTAGAAAACAAATTCTTAACCATAACAATTTTTAAAATGTATAGAAGGATTTTATGTACAGATATATTTCTAATTTGATCAATTAAGCCAATGATTTGACTGTATTTTAATATGAAATTATAAAATCAAAAATAATATAATAATGACACATCATTACTAAGCAAACTATACAGTACAGATAATTTTAAAAGACCTACAGATTTAAAATAACAATCTAGCTTACATATTTCAACTAATTGATAATGTTTTTAATACCTTTTAAAATTTATTTCTTAACTACTTTTATCATTAATTATCTCATTTTCTTCTGATTACATGACAAAGAATTATTGTGATGAGCAGAACATTTGGAATTAGATTTCATGCACACATTTTTATTTTTCCTAGTTTTATTTGTGCTGAATTTGAAGGGTTTGAATAATTTGAATTATTTTATTTTACTTATAATATGGATAAGAGTTCAAGTGATTATAGTAATTACAATTCGATTAGGAAAATGTGATTTTTCTTGAAATCACTCACTTGATAAAATCCTTTTTATTCATATATTTTAAGTATGTTAAAATTTTATAACACATTAAATCTCCTATGGATGACTAAAAAAAATTATACTTTCTTTATTTGGAATTAAACCATAAATCTTGAGTTTCCCAAGTAGCTATTCATTATAGGAGGGAGACGCTGGCATTAATTGTGTTATTTTTGCTACTCCTGGAAAACATTATATCTGGAATAATCTGACAATAATTAGTCGTTAAAATACACAATTTGTTGTTGTTGGTTTTTTTTATATATTTTTTTAAAAGATTAACATTGAATCTTGGGTATTTAACAAAAGTTATTTTAAAAATCTATTTATTCACCAGAGAAATCTTGTATTATCGTCTACATTTTTGAAGTTATATTCTCTTTCATTTAATGTAAATATAGTTAATAATCTCAGATAGTTTTAATGATTATTTTTATCAAATACACTGACTATACTATTTGAATTAATTCAAAGTTTTCCTATCTTTTTTAACAGATAATATCAAAATTAAATATTTTTTAAATCTCGTAACTACTTCAAAATAATGTTGTTAATTATTTAAAATATTATAATTATATTTTAGAATATTAAATTATATACCTATAATCAAAATCACCAAAGATAAAATAAACATATGTGTATTTACAAACAAATGTCAAGCCTTTGACTCAAAATTATTTTACGGTGAATATTTTTCTTTTGAACTGTTTGATTTAAACAATAAATGACAATAAAAATAGAAATGATAATTTGTTGCATGCAAAGTTAATGAATTGAAAGCATTGGAGCACTTAATATCAAAGATAATAATGACGGTGGTGGTGGGGGATTTCTATTTCAAATGTATAAAAATAAACAAAAAAAAAAAAAAACAGGATGTGAATCAATATTTTATGTACTAAATGGAAAAAATTTTAATTTATTTGTTATCTCAGTATTATGAGAGAATTTATTAACTAACATTTATCCAGTGAGCATAATTTACAAAATATAAATATGAAATTTGTTATTGCCTTTAAGTTACAATAAACAGTCACAGGATGTGTGATAGCTGTATGAAGAATTTAACACTGAAATTATATTTCCAAATATTAATTTTGTCCTCACCCCCAAAAACAAGCAATTTAGTTATGAACATGCTGATGAACTAATACAATCTCCAAAGATAACTTTTTATATAGAATTACAGTTTTAGACCCAACATTAATGTTCATAAATGAAAGAGTTGAACAATTAAAAATTTGTAATAATCATTTCAAATGCCTATATAATTTGAATTATTAATCATAGACAATCTTCTTACAAACTGAAAGAACTTTAAAATAACCAATAAAATAACAAAGTCATAAGTAGAAATGATTTTAAGCAACTTAAAAAAATCTGTTTAAATCTGCAATGGATACAAGCAGTATATTATGCCAATATCAATTTTCAAAATACCTTAGTTTCAGATTATTTTTTTAAATTGAACAAGTATCTCTCTCAGTACTTTAGTATATATATGTTGCAAAAAAATCAAATTAGTTTGAGTTTGGCTTGTATAGTTTAAATTTTATGCCCCCTTTGTGATTTAGCAATATCTTATATCATTTGTTATCTAAACAGCTGTATATTTTTTTCATGTTTTTTGAATGATTGCTTTTTTTAAATCTATTTTTTAAAACAAATAATATAAAATTTATTGTAAATGATGTTAAAAATTATAAAATCCCAAATTTATTTCATTATAATAACTGATTATATGAAGTATTAAATTTTATTCCACTTCTTATTTGCATTGCTTAATTATATATACTATAATACACCATATACTCCTTAATTTACACTGTACAATGCAGTTAACATAAGATTTATTTTATTTCCTTTCTTACAGTTTCAACTATCCAGCAGTCATTATCAGAGCTACAACATTTAAACATATACAATTAATATAAAATTAATATCTATTCATACATATATCAACATATATATATACACACATACATATATAAATATACATATAAATATAAATATAAAAATAAAAACAACATTCCAAATACTCCAATTATTGTCTTAAATATGGATCCTTAATATCTCTATAATCTAAAAACTTCTTTATCCACCATTATACTCAATTAACTTCTTTTATTTAAATTCTTTTTTTAAAAATTTTCTATGTATTTTTAACGTTTATTTTTCCATATTCTTATCATTTAAATTTTAAATTTACTTTTTAATTTAATTTATTTCTTGTATTTTAATTATTTATATATTACACATTAATCAATAACAAATAATATTAACATAATATCTTTACAATTTTATTTCCTCTTAATTTTTACTTTTAACCAATCTTACCTTTTATCTCAGTACCCTTTCTTCTATAACTAACAATTTCAAAAAATTTAAAAATTTCCCTACTTGTGACGTGATGTATTTGGCTTCTCCTTAAACGAAGTCAAGAATATCTCAGCAATTATGCCCAGATAAGCCTGTTAGCCATTTTATTCCCCATTCCCCACTCTTAAGTCTTCCCATATTCTGCCCCATCCCATTTCCACAACATAATCTTTGTCAACTCTATGGCCTTTATATCTAAATCCCCCTTATCTCTTCACAAACCCAACATAAAAACTAATAACTCACTTTCTGTATAGTCACTTTGTTCATGTCTATTCTACCATAACTTCATTATCTGTATCCTTTCTGCTTTCAAGCATTTACATTCAGTCAACAGGTGCCTAATATTTTCTATACCTTCCTTGCACAATTTGCACACTAAATTATACATGTTTTTCCATTTACATGTATATTCTCTTGTTGCTAAAGATCCCATTTGAGCCTTAAATAATAAACTACTTTCCTTACTATTATCATAACTTGCATCCAATATTCTGTTTACTTCTATATATATTTAAACTCTTCTTATCCTCCGTACTAGTTCTCCATCTCTCCAACTCCCTATTTTTTATTAATGCTTCTATTCTTTTATCCCATTCCTTACCACTATAACACTCAACAATCCTCCTAACACAATCATCCCACCTTTTATACAAGTATACTGATATAAATTCTTTATCCAAATCTTTCGCATACTGCATTACCTTTCTTACCCATCTTGTTACCTGCCCTTTACTCATAATCCAATTGAACACTATTTTTGCTATTCTTTTACTATCCATAAACTGCAACCTACCAAACATTTTCATTTTACTTTTTGCATCGCCTCCTTTGCTGTCCACATCTCTGCAACCAATGCATGTCTTTCTACTTCCCTTTGTACTTTCTCTAAATAATCTAAAACTCTTTTACTAACACATAATGCATCATTACCATATGTTAACCCTGCTACTGCAACTCCCTTCCATACTATTCTAGCTACATTGTATTTATTATATGAAAATACTGTTAGTTTCTTTACCAAACCCTTTCTTTTCTTTGCTTCATTTACCAATTTTTTCTCCCATTCATCCAAGCAATTTTCCTGATTACATAAGATGATTCCCAAATACCTCTATCTATCCACCACACTTAACTTTATATCCCCCAATAAAAATTCTACATCTTCTCTTTCCCTAGTATTAATCATCATTATATTTGATTTTTCTTCACTGAATTTAATCCCCATCTCTTTACCCACCCTTGCACAGGTCCTCAACATAATTTCCATATCTTCTCTTCTTTCTGCACACAAAAAGATATTATCTGCAAAAAAAGACCCGACAAAATATATACTCCTTTGCCACCTATTAATGGTATCTCTATCCCTCTTCCTCGTCTTTCTATGGCTTTCTCCATTTCACTCAAAAACAACAAAAACAAAATAGGTGACATAGGGCATCCTTGCCTTAATCCCACCCCATTTTTAACTTTAACTGATTCTATATCCCCTAACTGGTAAGTATAATAATTATTTTCATATAATTTCTTAATAATATTTACTAAAGCTTCATCCATTCCCAAATTGGCTAACCTTACCCATAATCTATTTCTATTTACTCTATCATATGTTTTCTCTATATCAATAAAACTCATATATAATGATCTACCTGAATTCCTACTCATCTCCATAAGTTATGTAACTACAAACAAATTATCTCCTATACGCCTATCTGACCTAAAACCTTCTTGCATTTCCCCCACTACATTATTCACTTCCATCCATTTTACAACTCCAGCTATCATATATGAAAAAACTTTATATAAAACTGGTGTTACTGCTATTGGTCTATAATTATTTAACTTTCTATGATCCTTATCCTTTCCTTTAAATAATAATCTTATTCTTGTATTACTCCAAGTAACCAGAAAAACTGTCTTCTGTGCCATTTTATTAAAACATGATAATAACTTTGCTTTTGCTCTATGCCCTAAATTCATTACCATCTCTGCTGCCCATCCATCTAAACCTCTCACCTTTCCACTTTTCAATCTCTTCCCTGCCTCATTCAATTCATTTTTTGTAAACCTAATATTTCCATTACTAATTGCTTTCATTTTTTCTATCACTACTTCATTCCCATCTAACATCCTTTCTATATCCATTACATATCTATTTAAGATTCTCTCTACCTCTTCTCTAGAGCTACACTCTATTCCCTCATCATCTATTAATACTATCTCTCTTTCCCCTACATTTAATGTAATTCCAAAATTTTTTACTCCCATCTCTTCCACTTTTATTAATATCCTCCAACAATTTATTATTTAACTTCATCCTCTCTATATAATTATCCATTTTAGCCAACTTCTTTTTTTCTAAGTACTTTCCCCATTTAGCATTAATATCATTTTCACTTTCTTTGTTCTTAATAGCACACTTATATTCTCTGCATGCTTCTTTCCTCTCTTTTATACTTTTACTAACTCTCATTTTTTTATTACTTTTATTCTTCTGCATATTCTCAACTAAAAACTATTTGCCACTTTTTATATTTCACCACACCAGTCCTTATACTCATCCCCATCCAACTGCTCCATGGTTTCTTCAACTTTTATTTTATATTCTTCCAACTCATTCTTATCATTCACTCTCCATCCACATCTTTCACTATTATTTCTCCCTTTATTTCTATCCTCATCACATTACTAACCATTTGATCACTATTACATACTCTCTCTTCATTATCAAACACCTTAATTTTCCGTATTTTATTCATTCCCTCTTTCTCTACCAATACATAATCTATTGTGTGAAATACATTATTCCTAGACCATGTGTATTGTCCCTCATAAATATTTGATAAATTCCCAATGCTCAAATTTACTCTTTAACAAAATTCCTTCAAAAACTGACCATTCTTATTATCTACATCATCAATTTCTTCAATATGTCCATTCATATCCCCTATAACCATTATTCTCTTCCCCTTTTCTTTAAAAATTTGTATATCCTTAACTAGGCATTCATATATACTACTGTTCCACTCCATTACAGTTTGACTATCTCCAGTAGCTATATATACTACAGCCACCATCCATTCTTGTCTACCCAACCTTATTTCAAACCACAAATGCTCTTGACATTTAACAATATTTAAATATTTCCTTGATATAACACCTATACCACCACCCCTTTTTTCTTTTTCTTTTCTGTTTACACCCTGCCATACCACCTCTTCCAAAATAGCTTCTTCTTCTCTTAAATGAGTTTCCACTACTGCTAATACCTCCAGCTCTTCATTTTCATTTGCTTTATCTAATTCCAGCCACTTTTCTGGTCTCCTACCACCTTGCATATTCAAAAACCCAATTTTAACAATTTTTTCTTTCCTAACTATTCTTTTATAAATTCTTTTGATTCTTTCTTCTCCATTAGGTTTATAACAAACTTTCTTACCATTAATCTTACAAAACCATTCCCTCTCCACATCTACACTTATATTTAAATCAACCATCTTTTGCTTATTTCTTATATCCCCTTCATTCGTCTTGTTTTTGATAATATTACAATTTAAAAGCCCACCCCCTTTAAAAGTTTTCCAAATTATATTCTTTAAATATCAAACTCCCTAAAACTTCACTTCCTTGTTTTCCTAAGTGCAATCCATCTTTATTATATAACTCTCTCTTTCCAATAAACCAATCCCATACATCCACAAACACAACATTATTTCTCTCACACAATTTTTTCACTCTCATTTATAGAACATGCTCTATCCTACAAATACCTCTTATCAAATCTTGGTAATACTCCAACTACCCCTACTCTTCCTTTAATCTCCCTCAAATTTCTAATCAATTCTACATACTCATCCATTACTCTCTTTCATGGCTCTAACAAATTATTAGTCCCTACCATAACATAAACATCTCTACTACCTAGCTTTCTTACTTTATCTGTCACATCCCTAATTTTTGCTCCAGGCATACATACTCTGACATACCTGTTTCTATTTTTCCTTGCAATTATATCCCCACATTCTCTTATTAGTGAATCTCCTATCAACACTGTCTCATAATCTACTTTCTCTACTCCATCTGTAACCTTGTCTATCATCTTCTGGACCTCCTTATCCATTTCTTCCTTATCATTTCTACTCAATAATTCCTTTATCTCCTCAATAATTCCTTTATCTCCTCACACTTTGTCTCTAACAATTTTAATTTTACTTCTACATCCTTCACTTCTTCCTCTATCTTACTTATTCTCTGTCTAACCATTTCCATTGCATTACTACTTTCTCCACCCATATTTCTTGTCACTCCACTAAAACCATACTCTGGCCTATCTTCCATAACTACATTTGCTCCCTCTCCTCTGACTTTCTCTCTAGACTACCTACACTTAAAAACCACTTTCTCGCTTCTTTAATCACATTTACACACTGACTACATAACCAGGAACCTGTCACATCCTTCCTATTCTTATTCAAACATTTCAAATGATACACCTCAGCACACACTGTACATTCTACTAACGCTCATCTAATTTCTTTCTGCCAATTGTATATATACTGTGCCATACAAATACAACCCATATTTTTATTTTTCAATTCACCTATTATATATTTGACTTTATAATGTCTCTCCTATTCTTCAAACACCTTTATACAAAAAATAAAAACTTTTTAACTTTTTCCCAAACTTTATCAAACTATAACCACTTATCTAACATTAGGCCTCCCAAACATTAACTTTTTTATCAAAATAAATGTCTTTTAAAATTTTAAAAACCTTCAATAACAAACTTAACTAAAACGAATTAAACTTATGTACAACTTTTTTTATAAGTACCTCTTTATAATACCTCTCCTATTCTTCACACACCCTTATACAGAAAAAATTAAAACTTTTCCCAAACGTGATCAAACTATAACCACAACCACGTTAGGCTCCCAAACATTGCCTTATTTCTCAAAATAAATGTCTATTTTAAAATTTAAAAAAATTTTCAGTAACAAACTTAACTAAAATGAATTAAATTTACATACAACATTTTTATAATTATCCTTACACTAACACACATTCAACAAGAACAACTTTTTTTTTAAAAAAAAAAAAAAAACTACTATACCTAAAATGGCAAACAAAAATCTTTCAAACAGTTAAACACAAAAAATTTTCAATCTTTCAAAGAACTCACTCTCCCAATCACAATTTATACTTTCATCAACAATCAATACTCTTTAAATTGCTGCTCTCAAACGATCAATGTACACATAAACAACATTAAACCAAAAAAAAATTTTAAAATTTTTTTTCTGAAACTATATCTTATTCCACTCTTCAAAATTTACGCATACCTATTCATTAATTTATTTAAGACAATAGTTGGAGTATTTGGAATGTTGTTTTTATTTTTATATTTATATTTATTTTTATATTTATATGTATATTTGTGTATGTATACGTATGTGTGTATATATATATGTTGATATATGTATGAATAGATATTAAATTTATATTAATTGTATATGTTTAAATGTTGTAGCTCTGATGATGACTGCTGGACAGTTGAAACTGTAAGGAAGGAAATAAAATAAATCTTATGTTAACTGCATTGTACAGTGTAAATTAAGAAGTATATGGTGTATTATAGTATATATGATTATATGAAAGCAGTTAATTAAATCCCTTAAACAAAAGTAATTTTATTTTTGTGATTTTATTGCTATATTTTTTTGTATAAATATTTTAATATGTATTGTAAATAATACATGCATACAATAAAAGAAATTCAAATAAAAAATGATTTTACTTAAAACAAATACACTTCTTGGGAACAGTATGACACTGCTCATAGCATTTACATGATCAAACTGCATTGTAACCAGTTTGGGCTAATTTTGAATTAGAGCAATTTTAAAATCCTTTTTATACTGTATAGTTTATTTATATAAATAGTTTAATTTTCTCAAATCTAACAATAGCTTTAAAGATTTTAAACTTTTCTTCATTTCATATTAAGCTGACTTAAAATTATTTAATAATATAAAATCTGATAAATTTAGTAATGATTTCAAAAAAGCGCGTTGATGTATATGAAAAATTAAATATCAAAAAATCTATTTGAAATTTGCTAATATAAAAAAATACCAAATTTTATTGTAAGAATTGTACTTAAATATATTTGCTCATTTAACTATGTATTAATTACAGTTACAAATAATAATAATAATAATAATAATAATAATAATAATAATAATAATAATAATAATAATAATAATAATAATAATAATAATAATAATAATAATAATAATAATAATAATAATAATAATAATAATAATAATAATAATAATAATAATAATAATAATAATAATAATAATAATAATAATAATAATAATAATAATAATAATAATAATAATAATAATAATAATAATAATAATAATAATAATAATAATAATAATAATAATAATAATAGAATCCCGCAGCAAATCTCTGCTGAGGTAAGAAGCAATCCTTAAGTTCTCCGATGTAAGTATTTATTTTTTACTTTTGTTCCAACTTGTTATGCGAAAAACAAACATAATACAGGAAAAATCGAATTATATAATAGATTAATAGTGTTTTTTGAAAAATATCGGTGTGTTTTAATATCTTTTTTAAAAAAAATACTGACTTGAGTCAGAATAAATCATGGCTACTGCCCAGTCAAGCGTGAGCGAATTAAGCACCAATACGAAATTAATAACATCGTTAGTTTCAACATCGCCTATTTCGTATGCAAAAGTACTTAAAAGTAATAGCAATACTACAGCACCAACTCAAATACCGCGCTTTCATAGAACAAACACAAATGATATTAAAAATCTTGATCTAAACACTCGAGAGGAAAATCAACCCCCAGCCGCAATCTGGACAAAAGAAACGCTTGAAAATGTGACAGACCGTTTCAGTAATACGGTGCCTCGGACTCTATTTGAAACATTTTGCAGGTTTTTTTCACCAACTTCGTTAGTACTCGCAGTAACCGATAATCAATGCTCCTTATATCATTTCCCAAAAGCTTTATTATATGAAGCAATCACGCAAAATGCACTATGGGAAACAATCTCTTGTATCGCCGACCATCCAAATTACTCAGCAGCAAAAAGAACGGTTTCAATCCACTATTTTAGCACTTGATAATTACACACTCGTAATTATAGATGAAAACCGGAAAAATATAATTACTGGAGTGCTTAAAAATACTTATCTTAAATACAACGTACAAGATTTTCAAAAAATGATAAACCCGTTTGGAAAAGTAATTGCCCTACAGCTTATATATTTAAAAGACACACCTATACCGATATGTAGTAATCGTTTTGAATTTAAAATAAAACTACATAAAAACGTAGACGCCTCAATGATTCCAACACAGATTACAGATCAAGAAGTGACACTCTCTCTTCACATAAGAGGTCTAAAGCCACATTGTTTTGGCTGTGGACAGAGAGGACACCTAGCAACTCAGTGCGATAACACAAAAAGCAATCACTGTGAACAAACTAAAGTCCTCTCCCCAGAACAACCCAGTGATGAAAATAAAATTTATAATAACACTACATCCATTGGCAACCCAATAATAGAAACTGGAAAAAAACAGGTTCAAACACCCACAAACAAAAATAATAATGGAGCAGAATTGCCTATCCCAAAGACCAACCAAAAAATAATAACACAAAAACTAACACAGAAATCCAAGATTCAAACAAAAATAATTCTCAAGAAACCACAACACAAAATACAGCAATTACATCACAGGATCAGCATCTCAATAAAACAAAATGTGTACCAAGTAAAAATCAACAAACAGAAAGTAAACACACACAGTTATATAATGAAAATATAAATCCAGATAATATAAAGATACCAATAAAAAAAAACTACAATTATAAACAAAACTGCATCAAACATAATGGATGCAATAGAAGCCCCTCTTCCACCTATTCAAAAGAATACACCAGAGGGAAAAAGAAAGCCAGGTAGACCAAGTAAAAATCATGAATCCAAAAAGGCAAAAAAAACAGACCAGAAGCACAACTCATCAGACATATACAATTTAGAAAATGAAATAGAAATGGATGTAAGCCAACAACAAATGGACACCTGTTCGGTTTCATCACAAATCGCCTGTATAGAGTCTGAAGCAATATTAAATGAAAGAAAAACTGATATTAAACCCAACAATGTCTTAAATATGCATCAGCATCCATCTACTGCAATATAAACAAAAATTTAGTATTAAAAATAAAATAAAAATCAATACCCTGTTAAAAAATTATTTAAAACATGAAGATAAAAATTGGATCTCTCAACATTAGAGGCTTAAATGCCACCAAAAAACTTTTTGATCTCAAAAAATGGTTACATACAACACAAACACACATACTGGGGCTTTTGGAAACAAAAATATACAGCAGCTCTCAAATTGATCCATCAAAATATTTAGTCAGCCAAGGTTTTTATGCCTGCTCAAGGCAATCATCATCACCATCAGGTGGCACAGGCATAATTATTTTCCACAACTGCCCTTTCAATTCTTTTAAAATGATATATATTGACTCTAATCTTATCATATTAACACTCCATCATAAAAATATCACACTTAACCTAGTATTTGTATATATACCACCAGGCCCCGTCATCATCTCCAGAATAATAGCAACAATAAATTCAATGCTTACAGCAACACCAAATCCCATAATACTCCTGGGAGATTTCAACATGACCTACCAAACTTTTGTCACCAAATGGATCCATCAAATAACAATCCCACTTATGAGTGCTGAGGGTTTTCTCCCATCAAACTCAATATATTTTAATAACAATAGATATAAGTCACTTATTGATTTGTGTTTCAACTCACCAATGTTACATCATTATTTTAATCTTGAACTCTGTCCATCTATAATCTCAGATAATGCTGCTCAGTTCATCACCCTCGACCTAACAAAAATACAGAATACAACAATAGCCCTCCAAAAGACTATGCGAATACTTCTTCCAGCACAAACAACTGAATTCCTATATTCAGAAACATATATAATGCTCCAAAAACTTCAAAACATGTCACTCGATCCAGTACAAAAGTATATAGCATTCACCAATATACTTTCTTTCAACATCAATCATATTACCTGCATTATTATTATTAGCATTGGCAGATGAACTACATAAAAGAATAACCATTTCCAGACCAACTACAGATAATCAAACACAAATTAAAAAACTTACAGAAATGTACAACAATACATGCAATACACTAAAGCAATATGTAACAATAAAAAAGAAAAAAATATGCCTTACACAACAACATACTTGGACCAGAGCATACATACGGTGGGCATTGGGATACCCATCCACAGTCAGAGTGCCTATGGCACTTGAAATAGATGGCTCTATAACAGCTGGACATAACATGATAAACCCAATATATCAACACTTTAAAAAAAACTGCAAAAACAGAGAGTGTACATACCAAATGAAGACATATTTGGAGACCCTGAAACAGACACACCAATAACAACAACTGACATTGTATTTCAACTTGCAACAATAACAAACACATGTCACCCAGGACCACAAGGAATTCCCAAATTTGTGTTCAAACATCTTAGTCACTTCACAGCAAAATACCTGTGCGATCTAGCCAATTACATATCCCAAAAAATTTACAACATACAAAGTCTATACCCAATTGCAATGGTTCCATTTAACAAAAAACCAACAGCAATATCATCTTTATCTAATCTACGACCAATTTCAATGGGACCTTTAGGAATAAAAAATTCTTGAAAGAGTGATAAAGGAAAAAATAGAACAACACATACTCCCTGTGTTATCATCAGCACAATATGCCAAAAAAGGATCATCCATTGGCCAGGGTGCCTTAATGTACAAAACAATTATTGAAGTAGCAAAAAAAAGAAAGAAATATGCACCAATTATAGTTCAACTAGACATTGAGGCAGCTTTTGACTCAGTGCCTATAGCCAAATTATTAGACGTGCTGAAAAAAACAACAACACCTCCATCCCTACTATATATAATAGCCAATCTGCTACTCAGCCGTGAAATTCACATCACATTGAATGGGAAAAAATCACCAGCCTTCAGACTGAGTCAATCCATCCCACAAGGATCCCCCCTAAGTGCCTTGCTCTTTACAATATATATAAATCCTCTATTAATAGAGATACAGAAAAAAATAAAAGGCATTCAAATTCCAAACACTGCTTTAAATATATCATGCATAGCCTATATGGACGATGTAACCGTTTTCCTCCCCTCTAAAAAGAACCTCCCCATATTACAAGAGATAATCAAGAATTATACCTCAAATTTTAATTTAAAAATTAACACAAATAAAACTGCTGCATGGTCAATATACACAGGCAAGCACTGTATAGAGATGTTTAATGGTAAACCATCTGCTTTCCTTGGTTTCCCATTCTACCTTGGAACCAATGGAATGAGGCAAAAAATTCAAAATAAATTAAAAATAGATGCTGAAAAAATCACAGCCTCACTTGAAAAGTCATACCTGTCAATATATGCAAAGGTAGCACTATTTAATCAACTTATAACTACAAAAATTACATACTATACACCTATAATCAAATTTGCAAAAAACATTCATATCTAAAATCTCGTCAATCTGTAACAAACTAATATGGAAGAGAAAGACAGTGGCAATCTCTTTAAAAAATCTGAGCAGACCACCACATAGCAATGGACTTGGACTCCATACAATCAATGTTTTTTACACACAGAAATCAGTAAATCTAATAACAGCAACCATAAAAAGATTTCCAGACCTGGAGTGTGTAATCAGTATAATACCCACAGACAGACCACCCCCTTCATAAGGATATCTATCCACACTGATTGAAGAACTCAAGCCAATATACAACAAAATATCACTCAATAATGACAACAAGTATACATACTGGGACATTTACAATATACTACATCCAAACCAGACACCCAATCTACATCCATCAGTTCTTGGAATAGACAACAGGCAACTACTGCAACAATTCAGAAAATGGTCGTTAGAACCAAAATTATTCGATTTTCTACTTAAGCTTAATCTCAATGCTCTACCCACAACCCATTTCCTTAGATTTCGTAGATTCTATACCAATATAGACCCCATGTGCGGGCTATGTCATAGGGAAGAAGAGACACAAGATCATTTTCTTCATTCCTGCAGTGCCCTAGAAACAATACGTCGCACAATGTTTACCACATACAGAAAGGCTATCATTTCAATTGATGAAATAATAAATACATTTAAAAAAGGCAACAACCCTGCTATTCATGCAGCAACATACAGCCTTTATGCCTACTGGTGCACCAGATGCACTTTTGCACTTGCCAATAACCCTCGACGCCACCCAGTAACATATTCAATAAAACTGGAACTGTTAAGAAAAAGAGACAGCATCCTAGCTCAACCAGATATATTTGCAGCCACATGGTCACACTTGAAACAGAGATCCAGTCTATGAAATATAAAGACCAATAAGATAGATGATGACATTTTCAACATCAGCATTTTTTCCAATTTTAAAAAAAAATGCAAGCATAAACTGAACTAAATAGAAGACCAAATTTAAAAACAAGAAGAAAAAAAAAGTATGCAGAAAAGATAAAGACTTATATACTGAAAGTTGTAATTTGTTTTTCATTTGTAAAAAATCAATATATGACTCTGTAACTTTTTAGACTCAATAAAGTTTTGCTTTGAAACATAATAATAATAATAATAATAATAATAATAATAATAATAATAATAATAATAATAATAATAATAATAATAATAATAATTATTATTATTATTATTATTATTATTATTATTATTATTATTATTATTCTAGACTCATATAAATTTTTGGTTTAGGATGACAAACACCTTAGCATTAACCCTCATTAGTATGTATGTAGTGCCAGTTCATTTATCGTTCAAAATGTGACATATTTAAAATAAATTTATCAGCAAAATTAAAACAATTTTGAGATTAAAAGACATTTAAATGTATCCTTCTTCTACACCTTTTTTAAACATTGTTTTCTTATTTAAATTATATTTATTTATTTAAAAATTCATGATTTAATAGTAAAACAGAAATAAACATACTCTAAAACAAAATGTTTAATTTAATTTTTATTCACTATTTGGAATAATAGACATGTTTTGACTGTTCTAAATCGTCTTCAGATTGTTAAAGAAATACCTTTAAATCACCATTCCAATTATCTTTCTTTGCAAAACGAATAGGATATAATTAGGGGGGATTTGAACACAGACTTTCAAGTTCTCTTCAGTTATCATAGCCCATACACATGACCACATAATGGGAAAAAGATAAATGATCAATATATGGAATTTGTGCTGAACCACCATTCATCAGTTGATTCAGATCATCATCTCCCATAGATAGATATAATTTTATTCTTCCTTTTCTTATGTATTGATTTCTACTTTAACATATCATACCATTTACAACTTTTTAAATACTTTATCAATACTATTTATTTATATCAAAACAAAGTTTTGACTGTCCTGCAGTCATCCTCTGAGCTACAATATTCAAATATATAATTATATAATTAATACACTTATACACATATTCATATACATAATTAAATATACATAATAAAACAAAAATAAAATATACATTTTAATCTGACCATTATAATCATTTTCCATTTTATTACTTTTTACTCTTAAATAATTCTATCCACATTTATTTTATATCACTTTATTTTATTTTTAAAAAAATTATTATTTATTATAATTATAAAACTTTAACATTTATTCTATTATTTATTACATATTGTCATTTTACTTATATTATAAATCAAGAACTTCTAACTTTTTCTTATTTTTATTAAATATTTTATAATTATCAATTAAGTTTTCCCATATTACAAATTACTTTTTTACATTAATAAAAATTACCTATTTTTTTACAATTCTATTTCTAAAAATCCAATTTCTAAAAATCCAACGGACAAAATTTTCAAAATGTTTACATGTGTTTAACATCTCCCTCTATTGTCATTTTCTTCAACTTTATTCTTTTAACCTTTTTCAAATTCAAACTATTATTAATAATAATTGCTTATAAAATTATCTTTATCCCAAAATCCTTATTAAGATTTTGTTTTATATTCTTAATCAATATTGCCTCTTTCATTTTCTTATCTCTTTTATTATTTGTATAATTAATCATTTTTATATTATCTTTCTCAAACCTATGACCTGTTTCTAATGAATGCAATTGAATATGTGCTCCCTTATCACATTTATGTTGAATTAATCTTATATAAATTGAATTCTTTGTTTCTCCTACATAATTAATTTTTATATTTTTACTTTTACATGATTTGATAATTATAATATATTTAACAAAAATAAAAGGTTACAAGTTGATTTATAATATAAGTAAAATGACAATAATATGTATTAAATAGTAAAATAAATGTTAAATTTTTATAATTATAATAAATAATATTTTTTTAAAAATAAATAAAGTGATATAAAATTAATGTGGATAGAATTATTTAAGAGTAAAATAATAAAATGGGAAATGATTTTTACAATTGTCAAGTTAAAATGTATATTTTATTTTTGTTTCATTTTGCATATTTAATTATGAATATGTGTATTAATTATATAATTATATATTTGAATATTGTAGCTCTGATGATGACTGCAGGACAGTCGAAACTGTTAGTTTTGATATAAATAAATAGTATTGGTAAAGTGTTTAAGAAAGTTAAGTGGTACGATATGAGATATATAGATAATCAGTGCTCAGTTATATTAAGATAGCAAATTTTCAAACTTTAATGGACAGCCTTCAATTCTTCAACTATCCATATTATTGAAACTCTGATGGTGGAATGCTCAAAGCCCTTGTTGATGCCAATATTATTGATATATTTATGTTGACTTTAAGTCACTCTAATCCCTCATATATAGGTCCTTAATATGCCAATTTAAATACATAGAAGAGGTATGGGCAGAATTCAGACTGTAATATTTGAATACAAGTATAAGGTATATACTGAACTTTGTAATTAGAGGAGATTTGAACACAGACTTTCAAGCTTCATTCAACTATTTACTCTATCTCTTATAACTGATGCAAATGACCACATAATATAAAAAAAACTAATGATATCCAATGTACAATATTGGTGTCAACAAGTGCTTTGAGTATTCCATCATCAGATTTTCAATAATATGGATGGCTGAAGAGTTGAGGGCATAGAAGATTGAAGCCTGTCCATTAAAGTTTAAAGATTTTCTATCTTAATATAAACTGAGCACTGATTATATATGTGTGTGGAAGATGATGATCTGGACCAATTGATGAGGGCTGGTTCAGCACAAAATATGAATATTGGAGATTATTTATCTTTTTCACATTATGTAGTCATGTGTATTAGTTACATAAGGAGTGGATAGCTGAAGGAAACTTGAAAGTCTATGTTCAAATCCCCTGTAATTACATCTAAAGTTTGATATATATATATTTACAATGTATTTTTTTTCTTTCTGATGAAAACCAGTCCTCTGGTTGAAATATAATATTATTTATTGGATTTATAAGTCTTTTTTGTTTATATATATTATACTTGTATTCAAATAAAACAGAATAGGATTAACTAATAATTTCATTAATAAAAAACAATATTGGAACAGTTATGCATACATAGAGTCAAAAATACTATAATTATCCATTTTTGAAGGATGAATAAAAAGTATTCATATATCAGCTAATTAAATTACAAATCAAACAATTACGAATAATAATAAAAAATTCCAAATAATTTTTATTATACTAAAGTAAACATAATGAATGCTTATTGAATTGAAGAAATATTAAATTAGCAATGTATTACATATAATGATAATGATGATAATAATAAAACAAAGTATTAATGGAGATAATAAATATTACTAATAATTATTATAAAATTTATAAATTAAATATCTTGATATATATATATGATAATATCTGCTGATTTATTAAATTATTAATACCTAATTAAACCATTATAATAAAGAGGATACTATAATTCAAAAGTACCAGTTATGCATAAAATGGCAAGTCTTATAACTTTTTTTATTTTAAATAATATATTACATCATTATGAAAGATAAATTTAAAAATATTGAAAAATTACAAAAGAGCTGATTGAAATTTGTTATAATATTAAACAAATTTGCTATATTTTATGTCAATTAAAAAAATAATATAATGTAAAGAAGTAAAAAATTAATAATAAAATATAGATATCTATTCCACATGTGTAAATGCTCAAGCTACATTTTTTTAAAAAATAGAGAATTATACAATGTTTCATTGTGTGTTCTGCTTAATGTCAGTTGATGCTTACTAATTCAAAAAATGTGATACTTTTGAAACAAAAAAGTAATATTATTTATCAAATTTCATGTAAATGCAAACTTTCATATATAGGTGAATTAAGATGTAGTATTAAGAAACAGTTAAAAGAGCAACAACTTTCATATAGACATATAATAAGTAAGAGTAATAATGATTTAATAACAGCATGACCTGGAATATACTATAATTGTCCATGAAGAGAGAAATCATAGTAAAAGAAATTTCAAAGATGCAATTTTAATAAATAAAAATAAATTTTTAATTAATAAAGAAAGTACAAATGTTAAAGTTCACAAATCTTGGGATCTCATATGATGGCATTCATTTCTATCAAATTTTTAAAAACTCCAGATGAAAATAGTTATGCAAATAACTAAAAGTACTTCTTTATTTTATAAAGATTATTAATAATATTTATTATCACCATTAATATTTCATTTGTTTATTATTTCAATAATTAGACAATAATGAATATTTTACTTTATATATATATCATATATGATATTACCATGGATTGTTATTATAATAAAGAATAGAAATGAGATTATATCCATGTAAAAATAGATAACTTTTAGCCTTCAATGTCACCAAAAACTACTAATTACTACTAATTTATAATCCTGAGGCTAAACAAGTTTTTTCATTAACATACAATAGCTCTTTTGTTGATGATTTTGTTGAAGTAAAAGGAAATCCTTTTATTTCCAATGAAAGTTCTTAAATAGATTAAAATTCAGAAAGCTATTATACATATAATTGTATTTTATTAATAAATTAAGTAATCAATTACATATTAGTAAAAATTATATATTGTATTATCTCTTTCTATATTCATATTTAGTTCCAAACATTATCATGAATAATAGCAAATCATATTATATGCATTTTAACAAACATAGGATGTGTGTATGTATTATATATGCATTGAGAATTAAAACTTGAAGTATAGAATATTAAATTTTTATTTTTTTAATTTTTCGTTGACATTTTTTGAATCACACCAAAAACGTGGATATGGAAATCATGGTTATTTAAACTTGTTGCATGCAGAATGTCATAGAGACTTATATCTAGTTTTTTAACTGCTGACATATATATAATAAATATGAATTCAAAAATTTGTAAAACAATGCAATTGAGGTACAACCTGTAGAGACAAAGAAAACTAATAATAAAGTAATAATAAGAGTTTGGCATTAAAAAATCTAGAACAAATACTAAATTGGAAAGGATTTTGACATACAGTGGATTGTCTTAAGAAAAATGGAAATTATTGCTATTTAGTTATAACCAACTTTTAATAACAATCTTCACTACAAAATAGTTTCTTAAAATAAAATCATTTTGTCATAAGTATACATTTTTAATATCTGATTTCTTTTTGATTAATTAAAGGAGGAGTATATAAAAGCATTGGAGATGAGTAAAGACCATCCGATTCTTATTGAATTTTGGGCCCCTTGGTGTGAGCCATGTAATACAGTGGTTTACTATTTTGAGGTAAAATTATTTTATAGTTTTAGTAATGAAATAAACAACTGCAATATTTACATAGCATGAAATATGCTTTATGAATATTAAATGGGTTTATAAGTAATCATTAAAAACCAGTCAAAACTTAGACAATCACAATATCAATAACAATCAGCAATTTCAAACTGTTGTCAAGACAACCTCCTTTTAACAATAAGGGTGGAATCCTAGACTTATTAAGTGTTGACACAGGTTTTTAATGATTATACCTCATGTATATCAATGTGTCATACAGAAAAGAAAAATTCTATAGTAATATTTAGAGAGCATGCATTTGGCATTGTGTATCAGAATCATAGTGATCAAATTAAACTGAGATTGCTATGATTCCGAAAAACAACATTGAAAGCATATTCAGCTAAATATTACTATTATTACCAATTATTTCTTCTCTGTATAACACATTGATACACATGTGTGCATAATTTACATTACAGAGTTTTTGATTCACAGTTATCTTTATCATCATCATCAACCATTATCAATCCACTGCAGGATGAAGATCTCTCCAAGTTCAATCCATCTTCTCCGATCTTTAGCTTCTCTTCTCCACATCACCCCTGCATACTTTATTTCATCTATCCATCTCACATGTGGGTTTTTTCTGGGTATTTTACAATCTCTTGGAATCCAGTTCAAGATTGCAATTGGCCATCTATTATCATTTCTTCTAGAAATATGTCCAGCACAACTCCACTTCAATATTTTGATTTTTTCAATGAGGTCAATAATATCTGTTTGTTCTCTTACCCATATATTGCATTTTCGATCACTTCTTGTTACTCCCAACATGCATCTCTCCATACTTCTTTGAGTGGTCTGAAGTCTCTGTATTCCTCTTCTATTAAGTTTCCAGGTCTCAGATTTGTAAGTAAAAACTGGTAAAACACATTTATTAACAATCTTCCTTTTCAAACATATAGGTATATTTCCTTTTAGTATCAAGTTATTTCTACCAAAAGCACTCCAACCAAGTTTAATTCTATGATAAATTTCATCCATTATGTTTCCATCTGTATTAATAATCTGACCAAGATATTTGTAGGTGTTAACTTCTAACTCATCATAATCAATCTTTATTTTCATATTTTGAGAAAATCCATTAAACATTAATTTAGTCTTTTTAACATTTATCTTTAATCCTACTTTCTACTTTCATCTAATAACTCCTGCAACATTTTCTGCAGCTCTAAAGCATTATTTGCAAAAACAACTACATCATCTGCAAAATCTAAATGACTTAAATAATCTCCATTTACTTTCACTCCTTTAGCTTCCCATTTTAATCCACAAAATACTTCTTGCAGCACTGCTGTAAAAAGTTTGGAGATATGAAGTCACCATGTCTTACACCCTTCTCAATGTTGACTTTCTCAGTATCCTTACGTAATGTAATTGTTGCTGTTGCATTTTTTTAAATATTCTTTAAAATATGACAATATCCTGGATCTATGCCTTGATGATCCAATGCTTTAATTACTGAAGAAATGTTTATAGAATCAAATGCCTTTTCCTAATCTACAAATTTAAAACATAATGGAAACTCATATTCATTTGTCCCTTCTATAACTTCTCTCAATACCTGGATGTAATCTACTGTACTAAAATCCCTTTTAAATCCAGCCTGTTCTTTTGGTTGGTGGAAATCCAATGTTCTCTGTAGATGAGTTGTAATTATATTGGTAAAAATTTTGCATAAAAAGGATAAAAGGCTGATAGGTTTGTAATTTCTAATATCTTCTTTATCACCTTTTTTTGAACATTAATATTAATACTGCATTCTTTCAGTCATCTGGTACATCTTTATCATTTAGACATTTGGTATATAACTTTGCTAAAAAAATTATATTTCTTCACCTGCTTCTTTTAACATATCAATTATAATTCCATCATTATCTGGAGCCTTTCCTTTCTTCATATATTTAATTGCATGTCTTACTTCTTCATTTAAAATTATGGGCAATTCGGAAGATGTAATATATATAGGAGGTACTTGTTCTTTATTATTATATAATTCTTGATAAAAGTCTTCTACCTATTTCATGATGTCATATCTCTTTTTAGTAATAATTACATCTTTTTTTATTATTGCAGATATAAAATTCCTACCAATATCAAAATGTTGTTTTACATTCTTGAGACTTTTATTCTCTTCTACAGCTTTCCTTGCTAGCTCACAGTTATACTTTCTTATATCATATTCAACTCTTTTTTGCACCAAAATTTTGAGATATTCAATCTTTTTTAATGCATCATTTTTGTATATCTTCATATTACTTCTTTTCTTCATAAATTCTCTAGTCTTAGTAGAAATTTTATTGGTCAATTGTTGCTTTTTTCAACCAACTATCTTTGTTGCAGTTTTTAAAAGTATATCAGTTATTTTCATATTAATTTCATTCAAATCTGAATCAAGTTCAAAATCTACTAATACTTGAAAACGATTTTTCATTAGAATGTTTCTGAAGATTATGAATATCAACTGTAAATATTGTTTTTCTTAATAATTTTTGTATCTCTCGTTTTGCATTAATACATATCACAGCTATATATATATTTGATACCAGATCAGTCTTTAAATATACTTTAGTGACCTCCATTTTGTCCATCTGTAGACAATTTCTACTTTCTGTTTAGAAAAGTCATTTATTTTAGTCATTGTTGTTAGGAAGATGAAATAACAATGAAAAACATTAACAATGTTAGCTGGAAATTAATGTGTAAGACACATAAGAATAAATAAGAAAATACTACTGGAGACAAAAGATGTAGTGTTAAATCTATAAAACTTAGAATAGCATTACTTAATATAATTGCAATATTTTTCTTAATATTTGATGTTTCAAAATTTCATGTTTTTATTTGATGTCCATAGCTACAAATAATGTATATTAAACATAAAAATTTAAAATTTAGAACTTTTAAAAAAAAACTTTTACAAATTATATTTTTTGTATAAAATGGCAGTTGTTAAAATATATATGGATTATAAAAAAAAATATTTGATTTCAGATTAATAATGGACATCCTATAAATATTTTTCATATTAAATAAAATCCCTTTATTTTTAAAAATATATTACAATTGCTTTTTATATATTTAAATATTTTTTTATAAACTAATATTGTTATAATAAATTTTCTAAAGTTAGCATCTAGTTTTACTTTACTACATATAAACACACAATATTAAAAAGCAACTTCGAAAATATAAACTATATATATAAGGTTTTGTTTTGTTTTAACTAATGTATTTGTTTTATAGAAATTAGCTACTGAATTTAAAGAAAAAATTATTTGTATGAAACTGAATGTGGATGATTTTGAGGTAAGTTGCTTTTAATTTAGCATTATAACTATTTTAAACAAGTATTGTTGAGGAGTAGTGCCCGTTAGAGTTTAATTAGGAAACTCGAACTTCACTTAAAATATTATTTACCATAATAGACATGTAATCTGAAACGCCAAATGTTATTCTATTGAAGATATAAACAATAATGTAAAAGACACAATAAGTGATAAATTATTTTTATTTATATATTATATGTTTAAAAAACTTGCATTGATTAAAAAAAAATAACATAAATATATCAAGAATATTATTATTATAAGATTAAAAATAAACTATAGATCTGCACTTGTGAATATTTGGCATCTCTTCATATATAATGAAGATGATATCTTATTACAATCATAGTTTTATTATGGTAGACAAATTGACCATGGAGAACAAAAGATTGTAGATCAATTTTTCAGAAAAATGAAAAAAATAAATAAATCAGAAGCCAATTAAATAAGAACACACTTCTTTTGATACTTTATTGTTGCTTGTTTTAAAATCAAAAGGGTCTAAGAGTATTTTTTTAGCGATTATAAAATGTGTTTATTTATGCATAATTAGAAGTGTCAATTGAACTGCAGATTAAATAAATGTTTATGAAAGTAATCAATTGAAATTAATAAATTCTCATATTCTAAGTATAAATCTGATATGAAAATATGCTTTTATTGAAACTTATTATCAATCTCATGTATTTATGAAGTTTTAATAATTTCAGGGGTTTTATTTTTTGCAATAATAACTGAAACACAGGCTTATTATATACCTGTGTCTATATATGTAATATAGGGTATATGAGCACAGACTTTCAGATGAGCCATCACTCTCCACTCTATCTAATAACACTGATACACTCAAGCACATATATGCTGAAAAGATAAATAATCACCAATATACGTATTTCATGCTAAACCAGCAATCATCAGTTGGTCCAGATTATCATCTCCCACACATATACTATAAGTGCTCAGATATATATACTTTAATGGACAGGCTCCAATCTACTACACACTCCAACTCTTCAACCATCCATCCAATTGAAAATCTGATGATGGAATGCTCGAAGGCCACCCTGAGGCCGAGATTCTTGTCACACCCATGTTGACCTAAGGTCAATCTGAAGCCCACATATACAGGACATAATCCATTTAAAACATATGCAAGGATGGGCAGACATCTCAACAATGTAATAACTGAAATACAGGCTTATTATATACCTATGTGTAGGAGATGATAATCTGGACCAACTGATGATTGCTGGTTTAGCATAAAATACATATATTGGTGATTATTTATCTTTTCAGCATATATGTGCTTGAGTGTATCAGTGTTATTAGATAGAGTGGAGAGTGATGGGTCATCTGAAAGTTTTTTGCAATAAATGATTTGCTTTTATTATTAGCTTGATTGAATTGTTAGTGTTGATAGTTATTCTATTCTTTTTTACTCAATGACAAGCTACAAAAATCTGAAAATAAAGTAAAATCAATGTTAATTCTAATGGCAGACTTTTTGAAATTGCATCTCAAAAAAAAAAATGTTGTGGTTCTCAATCAAATTATAGATGCTCCTAAAGAGGTATTTTTAAAAACATTTAAAATAAAATACTGCACTTCTTGCACATGTTACTGGCATCATGATGGATAGTGGCTCCAAATTTATTTCATATTTTTGTCATTGCATTAAAATTATGTTTAAATTATGAACATTTAGTTAATCCTTACATCATCTTGACATGCTTTTAATTCAAACTATTTTCATATTTAAGTATAAAAAAATCTCTATTTGTCAAAGAGCATAATTTTTGATTAACTGATGACGTACACAAAATCTATATGAATCTGAATAAAATTAAAGTATTTTTTTGCCACTTACAATAAATAATGCTATAAGTATTCGGCTTTTTGCTTTATCACAGGAAATTAGTTCTACTCTCATATTATTAAAAAGACTCTCTTATTACAGAAGTTGTCTTTTTTTACACTAATAAAGAAATCACATGGTCATATAATCTATACAATTATTTGCAATAGAAATAAAATATGGATTCCTAGTAGGATCATTCTAAGTTGTTTATCCATAGATCAGTCTTAAATATAAATTTTAGAAAATGTATTTAAGGTAAGAGTAGCAACTTATCAGATTGCTATGGATGTTGCTAATCAATGCATTTATAATATACTAACAATGGAATAAAATTTAAAATATATTGTTGGATATGTAAAAGCCCTTTGAAAATCTTGTTTCAATAAAAATATTGATCAAGAATAGTTTACAATAGGATAAAACAAAACATATTTATTTAACATAAAAATTATGAAATAAGAGAAAAAGATAGCTCTATGATTTAGATTTCGTAGTACATATTGCAATATATTTCAAATTTTTACTTTAAACAAAAAAACTGATGACAAATCTACATCTGATCATTAAAAAAGTTAATGAAAAGTATATATATAATCAAAATTGCCTTAAATAATTCAGAATTCAATCAGACTAGCCAAAAAAATAAACTCTAAAACACTAATATGGTTGAGTTCTGAATTTGGAGTAATTTTGATTATTTACAGATTAGTTTAGCTTTATGCTTTTAATGTTTATATATATATACACACACACTAATGGAAAATTTTTTGCACTCACATCTTTGATTCTATCTACTTTACATAAATACATTAATGATTATTGTATCACATCATTTTTAGATGACATATAAACTTTTAAGCTAATTAAAAATTAATACATTTACTTTTAATTACATACATGCAACTGCATGGTTTCACTAATTCAACTTCATTCCTCTTTCTCCATGTGTATTATGACTTATAGATATACTTAAATTTTTCATTCTATTACATTATCTTGAAATATATGAATTAAGCCATCTTGAAAAGTAAATATCTGCCCAAGATAAATTTCCCACTGAAGCATCACGTTTCAATTGACCCAGGTCACAACCCCTCACACATTTCTTCATCATTTGTTGTTGATAAATATAGAACAAATGCTATAAACATGTAAGCAGTTATGATCTGGACCAAGTAAAGAGTGCTTCAAAATATATGTTGGGAGTCATTAACCTTTTTCAGTTGTTTTTATTCATATGTTTCAGGGGGTGAAATAGAAGTTTTAATCATATCTTAAAATAATACTATACATGAAAAAAAGAAAAATGAAATTTAGATTAAGGATATCATTTGACTATGTTTAAAAATAAAAATAGATAAAATAATATATCCATTTTTAAAATGAGATTAAATATCTGTACTATGATGTATTTTGCTAGTGTAATAAATGATTAATAATTAATATAAATGTATTTTGATAAAATAAATGGTATCAAAAATGTAAATACTAGATATCTGACACCTGTAGATAAAATTAGAATAATTTGACATTAGCAAAAGATTGTGATAAAGTCCAGCTGAAGAGTGCTGGTTTACATTAACTCAAGATCATTTATGTTTTTTAGATGGGTTTTTTTTTTCCATATGTTTCAAGAATTTATTGATTGAATGGAATGCAAATTTTTAAATATATCTAATATATATATATTACAATGATACATATTGAGCATAACAAATACTGTGGTGCAGTGATGATGATTGGAAGGGTATTAACACTCAAAAAATTAACTTCAACATAATTTCTCTAAAAGCTTTCCTTTAGGTTCAATCTAAATTATCTTTAGGCACCACTTTTTTATAGAAAGAATACTTCTTGATAAATTGTTATCTATGATCATCATCTCAATATACATTTGTTAACCCAGCATGCACCACGAGATTGCATCAGTTCTCCAATTTGGTCGTAGATTAATTGTGTATGTTTGGTTCAAATAGCAAAATAACTATATTTGATAACAAGAAACATAACATTTATTTATGATAATCATAAAATAAACAAAATTTTGCTAATAGATTTGCAAATCCTTAAATGCTCATAATATCTGATTTTAGTAATAGAATAAAATTAATATATGTAAAAAAAGATTTAACTAACAAATAGCCATAAATTAAATTTTAATTGTAATTATTAACAAATATGCTCAATCCCACATTAGTAAAAATTTTAAGGCTTTATGTTTGAGCATAAAAACAATCTTACCTATATGATAAAACTTTTTATCATTGTTTTGTTGATATCAGAAGCTTACAATTCTACCTGTTATGTGCATCTTAAATAATTGTTTGTACAAATCCTGTCTTTCTATGGTTCAAATAACCTTCTTGGGCATCAAGGACTATAGACAAAGGAAATGATTCTCACTGAAAAGTAAGTATATGCTACTTCTTTTTGCAGACTCTTCTTTCTTTGCAGCATAGTATTCTTTCTACAAACAAGCAAAGTTGTATGTTTTGCTCTATCAGTACTCATGTGTAGATAAAACTACAAAGTTTAAGGTGTTTGCCTGGTGAGCCTCCTGTTCTTTAGCAGTACATGGCAAATATATTCATAGAAGCAAATTTTGTCACACTAGCTATGCTAGATGTTAATCAGCAATGTAAAACTATTTCACTTCAAGAATTTGTAGAAAAAA
This sequence comes from Epiperipatus broadwayi, assembly GCA_028023455.1. Lineage (NCBI taxonomy): Eukaryota > Metazoa > Onychophora > Udeonychophora > Euonychophora > Peripatidae > Epiperipatus > Epiperipatus broadwayi. The sequence goes on along the minus strand of JAQFVV010000074.1, from coordinate 1,649,546 downwards.
ATATTTTAACTAGTCTTACTTTTATACCAGAGATAAAGTTAAAATAGCTACTTGTAGTCCATGTTTTTAATTTTTTTCTGATAATACCATTCTATTTCTCTCCCAGCATTTTTTCCACTCTTCCTGAAATCAGTCTGCACTGCTATCACCCCTATTTCAAGCATTTTCATTATTATTGTTTGACAGACCTATTTATACTTTTTCTCTATAATAAGAACATCATATCTCATTGTCCTAAGCTTTTACTGGTATTTTTTTTAAATCCCCAAATTTATCATACTGAATTGTTTTTTGTTTTTTTTTCATAGTGTCCACAATAAAATATATTTATGAAATTACAAGAATTAATTAACTCTGGATTAATTTACATTGGAATGTTTTCTCAAACATCTATATCTCAAATTCGAATACAATATCTTAATTATACAAAATATATTTTTTTTATCTTTATATATTAGTACATTTGTTTCCCTATTAATTATAAAATAATTTAAATTTATGAAGACGGAAAAGAAAGAGAGAAAAAATCAGTGTTTATTTATAAATAATTTTATTGAAAAAACCATATGTAATAATGATACAATTGTAAATCAAAAATAATAGTTATCCACGTTAGTCAGGCAACCAAATGTTCTGATGTGGTCAATGGTGTTGTTTAATCCAGCTTAATCAGGCTCCACGTGTTGTCAAATAAAAATCTGGAAGAGATTATTCTGTCCTTATCAGTGTTTAATCAACGAAATCCATTCTCTTGACTATCAAATGTTAATTCTATATAATTTTCAATAAAATATCTGGATTTACCTCAAGAAAAAGGCGATTTATTTTATTAAGCCTCTTCCCAAAGACAGATTTGAAAAATTATAAAATATGTTACAACTTTCTATTAAACTACATGTTTATTTGCATGAAGAAGGTTACAATTTTATCATTTTTAATTTTACATAATACATATATAAAAATAGCATACACCCATGTATGTGTACAACAAAATAAAACCTTTCAAATATTATTATTATTCCATTTCAATGTATATTGTATTACTTCATACAAAACAATTTGCAAAATATTTTGTAGATTTATTAAAGCTATAAACCAATTTCTTTTTTATACCATTATAAGTACATACTATGCATATATATCTAATAAGTGCACACCCATACTGCAACCTACACAATTTAAAATTCAGATTCTTGCTTAAACTACTTTATATTTTATTAAGCCATCTTTACTAATTTGGCAACAATGCAGCCTTGTAATGCAAACGATGTTACTTGCAATTAGTTTATATCATTAAAATATATAGATATTAAGCCAAATATGCCAATAGTCAAACTTGCTACTGTAAATAATGTATATCTAATGTAGCTTATTGGCAGAATTGGCTGAATATTATAAATGTGGCTTAGTGGGTTAGTGATATATATATATATAAAATTTACATTATATTTCATGAAGTATTTCCACACCCTAAAGTGCAAATTCGTTTGGAGTGACATGATGTATATGAAATTTCATGTGGAGACATACATTGAACAGACCAATCATAGAATAAACATAAGAAAGGAAGAACACATTTTGGAAGTTAGAGAAAAATATAATTCATTGGCCATTTATTCAAACATTAAATTAACAAACCATGACATCAATTTTAATAAAACCCATATTCTGGCAAAAATTGAACAATATGACTAGAGACTGCTAAGAAAAGTTATAGAGATTTTTAAAAGGACCAAGAACATAAATGAAAAGTGTGAATTAAAGAATATTATTAATATTTGGAAAAAGCTATTGGAGGATAAAATATTTTTTAAAACTTCTCTACCAATAGAATTTGAGAATAAGGAGAAAATAACAAACAAAAAAAAATAATTTTAAATCTCACCATACACATTTTTATGTTTTGAGAAAGAAGAAGCCCTGAGAAAAGTACTTGTTATTGTACTGAAGCATCAGCTATTTAGTTATTATATTTTTATTATATAGAATTACTGGTGCAATTATTTAGCTAATAATTTGTTTTTCTTTTCTGAAACCTTTTATTAAATATTCATATCACAGACAATGATGAGGCATACTTTCTTCATAGGCACAGGCAACCTATAAATTAGCCAGATATATCATTTATAGATAGAGTTCCAGGCAAGACCAAAATATGGCTAAATGTTCATGGCTTGAACTGATGCACATTTAGATTAAATTACCATTGCATATTTTGTAGCTTCTTCACAAAGTAACTAGTTATAAATAAAGTTTTATTTCTTTTAGTTGTGATTCACATTTGAAAACACTTTTTTTTTCTGGACAGCAATAAGATTTATAATTTTAAAAAAAATGGCTTTATCTAAATCTAGGAGTGTAAAACTGAATTTCTACAGACAGTTCTTTTTAATAGTTCAGTTCTCTTTGCTAGCAACCTCTAGACCAAATACATCTTTTTAAAAATTCCCATTGCAGTCCAATGATAAAGAATGTCCCCATCATTCTTTGGCAACAAATATTTTTTTTAACATTTTTTCCCCTTATTTTTACTTTAATTAATATTGAAAAATAGATTATTAATTTTTTTTTCTTTAAGTTTAATTAATATAAAATAATAAACTTCTAGGTTTTTTTAATCTATAAAATCTACTAAAATTCTTGATTCCTTTTATGTAGTTACTTAGCCTAAATTTCTTTTAAGCATTTTTTTAAAAACAAAATTACATGGATTAAATTTATTTCATTACATTTGTTTTAAGAAGTTTTGTTGTTTTATCAGTATTTTTATTTAATCCAAATAATGCAATCATATATACATATCATGCACCTATATATGTGTACTTTCTAAAAAAAAAAACACTTTAATAAACTTATTCATTCCTTTATTCAATTATATATATATTATGTATTAAGACAGTTATATGTTTCATGGGATACAATTGTATAATAGTGTGTGTGTGTGTGTGAATATATATATATATATAAAGTTGAAAGGAAAAGTAGAAATGAACACAAACAAATTTTTTTGTAGATATTTATTTAAAATATATGCACTGGAATAACAGCTAATGGTTAAGTAATAATTATGAATATAAAATTATTATAAATTATTGTATTTAAAAAAATCTATTCAATATTTTATTCTGATTTTGATAATTAAAAAAAATCTAAAACAATCTTGTTTCGATGTTAAAGTAGATAATACAGTAATTATAAATTCCTCTATCTATTTTTAATTAGATTAAGAAATTTTTTTAAAATTAAAGTTTGTGATAAAATTAATATATTATACTCTGATGTTGTTGGAAGGAATAATAATACTTTTAGATAAAAATTTGATTTTAATTAAGGTGAATTGAAAATAGTATTTTTTTTTTTTTTATAAAGAAAATAATTTAATTAATTGTTGTTTTTTTAAATTTCACAGTGGATTATAAAAGGTGGATTTGAAATAAAAATATCATTGCATCATCATCATCATCATCATTATTATTACTATTATTATTGAGTTAAAAAGACAAGGCAGATATAGAATGCAAGTCTCATGAGTCATTTTCAGCTTTTCTGTGGTTCATAGCCCATATTCATGTACTAGATGACCTACCTGCCTGAAGTTTATCAAAATATAGAGACTGAATGGAGCTGACTATAGAGATTCCAGTACTAGTCAGAAATTTGAAAGATTACCATGCTACAACTTTATACATATGCTATTTAATCTATATGCAAAGAATGAAATTACCATGACCATATACATATATGGTATGCATACAGTAGACCTACTTCATGAAGAGCAGCTATCAGCTGGTAAAATAAAAATCTCTATTGAAAATGACATTATATCAAACACTTAACTTAGCAGCTAAAATCTTTAATTTACAAGTTTTAAAAGTAAATAACTTTTGACTAAATTATTCAACTAAAAATAAAAGAAAGAATGAAAATAATAAATGATTTATTCCAATTATTATATATAAAAAAATTTATTTTGAAATTAAAAAAGAAAAACTCCAAAATCTATTTTAAATATTGGAAATGAAGCAACAAAAGCCCGAGTTTTAAAAGAACTTTCCAAACTGGATCTAAAGATAATGTTTTTTTAAATAAAAAAACTTTTACTTACTATTAAAAGTAATAGACTAATCAATAACTTTGATTCATACTATCTTTTTTATACACACATACATGATGTATTTTATGTATATTTTCAACATGAATTAATTGTTTTGTAAAAATATAACATGGATTTAATAAGTTTATTTTTTGAGAAATAAAACATCTTAGGATATATATGCCAGTGTGTGCACACATTTCCATGGGTACTGACATATATGTTAAATCAGTCATTATTTATTATAAAAATAAAATTTTGTTTTATTAGTTTGCGACAATTCTAATATGTTAAATTTTATATTCTTATACAGCATGTTTGCATGCTTATATAGATGTGGGTGTTGTCGATTAGCTGCCATATGCTGCTTGATAGCATTTTACTTATGTAAAAGCACATTAAAATGCCGATTACTAGGCATACCTATTAGTAGGCCTACATATATATGCTGTCAGTAATATTATACCATAACATGTATACAGTGTTTGAGTTATTTTTTTTGCGACCACTGTCTTTCACAAAAAAAGTCACTCTTAGACACCTTCAATGTGCTTAGTAGTTGCTAAAAAACTCTCACAATTAACATTTACGGTATTTGTTTTCTTTTGAGATTCTAGAATTGTAGTTGAAGTAATTCTGCAAATGTTTATTTTAAAATTTTTTGACTCATTTCAATGTATGTGGTATTAGTTATTTTAAATTTTAACATTGCAAACAACTATCACTAGAGACATTGTCAAGTGTCAAAATTTGGAAAGAGTGTGGTGTACAAGCTCTCCAGTGAAGTAATGTCATTCGCGAGATTTTAGAATCGAGAATTAGAAAATGGCTGTGAATAATATCAAAATATTTACATTTTCAGAATTGCCTTCCACAGAGGCTGAAGCATTGGTGTTTTTATAGCTTCATAATATACTCCCCTCTGCAAGGCAGTGTGTTTGCAGAGTGGGTATGGTGTTAAAAAACTACAAAAGGTACACATTTGAGTGCAAGTCACCTGCCTGTTGACATAGCTCTTCTCTTCAAAATGGCAGCTTTTTTGAGGAGTCGAGAATTTCTTTGGTCAAAGCATTGCAAGTCATCTATTACTGGGCTCATGACCATTTGACAGTACAATGTGCCCATGAGGAGAAGCAAATTTGCAGAGATGTCATTATCTTTTGAAATGCTAGACTGCACGAACTGGGCCAAGAGAGACTGCTGTGTCATCTCTGTATTAAAGTATGTGGGCCAAATCTGATGGTGGAGGTGGACAAGACATTGTTTACATGTTAGAAAAACCACCAGGGTGGGATACTCCCTCAGTAGTGGCCATTTGGGAGTATCTGCCACAAGACAGGGGAATGTTTCACTGTGGCCATCACCTTCCACTCTGTGGCCAACCTGGTGGAAGCAGTCTGTGACAATATTAAATCTGGCTCCATTGTTATATCAGACTGCTGGAAAGGTTATCCAACATCACAGCTGGAGAGTGTCAGTTTCCACCACTCCAAGTAAACCACTGCTACAATTTTATTGACCCCACATTAGGTGTGCATACCCAGAATATAGAGCACCTGTGGGGTTTACTCAAATGGAAAAATAAGAGGCAGCATGGCACAGACAGAAAAGATATTGACAATTACCTGGCAGAGTTCCTGGGGCACTGCATGCATAGAGGAGAAGTCTTATTCATATCTATATTAAAAGGCATAAGCATAAGTCAAGAGCAGCAGCAGCTGTAGCAACATTTTCATCAGGAGAGTGTTCCAGTTGCTGTTAAAGTATATCTTTTGAATGTTATTATTCTAATTGTATGCAATAGTTATTTTTTGTGTTTGTTTACAAAACGTTTTTCAGTCAAAAAAATTTGGGTTGTTTTCTATTCCCTGGCATCAGCTGCATGATGGTGCTATTTCTAGGTAAATTCTTAGAAATATATTATTTCAGCGGCCTACACCCAACCTAAGAGGCTTCTTTTTACAATAGAACACAGAAAGAGTGCTCACAGAGGCCTCAGCCAACCTAAGAGGCTTCTTTCTATGATCAAATACAGAGTCTCCACCGATCTGGCTTTTTTCTATGCTAAAAGTGCAGACAAATGCCTTTATTGTCTGCTGTAGTTGAACGTGTTATTAACTTTATCGTAATGCTAAAATGTCTATTTATCTACACTTTGGTGTGAGAGTGTATGGATTTTAGCCTGTCATAATTATTTAAAATTTCATTACAAAGGTATTTTTCTTCAAGTGCTCTAACCTACTGTTATGTTGTAACTTTATTAACAATGTCCTGAAGGTTCCATTATGAATGGGTAACCATCAAAAATTGCTTTTAAGGGTGTGGAATGGCAGTATTTAGAGAATCACACAAAAAGTAATGTTTTCACGAGAATTCATCCATGACAAGTTACTATATATATATGCACAAACAAAAACAACCCAGTGTCTGATTATTAGTAATTACTTGTCCAAAAAAGAAAATTAGTCAATATTATTTTTTTTTTACATTTACTATTTAAATAAGATTAGTTTTTATATCTACACACTAACAAAAATGACCCTGTCCAAAAAAAAAAAAGAAAGCAAATTAGTCAGGATTTGATTTTTAAATGTTAGTACAGTATTTGAATTATGGTACTTTTTATATATACACAATATTTTCAAAAAAAAAACTCACTTTCTGATTAATTACTATCCAAAAGAAATGCAAATTAGTCGACTATCATTTTTTAATTTAGTATTTAAATAACACTACATTTTTATCTAGACACACTAACAAAAAGAATCCACTTTCTGATTCATTACTGTCCAAAAAAAAAAAAAGAAAGCAAATTAGTTGGGTATCATTTTTCAATTGAGTCTTTCAATGATGGTGCTTTTTAGATATACATACTAACAAAAAGAACCCACTTTCTGTTTAAAATTGTAGTGTGAATTTTTTCAATGTCATGGGTAAATTGAATAATGTAGAATTGCATCTTATTTTCGATTGAAAAAAAAACTGTAACTTTTTATATATATGCACACAAAGAAAATAAAACCCACTTTCTGATTAATTACTGTCAATATCCAAAAAAAAGTTATTCGCGGGTATCATTTTTAAATTTAGTATTTAAATAATATTACGGCTTTTGATATTTACACATTCACAAAAACAATCCACTTTCTGGTTCATTACTGTTCAAAAAAAAAAGCAACATAGTCAGGTATCATTTTGAAATGTAGTATTTAATTAAAGAACGGTACTTTTTATATATACACAATAACAAAAAAACCCCACTTTCTGATTGATTACTGTCCAAAAACAAAAAAAAAAAGCAAATTAGTCAGATATCATTTGTAAATTTAGCGTGAATGTAGCAATTTTGTGTAAATTGAAAAACAATGTATAAGTGTGTTTTATTTTCAATTAAAAAAATCCCGTAACTTTTGACAGATACACACAAACAAAAACAACCCATTTTATGATTAATTACTGTCCAAAAAACATCAATTATTCGGGTATCATTTAAAAATTTAATGTGAATTTCTAAATTTATTTTTTTTAATAGTATTATTATTTACTATTAGTTCCTCTAATTTCCTATTACAAAAACTAAAAAAGCCGATATTTATATAGATAGAATCACAGGCCCGGCCCGGAATCATAATATGTATGTGTTTTTGATTAGCATCAATGCCATCAAACAGGTGGCACGAGGGAATAGAAAACAACCAAAATTTGTTAATATTATTTCTTGAAATATTGACGAGTGAAATGGTTTTTGTTTGTTGACTAAATAAATGTTTCGGCTAAGTTAAAACAAATGTAAAATCATTTCCGGGTTATTTGTTTATAGTTAATTAAAAATCGACCGTTATAGTTTTAAAAAAAGGGGAAAAAAGTTTTAGTTAAAAGAAATCCAATTACAAACAGATTTTTTATTATAAAAAAAGGTTACTTTTATTTCAAACAATTAAAAGTAAAAACAGATTTCCAGAAAAAGGTTATTTTTAGTTAAAAAATATCAAATTAAAAACACATTAAAAAAAATATTTATTTTTAGTTAAAAGAAATAAAATTAAAAACAGATTTTTTAAAAAAAGGTTACTTTTATTTAAAAAAAAAAATTCTATTGAATTGCATGCCATAAGAAGAAAATTAGGCTAGGAAATGTTAGATTGAATCGCGTGCTAGGAAATGTTATATTGAATCATAAAATGAAAAACATATTTTTTAAAAAAAGCTTACTTTTATTTTAAAAAAAAAAAGGTTATATACAATTATGTTAGAATATGTTAGATTGAATTGTGTATCAGGAAATGTTGTATTGAATCGTTTTTGTCTAGCAACAACACCATTAAGTGGAGTACAGTGGCTAACTGATGACAATCAAGATGTGTTTTATGTAAACATCTTGAAATATTTGTAAATTATAATCCAATAGCTTATTTTTTTGTATTATTTTAATCAAAATCAGAATGATGTATAACATATTTAATAGACCTTAATTTAATTTTATTGTTATTACTTCTAATTAAACAATTTATATTTCATTGGTTTAAATTATTCTAGTGAATTTATTTAACATTAAGATAGGCTTAAAATATTATATGTTGGTAATATCTGTTGCTCATAGTAACAATTATAGAGTTCTTGCTTCCTGAGCTGAATTCATGCATACTGGTTAGTTTTATGGATGTGGACATCCAAATGATGATCCTGATTGATGCAAAGGTATTATCTTTAAAGTCCATGCACTACATTTTATTTTATTATCTTTAAATTAGAAATTAAGTTTATAATGGCCCAGTACATTAATGGTATTAAGTGGCCAGAGCTTTGATGATGATCAGCTAATTTAGTATCTCGTATTTTTTATTTTTTTATTCTGATGGATTAGTACTTAAGTCTGCCCATCTAAATTATTGTTTATATAATCTTCCCAAGTTTGGCAGTGGCTAAATAATTAGCCTGTCTATAGTGAACCCATTTCAAATCCGACTGTTGACTTTATTTTTTTGATTGTTCATGATGATGAATGATTTGTATGTTTGTTTAATGTTGGGTGAACTTTTACTTAGACTTATTTATTGCTGATCTCTCATGCTCATTATATTCATTATACATTTAAATTTGATGTATTCAGTGGGGTTGATGATGATGAGTGCCACCACCTCAAGTTCACCTTTGAGTTTGTACTATTACAATATATAACTAATTTTACTATGCCATTAAAGGGTTTTCACTTTATCAATGTATTGCTGAACAACCATCATTCAGGCTCTGTTCATAGCATCACAGTGGTGTGTGTATATATATATATTCTATTCAAAAATATATGACTTATGTGACAGTTTAGAATGAATGAAAGTCTATATATATAATAAATAATAAGAAATATGTTGTCTAAAATAGTAAAAATCATAATAGTGGCCAATATCTTGGAAATATTCTATATTTTAAATTTAGAGTAAAAAATATTTTTTTCCTCAGGTATGTCTTCTAGTAGAAAAATGAGAAGAAAACTATAAACATACCAAAAAGAAAAGAAGGGAACAATCATCACATCAATACATATAAAAAGTAAAAGTGAAAAGTTGGAATAAACAATCAAAAGAAATGTTCGTTTTTATATGTTTTATTAGAACATTGTAGAAATTAAAAATTGATTTAAAAAATAATTACTCTAATAGATTTCATAATAGATAAATAAAAATGTCAATATTTATCCAATATATTTGAGCCTTATGAGAATATATATTAAAAAAAATTGATTATATTTGTTATATGATTCAAAGATAAATGAAATTCATACTATAACTGAAAATGTATAAAACAGCAACTAAATTGCATCACCAATAAAAATGGAATATTAAATATTATCTAAAAATAAATAAAGTGAATCTAGTTATTTAGATGTGACTATGTTTCAATTTCTATCAGATTTACTTATATCTAAAACTTCTCCAAAGATTTGTGCTACGAACATCGATCTATTAATTCCCTAATTACAAGAACACAGATAGATATAGAACTTCACTTTATTCTGTGTAATTTGCACATAATTTTTTTTTAAATGTTTATATACAACTTTGCAAGATTAAACTTACATTAATGTTTTAATTAATGCAATGAATCACAACTGTTTAATTAATGATAAAAAATATTTATAATTAATATAGAGATTAGTACAATTTATATATATCTGAACATAATTTAAATAATATATATATATATTAATAGGAAATAACGGAGAAAAATGATCTAAATAGCATTCCGTCTTTTGTTCTTTTTAAAAATGGTGAAAAGGTAAGTTACTTTAACAATTTACTCATTCAATTTTTCTTTTTCTTTCTTTCTTTTTATGCATGTAATTCAGTGTAAAGATCAAAAGCAATCATATATATGACATAACTTATTGAGTTTAAATCTAGAATAGTGCTTAGATAATTTTTTTAGGTAGATCTTTTAAAGCAATCTTGGAATTATTTCAAGTATTTGGCTCATGAACTAATCTGACCAACCAGTTCATATTGTTAGGCAAAAATTATAAGCTTCAGGAAAAAATTGTTAGATAAACGTCCATGCCTTACTGAAATATATGTTTTGACTAAACCATTAAACATCACATGATCACCATTTCTTACTCTGGATTGCATTGAGAAGCACTACTGTATGGAGAGTTTTGCATGTTTTGATCTAGCATATATTTGGGCATACATGTGTGTTTCTAAGGATGTAAACATTACAGTAAATAATACTTTTCAATAAATGAAATATTATTTTCAAGAATGTAGATAAAACAGTTTTTAAATACTCTATGAAAAGAAAAAGTCTTCATAACAGAGAAAATAATAAAGAAGCTATTAAATCATCCAACTATCAAAATGCTAGGTGGTGAAGGTTTTCGGTTTATATTTTTTGGCATTATTGTTTTATTTTCTACCTAAGAATAGTTAAAAATCTATTCACTGACAAATGAAGGAACTGTAACTTTGTGAAAAAATTGTCTCTCTGTTTGCTTAAAGCAAAAAAATGATCTAAAAATTGCTTGGATTTGAACTCCACATTAGGATTCTAATATGTGAATGAATTACTATATTACTTTTAATAATAGATTGCATATTAAATATGCTAACTAATTTTTTATTTGTTCATTATTTCTTTAATTTACTTTTGGCAGTCTATCTTTTTCAAAAAGTTATAATTATAGTATATATATATATATAGTATGCATGTGTGTATATTATAAAACCTGTTACATTTTGTAAACCAACCAACTGGCCTGCAAAAAAATGTATTAGTATTAAATCTTAAGACATAACAATGAGTTTATAAATATGCTATATTCTTATAATTTGCCCTTTTTATGCTACATATTTTAAGTCAATCATTAAAGTGTTCACATATTTATCATATCTTTTACTGTTGCTTATCATGCACATAATAATCGAAAAGTCCGAGTTAGATTTGAAAATATTCATACAGCAGTTACATTATATCGTTTAGAACAGTTACCCATTAAAGTAACACCTCAGGATAATGAAATTCATCAATTGATTTTTCTGAAAACGGTTTAATTTTTAATATTTCGCAACAAAAAGTTTTATTAACACTATTTCTGAAACTAAACACAATGATAGTTCTCTTTCAGTGATTAAACAAAATATATATAATATTCCTGATGCTCAACATATACATACTATTACAAAGGAATTAGGTAATTTAGATGTTAGTGTTAATCTACAAAATGATAACTTAATAATTGTTTGTTTTTTAGATGCACAAAACAATATTTCTAGTTTTGATATTTTAAAAAAATTCATTATTTTTAATATACAACAAGCAGGTGGTTTACCAATGATTAATAATATAGGGCAATTCCTAAACGATCATCTATATATCTGCAAAATAAACAATAAGAATAAGCAAGATAGATATATATGACGGCATTACACGACAAAAAAATTTCTTAAACTAAAAAATTGTATAATAAGTTAATAAAATGTAGACTGAACACATTAATAATTTTATATTATTTTATTGACAATAATATTATTCCTAAGGATTTAAGAATAAAAGTTAACTCCAACATAGAACATCTTCCTATAGGACAGAAAGTTAAATAGAATAGTATATTAAAACAAACATCTATCACACTGGATTGTCTGCATAAGTATAATATATATATATGTTTATGAATATAAATAAAGATTATTATTTTACTATGTAACTACTTGCAGACAATACATGAATAAATTATCTCTTTATTAAGTTATTCTAAAAAAACAGAATGTTCCAATGAGGAACAAAGATGCATATGCGGAGTCTTGTATACCCCCCCCCCGCTAAGGAAATCCTATTACGATATACTGAAGTACAATGGACTGTGAGGAAACATAATAATTGCAATTATGATATGCATACTACAATAGCAGCGGATAGATTGCATAATTACACGATGGACAAAAGCTACTCTTAGTCGAGCTAAGTGGGGTTCTCATTGAAATCCGATTTTATTTTTAAAACAAATTTTTTTTAATTGCATAAAAATTTGTAATATGATAAAAATTTTTTTAGCAAACATTGTTATTACTTATTTTATTACAAATTGCATCATATAGTATGTACTTACTATTTTCAATGTGACATTTTCAAGATTTGTAAAAGTCAGAAGAAAGAGAAAATAGAAAACTTCAAAAACACTGAGAATTTTAAATGTAAAATAAACAAATATGTGTTTAAAATAAGACTGAATAAAGTTCAAACTAATAATATTATCATTAAAAATTTTCCAATTGATTTCCATAGATATTGTGTCAGGAGTATTATTAATGATCACTCTTGATCATCTGTCAAACATCCTTTAAATTAAATCAAATCTGAGGGCTTGAGATGTGAACGGACATTAAATTTTTTACACTACTGCTATATATAGTATAAAACAATGCAAAGTCTATTGTAGGTCAATAGTGGTTTGATTCATTAGATATTACATTTTTTATTGTAAACAATGTTATAATTACATCCTATTTTCAAAATAAACAACAGAAAACAAATCTCAGTGCTGACGAAAATAGTTAAACTAATAATAAGCAATTCAGAAGATAACTTGGTGTGTTAATTACCATCAAATATTTGAAGTGAGCAATACAACTTTTCTAAAATCTAACAACCAAATTCATATTTGTGGAAATTACCTGCATACAATCAATCAAAATTTAAATAAACATGAGTATCTGATTTTTAATGCAAGAAAAATGATGCCTCACTTCATGAAACTAAATCTAAATGCTATATTACATAAGATATCTGTTATTGAGGAATCAACAGAAATGATATTTTGATAATATTTTAATCAGTTATCATTGAAAAATAAGGTCATAAAAGTAGACAAAAAAATATATCAACTTGGCATCATATTGAGTGCAAATAAATCTGTCTGAAATACCAACAAACTCAAGTTTTTAAAGAAAATTATTTTTAGCAAAAAGAAAAACCAGCTCATGCAAAGATCTGTATATTAAAGAAGTCATTAAGATCAAAAAGAAATTGATAAAAAATCACAGATTTTTCTAGGATTAGTTAATTACTGTTAATGCATTTTTAAAAAAGGCACATTCGGCTTAATCTCTTTATATGCTATTAATAAAAAATTAGAAAGGAAGTAGAATAAGATAAAACACGGACTGCTATTTCTAAAAGGAAAAGTACATATAGATCTCACTTTATGAGCTAATAGTAAAAAAACTGGAGAATTTGGGAAATATAACACGAGGAGATATGGAAGAAAACAAAAGATTTAATATTGTCGAATAATTTCTTAGTTCATGATAATAATGATTTAGGTGTAATTTTAATGACTGACACATAACTATTTTAAAATGAAGACAATAATAAACCAACTGGCATATGGAAATGAAAGATGTATAGCATACAGACTCAGAATATTAATAAAGACTGAGAAGAAATGTAATTGAGCTGATTGTAATAAAACAGTCATTATATTTGGATTTGGTATTTGATAATAATTATGGATATAATTTTGCTGAGGATATTCAGTAAATATCACATGATCACCATTCTTTATGCTTACACAAGTTATTTACACAGAGGCTAATCTCTCCATACAATAGCACCATTTGGTGCAAGCCAGTTAATCAATGGCTGCAAGAAGGTTTGTGCATAAAATCTCTATCTAGTGTAGTCATCCAATATCCCCAAGACTAGTTTCTAGCTTGTGGCTCTCATTATTGAGAAGTCTTGCATCTGAATGCACTGCACTTAGATCTTGGAACCTAATGCAATCCTCCAGCAGCCACCCTTTGCCTTATTATTTAACTATAAAGCTTTAAATCCAAAATGAAAACACAATAATGTATTCAATTTAAGCTCATTAGCTTGTATAGTTGTATAGATTTGAACTCAGTTCAGCATCCATACTTTTTTGTTGAATGGAGAGTTTAGCTTATAAACAGCTTTTGCAAGCATAAAGAATTTGTGATCATGTGATGTTTAGTGGTTTAATAGCAATCCAGTTCTATAGGATTATGGTGACTGTGATTATTAAAGAATCAAAAAAGTATGGCTGCTGAACTGAATTGAGATCTATATGACTATACAAGTTAATGAGCTTGAATTGAAAATGTGTTTTCATTTTGGACTTAGGTAAAAGGTGGTTGCTGGAGGGTTGATTTAGATCCTAACATCTAGATGCAGTGCTCTCAGATCCAAGGCTTCTCATTGATGAAAGCCACAAGCTAAAAACTAGTCTGGGGATATTGGATGTGTAGGCACTAGATATGGATTTTATGCACAAACCTTGCATCCATTGATTATTCTGGCTTGCATTAAGTGGTGCTACTGCATGGAGAGTTTAACCTTTCAGGATCTTCACCAAATATATAATGATAGTTGAACATCTATGCCTACATCTGTTAGTGTGAGAAGGATCATGATATTATTGCATACTAGAGTATAGAAATGAAGACTATATTCAACATAGATAATAATAGTAAAGTGGAGGAAAAGATAAAAATGGACATATCTGTAAATTACATTGATGCTTCAATGATTAAAAATTGAATAATGAAAGAATCAAAGATTGGTCAAAAGCTAAACTCTGGTATAATCCTGTTAATATACCAAATAAGCAATAACTAAACTTGATATTAGTAGTCCAAATATTCACTGCTTTCTAAAAAATTTAAAAACAAATATTGGTCAACAAGTTAGCTGTTTTTTATTGGAAACTGAATATTAATATCCATTCAAGGTTGAAGAAATGTAATGAAATATAATTAGAGAAAAGCTCTTACCAAAAACTATGCTTATGAGCAAGATGTGAGATAAGATATTAAAGGTATTTCCATGAAGTACATATTATGTCTTAATAATGACAAATCAACTAATGAAAGGGTATATATTTAGTCAAAGATAAATAAGTTATGGCAAGTCATAGCCGTACATATGGATCAGACAAGCAATTCAAAAATATATAATTTGGTGTTATAATGTGCGAAACAGCTTGGAAAAAACAATAGAGAAATCTAAAAAAAAATTTATATCAAGTCTCCTGCAACATTAGTGACTGTCAACAAAGTCAGACTTATATCATAAAGTTTAAAAAATTTTTTTTTGAAAATTATATAATATAACAAGTCTGTACATTTCCATATGATCCAAAATCTAATAGTTTGCAAAGAAAGCCATTCATCAATTAAAACATATTTTATCAAAGCAGAAATGTACATTATGAGAGATACCTAAATACATTTTAATATGTCAGTACTCAAGACCTGCAGTAGTATGGAAAAATTCTAAGCTAAGTTTTACTAAGTATTATTGGATAGCAGGTTGAGGAACTAATTCATTAATACAAAGTAGAAAAACTCAGAAGTAATAAGTGGAAAAAATACATGATATGCTAGAATATTTGGTCAATGAACAGTTTTAAAAAAATTGGATAGAGAATCACAAACTTATTATTCAAACAGTTAATAATAGCGGAAACACAACCTGAAGTAGAACAGTATAAACGTATTTATCTTAATCAATAACTATAAGCAAAGAACAGTTAGCAGTAGATTTTGGGAACAATTCAAAAACATCAGAAATTTAAAAAATGGATAAAAACATAGCAGAAGAACAGGAAATTGAAAATAGAAAGTAACATGGAAATCAGAGTCAATTGAATAGCAAACTTGTACAGAACAAAGGAAAAAAAGACCTCCAAAAAATTTGAAGCAACATATATGTAACAAGAGTCAAGTCTCAAGTTTTTTTAGAGTAGAGGGTGGAATAGTAAACAAATGAATATATATATATCTCTATAGAGAAATTTGATATTCTTATCCAGTTAAATAAACTGTACATATATAAATATTTTTTATAATAAATGAATTAATTAAATTTTTCTTAAAATAGTTGTTTTAATCACAGAGAAATTGGAAATTAACAATAGCTCAATAATAGCTAGATAAAAGTGATTAATCTGTTGATGAAAGATTTATTTTGTTATAATATATAAAAAAAACTTTCATTGCTCCAAAAAAATAATAGGAAAAAAATTCATAAATGAAATTGTTTCTAATTAAACTAAAAGCCTATTAAAACAATGGGTGGAGGAAGATTGGAATGACTTACCTCAACAGAAGACTTATTTCTGGGGACACCCAGCTCTAAAGGGCTAAAATTGGAATTAGACGCTAAATAAATCATTTTAATCTTAATTTTATGTATGTCTTAGGCAAAATTTATTGAATATGCATAATTATAAATCTTCAAGGAAATTAAGCTGTTATATTGCTGTAATGAATTGGGGAAATGTTATTAATAAATAACTATCCTATCATTATATTCATGCATTTATATATTTATTATATGACGTTTTGTTTAGAAGAACTCATAAACCATATATATATATATTAAGTATTTTATTTTTTTATAAATAGAAATTCCCTCGTGGTATATATTTGTTTATTAATAACAGTATATCATGATTAAGTCTTACTCATTCAGCCTAAGAGAAGGTCATTTCTGAATATTTTTATCCTAATAGTTAGTTTTTGAAATAGGCAAAACTCTCCATACAGTAGTGCTACTCAGGTCAAGTCAGAGTGATCAATGTATGCCAGAAGTCTTGTGCATAAAATCCCCATCTAGTGCCTACTCATCCAATATCCCCAGACTAGTTTTTAGCTTATGGATTTTATCAATGAAGAGCTTTGTATCTGAGAGCACTGCACCTAGATCTTAGGATCTAATGCAACCCTCCAGCAACCACCTTTTATATCTACTTAACTAC
Source organism: Epiperipatus broadwayi (assembly GCA_028023455.1). Classification (NCBI taxonomy): domain Eukaryota; kingdom Metazoa; phylum Onychophora; class Udeonychophora; order Euonychophora; family Peripatidae; genus Epiperipatus; species Epiperipatus broadwayi. Next base: position 1,632,183 of record JAQFVV010000074.1, on the reverse strand, counting down.
AAAACTATGAGTCTAAAATTGAAAACAATAATATTTTCAATCCAAGATCATTAGCTTATAGTCATATAGGCACTGAGTGGCACTACTGTATGGAGAGTTTTTCCCATTTTAATAACAGTTATGAGCATGCACAAGAAATAATGATCATATGATAGTTAGTTTTTGATGCCATTTAAATAGTTACTATTTATTTGTTTATCATATATATTAGTTGTCACTGTTTAATATTATGTACAAAGTTATTCATAAGCAAAGATTTACATTTGCTTAATAATAATTGCCCAAACCATGTATTTAAACATGATTTATATATTATTTATACATTATTATCAACTCTCACCATGATTCCTTATAAGAATGATTGCTTCATTAGATTACAGATCCTTGGATTTAAAAGGAAATACAGATTAAACCTTGTTTACTTTGATTGGTCATTCAATATTATTAATCTATTTGTTATGACTATTTATTTATTTTGCTAACTTCAGAATCCCTTCTTTATTTTTGATTTTGGATGAAATTCCTTTAATTTAAGTAAACTAAGTGTGTTAACTGAGTTCACTATAGAATCATACTGTAGAAATACTTCTACAAAAGTTATTGTTGCAGGACGGTTATAAGTGTATAAAGATATTTTGAAATACATGACTTAAATAATGTTATTAAGTAAGTTGGAAATGATTTTTTTTCTTTATTATGATTAATAATCTCACCATAATTATTTGAGTTTTATATATATATAATATTTAATAAATATGAATATATATTTGTAATGCAAGAATAACAGGCATTAAACCACATAGTGAATAATATTTAAAGTGAACTTTATGAATCAACTATAATGAAAGCCTATAGTATCTTAACTTCAATAATAATCTTAATATTGTCAGAACTCAGTTATTCACAAATGTCATTAATATCAATAAAACTAAATATGTAAATATTATAAAATATACAAAGATATTTTAAACTCAAAAACTTTATATATGTTAAATAAATATGGGGCCAATAATAGCAAGGTTATTAGCAAAATATAAATACTGTAATAAGAATCTTTTTGCATTTTCTAATTGATTACTGCTAATCACAATAATTGAATATAAATCTGCATACCAATATTTGTGTCACATTTCTGTTTATAAAATGAAATAAATTATATATATTAAGGCTATAATCTTAAGACTGTGCACCTAAGTGTATGTTGTACTAATTAATCTCTAAAAGAGAAGAGCAGCCACTCTTATTTTCGACCTACTTGGCCGCTCTTGTCTTTTAAAGGCATTAATCTTGTGTTAAGATTTGTAGAGGTCCCTACTGGCGCATCTAGGTGCATAGTTTTGTGGTTATAGCCTTAATATATATATATGTTACTTAGGTAATGAGTATGCGTTTCACAAATTATTAATTACAACTTTACAAAGAAATAAAAATAATTATTTTTACTATATAAAGGCTTTAAAGTTACTGATTGTTTCAAAATATCTTGACACTTCATAACAAATAATAAAAACTTGATACATTCAAAAAATTATTGATAATCGTTTTTAGATTGTATACGTCAAATAATAGTGAGGTTTATCCACAAAATCTAAATACTGTCGATCTTTTGTTATTTTCAATTCTAATACTTTTATTCATACAAATTAATAAAGTTAGTTTTATATTTTTAACTAAATAAGACTGATGAGAAAGTATTTCTTTTCTATAAATAGGATTATATATATACACAAAAGTGTATGTTGTACTAATTAATCTCTAAGATCCAAATAACCAACATACAGAATAATTCTTTATTATCACAGTATATTTATACCAACAAAACATAATAATATCCAAAAAGTAAATAAGTTTACAGTTAATATATTTTAATAACCTTAGTTATAAGTTAGTTAAAACTATGTCGTAAATTGGATGGATTCAAAACCTTAGGACATTTTTGAATTTTAGGCTATTTGTTTGATAGTATAAAAAAATTAAAAGATTATTTCTGAATGTGAGGTTGAGAACAAAAGATCTATTTTTGAAATGCGAAAAAATTCACAAATACAAAAAAGACCTGGAATTAGATATTTTAAATTAGTAATATTTTATCTGTATTAGTAATTCAACTGGTAATTAATTTAAAGAATAAACATTCTTTCAAAATTTGGTTTAATTGTAGATAATTAAATTTGAATATCAAGTGGGCACCAATTTTGATATTTCACTTTTGTTGTAATATATATATACATATATATGCAATCAGAATTTTAAATTAATTTTATTGTGGAACTCCAAATTTAATCTATGGAACCTAGGGTTCTGCAATGGGAACCTTGGCTCTTGAATAGAATGAAGAAAATATTTAGTAAAACAATTATGCTTATGTATTTATTAATTATTTATATAATAAGAGATTAATCATTAAGACTTGATTTATTTTTTTTAATAGGTGAGCTGTTTTGCAGGAATAGATGTGGAAGATTTAACAGACTTTTTTGTAAAATATTCCTCCTTATAATTTTTTTAAAATTTAATCTAAATAATGTATTTAAAAAATTGTATTTATGTACATTCATAAATTATACTTCTTTGATGCTGCATTTGTAATGTTGTGCACAAATCTGTATTTAAGTATCTGAAACATGAGATTCAAGCTCTAGATTTCAAATCCTGAGAATCTCAAAACATTCTTATGTAATTACAAAACATTTTTACATAATATTATATTGGTCTATAGGTTTTAATAAATAATTCCCTGACTTTGCATAAATAAATAGTATTTATAAATATTAAGTGAATGTTTTATTATAAAGTGTGAAACTTACATTTCAGTGGATACATTCTTTTTAAAAAATTACTTTTAAACTATAAGGCTGAGGGATGAAAATTAGTTCTTAAGTATATATTTATTATTCTTTCATTTTTAAAATGGTTGTTCATAATCTTCTGTTCATGAGTTGACAAAAAATAAAAATTATTATATACAGTAATTAAAGTAACTAGTTCGTGAAGTGTTGGTGGTCGAGAGGTCAGCACAGCCGCCTTTCAAGCAGTTGTCCTGGGTTAGCGGATTGCTTTCCGGCCGATGCTATGACACATGAAAGGAAAAAAAACAACTAATTTACAAAATATAATGAATCTGATATCAAGTTGGTAGTCATAATGGCATAGTCAGAAAGCAATGAATTTAGCTCATTAATGAATGATTAAGAAGTTTTTTAAATCTGAAATCAATGCTTATAATATTTAGTAAATTGTTATATTTAATGTTCCTTTAATTGTTTATATAGGGACAAAAATAAAATTGATATTGTTATACTGTTTCCTATATTGATGAATGAATATTTAAAAAATCACAGTTGTGCATCCCACAGTATGATTAGACAATCTTTTCACATGGTATGGTGATTGCATAATAAATTTTTTTATGCACTCTCATTGAAACTGACATCTGTGTAAATCTACATATACATATATATGTGTGTGTACATTCTTATGATAATTTTTATATAACAAAATAGTTAGGTAGGCAAATATAATTTATTGTTGATATTTTTCAGTTTTGCAAATAGATATTTATATTGTGCTGTGTCTTGATTTGTTCATTGGATTAGCGTTATATGAATGAACCTTTAAATATAATTTGATTTTTCCATTTTGTGAACTTTGAACTTTATATATTTTTATCAAGTACTTCATATAATGAAAAAAACATTAAATTTTTTAAAACAATATAATGACATCTTTAAAAAAAACATCTTTCAGTAAAATACTTCTTTGAAGAACCTTTTACCATTATAACTTTTTCTATATATATTTTACACTGAAATTATAGTTATGTGATAATGTATTATTAAATAAACATATTTTATGGTTTTAGTATTTTTAATTTTTCAGTGTACTTCCGTTAAATTTTTTTCTATAATATTAATTCTTAACAAGTGGGTCATTCCAATTATAGTATTAATAATATATGGATTTATTCTTTGGATTAATCCATAGAAATTGATTCACTCTTAATCTTAAAAGATTTTTAAATAGATGAAAGTGTTATATCCAATGTCATCCATATCTCTATTTAAAATTTATGAAAAAGAAAAACTGATTCACTATTTTGGTGAATTATTTGTTTATATTCAGCCCTCATTGGGTTTCCCAATATAATCTTTTAAAGTAAATATTTTCTTTCTGTCGCTGATATTAGTAGATCATCTCTCTGTCTCTTTGGGTTATTCTAAATATATCATCCAAACTAAGAATATTTTTATATATAAAAATAAGGCTATCAGAAAAAAAAAGGAATAAAGAAATAGTTTATATATATATATGTCAATACATTGATCAGGATGCGAACCCTGGCCAGTTGTTTGGAAGGCAGCTATGCTAACTGCTAGGCAAATAGTTAACAATGAATAATAAAGAAATCAACAAATTATTAAATTAGTTTCACAAAAGTTCCAATTCCCTGTGGGGGGGGGTCTATAAATGAGATAAGAGAATGAATTTGGAGAGTTGAATTAATAATAAAACTAAGTTTTAAAAAATCATCAAAGCATTAATCATATAATTAGTGTTCCTAAAATCATATGACATTTGGGTTCCCACTTGGCAAAGTAAACATCCTATTCGATTTTATATAAATAAACTGGGGTTGTTGTTTTTTTACTTTATTTATTAAGAATCAATTCTGGACTCTTGAACTCTTAATCATACTACTGAATCACTGTCCTAAACTGCAATTTGCAAGCTGAAAGTAGTAGCATATAAAAGCGATTTACCCGCTGAAGAAGAAGCTGTAAGTATCAACCAAAAAATCAAATCAATTTAGGCCTAGTACTTTCGAGGTCTTCCCTCATATTCATGGCCAAAAGAAGTTATAAACATTGCTGTAATGTTATAAAATAATAAAATATGCAAATGCGAAATTTGTCCATCTTCTCAAAATAGAAAAACTCGCATCGTGTCTATTTATGGCATTGTTATCACTGATAATAAAATAAGCCTCCTTGATTTTTTTTTTGCAGTCATTGGCTTTGAAACATACTATCTTGGGGTTGCAAGGTTCAAACACATGGCCAGCCTGCTTCTCATGTTCAAAAATATTGAGAAGTTATCATTATTCTTTTTTGCTCTTCTGTACGTATATATGTGTTGAGCTGAAAGTGGTTAACTAATAACTCAATTCTTCCAGTAAATAATAAGATTTCTTGAGTTTCAAGACATACAAAATATCAAATAAAGAACAAGATTTATTTATATAGCATTATGTTAGGAATCACGCCACTATACATGCACTGTATATTTAAACACTTAATGAATACTCACCTTTACAAACCCAAGATAAAGTTTTTTGAAAAGATAGAATGAATTACTCTATCATTTTAACATAAACGTATATGTATAGGCAAATCGTAAGCATTTGGAAATGAGAGCGTGAAGATATTGAGAATCACTTTCAATTCCTTTTACTATGTTTTAATGAATAATTAAGTTCCAACCAGTAATCACCTAAACATTCACAGTAAAATATAGTAATCAATATTTCTCACTGCTGTCAAGGCAACCTTCACACCTTTTAATAGCAAGAATGGAATCCATTCTTACTAATGGCCCATTGAATATATATGGACACTTAAAGATTGCAACTTGACTACAGAGTATGAAATATTGATACATTGAAATTTAAATAAACCTAAAATTAACTTAAAACTTTTATAAATAATAACACAAATACATATTTTTAAAACTATTCTAATATTAAAAAAAATAATATTAAAACCCTGTCTTATGCACTGAATACAGTGCAATACAATATTTTTATTAAATTATCTAATCAACAGACAATTTCAATTTACACAACAATTTTTTCTTAAGTGTTGTTATATATGGTATATTAAAGTACTATTGCTATTAAAATATTTTTATAAAAATATAAAATAAATTGCCTATACTTATTTAAATATCCTTTACATCAATAATTTAATTAATCTAATTCAATTATGACTATGTTATTTTTATTATTTACATTACTTGTCTTGTGCCTAAGCATTTAATTTTAATATCTAATTTAAATTTAATTCACATTTAATACTAATATATAATTTGTATATATAAATTTTAAAAATATTACTTTTAAAATATTATTATAACATTAAAACATTTTTCTTATCACCCTAAATTATAACAATATATTGTAATGGTAGATAATGAACTGATGATATATTTATGATATACAATATGTGATTACATCTTTAAGTATGCTAGTGTCTGTGTTGAAAATATAAGATAAGCATAATAACATTAAATAAATAATATACAGTATATGTATGATATTTACTGTATTTTGTTTATTGATCTGCGAGTCTACAGTACTTTTTAACATGCACTTGTATATAGTAGAGACACTTTTTTAAATGTATAGTATGGCATATATAAATTAAGATAATAGTATAAATAAAATTTTAAAATAAAAATAATATGGTTATTAATAATAAATTGAAGGTATGTATTTATATATACTTTACTTGTGTGTTCAGTCATTCATTGAATGAAAAAATGAGAATAAAAATTGACTGAAAAGTTAAGAAAAAAAAACTTATTGTACTATATTTTTATTTTTTAAGTAAAATTAATAGAGATTTGTTTTGAGTGATATTCTTTTTTTATTAATAACTTTTTTTTTTTTACAGAAATATAATAATATTTAAAATAGAGGTTTTAATTTTTTTTCTTCCTCTCCTTACAATTTTATTTATTAAATTTTTTAACATAAATATTTGCTGGCTCATCATAATATAGAATAGTTGCACTGGGAGGTAAGACTTCTTTTAATATAAAATATTCAAGAGTTGCAATTAATTAACTAATTTTTAATGTTTTTAAATTGTACAACTTTGAAAATGTTCTTCAATTTTGTAAAACATTTAGCAATATACTTATAAAAATATTTTACGAAGTGAAATATTGCCCATCAAATTCTGAAAGGATAATAAAAGAAGAATAAAATATATATGCTTTTAAGAAAAACTAAAGAAATTTTATTAATAAATATGATCACATACTGTGCTCCAAGGTGGGAAAATGGCTGCTGGCATATTGGAAAATTGATTTACATTTTCGGATAGTATATAATTGAAGTTATGTATAATGATACAGCATAGTTTCATTGTACTTATTTCATCCTTCAAGGTTGTGTCATGATTATCATCAAAATCTGGGCATCACTGATGAATACTATTAGGAAATATTACGTGAATATATTTAACATTTTTTCACTATTCTTAATTTATTCTTCAAGGTTAAGTTCTTGATCATTATCAAAATCTGAATGACACTTAATGAATGCCATCAGGATATGTTGCAGATATACCCTATTTCTGTATTAATATAATTTAGCATTATTTTGTTCATATTTTTTGTTTGTGCACATTTGTTTTTCTACTTGTGTTTTTGTGTGTGTGTGTGAAATACCAATTAAAATGTACGTTAGAAATAAGACTACTCAAAAAATATTGATTCTTGATCAATTTTGAAAAGTAAATAAGAAATTAATTATTTAAACATGAATATATATTTAAATTAGAAGAAGAATTTAAATTAATAATAGCTTTTGTTGAATATTATGCTTCATTTATGCTTTAAAAAGGTACACACTGTTTCATATTTTTATTTTTTAAATAAAATTAATAGCAAAATGTCTGACTTTCATCACAATTAAATACACTCCAGTAAATTTTAAATGATTGGTAGTGTCTCCTAGCTTCTAGCCACTGAATGTCATATTAACTTTTATAGTGTCTAGCTTTAAAAAAAATCATTCTAAAAAACACACACATTTATATTATACTGTATTTATTCTAGTACAAATTAAATTGGTAGTTTAGAAATCAAATTCTTAAATTATTTAAATGAGCATATTCCATTTGCTTTAAATATTTGGTTAGTTTGATTTACATAATGGTGGGTTGTATAGATTTTTTTGTCTTAAAAATAACTTGAGAGAGAGAAAGGGGAAAAACTATTTTTGTGTGTATTAAAAAAAAGATAAGAAAATAACTTCTTATCACAAAAGGTCATTAAGCATAGCAGTCGATCATTAATTAAGATGGTGATTCCAAGAAGAGAAAGTATGAATTTGAAGACTAAATTATACAAAAATTGAGTTGAACTAATAAGTGATAACAGGTGATGCGCAGAGACAAAAAAAAAGAGATCAATATAAAAAAGAAATCGCATAGGAGATAAAAAAAAGAAAGTGAAGGAGAAACCTCAGATCTGTGCTTATGAGAAAATCAATCATGAAAGAAAGAAAACCTTGCACAAAGTCATGAAAAGCATGCCAAAGGACTCTCATCAGTGTGCCAGCATCTCTAAAAATGTATGAGTAAAAGAAATCATTTGCCAGTGTTGTTTCTGCCCAATGGCACATAAGACCCTGAGTGAAGTCATCTCTTATGGAATTTAAACCCATGGATTATTTATGTGCTGCACCAGTACCAGATTACAGATCCGATTATTTAAACTAAATCCATGCATGGTAGAACTTATAATGTGCTATGTTAACAGTAATTTATTGGTAAGAAACTTTAAAGTGATCACTATTTTTCTCAAACTATTTTTCTCACTCAGACTAGAACAGTCATATTGTGCTTGCTTAAGTTTAATAGAAATCTTAGAAATGGTTTCACCCTATTTAATCTCTTTGTTATTATCATTGTTAAATTGTTGTTATTCTAATAACATAACTTACATTGGTGTTACTTATTAAATATTGTTTATTGAAATTACATGATTTTTAATCAATGAATAAACTACCTCAGTACTGGGTATTTTAAATAAGTCATTTAGTGTTCGGTAAAAAGAGGGGGGGGGTCAACCAGTGAACTCTCAATATGAGTTCTGGTGCCTTAAATAAATAAAAGCTGGTTCCTTTTTTTTTGCGAGTAGAATTCAATTTTTTAAAATAGGATTAAATGACCAGGAAAAATAATTGCTGCAGATAAGTTGCTTAAAATATTGCAGATAGGTGATGTATAATCCAATGCAATTTGGAAACTGAATACAAGATAAATCGTATAATAAAATTCTAATTATACTGTGAACATTACAATGGCAGCCCAACTCAAGGCTTCAACAATAGCCATGTCCTGATATAAGAGCAAAAGATAGAATAATAAAAGGTTTAAAGATAAGTGGGAAAAAATTCAGGAGTTAAAGTAACTCATGATGTAAAGCAACATCAGGAGGGGGTGAAACTTTGGCAAATGTGATAATAAAAGATAGAAATTAAGCAAATTGTCCAAATTAAAAAGAAACTATTTTTTTAAGATAGTCAAAACATGATGGAAGAAAAAAAAATCGAAAAGAGAAGACAATCTGATTTGCAAATGAGAATAAATTTTGCATCCCAAGAATGTCCAAAAGTTACAATATGGATTAATAATGTGGAAGTTCAAGCTTTGTTTGACTTGGGCAGTCAAATATCAGTCATATCTGAGACTGTGTATACATGCATGATGCAGCAAATTAGAGACATTCAAACATTGCCAGTGAGAAAGACTCTGGTAACATTAGCTAATAATAAAAAGGCACAACTAGAGATGAAACAAATATGGGTACAAGTAAGGGTATGAAAGAAAAAAATATACAGCATGTTCTTTTGATATTGAAAAGACTTGTACACAACATAATCTTGTGGTCAGATTTCATACATAAAATAGGATGTTTGATTAACTACAAAGAAAATATTATGTGTGAAGGAAAAATAATAGAATTTAATTTTTAAAAAAAAGTCACCAAAAGAGATATGCAATATAAAAAGTAATGCACAGAAGGATGGGAAAATATGGTAAGAGAGTTATTAGAGAAATACAAAGAAAATTTTTCAGATAAACCAGGTATAATTAAAGGTTGTGAACACTGGATTAAGATTATTGATGGCACACTGTACCAGGTGATATTGTAACCTGTACCTTACCAATATTAAATGGATGTGGAAAATCAATTGTCACAAATGGAGGAATGGGAAATTATAACAAAGGAATCATCACCATATAATAACCCATTAAGGTTATAGTAAAAAAAGATGAGTCAGTCAAGCTATGCTTAGTTGTAAGACAGTTAAATAGGATCACCTGATCTGACAAAAATATGCTGCCTCCAATGAATGAATTATTGAAGAGATTCCAGGGCAAAGAACTTTTTTCAACATTAGACTTGACAGCCAGTTATTGGCAGATTAAATTTCACTCAACCGTAAATACATGGCTTTCAGGTACAACAACACATTATACCAGTTCAACAGAATGCCATTTGGGTTGAAAAACAGCAGAACAGGGTTGTTAGTGTTACCTCCTGAGATAAAGATTTTGGTTACCATTTATATGTATGATGTAATAATAGCATCAAAAAACCCAAAGGAACACTTGAGACATCTACAGATGTTTTTATAAGGATGCAAAGACAAAGGGATATGTATTAATTTAAAAAAAGTTGTATAGCCATGGCAGAAGTCAGTTTTTGGGGACATTTGGTCAGTAAAATGGGAATTAAGGCACACCCTGACAAAATACAAGCCATCAGAGAATTCTCAGCTCTCAAGTCAGTAAGAGAGGTTAGGTCCTTTTTGGGAATGTGTAATTTTTATAACAAATTCTATTAGAACTTCATGACTGATATGGAACCTCTATTGCACCTATTGTGAAAAAATGTTCTGTGGGAGTGGATAGAATGGCATGATGCAGTGTTTGAAAGTATCAAAGAGAAATTTTTGAGCCAAGTGATGTTGATTTACCCTGATTTTAAAAAAAGTTTTTAGTACAAGTCAACAGTAGCAGATATGGGCTAGACATGGTGCTGATGCAAACTCAGGAAAATGGGAGTTAAGGAGTTATTTGCTTTATTAGTAGACACTTAAGGGGTCAGAGTTAAACTATTTGGTAACAGAAAAAGAGGCATTGGCTGTAGTGTGGACATTCCAGTGAATTCTAACAGTTTCTGATATGGTCTGCAGTTGTAGTCAGGATAGATCATAAGAGTTTGGAATTCCTTAATCACAGTTATCTGTTCTATAGTAGGTTGTTTGCAGGAGCCTTTTTCTGCAGGAATTCTAACTACTCTACAGAATATTATAAAGGAAAGAACAATGTAGTGGTGAACACTTTAAGTCACAACCTGGCTCTGGGATCTACAGACCATTTATAGACAGAAGACATCAGCTTAGGAGTGATAAATATGGAAATTGATGCATCCATGGAAGATGAACTTAATCACTTGGGAAATATGCAAAAACAAGACACCAGATACCAGATGATCATGGATAGTTTAGAGAAGGAAGAAAATAAAGATGGGAAAAGGTTGAAGTGAAAAAGAGGGGTAAGATATCGTCTGACTAAAGATATATTGTGGTATTTGATGGATATAAAGGTGGGGACATTGAGGATGGTGGTACCTGGGCCCTGCAAGATAGGTTGATTATGTACATGCATTGTTTATATGGCTATTATGGAGTTCACAAAAGAGAAAAGCTGTTAAAAACATGGTTTTACTGGCCAGGTATGAGGAGTCAGGTAACCAAAATGTTGGGGAGATGTGAAGTATGCCAGAAGACTAAACCTAATAGCAAGTTTTATGCAAGTACTTTGAATTCCATAATTTCTAAAAAAAAAAAAACCCAATGATCTAATTGCTATCAATATTTATGAGCCATTACCTAGATTTTGGAAAATGAAATATATATTAGTAATCTATGATGTCTTTTCCAAATGGGTGTCCATGTATCCTATGGCACAGTCTAATATGAAAAACACTATGCAAATATTGGAAACACAACACTTTCCTAAAGTAGGAAAACCTAAGGCAATTTTATCTGACCATGGGACCCCATTTATAGCAAATTAATGAAAAAAATGGGTTTGTGTCATATTTTGTCTTCCATTGGGAATCCCCATCGAACCCATGTGAATGGGTAATAAAGAAATTGGGACATTTATTTAGGATGTATACATCAGCAAACCATAAAGAGTGAGTGAAGCATTTATTTAGGGTGTATACATCAGCAAACCATCTATATTAACTGGACAGAAAATGGGTCTATGGAGTTTGCACAAATCCAATTACAGTTCCAACAACCGGTGCCTAGACTTTACAAAGTTAAGGTACCAACTATTTCCGAGCATATCAATAGAGAAACCAATCAAAAGAAAAGCAGCATTGAAGATCAGACATGCAGCAGGTGTAAGGACAGATAGAAGGAAAATGAGCAGACCAGTTTAAGAAAGGAGATAGGGTACAGGTTAGGATCAACTCCATTAGCCAAACAGAGAAGTGTATATGTAAAAAATTTCAAAACTTATATAAGGGGCCATATTTGGTAGTCAGAGAAAATGGACCCAATATATTTACTCTAGCAAATGAAAAGCGAAAGAAAGGAATGTTCAATGCAAGAGTTTAAGACCTTATAAAATAAATTACACTGTTAAATAGCAATGGTGGGGGAGACTAGTTGGATTTAAGCCCTGCAGACCTTGGATGTATTTATATTTTCCTTTTTGTGTAAAACTAAAATGTCAAATAGAGATGATTAATAGAGCTTGGAGAATAAAATAGTGTTGTACCCCATATTTTATTCTTGTTGTTGACCATGAAAGTATTGTACTGTATTTATTCTAGTACAAATTAAATTGGCAGTTTAGAAATTAAATTTTTAAATTACTTAAATGAGCATATTCCATTTGCTTTAAATATTTGGTTAGTTTGATTTACACAATGGTGGGTTGTATAGATTTTTTTGTCTTAAAAATAACTTGAGAAAAAGAGGAAAAACTATTTTTTGTGTATTAAAAAAAAGATAAGAAAATAACTTCTTATTGCAAAAAGCCATTAGCTACACAAAGCATAGCAGTCGATCATTAATTAAAAATAGCAATTCCAAGAAGAGAAAGCATAAATTTGAAGACAAAATTGTACAAAAATTGAGTTGAACTAATAGGTGCCAACTGGTGATGCTCAGAGCTAAAAAAAAAAAGAGATCAAGAATATAAAAGAGAAAGCACATAGGAGATAAAGAAAAATGAAAAGATGAAAGTGAAGGAGAAACCTCAGACATGTGCTTATGAGAAAATCAAACATGAAAGAAAGAAAAGAGAAACAAAATCTTGCACAAAGTCATGAAGAGCATGCCAAGGGACTCTCATCAGTGTGCCAGCTTATCTTAAAAATGTATAAGTAGAAAAAATCATTTGCCAGTTTTGTTTCTGCCCAATGGCACATAAGACCCTGAGTGAAGTCATCTCTTATGGAATTTAAACCCACAGATTATTTATATCCTACCTCAGTACCAGACTAAATGGTATAACTTATAGTGTGCTATGTTAACAGTAACTTACTGGTAAAAAACTTTAAAGTGAACACTATTTTTCTCAAACTATTTTTCTCCCTCAGACTAGAACAGTCATAGTTTAATAGAAAGAAATGGTTTCACCCTATTTAATCTCTCTTGTTACTATCATTGTTAATTTGTTGTTCCTCTAACCTTAGTAAATATATTTTAGTATAGATTAATAAAAATAATAACTTACATTGGTGTTACTTATTAAATATTGTTTATTAATATTCTTAGAAAATCCACCATGATTTCCAGTAGTCAATGAATAAACTGCTGACTCTGTACTGGGAAATACAATCCTCTCGGTATTTTAATTAGATCATTTAGTGTTCGGTTAAAAAAAAGGGGGGGGGGTTTCAACCAGTGAACTCTCAATATGAGTTCTGGTGCCTTAAATAAATAAAAGCTGGTTCTTTTTTTTTCTGTGAGTAGAATTGAATTGCTTAAAATAGGATTAAGTGACCAGGAAAAATAATTGCTGTGGATAAGCTGCTTAAAATGTTGCAGACAGGTGATGTATAATCTAATGCAACTTGGCCACTGAATATGAGATTGTAAATCGTATAATAAAATCCTAATTATACCGTGAATGTTACAATGTATACTTTATGATTTCACTTGTTTTTTTTCTCAACTCATAATTACATTTAAATAATATTTCACCATATAGTTAATTTTTTAACTATTTTTTTTTTTTTTGTAATAAAAATAAATTGTAATGTTTTGTAAAAATATTTACATTAACATCCAAGTATAAGTTTTGTACTCCAGAAAAAGTAAAGAATATATTAGAGAAATATATTTATTCTTCATTAGATCACTAACTGGTAAGTATTAAATTGAATTAATGATTAAATTTATATATCTGCAATAAGAACATTGTGTTTGATAAATGCCAAGAAATATTTGCTAATTATAAATATTTCTTGATACAATATTAATTAATTGTATGCATAATTAAAAATGCAAAGAGGAATTCAAAGTGGATAACATCAAGGATGAACCTTGGATTGTCAGGGACAAACTGAGGGAACTATAAATAGTTTGAGCAATAAAGTGCATTATTCTACTTACCAAATGGATGGTTGCAGAGAGATGGAAGTGTATGTAGCTGAAAGAAGCTTAAGTGATAATGCAACACTCTAGTGCAAAAATGTGTTTGTGAGCAGCAGTCACACAGAGCCCAAGAATTTTGGAAAAACTGAGGTTGGAGGAAACCATTGAGTAAGCAGACAGTCATTAAGTGTGTCGGAGGAGTGAACCAAAGTGAATTATATATATTGTTTTGTGAGTGTAGTAATAATTCATCATGGGAAGTGAACTATATATATACTGTGTTGTGTGCATAGAAATAACTTTTTGCTATTATTATCATTTATTGTTTTGTTTGTTGGTATTCAGAGTGCTTGCATTTTAAATACACAATATGCTGACAAAGTCATTATCAAAACAGTGTATTGCAAATAAGTTGAATACACAACACACTGCCACAATCACCATCCAATCTGTGAGTAGCAAACAAGTTTTACAGCAGTATAACATGGACACATTTAAATCAAAGAACAAGGGAAAATCCAATGTTTCTCCAAGTGGCAGAAAAAAAGCACCCAAGGCAATGAGGGAAAAGAGAACTAAGTAATTTCATAGTTACATTCTTAATTGGAACAAGGGTTTTTTCTAGAGGTGTAGTGTTTTGTAAAAATATTTACAATAACATCCAAATAAGTAAAGAATATATTAGAGAAATATATTTATTCTTCATTAGATCACTAACTGATAAGTGTTAAATTTAATTAATGATTAAATTTATATATTTGCGATAAGAACATTGCATTCAATAAATGCCAAGAAATATTTGCATTACAAATACAGGAAATCCCCTAGTTATGAACATTCGAGTTGTGCACATTTCGCAATTACATAATCACTTTTGGATTTTAGATCTTTATCTATGCACATGATAAAAAAACTAGTTACCTACATTCGTAATTGAATTTTTTCTATAGAAAGATAAACTTTGGAATTATAATCCTGAGGTTAAAGCCATAGTAAATATTACTTACATAATCAATGTGCGTTTAAATAAATTTATAATATAATTAAAAGTATATTTTAGAGAACAATAAAAACCTTTATAAAATACTAGTAAATCTTCCATTTCTCTGACATTGATTACTTTTATTTTTAGCATTGTCACAGACTGTCTTAATTACTGCTTATTTTTAAAAGTAGCTTGGGTGCGATTACATTACATATACACTATAAACCTGGGTCTCGTTTTACGCAATAGATAGGTTCCTCAGAAAACACGCGCAAATGAAATTGTGCAAACATAGACATAACTTATCTTGAAAAAGGGGGGATACAGCCTGTAATTTTTCAAAAATTGCATAAGAGCAAAGCACCAACGTAAAATTACTTTAAAATTCGCGCAAAAAAAATAAGGAAATAAAATATGACTAATAAAAAATTTCAAATTTGAAAAAAATTGATACAAGACAAACTTTTTAAACTATTTTTTAACTATAATATTTAATTTTATTCAAAACAATATGTATTTTTTTGCATACATTTTTATACACATTTTAATTATTATTGCTATTTACCGGTAATCAGGTTCGTTTGCAAACTGGTTTTTGATTCTTCACAAGAGGAAATACAACTAGCGCCAACTTCACTCTCATATTGTGTTAATTGTTTTCTGGTGACAACGTAATTAGTAATTAATCTTTGAGATGATGATTTTATTAATTGTTTATGAACACGATATCCAGACATACAACCATTTAGCTCTCGTTGGAATTTAAGAGCACATTCGTGTTTAGTGTCATTTATAAGAAAATAATTTGCCAACTAATTAGAAAGTTGAAGACCTTCTCAAATCATTTTTGCAGTGAAAGGAACAGGCTCCACTTCTGTTTCATTATCTTTTTCTACATTTTCTTCTGTATCTAAACTTTTATTTTTGTCTTTAATTTTTTAATTTTCAATTCCGTTTAAAAATCAAATTTTGTTTCACTGCTATTACACACCTTTTAAAAATAAACTTGTGGACACTAAATGATTAATAATTGATTACATTCTTTTTTAAAAAGCAAAAACAGAATGTGATTTAAAATGCAAAATTAACACGCACAATGTTTGAACAAATTTATGTGTATACATAAAATGTGGAAATCATGATTTTAATTTCATTATTGCATAAAATCTTACTATTATAAAGCACTGAAAATATTGAAATTACTAAGATGAAAATCGAATTCCAATAATGTGCTATTACTTTCAATATAACGTAAGTGCGCAAAATTTATTATTTAAAGTAATAGCGCATTATCGGAGTTCGACTTCTGGTGAAACACGAATCGCGTAACTTCAAAATCATGTTAAATAAGTCCGCGTAAAAAGAGACCCAGTGTATATATTTCTGTTTTGCTTAATTAAAAACATGAGTGAGAATTGAAAAAACATCAGTGTTGATACAACTAAAACGAAATCAAGATCTCATAAACCCCATAAGGTCGAGACAAAAATGAATATAATTAGATGTTCTGAAGTAATTTAAACCAATCAACAATATATACAATTGTGAAAAACAAGAACAAAATTAAGGAGTATATTAAAAATTATGGAAATATTTCTTCAAAGATTGTTTCAAAAAAGACATGGCAGAGTAATGGATGATATGGAAAAATCTTTGGCTTTTTATGGATTGAAGATCAACATCAAAAAGGCATCCCAGTGAGTTTATCAATTATTCAAGCTAAAGTTCTTAATTTGTATGAAGATTGAAAGAAAGAATTAAAACAAGACTCTGCTGTTGAGTTTGTAGTAAACAATGGCTGGTTTCACAAATTTAAAATGAGATATTCTTTACATAATATTAAATGTACTGAGGAAGGTGTCAGTGCAGATAAGAAATCTGCCAGTGAATTTATTTCCACTTTCTCTAACATCATCAAAGATGGAGCTTATTTTCCATGCACAGATTTCAATGTAGATGAGACAGGATTATTTTGGGAAAAAGATGCCTGCATGTATATATTTAGCAAAGAAAAACAGATTATCATTGCTTCTTGGATGTAATTTAGCTGGTGATTTTAAATTGAAGCCAATGCTAATTTATCAGACAGAAAATCCTAGAACATTGAAATAAAAAGATAAAAGAATGCTTCCAGTCATTTGGAAATCAAATCCTAAAGCATGGGATACTGCACAGCTTTTTCAAGATTGGTTCTCACATCATTTTTGTGCCTTCTATTAGGCAATATTGTAGTGAGAATAATTTACCATTTAGAACACGATTGCTCTTAGAAAATTCTCCTGGACATCCAAAATCCCTGCAAAATTTATATCCAGAAGTTAATATTGTGTTTATCCCTCCCAATTCCACAAGTGAATTACAACCTATGGACCAACCTGTGATAGCTACTTTTAAGCAGTATTATATGAGAAGATTAATGATTCAAGCAATCAAGGCAATTGACAAGGAAGGTGGACCAACACTAAGAGATTTTTATAAAAGTTATAATATATGGAATGCAATAAATATTATGGGGGATGCATGGGCTGAAATAAGAAAGTCAACAATAAAAGATTGTTGGAAAAAATATATCCACAAATGATGAATGCTTCTATATAACAACTGAAATAGTCAATATAATGAATGAATTAAATTTAAATGTTACTGATGAAGATATTGATGAGTTAGTGCAATCTCACTCACAACCTCTGTCAAATGAAGACTAGATTAAACTATAAGAGATGAATGAAATACAAAATGAAGAAAAACCTGATAATGAACTTATTGTTAAAAGTTTGTCAATCAAAAACATGAATAAAAACTTCATGTAATTTGACAAATTTTTGACCATCATGGAAGAATGTGAGCCCAATGGAGAGCGTACATCTCATGTACGAAGGGCAATAGAAAAAGATACAGAATGTTACAGAATTCTTAGTTAAGAGAAGAAAAAGAATGCAGTTCAATTAACTCTTGATATATTTGTAAACAAAACTCCAGATACTAATCAATAAAAATAAATACTGTATTTTGAAAACCCTTTTTAATGTTGTTTTTACAGACCTCTACTTTCAAACAATTTCAGCTTCCAAACACATCAGGAACCAATTAAGTTTGGAACTAGGGGACTGCCTGTATTTCTTGATGCAATAGTAATTAATTGTATGTGTAATTTAAAATGCAAAGAGGAATTCAAGACTAATAACATCAAAGATGAACCTTAGATTGTCAGAGGCCAACTGAGGAGACTATAAATAGTTTGAACAACAAAGTGCAATGTTCTATTTCCAGTGAGTTACCAAACGGACAGTGTGTAGCAGAAAGAAGCTTAAGTGGTGGTGCAGCACTTTAGGGTGTGAAAATGTGTTTGCAAGCAGCATCCAAACAGGGCCCAAGAGTTTTGGGAAAACTGAAGTCAGAGGAAATCATAGAATAAGTAGCCAGTTGTGCAGTGTAGGGCATCAGGAGAAATGAAAATTATATATATATTATACCAGTCAAAAAAGCCACCACCTAAACTGCAAGTCGGATCCAAACTCAGGCGGTTCAAACTGAATTCAAACCCAACTCACCAGCTCAGATTAGTAGAAATCCAAATCGACGGCACAGTGCTATGCGCCAAGAAACTAGCTCAATGGTTGGTGATGACTAGAGACCCTTAAACTGGCATTAATATCGGATCATAAATTGACTAAAGATAATTTTAAATCGAATCATATGTATATGTTCGGGTTGCCAACACAGACAGCGAGCCTTAACATTAAATAATCATTGAATAGAAGACTTAAGAAACCAAGTGTGTTTATAAAATATTTAATAATAATAGTTTGTTTTGTTTGAATTTTAAATAATGATTATATTAATCACCTCTAGCCTTTAACATTGTTTATAATTATAATAAGAGTGGCAGTCCTTATTATATGCCAACAAGTATTACACAATATTTTGGAATTTTATGTTTATGCCGCCAACAAGAAACTAAAGGCAGATAAAGGTATTCAGTTGTAAAGGAAATTATAATTCTTATTTTATACCGAAGAATGTGAGATTTATTTTCACATTCACAAATCCATTCATGAAGAGCAAGATGCATATTTAGGGCATAACTTTAACCTTTATTAGAAAACTTATTTAATTAAATATAACTGAGAATTTGTTCGACTTTAATTGAAATCACTTCATCATGAATTACAAGCATAAGAGCGGGCTTTAGTGGAACAGAGAGGTAATGGTGCTGACGAATTATGAGCTTCAAAGTAAACATGAAAGATAATCGCTGGTCGATAGTTTAAGTATTGTGGTGTCTTGTATTTCACAAGTCTTACTGCCCTTTGGAGATGTGAAACATGGGAAAGCCAGGCCGAGTCATAACTACGAACCTTTGGTGTTCCAAATATAACATGAACAAGGGAGGAAGTGCTTTCTCCCTCTATAATTAAATATCAATAATATCACCACTGACAAGTTTGAGCAAAAGATTTCCCTACATCAGCAATGTTCGAAGATGATAACTTGATAGTCATCATTTGAATAATAAAACCCAATTGATTATCGAATGCTCTACGTGATGACTTGATCAATTTAATCAAAGTCAAATGAGCTTTTAACTAATACTATTTTAAACTATTTAGAAAATTATATTAATTATGCCCCAAACATCATGCACTTCCTGAATCTTAAAAGAAAATAACAGAAATTTGAATTAGAATATATTTGATTCCTTTATCAGCCCTTTTGCAAAAACAACATATTTTAATATTATATAAGAATAACTAAATACTGGTGAACATGAGAAAATAGCTGGGGCATAGATTAAAAATGGAGCTAATAATTTATTATTAGCCAATTATAAAAATAGTAAACATTTAATAATTTCTTTCGACTCGATGATTGATAGAACTGTATAAATATAGTTCTAATGGGTGAGAATTACTATTAGAATTAATATATTATTATTTGCACAAGGCAAAGAAAACAAAGGAGATCATCGAGTTGAAGGATTATTGGCATATAATTAAAAATAAACAACATTAAAAAAATCACACAATAAATATATATAGTATAGTAAATGAACCGCCATCGTAAGGAAGGAAAGTTAAATTTAAAGACTAGAGATTGAGAGAATTATGATATAAGTTACAATAGCATAAATAAGAGGTTTTATAAAGATTATTACATTTATAAATGAGAAGAGCTCTTAAAGGGAGTGTAAAGTAAAGTTCGAAACTGGCCAGAAAGTTACAGCTCATTATGAAAATATATTACCCATTTCTTCCGGGCTGGTCCCTTAGTTTACATGTCCAGGTTGGTAAAATGTAGGCATGCATTTGGTCAATTACTTGAACAGTATTTTAATTGATTTTGGCAGCATGATTGGTCCAGAAAGGATTTAGCAGCTTCATTGAAGATTTTCAGGAGATTTCAGGAACCATAGCCAGATTCCTGACATTTTAGCCCTTCACCATGATCGAAACACTATTTAATTTCATAATTTAAAAATGCACAGAGTTGAATGGCACTTCTCTACAACAAAGATGGCTTCTCCCTCCAAACTTTTCAGAGCTATATATACTGTATCTGATGCCTTCAGGCTAGTGCTTCTTTCATTATCACTGTTACAAAATTTACTGGTTGTTTTTAGATACATTCCTTCGATAAGGTTTTCAAACTCATTAACTTGAATTTATTTTCTAATTGGAAAATGAATTCTTAAAATCAGAAAATGATTTTAATTAGGAAATCCTTACATTTTAAATACTTATCTTTTTTTTTTAATTAATAAAACTTTAACCATTGTTTTGGAAAGGGAGAATCTGAAAGCTTATCGAAAGAATGTAGCTTTTAATCACTAAAAATTTAACAAATTATTTAAAAGTAAAAACAAACATTCCCGATGCAATGAAACTTTCAAACAATTATATATATTTAAATATTTACAAATATATACGCACAATCCATGCAGTCATAATATATATAAATTCGTGAATAATTTTATCATGAATTTATTAATAGCATTGATCAATTTAAACCTTAAACGAATTAATTTTAACACACATTTATGAAATAAGTTTTTCTTTATGGAAATTAGTGTGGATTGAACGTATAAAGCCCCATTGCATCAGAAATTTAAGGTTAGTACTAGGGTTTGAAGTGGGCTTATGGCTAGATGTCATGAAGCTAGGATCGAACTCAGATCCGACTGCTTCAATATATATATATATAGAATAACTTTTTGCTATTAATATCATTTATTGTTTTGTTGTTGGTATTCAGAGTTGCTGCATTTCGAATACACAACAGAAATATTATAGTCTTTCATCAAAAATGCAACCTATATAAAAGTATATTATATGCAATTTTAATTTTTGTCTATTTTTTTTTAAACCAAAATTTTTAAAGATCTATTGCTTAATTAGATTACCTCATTCAATTATATTTGTTTTTTCCTCTTAATTAGTCTGCATAATTTTATTATGTTGGCATTGAAATAATGTAGCATTTAATCAGTCACTCCAACATACATTATTTCGAATTATATTTTTAAGTATATCCTATTTTTTTATTTCTCAAGCTTAATTTAAATGTTATATATATATATTATTTTTTTTAATTTTAAATTCTTCAGATACTAATAATAAAAATTAACCTATTATATTATTATTTTTAAAAAATTTCTTGTTTAATATCTTTTCAAACATCTTAAAGCTGCAGCCAAGTCTGTTGTGTATAAGATTCTATGGATTACCATGTAATAGATATGCTATTTATCAAAATTATTTTCTAAAACTTTTACTTTCTTATTTACTGTTGTTGAAAAAAAAGAATATTGAATACTGTAATGTGATGTGATGCATTATGACTTCTAGTATGGAGTCAGGATTCTCTCAGTCACTATATCCAGAGAAAACTGTTAGCCACTTTACCTTCCCTTTCCATTCCCCATACTAAGTTTTCCCATAATCAGCTTCATCCCATTTCCACAATGTAATCTTTGTCAACTCCAAGACCTTCACATCTAAATCCCCATTATCTTTTTCCAGACCCAGCATAAAAACCAATAATCTATTTTCTGTATAATCACTATGTTCATATTTATTCTTCCATAACTTCATTATTTGTAATCTATCTGCTTTCAAGTATTTACACTGAATTAACAGATGCCTAATATTTTTTATGCCTTCCTTACACAACTTGCAGACTAAATCACCTATATTTTTTCATTTACTCTTCTTGATGTGATGTGATAGACTGTGACTTCTCCTTAAACAGAGTCAGGGATCTCTCAACAACTATGCCCAGAGAAACCTGTTAGCCAATTTACATATCCTTTCCATTCCCCACCCTAAGTTTTCCCATAATCTGCTCCATCCCCATTTCCACAACATAATTTTTGTCAACTCTATGGCCTTTATATATATATATATCTCCCTTATCTTTTCCCAAACCCAGAATAAAAAGCAATAATCTACTTTCTGTATAATCTCTTTGTTCATATTTATTCTTCCATAACTTCATTATTTGTACCCTTTCTGCTTTCAAGCATTTGCATTCAATTAACAAATGTCTAATATTTTCTATGCCTTCCTTAAACAATTTGCAGACTAAATCACCCATATTTTCCCCATTTACATGTACATTCTCTTGTTGGTAAAGATTCTGTTTGACCCTTAAACAACAAACTGCTTTCCTTACTATTATCATAATTTAACTCACACCCAATGTTCCATTTATTTTTATATATATTTAAACTCTTTTTACTCTCCATTCTAGTTCTCCATCTCTCCAACTCCCTATTCTTTATTAATGCATGTATTCTTTTATCCCATTCCTTACCACTATAACACTCAACAATCCTAACATAATCATCCCATCTTTTGTACAAATATTCTGATATAAATTCTTTATCCAAATCTTTTGCATACTGCATTACCTTTCTCACCCATTTGTTACCTGCCCTTTACTCATAACCCAATTAAAAACTATTTTAGCTATTCTTTTATTATCGATAAACTGCAACCTACCAAACATTTTCATTTTACTTTTTGCATCTCTCATATAAAAACTTGACCATCCCATTTCTCCTTGAATTGCCTCCCTTGCTGTCTACATACCTGCATCCAATGCATGTATTACTACTCCCTTTGTACTTTTTCTAAATAATCTAATACCCGTTTATTAACACATAACACATCATTACCATGTGTTAACCCAGCTACTGCAACTTCCTTCCATACAATTCTAGCTTCATCATATTTATTATATGAAAATACTGTTAGTTTCTTTACCAAACCTTTTCTTTTCTTTGCTTCACTTATCAATTTTTTCTCTCATTCATCCAAGCAATTTTTCTGATTACTTAAGATGATTCTCAAATAACTATATCTATTCACCACACTTAACTTTATATCCCCAATAAAAATTCTATATCTTCTCTTTCCCCAGAATTAACCATCATTATATTTGATTTTTCTTCACGAAATTTAATCCCCATCTCTTTACCCACCCTTGTACATGTCCTCAGCATAACTTCCATATCTTCTCTTTTTTTTTCACATAAAAAAACATCATCCACAAAAAAAGTCCTGACAAAGTATATACTCCCTTGCCATTATTAATGGTATCTCTATTATCTCTATTCCTCTTCCTAATCTTTCTATTGCTTTTTTCATTTCACTCAAATACAACAAAAACAAAATAGGTGACATAGGGCATCCTTGCCCTAGTCACACTGCATTTTTATTTTAACTGATTATATATTCCCTAATTGATACGTATAGTAATTATTTTCATATAATTTCTTAATAATATTCACTAAAGCTTCAGCCATTCCCAAATTTGCTAAACTTACCCATAATCTATTTCTATTTACTCTATCATATGCCTTTTCTATATCTATAAAACTCATATATAACTGTCTACTTGAATTCCTACTCATATCCATAAGTTGTGTAACTACAAATAAACTATCTCCTATATGGCTATTTGATCTAAAACCTTCTTGCATTCCCCCCACTATATTATTCCCTTCCATCCATTTTGTGACTCTTCCAGCCACCATATATGAGAAAACTTTATATAAAATTGATGTTACTGCTATTAGTCTATAATTGTTTAACTTTCTATGATCCTTACCCTTTCCTTTAAATAATAATCTTATTCTTGTATTACTCTAACTGCCTGGAAAAACTCTCTTCTGTGCCATTTGTTATTAAAACAGGATAATAGCTTTACTTTTCCCTATACCCTAAATTCATTACCATCTCTGCTGCCTATTCATCTAAACCTCTTGCTTTTCCACTTTTCAATTTCTTCCCTACCTCATTCAGTTCATTTTTTGGTAAACCTAATATTCCCATTACTATGTTTTCTATCACTCTGTCCTTCACATCTAACATCATTTCTATATCCATTACATATCTATTTAAGATTCCCTCTAAGTCTTCTCTAGAGCTACACTCTATTCCCTCATCATCTAGTAATATTATCTCTCTCCCCTACATTTCTCTTTTTAATATAATTCCAAAATTTTTTACTCCCATCTCTTCCACTTTTATTTATATCCTCCAACAATTTACTACTCAATTTTATTCTCTTTTTATAATTATCTATTTCAGCCAACTTCTTCTTTTCTAAGTACTTTTTCCATTTAGCAATAATATCTTTTTCTCTTTCCTTGTTCTTAATAGCACACATATTCTCTGCATGCATCTTTTCTTTTCTTTTTTTTTTACATTTTATTAATTCTCATTTTTTAATTACTTTTATTCTTCTGAGTATTCTCATCTAAAACCCTATTTGCCACTTTTTCTATTTCATCACACCAGTCCTTATACTCACCCCCAACCAACTCTTCCATGATTTCTTCAACTTGTATTTTATATTCATCCAATTTCTTCTTATCAATCACTCTCCATCTACATCTTTCTGTATTATTTCTACTTTTATTTGTATTTTCCATCATATTACTATTTCTATTACAATGGTTATAATCGCTAGTACATATCAAACACCTTAATTTTCCATACTTTATTCATTCTCTCTTTCTCTACCAATAACTCATCTATTGTGTGAAATATATTATTTGTAGACCATGTGTATTGTCCCTCATAAATATTTGATACATTTCCAGTGCTCAAATTCACTCTCTGACAAAAAAATTTCAAAACCTCTCCATTTTTATTATCTACATCATCAATTTCTTCAATATGTCCATTCATATCCCCTATAACTATTATTCTCTTCCCCATTTCTTTAAAACTCTGTATATCCTTAATTAGGCATTCATATATGTTACTGTTCCACTCCATCATAGTTTGACTATCTCCATTGGCTATATAAACTATAGCCACCATCCATTTTTGTCTATCCAACTTTATTTCAAACCACAAATGTTCTTAACATTTAACAATATACCACCACTCCTTTTTTCTTTTCCATTTATACCCTGCCATACAACATTTAAGAGAAAAAGAACCTTCTTCTTCTCTTAAATATGTTACCTCAAGCTCTTCATTTTCAATTGCTTTATTTAATTACATCCACTTTTCTGGTCTCCTACCAACTTGCATATTCAAATATCCAATTTTAACAATTTCTTTTTTCCTAACTACTTTTATAAATTCTATTCTTTCTTCTCCATTACATTTATAAATAACTTTCTTACCATTAATTTTACAGACCCATTCCTTCTCCATATCTATACATATATCTAAATCAACTATCTTTTGCTTCTTACATTCCATCCATTCTTCTTTGTTTTTTTTGATAAGACTACAATTTAATCACCCACCTCCCCTCATAAGTTTCCCGAATATATAATCTTTATAAATCAGTAATTTGACAGACCCATTCCCTCTCCATATCTACACTTATATCTAAATCAACTATCTTTTGTTTATTTCTTACCTTCCATCCATTCTTTTTTTTTTTGATAATACTACAATTTAACCCCCCCCCCTTCATAAGTTTCCCGAATATATAATCTTTATAAATCAGATTCTCTAAAATGTCATTTCCTTGTTTTTCTAAATGCATCCCATTTTTACTATATAATTCCCTCTTTCCAATAAAACAATCCCATACAGCCACAAACATAATATTATTTCTCTCACACAATTTTTTCAATCTCTCATTTATAGAACAAGCCCTATCTAACAAATGCCTCTTATCAAATCTTGGTAATAATCCAACTACCATATTCTTCCTTTAATCTTTCTCAATTTCCTAATCAATTCTACATATTCATCCATTACTCTCTCCGATAGTTCTGACAAATTATTAGTACCTACCATAACATACCCATTACATCTCTACTACCTTGACTATTTGCTTTATCTGCCACATCCCTAATTCTAGCTCCAGGAAAACATACTCTTACATACCTACTTCTATTTTCTCTTGCAATTATATCCCCACATTCCCTAATTAGTGAATCTTCTATCAATACTGTCTCATAGTCTACTTTCTTTACTCCATCTATAACATTTTCTACCACTTTCTGACCCTCCTTATCTACTTCTTCCTTATCATTCCTACTCAATAATTCCTTTATCTCCTCACACTTTGTCTAACAATTTTAATTTTGCTTCTACATCCTTCACTACTTCCTCTATCTTACTTATTCTTTGGATAATCATCTCCATTGTGCTATTCCTTTCTCCACCCATATCTCCTGACACTCCACTAAAACCATATTCTGTCCTATCTTCCTTAATTACATTTTGCTCCCTTTCCCCTGACTTTCTCTTTAAACTATCTACACTTAGAAACCACTTTCTCACCTCTTTTATCACATTTAAACACTGACTACAAAACCATAAACCTGTTACATTCTTCCTAGTCTTATTCAAACGTTCCAAGTGATAAACATCATCACACACAGTACACTCTACCAGATCATGCCTAGTTTTTCTCCTGATTTGCTATATATATATAATTGGATTAAAATTATACGGGTTAAAAGATTCAAAAAATCCCTGGGGCAATTGATAACTTTTATCTAATAAGAATTTACTTACATTTATAAGTGGACCTTTCTGATTGGAGATAAGATTTTGCTCTCAGAATGTAGAGATTTCATTGGTAAAAATATACTTTAGAGAACAATAGCCATATAGAGAGAAAAAAACCCTTCCCAGAAATCGCCAGTCACACTTAAGTTCCAAGGCCAGGAAGAAGGAATAATTTACTCGTCGGAGAATATAATCTGGAAGGCATATAAGAGCCAACGGAGAAGGCAACAACTTCGGGAGATTTGATATCATAGTGCAGTGCAGCACTAAGATACATAGGGAGCCTTGATTAAGGCCGGATAATCCCTGCAGTGTTCATACTCCTGATCCGACCCATAGTGTAACTTCTGGACCACCCATATCATGATTATATATATTGTGCAATACAAATGCAATCCATATTCCTTATTTCCCAAATCACCTATTCTATATTTGAATTTATTAAATACATTTTTATTTAAATTTTTTTATTATTAAATATATTTTATATTTGACTTTATTAAAACCGATCAAACTATAACCATGTATTTTCCAACCTTAGGCCTTCAAAACGTTATCTTTTTTTCTCAAAATTTTTTAACTACTACTCCCTCTATATTTATTTTTCGCAACTAGATTTATAATTTGTTTTTATTTGAAATAATAATTCCCATAAATTAATAGTTATTAAACATAATCTTTATGTTTACATTTTATTTAGCATCATTTCATTTTTGGCCTATATTTATTATCTTATTCTTTTAAACTTTTAATTTTATTAACAGTATTTTTTGTCTAATTAACAGCAATTTCTAAACATATATATATATACACCAAATCACATGCAAATTTCGTTATAAATCTTGATTTATTATAGGAACTTACTATAAAAAAATATAATCAAAATGTTGGAGTATATTTTTGCATGTTATAATTTTTTTTTTTCATGTGTTAAAGCATTGGCCGGGAAGCAAACCTGTGACAACTGCATGTAAGGCAACTGTGCTGACCACTCGACCACCAATGCTTGACATCATAATAGTTCATACAATAAATCAAGATGTATAACAAAATTTGTATGTGGTTTGTTGTACATATATTGAAATTAATGGGCTATTTTTTAAAATAGAAGACTTTGTTATTTTTTAATTTATTTCAATTTCTAAATATATAATAATCAGAATTATTTAACTAATAACATTTTTTTATTTAAATCTTTATTCCATGTTAACTTTATTGTAAAAAAAAATGCTAAAATCTAAACATTTTAATTTTAGCTTTCCTCTATTGAGCAAGTACAAAACCGCTAATTTTTATTGTTTTTTGCTGAATTAATAAAGCTAAACATATTAAAATTTTAGTATTCATTAATTAGTCAGGTATATGATGAAATTTTACTATAAAATCTATAAGTGTTACCTGATTTGTAAAACAGACCCAATTCAAATATAATCCTTAAAAAACTATAAAAATAAAATAGTAAAATAAATTATTTTGCATGAAGTTAATACAGTTAAAATCAAAAAATATGAGCCAAAATATTACAGCTTTTTGAGATTAATCTAAAAAAAAAACACTTCAAGATCACTTTATAAATATAATATGATGCTATCACCTAAAAAATATATAAATCATAAGATGAGTAATTATGACATGATCAAGACTTAGAGTAAATCAACATCTCTATTCTCCAAATTAATAACTCTCTTCATTGTTCAAAAAATAAAATCTGATCTACAATCAAAAAATAAGACAAATGAAATTTACTTCATTTATCTTCTATCACTTTTATACACTGGTCTATATATTTATTTTAATATTAATGAATAATCTATATTATTGAATATGAAACTACTCACTTAACAATCCCCTAAAATTTACTTATAAATTCCAAACATAACCAATACAGATATTCTAAAAATAAATAAAGTCAAAAATCAACATAGAAAAATTAAGAGAAGTCTTTCAGTCAAGTTACTTATATTCTGTATTATTTTGACTGCTGTAAGGCCAAAATGATTTATATATTTTTTTAATTCAGATTTTATTACACTGTAACTAAAATAACATACCAATTATTAAGAAATTAATAATAATTTCTTCAATGGCCTCTTTCTTCTATTTCTTTTCTTCTTTGAAAGCCTTTTTTTCTATATATTTATTACCTTTTTTTAATTCATAAAGGGACTCTGCTTCTTTTCTAAGCAGTAAATCCTAAAATACATCATTTTCATTTATAATACTACTAGAAATATAACTAGGTTATTGATGTTTTATATTCTGGACATTCAACTTAAGCGTATTAAGAGGCAAAATGTTAGCTATACTGATAGTGAACAGCAGAAATTAATTCTAATAATAGAACACATATCCATGATTATATTGCTAAATTACTTTTTAGAAAATTAACTTAAAATTCTATATTATTGCTAAACATAAATGGAAAGCAATACTAGACAGAATATATATATATATATATATATATATATATATATATATATATATATATATATATATATATATATATATATACTTCCAAAATGATTTTATACCATCCACAATATTTGACTTATTGTATTAAATACATTACTTTTTTAATTATGATCTGGAAAAGTTAATAGACTTTACTAATAAAATTATTTATTTTACCAAAATGTGTCTATATTAGCCTGTGATGTGTAAATATGTTCCTGTTACACAATATATTAGAAATATTTGCTATTTTAGATTGTAAAGTTTGTTTGTTGCTCATTTTTTTATTGTCAGGCTTTACCTTTACGAGATTTTTATTAAGTCTTAGCATTATATATAGCCCTTCATTTTCAAGATGGTGTCTGCTTAATAATCAATCTTCATGGCTGAAAATATGCTAAATAATTTTATTTTTTTCTTAATCTTGAATTTTTATTTTTCTGAATCTATTGTATGTTTAAATTTGCATTAATGTAATTCATTCAAACTGTTTAATCATATTATATAGTTTTTTTTTTTAAAATCACCCTTTATTTGTAATTTTATATATATATAAATGGGTGATTCAAAAATGATCTGTGCTCTAGCCATAGAAATTGTTTTAATCAACTTTCAGAAAAAACAAACACATTATTTTTCAACATAATCTTCCTGCTTTTCTGTATACTTTGTCCATTTATTTTAAAAAAACTTTCTTTTTACCTTATAAAAAAATGTTTTACATTGAGCTGTGAGTCATAAATGCACGATTATCTTCATCTCTTCATGAGACATAAAACTTAATTCTTATGTGACTTCTTTCGGGGAGGGGGGCAATCAGTTCAATGGGCAAAATCAAAACTATAGGAAGGATGCTTCAAACATGCCAAAATGATGTTTTGAGACAGTGTGGGCAATGACGTGTAGACATGTATTGTCATGCAATAACATATCTCTCTTGGATAGCAATTTTCTGCATTTTGTCTGAATTTTAGGCTTCAGCTCTTTTGTAAGCATCTCACTGTAATGAGCACTATTGGTTGTTAAATCTAATTCCTAATAATATTCCAATACTAGCCTCTGAAAATCTCAGAAATCTGTAAGCATCAATTTTTCAGTTAGTAGTTAAATTGTGAACATTTTCTCTTTTGAATGTATCAACCTATTCATGCACACTTCTTTACAAAAAAACAAAATGTACATAAAATCTTTGAAAAAATATCAGTGCCAGACACTCTCATATCATAAAAAGCAAAATATTGCAAGCTACCCTTTTTCTTGCAAACCACAAATGAAATAGCCATTGTTTCTCACACCACAATCACATTTGAACTGATGTAACATGTTCAGCATTGAATGACAATGATTAAGAAAAAAGTGAGCTCATATGGAAAGCACAGATAAGATAGTGCAGATATTAAGACATTTTAATATAACTAGAGTTCAGATAATTTTTGACCTTCTTATGGGCATGCTGCATACATGGTAACATTAAAAACAAAGAAAAAAAATCAAATTATAAACAGTATTTCAATTTGAATTTTACAAAATGATAAATATATTGAAACAATATTGTTTTTGATATGATTAAGTTGTATTCTCAGTGTGGATTCATCCAATTTATAGAACTCACTGAAAATCAGATTCAGAAAATAATACAATTAAATAAATAGTTAATCATAAAAAAAGCCAATCATTTACTAATATTATTTACACGGTAATATATAGGGTATATAAGCAGAAACTCTCCATTCTATCTCATAACACTGATGCACTTGAACACACACATGTCGAAAAGACAATACCAATACATATATTTTATGCTAAACCACTAATCATCAGTTGGTCCAGATTATCATCGCTAAGTGCTCAGATATATATTAAGATAGCCAATCTTCATACTTTAATGGACAGGCTTCAATCTACTTCACACTCCCAACTCTTCAACTGTCCATCCAATTGAAAATCTGGTGATGGAACACTCAATTGCCACTTTGAGGCTGAGATTCTTGTCACACCAATGTTGACCTAAAGTCAATCTGCCCCTCATATACAGGACATAATTCATTTAATACATATACACGATAGCCAGACATTTCTATGTAATAAGTGAAATACAGGCTTATTATATATCTATATCAATATATAGGTATTTGAGCACAGACTTTCACTGTAACAAAAAACTTAATTCAAGAATTCAAAAACTGCTAAATGGATGCACTTGGGCTGTTCAAATAAAATATCAAAAGAGCTATATCTAATTTACTGAATGCATAAGTTGAAGCTCTTGTTTGAAAATGATTCCATTGTCTTGTAGAGAATAGTAGTCTTTCCTGGAGGCTGTTCTCAAGTCTTAAATATTTTGCATAATGGTTAAATAGAAATCAGAGAATGAACATGTTGGCTAGATCTTATAATCTAACAGGTTATCTTAGATATTGATACCAAGTCTAAAGTTCAACAATATTAATCCTATAAATTAAATCTAAAACATGTCAACAAATGATAAAAAGAGTCATTGGTCTAACTTTATAGAACATATTGATCATGCTGATCCATTAAAAAGGATATTGAATACTATGATATATGTTTAGTATTCAACAATGAATTCTAGATGGACAATAGCATCAGCAGCACTAAGATCATTTAAGAAATGACTATAAAGTATCTTGCAGTAGAAAAGAGCCCACTAAATCAGATGGAAATAAACTATGCAAAACATCAGAGGAAGCAACCTAAAGTCTATTTAATTCAAACTTTATAAAAATTATGAAACCAAACCATAGGAAGAAGCAAGAACATAACCCAGATATCTATCAGTGTACTTCAAGAATTATAAATTCTAAAAATAATTTCAGATAAATGGCAAAAATGTTTTATAAAGCTTAATTTATATAAAGCTTAATTTCAATAATGGACTTATCCAATTTATAGAAGTCTTTAGAAATTGGAATGAGAAAACAATAGCTGATCAATTATATAGCAACAATTAGCCAATGACACAAGTAATCCAGTCAAACAAACCAAACAATGAATCCAATATATTACTATAAGGAATTTGTCTATAAAGGCTTAGGTCCATCTGAGAGTTAGCTTGTTCTGTGCCAGGGTGCAATATACCCAGGTGGCAAAATATAGTGGTGGCACAAATGATTTTCCTTAATAAAAAAATTAAATCAATAGATAATCAAAAAAATAATTTATGTCTCAATACTTGATTTTGCTGATGTTAACCGATTATTTTATTTTATTATAGATGTTATTTATATGTTTGTATTGTTTTATCAGTTAAACTACGTCTATAATTATGTCTATGCTGTTTTTGAGACAGACATTATATTTGGAGGCATTTTGTAAGCACTTTCATTGTACATACATATACAGCCAATATTAAATTCTAATTAACAAATGTCAGAAATTTATTATGCAATGCACCATGGATTCTTTTTTTGGAGTCAGGAATATCTCAGCCATTATGCCCAGAGAAACCTGTTAGCCACCTTACCTTTCTTTTCCCCACCCTACATTTTCCCCATATTCTTCTTTATCCTTCTCCATCCCATTTCTACAACATAATCTTTGTCAACTCTATGGCCTTTATATCTAAATCCCCTTATCTTTCCCAAACCTAGCATAAAAACCCAAGAACCCACTTTCAGTATAATCACTTTGTTTATATTATTCTTTCACAATTTATTGTTTATATTCTTTCACTTGTAGGCATTGACCTTCAATTAAGAGATGCCTAACATTTTCTATGCCTTTCTTATGTAACTTGCAGACTAAATCATTACATTTTCCCCTTGTTGCTAAAAATCCTGATCGAGCCTTAAACAGCAATCTACTTTCCTTGCTATTATCATAAATTAACTTGCACCTAATATTCTATTTACTTCTATATATATTTAAACTTTTTATTCTCCATACTAGTTCTCCATCTTCGTAACTCTCTATTTTTTATTAATGAGTCTATTCTTCTATCCCATTTCTTGTCACTATCTTCTAACACAATCATCTTATCTTTTGTATTAGTATACAAACATAAATTCTTTATCCAAATCTTCTGCATACCATACTACATTTCTCACCCATCTTGTTGCCTGTCCTTTACTCATAACCCAATTAAATACTATTTAATTTGCAATCGACCAAACATTTTCATTTTGCTTTTTTCATCTCATATAAAACTTGATCATCCCATCTTTCCTTGAATTTCCTCCTTTGCCATCCACACATCTGCATCTAATGCAAGTCTTTCTACTTCTCTTTGTACTTTTTCTAAGTAAACTAACATTCCTTTACTAACCATCATTACCATATGTTAACTCTGCTGTTGCCACTCCCATACAAGTCTAGCATCATATTTATTATATGAAAACACTGTTAATTTTTTTATGTCCCTTTCTTTTCTTTGCTTCATTTACCATTTTCTCCCTTTTATCCAAGCAATTTCTGTTTACTTAAGATGATTCTAAAATAGTTACACCTATTCACCACACTTAATTTTATATCCCTCAATAAAAATTCTCTTTTCTCTTTCCCCAGTATTAATCATCATTACTTTTGATTTTTCTTCACTAAATTTAATCCCATCTCTTTATCCACCCTTGCGCATGTTTTCCATACTTTCTGTGCACAAGAAAACATCATCTGCAAATAATATCCGATAATGTATATATTCCCTTGCCACTTATTAATGGTATCTCTACCCCTCTTCCTAGTCTTTTTATTGCTCTCTCCATTTCTGTCAAATACAAAAAAAATAAGTGGCATAGGGCATCCTTGCCTTAGTCCCACCCCATTTTTAACTTAAACTGGTTCTATATTTCATAATTGATATATATAGTAATTATTTTCATACAATATCTTAATCAGGGCCGGCGCCCACATGCAAATTTGATTTTGGTGCCCCTGTCAATATGTATGTTTACTAAGGTGACCCGACCGTGTCCCGTGGCGTTTTAAAAAAGTCATGATTTTTAGAAAGAATGCACGATGTAATGCTATTTTTGATATCAAAAATAGCATAAAATTGATTGTTAAATTATATATTATTTCATACAAACGGTTTGTATGAAATAATATATAATTTAACACGGCAAATTTAGATGTTAGAAAAATTTGCAGAAATTTTAAAAATAATGTGTTTGTTAAAAATAGACAGAGTGATTCAAATATATATATATAATAAATTAAAAAAAAATAATGTTTGAGATTAAAATATTTAAATGTTTAAAATAATTTTCGAAAAACATTTACATATTTTAATCTCAAATATTTTTTTTTTAAAATTTCATATTTATTATTTGCGTCACTGTCTGTTTTTAGCAAACCCATTATTTTTAAAATTTTTGCTAATTTTTCTAACCTCTAAATTTATGCAAATATTAGCAAATTTAATAATAAATTTACAATTTATAAATGAAATAATTTTAAAAAAAGATAATATTACAAACATACATATTTAATTTATTATTATTAATGTACGCTATATCTATATAAACGCTCCATATAAACCAAATTTTTAATCAGCCCCCCCCCGGTCAATGGTGTCCCGTTTTACCAATGTTAAAATCTGGTCACTTTAATGTATACCACCTACATGTTATAAATATTAGTGTACAAAATCTTTCTAAGGGAAACAAACAAGGCAATGTAAATAAATAATTTTTAATATTAAAAAAAAAGAAAATACAGTTAAAAAAAGTAAATGCATTACAAAACATGTTATAATTTTATACTCCTTGACTTCATATTAATAAACCTTGATATGATTGTATTTATTTCCAGTTCTGCACAAATATCATTTTCAATAGCAATTAATGCCAAATTAACAAGCCGTTTTTGTGACATAGTTGTTCTCAAGTAAGTTTTAATTAATTTTAACTTAGAAAAAGAGCGCTCACCGCTTGCAACACTAACAGGTAATGTTAATAATATTCTTAAAGCTATTGATAAGTTTGGCATAGATAAATTATTAGAAACTATAAAATTAAGTGTTTCGAAAGGGTTTTGAGAATTTAAAAAATCCTTTTGAAAAATATCTCGAAAAGCACATAATTCGTCGAATAAATCTGTAGCATTAATATCTTTACTGTTATCAAATTTCAAAATATTTTCTAAATCTTTGCATTTTGCTTGTAACGTCGGAAGAGCTAATTTCTGATATTTTATATAGAAAATTGAAATTATTATAACATGCTTCGAGGAGTTCAAAGCGTTCTGTTAAAGAATTAATCGCTACATCTAAAAGTGTAAAAAACATGTTTATTTTAAATTTTTCTTCAGGTATTTGAGGTGTTTCGTCCTGATGCTCGTAATCAAATTGACGAGTTTTTTTCCGTTGTCGAACTTCTTTGGCAGTTTTAAATTCTTTCTCTCCATCAACCTCTTTGCTAAGTTCATCTGCAATTTTGAGAATGTTTTTGAAATTTGAATCTGATCGATATTCTCGTAAAAATTTATTTAGATTTGCGATCGATTCTAAAGCAAGTGAAGCATTCATATTTACATTTTGGAGCATTTTACTGACAGGATTTATTCTATTTAATATATCATGCCAAATTATTAAAGAACAAATAAATTTGTAATCCTTAAGGTTAGTGCAGAGTGATTGAGCTTCATGTTGAATTTCTCTATTAAAAGATTCGTTGTTCATTATTTCATAGAGTGCATCATAAATTTCACCCAACTGATACCGTAGAGGCCGGATTGCATCAATTCTGCTTTCCCATCGTGTTTCTGATGGTTGTTTTAGAGTTAAAGTTTTAATAAATTTTAAAAGGATTGACCACCGCTTATAAGATGATGAAAAAAAATTGTATATTTTTTGAACAATTGCAAAAAAACCAATTGTATCTACATTGACTTTGGCGGCATCGTTTATGATTAAGTTTAAAGAATGAGCAGCACATGGTACGTAAAATGCACGAGGTTTTTGGTTAAAATCAAATTTTGAAGTCCAGACTTTTTGCCTTTCATGTTGGCCCCATTATCATACCCTTGACCACGCATGTCTTCAATGGGAATCTTCCATTTTTCCAGTTGTTCAATTATTGTTGTACATAAACCTCGTCCAGTGGAATCTGTTATATCTATGAAACCTAAAAAGTTTTCTCTAATTTTAACCGTTCCATTATTACAAAAAACGAAGCGAATAATTATGGTCATTTGTTCAGTTTTACTTGCATCTGGTGTACAATCTAAAATAATAGAATAATATTTGGATTTCTTTATCGATAATAAAATTGTTTCCCTAATTGCTGTACTTAAAATTTCCAATAATTCATTTTGGCTATCTTTGCTCAAATAATGTACTCTATTGTTTTGATCTAGGGCCCTCTCAACATGATTTTCCATAACGGGATCAAACTTCGCAAATAATTCAATTAATTTTAAAAATTTCCGTTATTTTTTCGTATAATTTATCAGATGATCCGCGAAATGCTAAATTTTGACTACCAAGGAATTTGATAATTTCAATCAGCCGTTCCAAAACACTCCTCCAATGTTTCTTTTCCATTTCATATAAATTTTGAGATTGACAATCAATAGTAATTTTGTTTTTTAATCTTTTCTCAAGTTCATTCCAATTCAATAAACTTTTCATGTGAGCCATACTAGTTTCATGTCTGTGTAAAGTTGTACTTAAATTTCTCCAATTATTGTATCCTTCTATGAGGCTAGATTCAGTAGATCCAAAAAGTTTGCAACAAAAGCAAAACACAGAGTTCAAAATTTCGGAATAAATAAGCCATTTTCGAAAAACTACTTCTCCGTTTTCCATTTTTCTATTATAATATACATCAGAAAATTTACGGCCATGTACATCGTTCGGATATATAATATCTTTCTTTTGAACAGGCCCCATTTCTACTAAAATAACATGTAGTTTGTCATCGATTTTATTCCATTCAGCTGGATCTTCTAAATTTGTACACATTTGATATGATATTGGCACAATGACTTTGTTGTCACTTAACTGTTTCTTACTAAAATCTTGTTCAATATTTTCAACAGTTCCCTGTGAACTAGATGATGTGCACGGTTCTGGTTCTTGTTGAGTATAAGCTATTTCAGAAGCAGTTGATATTTTAAGATATTTATTAAGTGATCCACTTTGTTTTTTAATGTTTGCTATTTTTTCAGCTTGGCGTTTACGATTTTGTGCACCGGATAGTTTTTTCTTAGTTTTTGATTCCATATTACTTTTACTCATGAACGCCACTTTAAAATAATTTTCAAATGTAATAAATAAATAAATACGGACTCTAATTTATATATTTACATCATGTATCTTAATACTTAAGATTATATATCGCTAATTTAGATGTCCAACACAAATTACTTCTTGCGCTAAAATACAAAACTCTATACGCGGAGGGGAAGAAGTTGTTTAACTTGTTTACCTAAAAAAGGCAGCTAATAAATTGGAAATATTCAGCCATTGACATTAAAAATGGTCAGGTTTTAAAATAACTCAAGTGTCCAGCTTTTTACGCTTGATTGAACATTTTAGTTTTACCATTGGCAAGATTTTCTTTTCTTATCATATATTTTTCTAATTAACACAGGTGGCCTGCCAGGCCTGATTTGCGATTTCAATAGAAAATTTCCTGGGATTATAATTATTGTTTACAAGTTCTTACTAAGATTTTAAAATTTGCCATAAACATCATAAGCAAACGTATGTAATTAATTTGCAAACCTAATTAGTATGCAGAAAAAATAGACTTTTGACAACGATTAAAATATATAAAATAAAAAGTAAACTGAAAATTATATTAAGTTTACTGGAATTATACCTATAATATATATTACATACACGTTCGAATATTTATATCAAATTATTATTTAAATAAAAAATTAGAAAATGTTTTATTTTGCAATATTATAATCGTTTCTTACGATTTCAAAATTATGTACATGATCTAATATATATATAAGCATATACATACATAAGTTCTAATTTATAATACTTTTAGTGTGTGTTTATTTATATATTTGCTAGCAGAAAGTTACTTATAGTTTACTATAAGCAGTACTATATATATATAAACATTACAATATGAAATTTGTAATATAATAAACTTTATGTTTAGTTTATTGTTCATGATAAATAATAGATTTGATTGTTTTATATTTTTAATATTAAGCAGAGCTTGTGTGCAGGCCTGCTTGTGTGTGTCATTTAATAAGATATAATATGACTTCATATGATTTTCAATAATCTACTCTCAATAATTTTTGTTGGCGCCTCCTTCTGCCAGCGCCCGCATGCCTAGCATGCGTTGCATGCCCGCTTCCGCCGGCCCTGATCTTAATAAGATCCACGAAAGCTCCAACCATTTCAATCTCTTAATAAGATTCACTAAAGCACCATCCAGTCCGATCTCTTACTAAGATTCACTAAAGCTCCACCCATTCCCAAATTTACTACAATCAAATAAAAACAATCTCATAATTTAAACCTCACGTGCACTGGGTTTATATCGAATTAAACTTAAAACTAAAAAAAAAAAAGTCATTTACATTTTTTTCTTCTTTCTTAAAAGTGTAAAATAACAAAAAAAAAAAAACTATATTGAGAAAACAACTCACTGTTTTATGATAATTTTTTATACGTTATATGAAGATTTCAATTTATTATTATTATGATTTTTATTGGAAGGGTGGCAATATAAACCTGGGTGTCATAAATTCATAGAACGGACCTACTGATAGTGGGCAGTTTCATTGCTTTGGAATTAATTTCTGCACTCTAATTTAGGGAAACATCATTTAACAAAACAATCAGATACATATAGTCAGGACAGTGAGATATTGACAATAAGTAAGTATTCGACATTTTGCGTAATAAGCCATAAGATTGGAAGTGATAAGTTTTCCAGAGAGTGATTCATGGTAGTCCTCTCGTCTAGGGTTCTGTTATTATATAGCAAACTACTAATCTTTCTAGACCTAGTTGGAAATAAATTCAATTATATATTATATAAGATTATTGACATAAATTGTTTTAATCAATAGCTGCTGATCTTGGTTTAATTCAATACTGGCAAATATTATTTCGCCTTGTTAAGTAATATAAACACAATAAAAGATGTTCACAAATTCCAAAAATGATTTAAAGTTATTAAATATCAAAAACATTTTTAAATTTTATTTTATGACATTAAAATTAAACAATTTATACTTTCAACATAACAACGATACTTTACCATTATATTAAAAATATTAAGATTTTATTTTCTAATTAATTCTTTTTATCAACTTTGCTAAATGACCACTTTATTTCTCCACATAAAAAAAAAAAAAAACCACCTAAATTTCTATATGTTCATAATTCATCAATCTCAACTACTAGACATGCACAAGTATCAAATTCGGCCATCTCGGTTAAGAATTAAATATGAAGATGTTTAAAACCAAAGAAATTTAATAAGTATCGCTTTGATTTTTACAAGTTATTAATGTTGCCAATAAGTTACATGTAGATCAATATGATAAATTGAGCATATCATGTGGAAACTAAAGTATCAAGATTACATTTATCTCTTTTATATTTAGAAAAAAAAATTATTAATCTAATATCCTACACAGAGCAGTTGATTAAGATATTTTACCAATGCCAATAAAACAATCTGTCTCTGATCGCTTTTTTTATGGTTGTATTTCTTTCCAACTTGATTCATTAATATTTCCAATAATTAAAAGAATTTAAATAGCTAAATTATTATAACTACA
Source organism: Epiperipatus broadwayi (assembly GCA_028023455.1). Lineage (NCBI taxonomy): Eukaryota > Metazoa > Onychophora > Udeonychophora > Euonychophora > Peripatidae > Epiperipatus > Epiperipatus broadwayi. Next base: position 1,591,613 of record JAQFVV010000074.1, on the reverse strand, counting down.
AAATTTATTCAGCTTGAGAGATCTTAATTGTACCCAATCTACTATTGTTATGGTTAACAAACATCACATGATCACCATTTTTTATGCTTGCTCTTAACTGTTATTAAAACAGGCAAAGACACTAAAATGTATAGGTACTGAACTGAGATCAGACCTATATGACTATATAAGCTGATGAGCTTGGATTGAAAATATTTTAGGGTTTTCAATTTAAGTCTCATAGTTTTGTAGTTGAGATAAAAGATGGCTGCTGGAGAGTTGCATTAGATCCTAAGATCTAGGTGCAGTGCTCTCAGATCCAAGGCTCCTCACTGATGAAGGGCCCACAAGCCAGAAACTAGTCTGGGGATATTGGATGAGTAGGCACTAGATGGGAGTTTTATGCACAAGGCTTCTGGCATCCATTGATTATTCTGGTTTGCACTGAGTGGCAATATGTATAGAGAGTTTTGCCTGTTTTAATAACAGTTAAGAGCAAGCATAAGAAATGGTGATCATGTGATGTTTATTGACTTAAAACCAATCCTGCCTAAGAAGATAGTGGTAGCTATGGCTATTAAAAAACCAAAGACACCAAAATGTATAGGTACAGAACTGAGTTCAGACCTATATCACTATATAAGCTGAGCTTGGATTAAAAATATTATAGTGTTTCAATTTTAAGTCTCATAGTTAAGTAAAGATAAAAGGTGGCTGCTGGAAGGTTGCATTAGATCCCAAGATCTAAATGCAGTGCTCTCAGATCCAAGGCTCCTCACTGATGAAGGCCACATGAGTAGACACTAGATGGGGATTTTATGCACAAGCCTTCTGGCATCCAGTGATTACTCTGGCTTGCACTGAGTGGCAATACATATATAGAGTTTTGCCTGTTTTATTGCTAGTTGTTTATAGTTACTGTAAAACAAGCTCCTCTCAAATAATCAGAGATCATTTTCTTTATTTGATATAAAATTTTTGCTCATTAGATTAGCAGACTATTTTTACTTCTTCATAAATATTCCATTAATACTTAATCATATCCCGAATAATGGAAAAAAATCTTGTAAACTATCTTTAAAATGTTTATATATTTTCTATTAATAAGCATTTACATATGTACGCAAACACACATATATAACTGAAATGTTATCCGGGTACATTCGTGTATAATTTATTGTAATAAAAATATACGAACACTTTGACCAGTTAATACTGGTCATCAACTGGTTAACAAATATTATGAAAATAATTGTAGAGGTGCTGTAAATATTGATGTATAATAAAAATGAATGTTCTATTAATTAAAAAAAAAAAAAAACAGAAATAATAAAACCCGGAAATTGTTTTTAAAAAAAATTCTAAATAGAAGATAATTTGCATATATCACCACGTTTGTTAATACAATCTGACCGTTTAGATTTCAACAGCTTTTCTGATCTGACATTGCTGGAGATTGCCACATCCAGATAATATTCTCGTTAGAAAAATCAATACATCTATAGCATGAAGATAGTGCTGATGAGTGCTTCTTAACTGCATTAATATTTTCATCACTTCTAGCCTTGATGTGAAAATTGCTCATATCTATACAAGAAACTATACAAATGCTACTTGAAAGTTTATGAACTTTCAAGAGTCTTGGACTGGGATAAGTACTATTAATTTTTTGATAAGTAATACATGCTGTCTTTATATTGCAATATTTTAGAATACATCTAATATTGTCTGTAGTTCCTTTTATATAAGAAATGCAAACTCTAATAATTGTTTCTTCTTTTTGCTTATTTAGGGCTTGAATTAAGGCTCTGTGCATTTTTTTTAATATTATTGCCATTAGCTAATAAGACATTGCTTAGATGATTTATTTCATCACCTAGATTTTATTTATCGGAAAGGTTAATTGCTCTAGTAAAGTTTTTGCTACAGAGAAGAATGGAGTTAGATGATGATGTGATGAAAATTGTAGATATGTCAGTATATGTAGATTTTCTGAAAATTAAAAAATATAAAAGATTATTGTTTCTTGGTGACAAGTACATCAAGAAAAGGAAGTTTATTTCTGTTTCCATTGTAAATTTAATATTAATGATGTGTATTGTTTACATGTGTGAAAAAATCATATAATTTGTCTTTATCATGTTGCCAGATGATAAATGTATTATCTATATATTTGAGTCAAATATACTTTTACTGCAATAAATTATACATGGATGTACCTGGATAACATTTCATTTATATCTGAAGAGCATAAAAATCTTCGTTTTAATATATATAATAGAACAAAGCAAAAAAAAAAAAAAATTCTAACAAATTTTGATGAAAAAATAAATTTATTTAAAATCAACATTTTATTAATCAGTTTATATACAATATTGTTAGATTTATATGTACACCTAATTATAATATGTTATATGTGATTACATACATATGAGTATAAAGTGAAAACAATTCATATATAGTAGTTATAAGATTTGAAATCATCTTTAAATATATATATAAGTACTGTGATACCTTACAAAGTAATATATTTACACAAACATTACTTCATCCTAGATGGAACTTCAGAGGATCTCCAACTAGACAATCGAGAAAATTTATATTAACCTAATATACATATAAATGCTTTTAAGATTATGCAGAATACATGTATATATCTTTAATTTAACAAAAATATATCACTTCACGTTTTTGTAATAATAAACCTTATTTATATATAAATAACTAAATTATTATTACATAAGTAATTGTTAAACTTCAGTTGCCTCCAGTATCATGTAAGATAACTGATATTCTGTTTACATAAATAAGATTCACTAGTTTCTGAATTGTGAATGAATAAGGAAATATTTCAGCTGAAGATGAAAGTCTCTGAAATTAAAAGCTTTAGTATGGAGCTGTATTTTAGGAATAGGCAATTAGGTAACATTTTAAAAAAAAAAATCTGTTCATTGCTGGTTAAATAGAGAATTGATTCTTGCTTTTTCATAAATGTAAACCAAATAAGTATTTATTGTGTATTATATTAAAACTAAGACATAGTATTATAAATGCATGACACAGTCAGTCAGTTACCACAATCACTTAATTGATCCAATTTGTCTGAGACTTTCTTTACCCTCCAGCAAAGAGCTGCTAATTATCCATTTATTATTAATACCTAGATATATGAGTTGACCAAGAGTCTTGAGCTCATGAAAATTTATGTTTCCTCTTACCTAATTTCATATCTCATAAATATATAATTTTTATACTTAAATCAATAATCTTTATCTCATTTGATTGAACATAAGCTTTAAATTGTGAAAAACTATGTTTTAATGAAAGGATATTCTCTGCAGTGTCAATTTTAAAGTTCAATAACTTTTAAATACAACTAATTGCTATCATTTATTTTATGTTATGATTGCACTTAATTAATTCAAAATATACTGGATTTAAAATTGATTTGTAGACAATGGTAAGCATGCTTCCATTAGATATTTATACAGTATATCATTAAAATTTACAATAATTCCTATTACAATATTATACAACTAAAAACACAATCATGAACATTATTAAGTTAATATTAAGTAAAACAAATTTACTTATTATATCAAGTCTTTCATAGAAAAAGTACTTAAAAAAATATTTTTTCTAATGATGAAACTTATAAATTTTGAAACCAATAAATAAACTCAATGATTTGACTTTTGCAACTGTTAGTAGTAATTTGATATTTAGTAAATATGATATAAAACAAGACAGACAGTTTATCAATGTGTTTACATGATATGTACACATACACAGATTTCATCTCACTATTTTCTAAAATGCTTAAATTTTTCATTGTATAAAATTCAAAATACATTCCATCTATAGTTAAAATTACTGCAGCGAACCTTCCAAACCATCAGTATCGAATCCATTGAGTAACATAGCATCTCTGGAATGTGTTTTATAATCATTTTTAGTATTAAAAAAAGAAAAAGAAAATGGTCCCAAAATATCAAATCATATAAGTACAAATGCCATAGTATTTCTGCATAGTATATATGAAAGTAAAAAAAAAAAATTGGGGAGGGGGAAGAGATAGATTTTGACAAAAAACAACATTGAGCATGAGTAGCCAATGTGTCCTTTTATCTTGTTTGTAATATACAAATCTAAATAATAATAGTATTATAGATAAAAGTTTTCGGGTGTCCAAACATTTTTTAGATTGAGAGAAGTTATAGAAAGGAACAATGAATATGAGTTGCCATTATGCTTTGGATTTGTGGATTATGAAAAGGCATTTGATTCTATAAAGTATTTCTTCAATGATTAAAGCAGTGGATCATCAAGGTATAGACCCAGAATATTGTCATATTCTAAAGAATATTTATAAAAATGCAACAGCAACAATTATATTACATAATGATACTAGGAATATTTCTAAAACTTTTTACAGCAGTGCTGCAATAGGTATTTTGTAGATTAAAATGAAAAGCTAAAGAAGTAAAAGTAAATGGTGATTATTTAAGTCATTTAGATTTTGCAGATGATGAAATCATTTTTGCAAATAATGCTTTAGAGCTTTGTGAAATGTTGCAAGAGTTATCAGATGAAAATAAAAAAGGACTGAAGGCAATTGTTATTAGTGCTCAATGAATTTTCTCAAAAGATGAAAATAAAGGTTGATTATGAGTTAGAAAAAGTTAACAACTACAAATACCTTGGTCAGATTATTAATACAGATGAAAACATAATGAATGAAATTAATTATAAAATTAAACTTGGTTGGAGTTTGGTAGAAATAACTTAATATTAAAAGGAAATATGCCTACGTGCTTGAAAAGGAAGATTTTTAACAAATGTGTTTTACTAGTTCTTACTTATGGATCTGATACTTGGGCACTTAGTAGAAGAACAATATAGAGACATCAGACCATTCCCCAAATAATATGGAGAAATGCATGTTAGAAGTAACAAGAAGGGACTGAAAATGGAAAATATGGGTAAGAGAACAAACAGATATTACTGACATTGATGAAAGAATTAAAAGACTGAAGTGGAATTGGGCTGGACATATTACTAGAAGAGATAGTAATAGATGGACAATTGAAATATTAATCTGGATTCCAAGAGATTGTAAAAGAACCAGAAAGGATCACATGTGAGATGGATGGATGAAATAAGAAAATGTGCAGGGGTGATGTGGAGAAGAGAGGCTAGAGATCGGAGATGGATTGAACTTGGAGACCTTCAGCTTGCAGTGAATTGATAATGGCCGACGATGATGACATGAAAACATATTTCTATATCAAAAAAGTAATTTTCTAACACATACTTTATTCATTTAATTATCCTGACTTGTGAACTAAATATTATTATATTATTCTCAAATTAAAAATTATTAAATTATGGAAAAAAAAAAAAAGTAAAATGAAATCTAATATTGAACTAAGTTCTTATGTACATATATATATGAACGTAGATGGGTGTGTTACTGTAATTTAAACTATAAATATTAAACTTCCGAACTAAATATTATTATATTATTCTCAAATTAAAAATTATTAAATTATGAAAAAAAAAAAAGTCAAATGAAATCTAATATTGAACTAAACCTCCAAAAGACCACTTAAAATCTGTAATATTTCAGGCAAATTTAACATATATTAAACCAATTATTAACAATTAACTTTGCAACCCATCTTTTCTAAGATAATTTTGAATTTACAAAAGCTTTTTCTTTAAAAAAAAAAAAGTCATTTTTAAATCGTTAAAACCAATCAAAATAGTTGCCATACAACCACATGACCAAATGGTTGGTGCCAAAATCTGTTCTACCATATTTCCAGCTTTAGTTAAAAAAAAACAAAAAACATATACCAGCATCCTCAAGAACAATTTCCATGTTAGCAATAGCAAAGATATTTCAAGTCCATTAAGCCAATATGAAGTTTCAAAACAATCAATGCAAACATTTAAAACTTAAACTTAAAAACAAACGATAGTAATCCCCCTCCACCATGGTGTTTATGCCTGCCATACTGATAGCAATTTGCAAACATTTAATATTCCCATGCCACAGGGAATACTTTGCATTATTTAAGATATTTAGTGCAATAGTGAAACAAGTCTTAATGTTGAAAAATGAATAGGTAATGAAGTAGTTAAGATTGGGATAACCTTTTTTTTTTTTTCAGAAGAGTTTTTACAACTTTATATTATTATCTCAAAAAAAAAAAAGGTGGAACAAATTTGAACAGAAAAAAATTTTGAACTTCAAAATTTTCTCAAACCATTCAAAAATAATCTAAACATATGATAATAATTATGCATACAAAAACATTCACCCATGCATTATGCATAAACATAATGTATAGACATAATCATTACCATTTTCAAACATTTTTGATCCAAGGCAGAAGATAGACTCTCCATATTTAATCCAATTTCTTCTATTTATAGCTTCTCTTTATTCATGTATATATTTCATACATAATTTCTTTCCACGTCTTTTACAATTTACTGGGACCCAGTTTTAAGATTTTAACTGTTCATCTATTATCATCTCTTCTAACAATTTGTTCAATCTAGTTCCATTTCAGTCTATTAATTATTCCAATGATGTTAATGATACTTGTTTATTTTCTCACCCAAATATTTCACTTTAGACTCCTTGTTATTCCCAACATTCATCTCTTCATATTTCATTAAATTGTTTGAAGTTTCTGAATTGCTCTTTGGTAAAGTGACCACATCTTAAATCACTGGAGCAATACATATATTAAAATTTTTCTTTTCAAACACATTGACATATTTCCTTTAAATATTAAATTATTTTTACCGAAAACACTACATTGAAGTTTAATTGTACGATTCATTTTCTTCATTATATTTTCATTTGTATTAATAATCTGAACAAGATATTTATAGAGCTATATAGAGTTTGGCCAAACTGAAAATATTTGATTGAGCAAAATAAATCTTAAAAGCCACTGGCTTGATTTTCTTTTCTAATATTTACAATGTTTGAAATATAAGAATGATTGATCATAATTTCAGAAAAAAAAAAAAAAAAGATTGTAATCCATGAATAGGAGAGAAATAATTAAAACTAAAGATTGTCATAAAATTAAGTAATTAATATTACAGATATATTTGGATATTATTAATCCACATCTACAGATCTAAATGAAATAATTTCTAATCTAATGGAAGAATGAATCATAATCAATTGAATATTTATAGAGAAATGATTGTTGTTAGTATTTGCAAAAGAATATGCACCTGCATGTTAAATTTATATTATATATATATCAATAAATGCAAAATAATTGTGTGTAGCATTTGGGAAGCTGCATAGGGCATATTTCAAATAAAAAAACTTGATTGATCGAAACAGCTTATTAAATGTTTGAAATGTATATATATGTAGGACAATTGTATTTTTATATTGGACTATTTCCATCATCTAATATATGTATTGAATGTCTTTAGAAAAATTTAACTTTATTTAAATATTCCAAATACATTCAACTGTTAATAATAGCACATCAAACAGGTTAGTATATGCATGTTTCAAGAGGTATCAGTCTCCCCTCTTCTCCAGATGTTTCTGGCCTGACCAGAGACCATACTAACATGGGATTCAAACCTGGATCCTTAAATTCTTAAGTTTGAATTTTAAGTAATGCTCTAACCAACTGAGCCATCCTGCCAAAGGCAACAGTCTATAATAATTTCATATACTTATCTATAAGGTTCCTCCTGATTTCTCCACCTTTTCCTAAGAGCAAAGTTGATTAGTGGTTTCCATACATTATGTATAGTCATACTGGTTTGGCTTATGGGATTTTTTGCCATTGACATGTGAGCAGCTTCTTTAAATTTTCTTCTTTGTACCTTTTCTTCTCTACCCAATATTTTTGTATTTTCCCAATTGAACATATGTTCACTGGCACATACATGTTCTGCTACCTTAAACACATCTGTTTTCTCTCTTCTAATTATCAGTTTGTGTTCTTGCAAGTTAAATTTTTCTAGACATTCAATACATATATTAGATGATGGAAATCGTCCAATATAAAAATACAACTAGAACACCATCATCACAAACCTTCAGGAAAATTTAAGACAATAATTTAAAATTATAGAATGAGGCAATTAAATTTTGCAGCATTTATTGATTCATCGTATTTAAACTGAGATTACATAAACCAAGAATAATGCTTAAATTTCATTAGTATAAATAAAAAATGTATTACAAAAACATTCACAGTTTTTGCAGAAAAAATATTATTAGTATGGATTATTACATATTTATTGGTATTAATTCTGTTATTTATTAAACAGAACTAGAATTTAAATAAAATATAAGTAAAATAATTATAATTTGATTTCTTTAATTTAGTTGCCGATTGCAAAATATTAAAGAACGTTTAAACTTAAATAAATAAATCATTGAAAAAAAATGTTTTCAATTAAACATAGTTTAAAGAAACATCGACACATCTATATATTGATTAATGGAACTGAGCTTATAAATTACTTTATATGGAAAGGAATTCCTAAAACATTAAATTAATTGTAAAACCTTACAGATACGGAAATAAATTCCTAAGATTAATTAATATTATAGAATTTATAAACTTACCATATATGAAAAGACCTAATAGAGTAATTAATTGTATAATTAAAAAGATAAGGAATTTCATTGCATGACAACAAATTAAATAATACAAACTGATTAAAGCCATAGAATTTACTCCAGAAAAGTTAAGAAAAACAAAAGAAAAAATGATATAAATAGTTAGAGAAAAAGGACTGCTGGATTTTTCTGTGGTTACTGCTACTGTTAGTGTGTCTGCAAGTTGAAGATTAGTAGATCATTATCAGAGGATTTCTTTTCCCAGGATCTCGGCACTTGTAGGTCACTAAGCCAACTAGTGCTTTTAACAGACCATCTCAGTCTTATTATTATTTTGAAATGCCTCAAGAAGCTCATCGAGGATTGTATTATAAAGCCTATAGATGGTGGTGAAGGTAAAGTTAATTAATAGCTTTTCCTTAATTGTATAAACATTATTCGCTATTCAATAATTAACCAGTGAATTAAGCTCGCTCAAATGCAGACTTTATATTAATTTAAAGATCAGTATAGTAATTATTTTTCCAAATTGTTAATAAATTACTATTGCTAAATATATGTGCTGTAATTCTATCAAGTTTTAGTGTATATTTGTCTGTTTGTTGGTTGCCCAGTCATAGTTGGGGACACAGCAAATTATTGACACAGTTGCATTGAACCTGTCAGTGGCAGATTAAAAAGCCAAATTATTGGCAGTTGTCATTGTTTGAACTTAGGGAAATAGGAAAGAGTTTAAGCCATTAGTAAGCTTGGGTCATTTTGGTTTTCGAACTTAGGTAGAAAAATACAGAATTATAGTCTAATTAAAGTTAGTTATTAGTCAAGAGTGCTTTTGGGCAGAATAGTATACATGAATTCGAGGTTAGCAACGCATCGGAATGGCCGTTGTATATTATACAGTTACAAAACTTTTTTACCGTGAATAACATTGAAGGTAATAAAAGGAAAGTAGTTGCACTCATGTTTTGAGGATATTAAAATAATAGAAGTCATAAATAGATTGTTTCAGATACCTATTACTGAGAAAGTAAATTATGAGTATCTAATAGAGAATTAAGTGATCATTTCAGCCCTTGTCTATCATGACACATAGCTCGTTTAACCTTGCGAAGAAGAAAGCAGCTAGTGGGTGAGAAAATTAAAGAGTATAATACAGCTCTTAGGGAATTGATCAAAGATTGCAGGTAAGGTGAGTTCATGGATGAAATACTCATGGACCAGTTACTATGGGAATGTCTGATGATATGCTCAGACAACACTTTCTCACTGAACCTGATATTACATAAGAGATGGCCATTAAGAAAGGCATCACGTATGACTTAACACTTGTACAGGCTCAGGTGTTTAGCACTAAGAGGGATGAAAACCCTACATGTGCATTTAAAACAAAGCAGGAAAAATCCATGCTGCTGAAAGCTGAAAAAAAGTAAGAATATTAGCATATGTTTTTGTTGCAGTAAAAGAGGCCACATATCAAAAAGAATGTAGATGGCATGAAGAGTCATGTTTTAAATACAGACAAAAGGGGCATTTAGCATATATTTTCAAACAGGAAGGTAAGTGAAAAGGCAAAAATAAATCACCTATGCAAGGAAATAGGAGAAGTTACCATACAATTAAAAACAATGGGCATCCAAGTTATAAATCAGTTTAAGATGAAGCTGCGACTTTTCGGCAAAGAACTGTTAATGGAGATAAATAGTGGGTCAAGTATTTCTCTGATGTCACTATCAGACTGGATGTTGCTGTCATTTGGTAAGGTGGAAAATAAATTGGAGAAAATGAACATTAGAATGTGTGATGTAAATGGAAATGTGCTAAGATTAGTAGGCCCCAAGACAGAACCATCAACTATTGCAGTAAAAAATAAATTTACTACTATACATTGTAAAAGGGAAGATTAACCCTATCCTTGGTAGTGGTTTCATGAACTAGGAATCCAAATTAAAATTATTAAAAAAATCCCCCTTGATCGAGAAATGACACACAAAAAGCCAGATTTCTTTAATAAAGAGTTGCGAGAAAATGTGCAAAGGTTCATCTATAAAACAAGTAAATTTCCTTTCGTTCAAAAACTGTAGAAATAATAGGTAGTGCCGACAAAAGGTATTGTAACTCTGTAAAGGATGGGTTATACCACCTGCATCGGCAATAAGAAGACTGCTGCTGAGAAGAATTGAAACATTTCAAAGAAATATTACAGTTTTAAAAAAAGAACTAGAAACTTATGGTAGTTGTAATTTATAAACTAAGAACAAAATCCATGCAAGAAGAAATTATTAGTAAAATACATGTAGCTAGCTGAAAAAATACAAATAACGAACCACAGAATAGAAACAATATATACATAATAGTCAACAAAGTTTGGGTTAGAGACATAATCCGGAAAAAACGGGTTAAAGGACAAATTGCGAAAATGCTATCAAAAACAATAACAATCATCCAAGAGTCCAGAATGAGACAGCATATAGAAGATATGTAAATTGTGTCCGTCAGCAATTTGAAGAAGATTGGCAAATTATAGTGCCCATGCCAAAAGATGAAAATCAAAAAAGACAACACATAGCAAAACCAACACTCTAGATCAAGGATGAAGAGGAAAAACCAGAAAGCTGCGACATGGAAACTCGGAACAGGAACTAGAATCAACATCGAATCCGAGTGGATTAACAATTAGATCACCCAGACCCAGAAATCAGATATGAAGACCAGCCAGATTCAAGAACTACATTTAAGCATAAACTATTTTCTGGAATAAGGGGAGGAGTGCAAAATATTAAAGAATGTTTAAACTTAAATAAATAAATCATTGAAAAGAAATATTTTCAATTAAATATAGTTTAAAGAAACATAGATGCATCTATATATTGATTAATGGAACCGAGCTTATAAACGACCTTATATGGAAAGAAATTTCTAAAACATTAAATTAATTATAAAACCTTACAGATACAAAAATAAATTCCTAAGATTAATTAATATTATAGACCTTATAAACTTACAATATATGGAAATAAATCCCTAAGAGAGTAACTAATTGTATAATTAAAAAGCTAAAAAATTTTGTTGTATGATAACAAACTAAATAATACAAACTGATTAAAGTCAAAGAATTTACTCCAGAAAAGATAAGAAAAACAAGAGATGATATAACTAGTTAGCAAAAAAGGACTGATAGCTTTTTCTGTGGTAACTGCTATTGTTAGTGCATCCACGAATTGAAGTGCAGTAAATCATCATCAGAGGATTTATTTTCCCAGGATCTCAGTTCCTATAGGTCACTAAGCCAACTAGTGCTTTTAACAGACCGTCTCAATCTTATTATTATTTTGAAATGCCTCAAGAGGCTCATCAAGGTGTGTGTTATAAAGTCTATAGACGGTAGTGAAGGTAAAGTTAATTAATAGCTTTTCCTTAATTGTAGAAACAGTATTCACTATTCAATAATTAACCAGTGAATTAAGCTCGCTCAAATGCAGACTTTATATGCCCAGTCATAGTTGGGGTATAGCGCCAATGAATAATTTTAATATTATTGCTGACAGAAATGATCAATTATGATTTAAAAATAAAAATATTTGTTATTCTTACAATCCTCAAAAGCTGTAAACTGATGAATCTAATATGCCTTAAATATGAATTTAAATATGCACATGGTATTAAGATAAAATTATTCTATCATGCTACCATTTTTTAAAATAGTTTTAGCATTTCCTTAAATTAAAAAAATTAAATTAAGAAATAAAGAGATCAAAATATATTTTTGTATAAATAATGAAATACACTTAAGGTTGACTGATAATATTTCAGTGAAATCTATATCATGTGTAGTTAAGTGCAATGGTCAAGTAAACTTGTGAATTAAGGATTCCTATTTCTAAAACTCAATCCACACTTTTGGCACATAAACATCACATCTTGAATTACTAATCATATGATTATTTTTACTGAAAAATAACTATTTATTTTTTAATGATTTACAAAAAGTTTATGCTTTTTATTTTTTAGATGTTAGTTAAAAATAATAAAAAACAAAATCAGTCCCTTTTATTTTTGAATAATTTTTAAAAATTTTAAAACCTGACATTTTAAAATTCAAAAACAGCATAGGTTTACTTTTGATAATATCATTATGTGAAAGTATATAAAATAGTATTAATTTACTATCCCTTAGATTTTGTGACTTGAGGTATGAACATCCTTTGCATCATAAATTGGCATGATACTGTTTTAAAACTGAAAAAAATTATTTATGGAATGACTCTTAATATTATGATCTGCCTTGTGTCTGCAACAGAAATACAAATACATTTCCTCTTTTCCAATTTATCCTTTTCTCAAAATAAATATATGAATTATTATAATTAGTTGGTACAAGTAATACAAAAAAATTTAAAACTTATGAAAATTTAGATAATTAATATCATTCAAGTGACACTTTGTTTGATGCAAATTGTTATATCTGTAGATCGTTGCCAATAAAAGTAATTTAGAAGTAAAATCATGGGAAAATAAAAGTTATTATTCTAAGCATAGAAAAGTATGTGCGCACATAAATAAATAGAAAAAATTGAAAGGGATATAATAATTATCTAAAAACGAGTGTTAAATTATTGCAGAAGAAAGCATAGTTAAATGAAGTGAGAAGGAAAAGACTAAAATTGTGTAAACTGTAAATAAACTTATGATTTAAACAGAATAATGTTAAATCAAATTATAGAAACAAAATCCAAGATGGAAGTAATGACTAATAAAAAGATTATGAATTCCTGAGGTGATAAGAAACCTAGATTAATTAAAATAACTTTTAATTAATAGACAATGGAATGTGCGAGACTAAAACGCAGTTTGGAAGGAGAAAGTGATTCATTCTTTTCCTGAGAGACGAAGTGAGTGCAAGGACTTTGTGAAATTACATTCACTCAGGAATATCGGATGCCACCCAGCCAACTCGGGGCTGAAGGTTAAAAGTACTGACTAGGGTAATGTACAACCCACCACGGGTTTATTTTTATTTCGTAAGCCTCCGGGTTTTGTAATAATATTATTGTGGGAAATCAGTAATATGTGTATTATTTAATAAACTAATTATAGATCTGTAAAATATACTAAAATTTATGTCAAATATATCTAACATTTGTTTTAAGTATTATTTGTCGTGTTTTTATTATTTTGTAAAGACATAACAAAAGTGGCGCAGTCAGTGTTCGAACTTTTGTAGATAGATTAATGAATAGTCGGTAATAAAAAGTTTTTTTTTCTTCAAGTAGCGAAAAAAAAAAAATGTTGATAGGGCAAGCTAGCATAGCAGAATTCAACATAGGTTGTCTGCAGGAATGGCCGTATTATGTAATGCAGTTGCAAAATTTTTTCAAATTGAATTGAATTTGTGAAAATGAAAAGAAAGTGGCCACATTTTTCTGTCTATCAGGGAGAAAGGTTATTGAAATAGGCAAATAAACTTTTTCAGGGACAAATAACAGATTTAATTAGTTACAACGAGTTAGTAAATAAGTTAACAGAATATTTCAGCCCTAAGCCATCATTATATGTAGCCAGACTAAACTTACGAAAACAGGAGAGAAACGAATCCATTAAAGAGTATGATATCGCTCTATGTCAGCTAGCTAAAAATTGCCGTTATGGCAATTTTGTAGACCAGATCTTAATAGATCAACTACTTTGGGGAATTTGCGATGAGAGATTAAGACAGTCTTTATTGTCAGAAGTAAAATTAATGTATGATAATGCAATCCAAAAGGGAATTGTATACGAATCCGTAATAGACCAAGTAAGAGAATTTTCTAAAAAAGAAGAAAATAGTAGAATAGAGATTTATAAAATAAACAAATATGAAAAAAAAGATTTTAAAACTGATAATAAGTTTCTAGTTGAATGTTTTGCTTGCAGTAAAAAAGGCCATTTGGCAGAAGAATGTAGATTTAGAAAAGAACAATGTTATAATTGCGGTGGGAAGAGCCACATAGCAAAAGTATGTAAAAAAAACTCAGAAAAAAATGAGTAGTAGAAAAGAATTTAAAATTAAAAAAAAATAGTATTAAAAATAATAATGAAAGAATAACCAAGATCAGTTGTTTTTACAAATTTTAATGTTTCAGAAGAAAATTAAAATGGAAATAGATAGTGGGTCCGGGATTTCGTTAATTTCTAAAACGTTGTGAAATGAAATAGTTATAGATAATCCTGGGATAGAATTACAAAAAGTATCGTTAAAAATTAAAGATGTAAATGGAAATCCCATTAAAATAGTAGGGAAAGTTAATGCAAAAATAACTCATACCAAAAGGAATTACGAACTTCCAGTATATGTAGTACAAAAAGATATTACTCCGTTAATAGATCGTGATTGGTTTGATAAGTTGGGAATAAAATTTTCAATAGTTAAAAAGATTTCAGTCGAGAATGAAATGTTAGTAAAATACCCAAAATTATTCACGGAGGAATTGGGGTTGATTGATACAAAACCGATTGAATTAAATCTAAGCGATAATGCAAAACTTTGTATTTGTAGACCCAGAAAAATACCTTTTGCGCAACGTAAAATGGCTGAGGAAAAAATTAATAAATTAGATGAAACGGGGGTTTTGTCACCGATAAAAGAGTCGGAGTGGGCTACACCAGTGGTAATTTTAAACAAACCAGACAGTAGAATTAGAATATGCGGAGATTATAGAACAACTGTGAATAAGTATTTAAATAAGGGTTCATATCTCATTCCCAATATTAGAGAAATATTAAGTAGCTTATCGAGTGCAAAATATTTTGCAAAGTTAGATTTGAATGCAGCCTATCACCAAATAAGAGTTACTGAAAAGACAGCTCGTGTGTTAACATTGACAACCCAGTTTGGGCTTTTTAAATGTAACCGTTTACCATTCGGAATAACATCGGCTCCGAATATTTTCCAAGCAAAGTTAAATGGAATATTAAATGGTATTGAAGGTGTACACCCATATTACGATGACATTTTAATTGCAGAATCAACGTCGGGTAGATTAGCTGAAAAAATTAAAGTTGTCTGTAGAAAGCTATGTAATGCAGGGGTTAAACTTAACTTGAAAAAATGTGTATGGGAAATGCAAGAAATAAAGTTTCTGGGGCATTTAATTACTAACAAAGGTAAAAAACCTTTAACTGAAAAAATAAGTGCAGTTAAAAATGTAGAATCACCTAAGAGTGTTAAACAGCTGCAAGCTTTCTTAGGACTGATAAATTTTTTTGAACCTTTTTTAAAAAATAAAGCCATGATAGCAGCACCACTGTATGAGTTGTTGAGGAAAGGTCAAAAGTGGACATGGAATGAAAGGCACGAACAAGCATTTAAGGCAGTTAAACAATTATTAACATCAGATTCTTTTTTAGTGCATTTTGATCTAAATAAAGAAGTAGTATTAACGACCGACGCATCTCATTTCGGAATAGGAGCAGTATTAGCTCATAAAATTAATGGTTTAGAGAGACCCATAGCGTATGCATCGAGAACGTTGTCAAATGCTGAACGTAATTATAGCCAGCTAGATAAAGAAGCGCTAGCAATAATGTGGGCCGTGAAAAAATTTCATCAATATATTTATGGAAAAGATTTTACAATAATAACGGATCACAAGCCTTTAATAAGCATTATAGGGAAAGATTGCCCTATACCGGAACATTTAAGCCCGAGAATGACCAGATGGGTAAATATATTAAATAGTTATGATTTCATTTTAGAATTCAGAAAAGGTAAATGTATAGCACATGCAGATGCTTTATCCAGAGTACCGGAAAATAACAAGGAGAGTGAAATAGAAGTCGAAGTGAATTTCATCGATACATTAAATTCTAAAATGATAAATAGTAAAAACATTAAGGATTGGATGGAAAAGGAAGAAAGTTATAGAATATTATGTAAGTGGATTAAAAATGAATGGCCAGAAAAGAAACCGGAACAGTTATCAACCGCGTTCTGGATGAACGAGACAAACTATCAATCTGTAAAGGGTGTATAGTGATGAGAGATAGAATAGTGGTCTCTCCTGAAGGTAGAGGGAGAGTCTTAAAAATAATTCACCATGGACACCCAGGGATAGTGAGAGCAAAGGCTCTAGCCAGAAGTTATGTGTGGTGGCCAAAAATTAACGTAGATATTGAGAACTTTATAAATAAATGCGAGATATGCCAAGCAGAAAGGACCTTGCCAGTAAAACAATATGTGTCGTGGCCAAAGCCGTCGAGTCCATGGCAACGTATACATATAGACCATTTTGGACCTATAGAGGGAAAAACATATTTTATATTAATTGATGCAACTTCTAAATGGATAGAATGCCATCAAGCAAAATCTACAAGTAGTGAGGAAACAATAAACATACTAAAGGAAATATTTTTAACACACGGTTTCCCTGAGGCGATTGTGTCAGATAACGGACCAAGCTTTGTGAGTAACGAATTTAAACAGTGCATGGACTCATGGAATATAAAACATATATTGACACCGCCATATCACCCCAAGTCGAATGGTTTAGCCGAAAGAGCGGTGCGACAAGCAAAGCAATTTATTAAAAAGGGTACTAGTAGGGATACATAGAAGATTTTAAAAGAATTCATGTGGTATCAAAACATTACACCGTCAACAATGACAAGAAAATCTGCTGCGGAAATACTATTTGGGAAGAAAAATAAGAACTGGACTTGATTTCTTAAAACCAAAGAAATTCGAACATTGGGAACTAGAAGAAACAATAGAGAAATTTGGAATTGGAGATAACGTAATGTGCAGAGACATGTTAAGGAAAAAATGGATAAATGGTAAGATAGAGAAAAAATTATCAAAGCAAATTTACATAATTAAAGGTGAAGATAACCGAATCTACAGACGTCATAAAAATCATATTAGAAGATGGTATGAAAGTGAACAAAAGAGTTACGATTCGCAACAACAAATAGAGATAGCAGACGAACCTAAAGAGATAAAACAGAACGAGAGAAATACGGATATTAACGTACATGAGGAAATGGTTTTAGAAGAGACACGGGAAAACGATAACAGTTTTCCTCAAGAGGGAAAAAAATCACCGAGACCAGTGCGTTTTAAAAGAAAGCCAGCGTATTTGGAAGATTTTGTAACATCGGAAAAACAAAACTTCTAAAGTGGGGGAGGAGTGTTATATCTGTAGATCATTGCCGATAAAAGTACTTTAGAAGTAAAATCGTGGGAAAATAAAAGTTATTATTCTAAGCATAGAAAAGTATGTGCGCACATAAATAAATAGAAAGAATTGAAAGGGATATAATAGTTATCTAAAAACGAGTGTTAAATTATTGCAGAAGAAAACATAGTTAAATGAAGTGAGAAGGAAAAGACTAAAATTGAGTAAACTGTAAATAAACTTATGATTTAAACAGAATAATGTTAAATCAAATTATAAAAACAAAATCCAAGATGGAAGTAAAGACTAATAAAAGATTATGAATTCCTGAGATGATAAGAAACCTAGATTAATTAAAATAACTTTTAATTAATAGACAATGGAATGCGCGAGACTAAAATGCAGTTTGGAAGGAGAAAGTGATTCATTCTTTTCCTGAGAGCTGAAGTGAGTGCAACGCCACCCAGCCAACTCGGGGCTGAAGGTTAAAAGTACTGACTAGGGTAATGTACAACCCACCACAGGTTTATTTTTATTTCGTAAAGCCTCCGGGTTTTGTAATAATATTATTGAGGGAAATCAGTAATATGTGTATTATTTAATAGACTAATTATAGATCTGTAAAATATACTAAAATTTATGTCAAATATATCTAACATTTGTTTTAAGTATTATTTGTCATGTTTTTATTATTTTATAAAGACATAACACAAATATTATAAATTAGCTTGGAGCACTTATGTCATGAATTTAAAAAGGAACTTTATAATGTTAATCTTGATTTATAGTTGCAAAACTGGAATTCTATCAAACAATATAGTTAGTATAAATAACTTATAAAAGAATGAAAAGGAGACTGAAATTACAATAAAAAAATATATATAATTAAATATAGATTAATCAAAATGTTGTTTAATGAATTAGAGAACATTAGCTATGTCTCACAGATAATTATCTCTAAGAACAATACTGAATAAATTTTTAAAAATGAAGGAAGATATAAATTATTTACTTCATCAGCATTTTATTATTTTAAAATAATTATTAAAAATAAATGTAAAAATAACAGAAGAAAAAATATATATCAATAATCCTATTTATTTTTCTTAAATTATTTGATTATGAACCTGTAAAATAGAAGCATTTTGTAAATGGTGTCTAATAAAATTTCATTTTTTGTACAACTCTATATTCACATCAAATAAAAGTGCCTAGTGAACAAGACATTATGAGCAAGTATAATTATAAATAGAAGTTTGATATAATTTGCTATGAGTTTATGGAAGATTATTATAAATCAACCATATCTTTAATTATATATTTTATGCAGCAACAAAAATTTTATTTACTTCTATATCTATCTACCTTACCATAGCCTTAAAATAATTTAATTTAGCATCTTATATTTAGAACTGTGATATTTAAAACTATAACACCAAATAATAAAATTTTTATCAAGATACATATTAATTCAAAATTAATTTGCTAATACCAGGACATTGTTTTTAATACTGAATTCACTGATTTTAATATTAAAATTTGACAAGTCTAAAAAAAAAAAGATTATACTCTGTAATTACAAACTTAAAATTTATAAAAACACTAATTACCTTGATTAATATATGTAATTAATAGTAAGTTTTTTGATATATTATTTAAATTTTGTTATATCTTTTTGGTATCCATCTATCTGCCATATATATGAACAATCTGGATTCAAATCTGGACAAAGTTTTTTTCTTATGATCTAATCAGGTTTTAGAATTCTTCTGAGGTGGCCAACCCATAAACAGCTCGAAATGGATTTTATCTTAACAGCAAAACACAGAAAGATGCTTAAAGGAATCTTCATTACTTGACAATTCTGATAAGAAATGCCCCCAAAATTAAATTTTTTGTTATGAGATAAAGGGGGGGGGGGTGTCAAGGAGGCTATCTTATCTATCTATCAATAAATTTTTATGGAAAGTATTATTATTATTATTTTTATATTTAATTTTACTTCATTAAAAAATAAGTAAATAATTTAAAAATTTTACTTCAATTTTATCAATCTTTTAATTTATATATCAATCTAACAAAATGTGCAGAAGAGGAAGATACAAGTATAAATGTGTACACATAATAATAAAAAATTCTATTCCTACCAATCTAATTACATATAAAAATGAAATGGATATAAGTTATATTGCCATTGAAATAATCATTAAAAAAATTATGTTAATATATTACAAATATATATTTACAAAACAAATGTATATTCTCATTACAAAAAAAAAAACTATATTTGTTAAAATATTCAGTAGCAATCATAGTACGATTACACTTCTTTTTTTTTTAACTAATCATATTTGTTATAGTTTCTTGCTAATAGAATGAAACAGACTAAAACTGAATAACTACATGAGAATATCAAAATGATGAAATCATTTATAAGTATATGTGCATAAAAACATACTAACACATCTATGCATGAAGCTCATATTTAAACATACGACAAATATTAATAAGAACCAACTCAACAGTTATAAGTAAAATTATTTCCAGTTGTGAACATAGACTTGTACAGTTTTACATGTCACCCATACAATGAAAAGATTTTTTATTCTTTATAAGAAGTAATAAATTCACAATAAAATAATGAAACTAGTGAGATTTTGTGCCTGACAAAACAACTAAATTCATAGAAGATTCATTCAGAAAATATAAGTTTTGGGAGTTTACAGAATGTAGTGAGTAAACAGATTACTACCACCCATTATATTCTTTGAGTATACATGATATATTATACAATTTAATGTTTATAAAATTAAAGTGAAAATAAAAAGAAATTAATTTAGGGGCTGCTTCTCAACAATGGTCGATGTTCTTCTTGAGGGCCACTAAAAAAAAATAAAAGGCAACATTAAAATAATGTGAATAATTGTGAATCATTTGCAGCAACAGAAAAAAATATGTTAATCAAACTTTAGTTAAGTAACATATTATCAAATGTTTAATAAGGTTAAAAATAATTTTTAAAGGTTTATTAAAAAAATTTCAAAAACAACAGACAAATACATAAATTCATACATACATACATCTAGCAGCCAATTATAAATGAGCATGGCCATTCCAATTCCAAGGAAAGGAAAGAAAAAATGAGTTTTGCAATGACTATGCAAATCAATCCGTGAACCACAAATGCTTCCACATTCTGTTAACTTAATATTTTTAATGTTATCTTTTAATTTCTTCAGCAGCAAAGTTATTCTTTGTGAAATATTTTAACACTATATCTAATGGTAGCTTTCCAATATATTCTATTCTCTGTCACATCTTCTCAATGAAAACAATCATTATTACACTTCTTTAAAATGTCTTTAAAATACTCTTTATAATATAAATGGGGCATACTTCTCCCATAAAAACCATGCTCAAGTTCATAAAATACCCTTTTAGAAAATCTAGCATTACTCATTCATTTTATATGTCCAATCTAACAAAGTCGCGACTTTACAATAATAAACTCTTTAAAATCACAAACAGCAAGTTGAAAAACCTAATTATTCGTTTTTATGATTATGCCATTGTAGCTTTAAAAATTTATAAAGCATCCTTGAATGAAACTTTTCTAATGCCTTTGTATTGGCTCCAAGTTTTATTCCATACAATAAATTACATAAAATAACAGCTATATATTGTAACGATATGGAAAAATGGAGTGAACCTGGAGTTGTAGCACTCATCATTATCAACCCCACTCAATACATCCAATTTAAATATTAAAAAAATGAATGAACATGAAATGAATATAATGAGCATGAGAGATCAGCAAAACAAAACCTAACTCCAAGTTTATCAGCGTTATAGAGAATGATAATGCATCATTCATCATCATGAATGACTCGATTTAAAATGGGTCCACTAAAAACAGGCTAACTCTCTAGATACTGTCAAACTAAAGACAAAAATACAAACAATATTTTGGATGCACATACTTAAGTGCTAATTCATCAAAATATTAAAAAAAACAATAATGCTGATCATCATCAACGTTATGGCCACTTAGTATAGGCCAACTATTAATTAAATAAAGTAAAATGTAGTGCATGGACTTTAAAGAATATACCTTCGCACCGACCAACATAATATGGACGTCCAAAACATTAACCACAATCCCGAATCCATATAACTGACAGTTATACATGAATCTACCTCAGGAAGCAAAAGATAATACTAACATATAATATTCTAAACCTATTTTAGCTTTGAATAAATTCACTGGAATAACTTAAACAAAGAAATATCAATTTATTAATTAGAAACAATAATAATAAATGAAAGATATGTAGGCTATGCTATAAATATAAATACATCATTCTGATTTTGATTAAAATAGAAAAAATATGCTATTACATAATTTACATATATCTCAATAGGTTTGCGTAAAACACCTATATATAAGCACTCAGATATGCTGTATAATAATTTAAAATTCACATCTTTGGATTGTCAGAAACCAATAACAAAAATTCATTTTTATAATACATAATTAATTTTATGTGGTTGATGCCTATTTTAATATATATGGGTACCCATTCAAATTTGTGTGCTCATACTGGCAATTATAAAAAAAAAAATAAACTTATTAAATAAATATTATATTTTTACAATAAAATTAACTTGATGTTAAAAATATACATAAACTGCACATGTACATGCACATTATTGTTATCTCCCTTACAAATTAAAGTTATTAATTCATTATTTCTAATGGTAAGTAAAAGTTTTTTTTTTCTTTTTTAAAAAAAAAAAAAACATTGCTAGTTCCAGTTTGGAAAGTTCTTTAAAAATTCAGGCTTTTGTGGCTTCATTTTCAATATTTAAAAAAAGATTGGAGTTTTCCTTTTCTAATTCCAAAATAAAACAAAACTGGAAACATCATTTACAGTATTAATAATTACAGAGACAAATCCTCTAGAAACAAATGTCATTTGTTTAAGCAAACTTATTTAGTGTTAAACTTGTAAATTATGTAATTTTAACTGTTAATTATTTAAAATATCATTTCAATAAATGTCTGTTTGTGAAGTAGGTCTCCTGAATGCATTCTATATATACGCAATGCAATAACTTTGTGCTGCTCTGCTTATAGATATGGTAGTATATGTATAAAATCATAGCAAACTGATTAGCTATGGAATTTCTCAGTAAGCTGGTAATAGTATAAACATATTCATAATAGAGTAGTATAATGTCTTATTCCCAAATTTTGGAAAGGTATACATCAGGTAACTGTTGACATTCAGTCATTTCCATTCGATCTATCATTTGATAGATTCCAGGCAAACAAACCATCTACTATATAATATGAGCTGTATACCACAGAGTTGAGCCATTTCTTCAATGTTAATTCCAACTCTAACCATTGTGGCACTAGAAGCAGCAGTTCTTGTACTCTGCACCTTGCCTTCAGTTATAACTTAATAATAGTACTGATGTATAATGTAATTTTTTTCTTCCAAGCTTTTATATTCAGTGGTGGAATTTAAAAAGACAAATGAAGAAAGTTCTTTTCTTTATTAAAAAAAAAAGTTATTTCTTTTCAATTTTTTTTTTATCTCAAAGTTTTCTTGAACCCTTTGAACTAACACCAGATTGTATATAATACTAATTTTATCACAAGTTTTAATTTAAAAAAAAACTTTTGAAATCTAATTAAAAGTAGATAGGGGAATTTTATAATTAATTGTACTATCTAACATAACATAAAATCAAACTTGTTTTAGATTTTTTTTTTTTTTTTATGATCAAAATCAGAGTAAAACATTAAATAGATCTTTTTAAATGTCTGATTTAAAATTACAATTTATAATAATTTTACATTCAAAAATTATTATTAAATCCTTAACTGTTATTCCAGTGTATATTTGTTTAAATAAATATCCAAAAAAATTGTTTGTGTTCACTTCTCCTTTTACTTTCAACTTTATATATATACATACACACACACTACAATGTTGTTCTATGCCATGAGATACATAAATGTCTCAATATATAACTAACTTAGATACAATAGTTACTTTTCTATGATGAAATACCTAACTTTTAACTTTTAAAAGCAGCTGCAGTACATTAAAATCTGTATTGCATCTTAACATCTAAATCCATTTTTATACTTCTAATGTATTTAAATGGTTTTACATTCTCAAGTTGATAGTTATCCACACTAAAAGATGCTAAACATTTTCCCTCTGTCATAAGTTGATAAAGAACTTGAGTTATTTAAACATTAACTATTAAACCAATATCTTGAAATGTTGTACTCAAAACATTAAGTAAATTCTATAAATCATCCTCTGAATTGACAAAAACAGTACAATCATCAGCATATTGTAAATCAAAAATCAAAGAAAATAAAATGATTATTTTTGCTTTTAACCAATTCAAATTAAAAATTCCACTATCAAACTTGTATCATGTTCTTGATCCCTGTTTCATTAAGCCACCTGTCTACAATTCCAAAATCAATTATCATAACCATTGTAAACAATATTGAGCAAGTAAAACTTACTTGTTTAACACCAATTCCACTATCAAACCTGTATCATGTTCTTGATCTCTGTTTCATTAAGCCACCTGTATACAATTCCAAAATCAATTGTCATAAAAATTAAAAACAATGCTGAAGCAAGTAAAACTTATTTATTTAATACCAATTTTCATTTCAAATGCCTCAGATTTTCCACTTATAGTAAAATCACTTTTTCTCATTCCATCATGTAGAAGCTTTATAATATAAGTAAATGTTGATGGATAATCAGTTAATTTTAAACAATTAACGAAATCAAATGTCTTGACCAAATCAATAAAAACAATATATTAATAACTGCTTTGCTACTGACACTTTTCTTGCATTTGCCTGACAACAAAAAACATGTTTATAGTGCTTCTTGATTCTCTAAATCCACATTAAGTCTCTATTCATATATGATTGGAAACAAACTATTCAATACTATTCAAACAAATCCTTGAAATTGCTTTAATTGTAGTGCAAGAGTTGGCAAACTATGCCAGCGAGATGGTTTTATCTGATCTATAACATGCCACACTGCTAGAATAAAAATGTCATGCTATGATCAACAAATGAAATACATTTTTTGATTATGTAATATTGGTAACCAGAAAATGAAATTAAAAGAATTATACAAAAAAAATTGTCTTATGTTTCCTCAAAGGATGAATAACTTGTATTTTTTAATAATTAAAAATAGATTAAAACTGCATGAATGAACATTTCACAAAAAGATAACAGAAAGAAAATCATTTTTTACAAAAAATGTTAAACATTTCATGTATAGACAGAAGAAAATATTAAAATTAAGCATAAAGATTTTAATTATCTCCTAATTTCATAAAAGTATTAATAAAAGTTAAGTTTTCTTACAATATACTAATTCTTTATCTAATTCAAGTAATTTTATTGTAGTGCCTCTAGTAATTAAATTGGCCTGCAAAGACATAATTATTCAACTCTTCAAAGAAAAGGGTTGCTAACCCCCACTATAATAGATAACTTTATCTTTCTTATTGCATTGCCAAATCGATATAATATTAATATCATCTAAATCAGCATAGTGAGTAGTAATAAAGCATTGTAAAAAGTAGTAAAGAATATAGATGATATTAATATTATAGTGAATAATAATGATATTTCACTATTATTCCCTTTATTTTTCAAAAAGTGACCTATTCAACAAAATTCTTTAAAGTATCTTTAGTGCTTTGTTACCCAACAGGGTGATATCACTCACTGGTGGGCACTGAGATCTAAGGGGGCACTGAGAAGATCTAAGGGGGCACTGCTGGTCTAAGATATAATAGAGGGAGCACTGAGAATCAGCCACCATTCCCTTTGGGCTATACTTGTAAGAACATTTTGAAAAGTCTCAATCAATCATAAATGCATGTTTGAACCAACACTTATCTCATTCTTAGCTAAACATGTTTGTACTAGGCTATACACAATGACATTTTATAAGTTTGCGTAAGTCATGCATTTTCGGATCATGCAAGTCCTAACAAGATTATCGCATATACAGAGCACCAAATCTATTGCATGTTCTGACAGATTCACTGAACATTACTTTAAATAGAGTTAAAAAAATTTACAATACTGGTTTGTTTCAGTATTCTTTTAGAGAAATTGTAAAACTAAAGTTTATGGCAGTGCCTATACAGAAATCACAATAATAGGATAACTTATGTATGTACTTTATATTATTGGCACAAATAATTGCCAAAATAGTTAAGTACCTATTTGTTTTTTATTTATTTATTATTATTATATATTTTAAATTTTGCATAAGATTATGATATTATGAAGTGACAATGTTGCTCGGCCAAAGAGTTGAGATGGATACTAAGTATCACAGTTATCAAATGGCTTCAGTTCAATTCTCCGTTGAAATTAATATTTGTGTTCATTTCAATTTAGTTTCACTCCAATGTGACTCACAGAGTTCACTTTGAATGATTGTATGAATCTATGTGGTTCAATTAACGACAGTCTGGATTCGATTTTGAAGTCTGAATTACTAATAATTGTTTTACTTTTTGGATTAAATATCGATTTTCGATTTGTCATCTATAAGTATCTGATGTAGGTATGGTCTTTTAGGTTTTTTTATTAGTAGGAGTTATTTACATAACAAAAACCATTTTATACTAAATTTAAATATAATAAAATTAAACATCGTATTTGTTTTATTTTCCAGGTAGAGCCATGTAGGATTCAAAGAAAAAATATAGATAGTGCAATTCGACTATTTGAGGTACGATTTTATTCAGTCACCTACAAAGAAGGCACTACTAATGTGCCTGATTTGCCATGAAACCGTGATTAGAAGAACATTTGACTAAAATTCATTCTGACAGAAAAAATAAAGGTTTATCCTACTTTCAAACACTCAAATATCAACATTCAAGACATCCAACTTTGACTGATATGTTTTCAGCATCAGCGAAATAAGACAAAGATGGATTAAGTGCCTCTTATAATATTTCACTGCTTATTGCTAATTCGGGAAAACCATACAGTATTGGTGAAGAATTGATACCATCGGCTGAGAAGTTCTGCATACTATACTGCACAAGCCAGCATCTGATATTATTTAAAAAAATCCCATTGAGCAATAATACAATGCAAAGACAAATTGATGAAAGGGCCCAGGATGTGGAGAGTTCGCTAAATGAGTTCTTGAAAACTACCGATTTTTCTTTGTAACTCAATGAATCAATCTTAGCAAACAACAGGGCTTTACTTCTAGCATATCTTTGCATAATAAAAGATGAAAAAAATTGCCAAGAACAAAGACCGTTAGATAAAAGAAAAGTATATACAGTTGACATATTAGAATGTTATTTTACAGAAAAAGGTAATCCTTTGAAAAATATATTGTCAGTTGCTAGTGACGGTTTATTTGATATTTGAAAAAGACAGAATCAAATGTAGTTGTCATACATTGTGGATTCACTGACAGCATTTAATGGCAAAAAACCTGAGGTCTTCATTGATCCTTACTGTATGTAATCAATACAGTTAACAAGATAAGAAGCAAAGCTCTCAACAAGAATTTGGAAAGTTTTGTGATGAAAATGATGAAGATTTCAGTCATTTACTATTGCACAAAGAGTTGTTCGTTATCCAAGGTACTGTCTGAAATGATTTTTTGAGTTCTTTGACTCAGTTTTAAAGTTTTTTGAAAACAGAGATAATTCGATAAGAAGGCATTTAATCAATATGACAGATATGTTCAATAAATTTAATGAAACCACATCTACAACTACAAGGTGATGATATAAATTTCATCAAAGCGAAGTGACTATTTCTGTATTCGTGTCAAAACTTGGCTTGTACAAACAAAATGTAGGTGGAAGAAAATTTTATCAGTTTCCAAATCTTGCCACAGTAGAAACAAATGATTACAACATTCTGGTATACACCTAGCATTGGAAGCACTTAAAGAAGATTTCATAAATCAATTTTGGACATCTTTAATATGACTATTCCAAATTGGGTTCTAGAATCTTCCTCAAATCAACATGCAGCAGAATTACTGCTGCAGGAGAATTTGACAGAATTATCAACAAATGAACAGCTAAAATTGAAATTAAAAATAGATATCAAGAATTTTGACTCCAGAAACAAATCCCAATATTATATCCAGCTCTATGGCCTGCAACAAAGAAATTCTTCATTGCAGTTCCATCATCATATTTAGCTGAGAGGATTTAGCATGGTTAACAATCTATTGATCAAAGAAGCAAAAAAAAAAACCAGACACTTAAAACTGATGATGATAAAAATGGCACTAAATATTAATAAATTAGTGTCATCACACCAACCTCAGTCTTTTCACTAATAGAAATCATATAGTTGCATTTTTGATAATAATTTTTGTTTATTCTATTTTGAGCAAGACACTAGTATTGTTAAATTCTATAATAAATATAAAAAAAAATATGTCTTTGTTTTTGTAAGGAGGATTCTAATTGAATGACTATTTGGAAAGGTTTTATGTTCTGATTCAAAAAAGGTTGGAAACTCTGCTTTAGTGGATAATAATGGATATTATAGTTACTGCAATTTTGTCTATTTGCTTTATTTTTAAAAATTGAACAACAGCATTTTTAAGAACAGGCAACATAAATTCATGGAACCACATATTCTTAAAAAATTCCAATACTTTAAAAGTTAACATATAACTACCATATTTTAAAACTTTCAATTTTTAAGATTAAAAGGAGCTGTTTTGACTTCATTAAACTAGATACCTTTACAAACAACTTATAGAAAGAAAAAAAAAACTTTAAAAAAAAAAATATTATTTTTATTTCTTGTAGATCTATTCATTAGATTTATTTAAAAAAATAAATAGATAAACAGACCAGATAGTTTTAATACTTGAAATTCTACTTTAGATCGATACTATTCAGTAAAATAAAAACTTCATAAAAATATATGCAAATTCAACTTTCACTACTTATAATCAAATTCACAAATCTCTATACAATTTAAAAACCTTGAAATGAGTTTGTTTTTTGTTTGTTTGCAAATAGAAACTAAAATGTACTGCAAGGTATCTCATAAGTCTAATCATTATGGCTTATATATATATATAGATAGATAGATATATAATTATGCAAAACAGCCTTTACATAGCTATCTATAGGTTAAAGCTTTTTCCAACAGTAGCTCATAGAGGAATAGTGAAAGCAAAATACTGTTATCAGATTATTAAGCCTGGGAATAAAGATTTGAGTTTTCATTCTCATTTTACCCTCTGTCAAAAATATCTAGAAACTTAATGAACAATAAATGATTCAAGTGCACTTAATTTCATTGGAACCTAAAAAGCTTGGATTCAAACTCTCATTATTGGAAAGGTGTCCCACCCATCATTTATCCATGAGGTCTTTGTCACCTTTCTATAAATCATAATCTCTACAAATATAAAAAAAAAAGAATCCAAATAATTCTACTCATAGAAAATCAGTCAAAGAGAAATGGCTGCAGATTTAATAACATCAAGTAAATGACATAGAGTTGTAAAAATGAAAATGATAAATCATGCTATAAACTTGAAGAGCAACTGAAGGCGATTCTAATTCTTTTTGTATCTTCACAAAGAGTAAATGATTGTTACTTTTTATAATAGAATTTCCAAACATTTTTTTGCTGATAATCAAAATAGGACCATCAAAAAATAGCATCATTATATTTCTAAGGTTCACATAGGGTATTCATTTTATCTTCATCAATTAAAAAAATTAAACAGTGATAATCTTGACTAATGAAATGTTGGGGTATATATAAACAAAATAAATCATGTTAAAATTTGGGTCAATGCATCACCGAGTCCTGTAAAATGCATTGACAATAATGATAGATTGAATAAGTCCAGGAAATAAAAACTTTTATTCCCCCTTCCCCTCCTATAATGCTTAACTTATGGTACATAAAATAGTTCAACAAATGACAAATTACCTTGAAATTTTGATAATATTTATTAATATCATTAAGAATAAATCAAATAAATTATGTGGACATACATGTACATGTAATAAATTATAAAAGCAATTCAACATAGGGAAAAGAAGAGACAGAAAGAAAAAAATGAGACAATGTTAGACTAATCACTAACAATTTTTCTAAAAATATTAAAATACTATTTCTGAAAGAAAAAATTATTTTAAAACAAGTTTATTAATCATTTATATAAAAATACTGCAATTATAAACACATTACATACATTAATATTTATATTAAAGACTGCAGAAGACTAACCTACCCTTCTCATAATCTGCATTCGAATCTGGGTTGGGTAAACCTAAAAAAATTTTTGAATCAGGCTAAAGAGTTTTTTTAAAAAATTGGCTCACAGCCAATCTAAATATTCATTCTATTCTTAGTTAATGGGTAAACTAAGAATGAAAATCTGCTAGCAACTTTTTCCCTTTACTATTCATCTATGAGGAGTTTTGAAGACGATATCACCAATAATAGCCTATTTAAAGACTATTTCACTTTTAATCTATATTATATATATTAATCCATCTAATTTCATAAATTTATCTTAGCATTGTGCTTTAGATAATCCATAAATTGAAACTCAATCATTTATTTTTTCAACAGAGATGAAAAAATCAAATATGGTAAAAACATTCTTAAATTTTTTATAATGTGATTATGAAAAAGTTGATAATTTAATATATTGCAGGTGATTAAAACTTGATGTAAAAAAACAAGAATCACATAAATAATATCAGAAATCAAATTCTGTAGATGATATAAAATATTTTATGACATTTAATAATAATAATTATTTTATATGATTAGTTGTTTAGAAAGTCATACATGACATTTGAACAGCCCATCAGCAGACTGAATTCAACAGTTACATTCAACTGACCAAATTAAGATTTGATTTTTTTTATTTTACTTAGTTAAGAAAAGAGAGCACTAAACTAAATAATTTAAGAGTAATTTTGTTTTTTATTCTTTTTGTAAAAAAATGTTTACTAACTGTTTTCCTGATTTGTGATGATGATATTTTAGTTGTAATTATATATTGGACTATTTCTATCATCTAATATTAAGTATTGAATGTCTTTAGAAAAATTTAACTTTATTAAATGTTCCAATTTCATTCAACTGTCAGTAATAGCACACAGATTAGTATAAGCACAACATTTCGAGAAGTATTATTCTGCTCTCTTCTGCAAGTATTGTTGGCCTAACCTGTGACAATAGTAGCATGGAAATCGAATCTGAACCCTTAGATTTTTGAATATTGAATTTTAAAGTAACGCTCTAACCAAATGAGCTATGAAAATGTTAAATTATTTTTACAATTTTAAAGATTATATATGTAATTTGTAGCAATTTGTTAAAAACTGTTTATGAACATGCATAGAGAATAGATGCTAATCTTATATATCTTCACTTTTATCATTATAATTCATAAACAAACAGAATAAGTAATATATTCAGTTTTTGTATAACTAAAATATGTGAATCACTTTGAAAGGATTTTTTGTTTTTATAGTAAAGCAAATAAAGCCTTACTGCTGTGATGTAATTTCATAATCATGTTTAAATTGCAAACTATACTTTCCCCAGATAGCCAAAAAATTATGCTCAATTTCTTAGTAAAAAAAAAACAATTCACCAAGCAACTGTTTGCTATTAGTGAAGAAATGAAAAATTTAATTTATAAAAAAGAAATATCCAAAATCACAAAGGAGGAAGAAAGTATAGAAGTAAATAATGACTTATTGGATTGCACTGGAAGAAGTTATACTGGTAACTATAAATCTTTTATATGCAAAGAATGCAAATAAAAATAGTGATATTTTAATGAATTTAATATAATAATTAATAATATATTACCACAAGTATTAGAACTTGAAAATACAATTAAAAAAATTACCTAATATATTAATACATACATGCATTAGAACTTGAAAATGTGATTTCAGAAATGGCAATGTAATAAAATGAATAACAGCACAGGTTTTGCTTTCAAGCAGTTATTTAAAAAGTTAAATAGATAAATTCCTACTCAAGTTTTGTAATTCATTCCACAATTTAATTCAATTTAGGTACTGACAGATTTATAAACATTTATTGCTATGATTGCATCTTTGTTGAATGATCATATCATATGTAAATATCTTTATGAAGTATACATTTTTTATAACATTATATTTCTAATAATTTTAAAGTAGCATTTTGTAATCAATACAACATTTTTCTCCTCTTTCTCAATTTTGGTCAGCTATAAAGAAGAAAAGTTAGTTTACAATTAAGAAAGAAAAATATTTTCTTTCACCTCTTTTCAACTTTAATCAGTATAAAGTTAATTTATTATAAATGAATGACAAAAAGATATCTCAACATTAAGTTGAATTAAATAACAAATATATTTTGAAGATTTTATTTAAAAAAGTGAGATACATATACCAAGAGTATAAGATTCATACATTATATTAAAGAAATAGTAATTAGAAGGGAGGAAAGATGTTATAAAAGTTAAATACAAATAGTAAAAGAATCATTATATGATATCAAAACAAGATTATATTCAAGTTAAAGATATTTACAAAAATAGTAAAGTGAATTACGTTTAAGGCAAGAGTATATATATATAAAAGTCTTAAAAATGAAGTACTAGTTTTGAAGAATAATAGAAAACAAAGGATGGAATTATGGTAAATATATAATGAGAGGAAAAAATTACAATAAAAAAATTGATAGAATTTGATTTAGAATAGTTGAAAAATAACAAAGATATTAAGATTATAAAATAGTTATTAGAAAACAAAAAAAAAAACCAGTTTAAAAAATAAATAAAAATTAGCGTTACACAGATATTTGCATATACTCAGTAACTAATATCTCTTCATAGTAACTTCAACTAAGGAGAAGCTACATTATATCATATTACACAATAATAATCATAATAATAATAATACAATTAGTATTCTCTCTTTTTTTTTAAAAAAAATAAAGTAAAAAAAAATTAGTAATTTAGTTACACAAAATTAAAAAAAGATTTTTTAGAAAATAAATTAATAACCAACAAAGACTTTACTTTTTAATTTCCATAGATTAAAAATAATGTTGTTGTTTTTTTTTTTGATTTAGAAAAAAATAAAATGAGTTAGATAGATAATTCTAATGAAAAAACAACCACTTAAGAATATATATAGTTTAAAATAGATTCCTAAATTTGAAGAAGTTTTCAATCAAAAATTTAGTTTTTACAGACATCTATATATATATATACAGGCATAAACACAAAAATTTACACAAATTCATATAAAACGTACAACAATTGTTTTTTGTTTTTTTTTTTGCATGCAGATATTTTGAAACAGTTTACCTTACAAAACTGTGCATACTGTGGGAATGATGTTTGGATTTTAAAGATGTTTTAAAACGTTCCCATAAATTAGATTTTCTGTCAAAGTAAAATGATCTAATTACTAATACAAATACTAAATACTAATACAAATATATTTCAAAACAACTTCAGAACAATTTCAAATACGCATCATTTAAATATATATATATACATTTATTTAAAAAAATCAAATGCAAAACTAACCCATCACAGCAATGAGGAAAACAAGTAAATGCCTCGCAGCTCTCGTCTTCTGTAAAGTTACCTGAAGATGGCCCATCCTCACACTGAGTGATGAATTCATGCAAATCACTCCTTGGAAAGCCATTAATATAATATTCCTAAAACACACAAAAAAAATTACTGCTCAGAACTTTTAATGTATATTCTTACATACAGGAACATAAGTCATGGAAGGAAAACATTAAGAAGAAATAATAATTAAACAATGAGCATAAATATATAATAAATTTTCTAAAAACCATATACAGACTTCCTAGCATTTAACAAATAATGTTATGTCATAAGAGAAAAAATAATTCAAAATTTAAAAAATTTCATTAAAAATTATAAATAAAACAATTTTAAAAATAAGTAAAATTATCATTGTATGTATCTATATACATATGCACCCAATATTTTATCAGAGATGTTATTCAGAAAAATCACCAACTCCTTAATAAATGAAACTATAAGAATATGTATATCCAGATAAATTTAGGTTTCCAGCTTTGTACATATATAAGTTGAAAAGAATATTTTCACAAGTAAAAGATGCCAAGTATTCTATCATGTTTTCCTATGTGTAAAGATGAGTAAGAAATCATTATGCAATGAAAGATTTGTTAGTGGATGATTATTATATTCAAGATGGAAGTGATTATATTCTAAAAAAAAGTATTAGGTATAACTTTATAATATTGAAAAAAAACTGTTAAATTTCAAAATAGCCAATAAAAAAAAAAAAAAAAAATGGCAAAATAATATAGTGTCAGGAATAAAACAGTAATATTTTAAATAAACAAAGATACTAAATATTAGTTAAGAGTGTCATCACAAATTATCTATTGCTTGAAAACCCCTACTTATAAAATTTCAGCATGATTGTCACTAAAATATTATAATTTTACTACATTTCCTTTTTTTTTCATGGATGATTTTGAAATTTAATGTATTTTTTTAAAGATTGCTATATATATATATTGTAACTTTTTGATCGGTTATCCATGGTAAGAATAGCATATAAAATGTAAATTATAGCTCCAACATTTTTAATTTAAAAGTGAAATAACAGTAGTGCTATAAACTTTGGTATAATAGTAATAAATGATTTAATACATAAAGATTAAAAAGAGAATTCTGTAGAGATTTAACAATCATTGTTAGTTATAAATAATTTATATTATAATCTAACATATAATTTTAATACAATATTTGTCCATTTAAATAAACATCGTTACTTATAAATTTGTCTTTAATTAATTTTAATGCCATGCTCCTTGTAGTTAATGAAAGAAGGAACAATTATTCATTAATAGACAATAATTTATTTTAAAATCGTCATAATCATAATATATTTTAAATAAAATATCTATTAGTAAACTTAGGTATAAATTCCATTTATAATATCATTTATTAAAAATATAATTAGGATTAAAACTTTAATCTTAAAGTAATGCTTTAAATTAATTTAGTTTGTAAAATAATTATTGATTTCAACTTCATTTATCCCGGGGGTTTTAGAAAAAAAAAAAAATAGCAGCAGACAATGTAAAAAAAAGATTCAACAAAATTAAAAAACAAATAGTAGTCTTAATGTATTTCTCTGTAAAAAAAATTATAAAAAATTAAAAATATTAAAACTCTGAAGTAGTAAAAAATCATCTTTAAAAAGAAGTCTAAGGATATAAAATATTTTAAAGTAATTATTAACACCATGGAGTAGGTTAAACTAATCTTCATTGCAACAGAAGTGCCAATCCAGTTATAGCCAAGTTAATACCCAAAGAAATTAGAAAAATAAAAGTGATTTTAATTTTGCCTGAGACAATCATGAGAAAGGACAGACAACTATATTGCTTCAAAGAGAAATGTAACTGCACCCATGTAAAAAAGCATTTATTTATCTCTATTAAATTATGTGTTTTTATTAATCAGAGATTAAATGTGAAAAACAAATCAAAATTCCTAGGAGTAAATTTTTAAAGCTGATAGAAATATTTTATAGAACATTAAAAATAATTAATTAATCACGAGTGATGAATGCAAGAAAAGCTAATCTTTGTTTGAATCAAACAGTGCATAAGTAAGAAATAATTTGCAATATTTTGAAGAAAATATTTAACCTATACTTAATAATAATAATAAAAAAAAACAGATAAAACTTATGTTTAAGTAGATGAACTTTTATTATACTATTTTAAGAACTGAGCATTAAAATGAGAAGGATAATTAGAAAAAAAAAATCTGTGTAGTTTTTGAATGGTAGATGATAGTCACAAAGTTAATGTACTACAAGTGAGAAAATTAAATGAATTTATCAAATATGTGTATAAAATTTTATGAAACTAATAAATAACAGGAAAAGGAGAGAAATCAGGAAGTAATCTTATTGATGACTTATTTGAACATGTTTCAAAGTTTGTGCAGCATGGTAAAATAATGTGGAGACTTATTAAGAATATTTATTAAACTCTTTTGTAGTGTATTTTGAAGAGCAAGAGTATGTACATGCAACTTAAAACTAGATAGGAAAGAAGGATGCATTCAATTTAGAACTTTTATCTCATCAGTTGTGCTTGTTTGTTTAATGTTTTATTTAACTATACATGTCTTTTAAAGGAGAGAAGATAAGACAAGCACCTCAATGTATGCACAAAGAATGGTAAACATTTACACAATAACCATGGTAATATTAAACTATAAACTGAAAAGAAGTTTTTTTTTTTAAAAAAAAAAGGATTTTAATTTTAAATTTATTACTAATATTTTTCTTATTTGATATGAAATATAAACAAAAGAATAATAATTGAAAGAATTTTTATATGCAATCTAGAATATAAAGTAAAATAAACAAAAAAAATATTAACCGTTTTATTATTTATTCGTGTTAGGAAAAAAAAAAAAAATGGTTAAAGATATGAAAAGAGAGCACATAAGAGTTATGATGTGAAAATGTGTGCGGAGTATAGTATTTTAACTATATATTTTGAACAGTATATACCTGAAGAAATTATGTATGATAAGATAGATACCTGAAGAAATTATGAGAGCAAGAAAGAGTGAATATTAATGTAAGACAATATCATGATCTCATTTGTTATAAAGAAAATATATATATATATCCTATTGATAGTAATAATAGAAATAGATTATTTGTTGTGTAACATGATCATAGATATGGTTAGAAAAATATTTCATGGGAATATTATATTATATTCTTAGTCTAGAATTAGTAGAATAATAGATGTCAAATACACAATCGAGAAAGATGAGTTAACATTCCAGGATAGGATAAAATATCATCCTGAAGAACTGATGAATAGTTAAGTGGAAGTAATCTTTGTGATACCCATATATGACACTTCATATTTAAAAGAAACCTCTATTCTTTTATTAGGATATAATATTTAATAAAATCAGTTTCTTATCTGAAAGATTTTAAGGTAAATAATAATATAGGAGGCATCAAAGATGGATTAAATATTTAAAGGATTTTATAATTCTTCCTAAGTCTTGACAGATTTGCTTGAAGGTAAGTACAGAATAAATATCTTATATTTGTATAAAATTTGAATAAATCACTAGATGAGTAAAAATAACTGAGGTCAAAGACCAATATAAAAGATAAGTGAGAAAGAAAATAAAGGCATAAATTAAGTGCATTATGTGGAAAAGAGTTCTTACCTTTATTATCCATTTTAATTACATTATAAATATTGTTTTATATTTTTTTTATTACCACAGCAGCAATAATTCTATTAATTAAATTATAATTTAATATTTTATGCCAAATTTGGAATATGGAATATAATTTAAAGAGTACAATTTTCTTATACTACCGAGATTATAAAATATCAAGTAGTAAGGAAAAAGGACTGAGAAGATAACCACAAGATGACTCATGAATAATGCAACTATATCAAATTAGCATAAAAGCATCCGTATAGATGTTTTTGCCTGTTTTAATAAGTTATAAGCAAGCATAAGAAATGGTAATCATGTGATGTTTATTGGCTTAAAACCAATCCTGCCTAATAGGATAATGGTGGCTATAGTTATTAAAGAACCAAAGTCACCAAAATGTATAGGTACTGAACTGAATTCAGACCTATATGACTATATAAGCTAATGAGCTTGGATTGAAAATATTATAGTGTTTTCAATTTAAAACTCATAGTTTTGTAGTTAAGTGCCTAAGATCTAGATGCAGTGCTCTCAGATCCAAGGCTTCTCACTGAGGAAGGCCACAAGCCAGAAACTAGTCAGGGGATATTGGATGAGTAGGCACTAGATGGGGATTTTATGCACAAGCCTTCTGGCATCCATTGATTACTCTGGCTTGCACTGAGTGGCAATATGTATAGAGAGTTTTGCCTAATAATCCCATTAATTTAAAAATTAAATACAACTTAATTGATACTTAACTAAAATTACATAGTAATTAAATCGTCTGCCTTCTAATTAACCATGACTTCCGTCAATCTTCAACTAAGTACTTCAGTTCTATAAAAAATTAAAATGACATTCTGTTAATGTTATTATTAATAAGGCAATCCAATCCTTTAATGTATGCTTCTTACTTATAATGATTCATGAGTGTGCTTTTATAAACCCAGTATTGTTAATGTCATTAAATGATAGACATCCTTTATTTGTGCAGCTACCCATTATTTTGATTTTAAGAATTTCTTTCTTTTGCATAGATAATTATGGCACAACAGTCAATCCTTAGACTATAAAATTGAAAAACCATTGTAATCCTGCATCATTCTGGTGCAAACTATTTATACTATTTCACTCCTGGCACCTATTGTAAACTTTAATAAACAATAGATGCTAAAAAATACTGCTTATTAAATTTCTATCCTGTATTATCTATCCTTAACCCCAGAGAAGTGTATAGCTTATAGCCTTCATCAGTGAGAAATTTTAATCTGGATCTGCATGTGGATATTTTTTTGCATCTACCTTGGTCATACTTGTGATTATTATATTTTAGTAGTTTCATCTTAAATATCTGGACTGGCACTTTTGTCCCTAAATATTAGAATAGTAATTTTTATTCACCAGAAAACTTAAAAAATTCTCATTCTAATCATGTAAGATGAAATTACTATACTCCTGTAGTCATTAGAATTATGCCAAATACAACTTAATTATTGAATATTCTTTCAAGCTATCTAAATTCAAAGTTGTAAATACCTACCCACAAAAAAATAAACTCTTAAAAATTACTATATTAGACAGAATACGATTCATGTTTCTTCTTAATATCTTTGTACGCGGTTTTCTTTTATGCGATAAAAATTATTAGATCAGAAGTCGAGCTCTGATAATGCGCTATTACTTTAAATATTATAATTTCGCGCACTCACGTCATATTTAAAGTAATAGCGCATTATCGGAGTTCGACTTCCATCTAATAATTTCAATATTTTCAGCGCTTTATAATAGTAATGTAATAGATTTTATGCAATAAAGAAGTTCATAATTCATTTAAAATCAGGATTTCCCCATTTTATATACACACATTAAATTTTACTACATCATAATGTAAATATGTTCAAACATTATAGATGCCTACACTATTTATGTTGTTGTTTTTGCATTTTAAATAACATTCTATTTTTGCTTTTTTAAAAAAGAGTATGTAATCAATTAATCATTTAGTGTCCGCAAGTAATAAATTTTACAAGACTATAATGTAAATCTGTTTAAACGTTATAGATGAAAAATACTATGTATGTTGTTGTTTTTGCATTTTAAATCATGTTCTATTTTTGCTTTTTATAAAAAGAGTACGTAATCAATTAATCATTTAGTATCCGCAAGTTTATTTTTAAAAGGTGAGTAACAGCGGTGGGCACAATTAAATATAACAATTAAAATCTGATTTTTAATTGTAATTAACTATTTAAAAATTAGTAATGTGATCTGAAATTAAAGTGATGTGAAATGGTGAAATTTGATTTTTAAATGGAATTGAAAATTAAAAAATTAAAGCCAAAAATAAGAATTTAATTTTTAATTGTTAGTTTTAATTAAATTTTGCCCAACAGTGGTGAGTTGGTGCCTTTTTATTATCGTAAGTCTAAGTTCTTATTTTTATTTTAAACTTTTAGTTTACTCTAATGGAGAGGAAAAAAACACCCAAGAAAATGATTTTCTTTGGAAACAAAAATATCAATTTTAGATCACTTAGCAAAATGGGAAGGATCAATAGCGATTAAAAAACATTTTAGTTGTATTTCCTCTTGACTTCGTTTAAGGAGAAGCTACAGTACCTCATATCACATCACATCATGATGAATCTGATATCTCAAATAGCTATAATGATTAAAATACCATACATGTATGAAAAAAAATGTAAATTATG
Source organism: Epiperipatus broadwayi (assembly GCA_028023455.1). NCBI lineage: Eukaryota > Metazoa > Onychophora > Udeonychophora > Euonychophora > Peripatidae > Epiperipatus > Epiperipatus broadwayi. The sequence continues at coordinate 1,551,812 of JAQFVV010000074.1, read as the reverse complement.
CATAAAAATGTATTGTTTTGAATAAAATTAAATACTGTAGTTAATAAAAAAAGTAAAAAAAGTTTGTCTTGTATCAATTTTTTTCAAATTTGAAATTTTTTATTAGTCATATTTTATTTTCTTATTTTTTTTTTAATGCGATTTTTGGAAAATTACAGTACCATATCACCCATTTTTCAAGATAAGTTAAGTCTATTTTTGTGAGATTTCTTTTGTGTGCATTTTCTGAGGAACCTATCTACCGCATAAAACGAGACCCAGGTGTATATATAAATGACAATGTCATGGTTCTATAATTTATATAAAAAGAATACCCAATATGCTTTTAAAAATCATTTCTTCCATAATATAAAAGAATATTGAGGATGTTTTTAAAAATCATTCAATAGAAAAACTCCAGCATTGAATATTATCAGTAATACAGTTCTTGATTTCTATGAATCATTGAGAGGTGATAATAAATTAGAATTCACTCTATTATTGCATTACTTCACCTTTTTTTTAATGAAATAATCAACAAAAACTTTAGTCAGTTAAAATGTCTTTTGTTAAGAAAATGTCAATAAGAACTATAAAACAAAGTATTTTAAAAAAATGTATACATATTTAACAATTTCTACCACTTGTCAAATAACGCCCAAAAATCACAAAAAAATAATAATGCAAATATATGTATACACAGTATATATAAAAACAATATAAAATATAATTAATATAAAACACTGCAATAAACTGAAGCACTTCTTCACATTGTGAAAAAAGAAGTAAAAGGCTAAGTTGATAATTAATATTTGAATTTATATAAATCTTACCTTAATTGTTTCATAAGTATCCATAATAATTGATATGAATAAACTCAATACCACATACGTGAAGAGAGCAATAAAAGAATAGAAATAAACACGACTGTAATACCACATAAGATCACTCTTGGATGATGTTATAGCAAATGTTGCAAACATATCATCTCCATTTATTAATGAAAACAAACATTCTGATGTGATAGCTAATGAACTGAACTGGTAAAAGAAAAAAAGAAAATTAAATTTATTTATAAAATAAAATTAAAAGCTAATGATTTTATTTTCAAATTTTAAAATAAAATTAAGAATTAACAATTTTATTTTTTATATTCTTACTTTTATTTTATAAGATATAAGTTGTTGTATTAAAATAATGTGCTTTTTAAAATTAAAAGTATATATATTCTAATAAATAAAATTATGAACCAAGTAATTTTCTCCAATTATGCACTACATATTTGGGCAATATAAAATATATTGAATAAATGTTGTAATTAGACAACTAAAAAAAAAACAACTAATAAATAAACAAATGAATTAATCCACAAACAGCTCTATGATAGTTTAGATTTATATCTATAATCAACTCATGAATTTGCAAGGTGACAATGGGTCCAGAGATAAGTGTTTTTTGCTTGACAAAGAAAATAAAATTCAATAAGTGATGATTTATTTGCTGATAAGGTATAGTATGGGATGTACAATTAAATATCTTAATAATAAAATTAATTATAATAAGATGATTTCATATAATAGAATAAACTCGTGTGTTAGGTCAATCAACAGATACTTAGGTTAATAATAAATATAAATTATTAATGTAAACATTAACTCAATGAAGTGGTTAAAACAAATAATATAATTTAATTAATAACTGCAAATTAACATCATACAATGTATATGTATAATTTGTTCCTTCCAGATTACAATCAAAAGATACAATCTATAATTCAAATTATTAACACATACAGTCAAATCATGACAGGTTAGCTACAGTTTTTCTCACACACAAAAAAATATAAAATGCAATCGAAATTCTAATATTAATTTTTTTTATTTAAAGAAAATATCTCATATTATTAGAAAATAATGCTTTTATGAAAAAAAAAATTTATAATTTTCAACAGATATATGAAATTATTAGTTATATTTTTAAATTTTGATGGGTTTTTTTAAAAGTAATACATTAACAATTAATTCAAGTCTAATTTATTTGATTGATCTCTTTTTTTATTTTATTGAAGTGCATATCGAATGATAAAAAAAGACTGCCTTATAATTAAGATTACTAATAAAAAAAAAAGATTTTTTTGATAAATATTTATCAAAAGTTATCATTGTATTTTTAACTATTATTGGCAAGTGAAAGCCATCTGAATAGATAATTCTAAAAAATTCATTTGTGAGGGTTTGTTATCAAGTTAAGCATGTATGTAACTTTGATTTAAGCTTCCTTATCCTGCAGCACTTTCTTTGGCATCTCCATGCTAGCAGATACAAATGTAGGGATCCATAAACATTTTTAATCGTTAGATGATCTCCAATTATTCTTCCTGTCAATATTAAAATCCATGATAAATTTAATGGTCTTAGCTCCTTGACAGTTAAGTATAGCATTTGTTGTTAATCATTTCATTTTAATCATAAAAATATCAAATCAGGTAAAGTTTATTTTCCTTTTCCTCCTACATAATTTTCTACTCGCAATATATCATTTCTTTGCTACAAATCCAAAATCTATTGATAAAAATATGCGAAAGTGAAACATAAGTTTAAAAAAAATATATGGGTATTTCTTGCTGTTCTTGTTTTATCACTTGGCAACCAACAAAAAAAAATGAGTCTTTTTCTTTTTAAACACTAGCTCATAAACGTATGATTATCTTTCTTCAAACTTAATAAGGCATTGTTATCATTTGATATAATTTAATTAAATATTTCATTTTTTAAATGTAATAAAGTATCCATTCACTCTACATTTATCCAAATTAATAAACATACTTATTAAACATAAGATCTTTAATTGTTTTCTTTATTTAGTTACCCATAAACTACAAAGAAAACTATAAATAATGACATGCATATATCACAATATATTGTGCATATATGTTCTTTCAAATATGTATTTTATTTTGGATTCTTTTTATCAATCCTAACATACACATATCATACTTCACTGTGCAGTCTATAGACTTTTTCTTTCAGGAACATATATTTCAATTTAATATTATTATTTCTCACTGAGATCCCTATAATTAAAGCTATAGATTATGATTTCACATATATTAATAATTTAATCAAAATATTAATAATTTATCATTCTAGTTTTCTCTTTTTTACTTGTAAATGATAGCAACCATATCATCTGCAAAATCTTCAAAGTTTTGTCCAAAAGAAATTTATCTGTCTACTATATATCTTTTTCAATGTCAATATTCTCAATGTACTAAATAATTACTATTTTATTGGATCATTTAAAAGTCAATTCTCAATTGATAATTTTATCACATTCCTCTGAAGTTGTGATCCAGGTTTAAATATTTGATCGAATCACTAATATCTTATCATTATCTAACTAATAATAAGTAAGATTAATTATTTTACTTTCAAATCTACCAATATCAAAAATATGGATACTTATTATATATACAAAGAGTAACTTGGGTCAATTTTATTCCTGTCACCTTTGAAAATTAATATTCAAGCTTGAACTATATACTAATATCCCATCTATGATTCAAGACATTGTATTAAGGTTTGATGATATGTGTCCTATTTACCTAGCAATTTGAAAAAAAAACATTTCTGTGAATTATGCTCATTAAATGAGCTTCAAAATTAGGACATTTATTATTAATTAGTACTGCTAACAGGAAATAACTGGTTATAATTTTATGTGGCAAACCAACTTTTATATCTGTCATAATAATTTAAACTATATTAAGTTAAATAAATATTCAAAGACAAATTTAATAAATATATTCTTAACATCAACTCAGATTTGGTATTAAAATGGACACATCTTCTGACAAACATAAGCAAGTATCATTAACAAAAAAATGGGTGATTTCTTATAATTTATTTTTATTCTAAAACTTAAATCATAATTTTCAGTTTTTTTAGTCTCTATTTATATCATCCACAAAAAAACTTTATGATGGTACAAGTATAAACTCCCCTTTTTATAATATTCTCACAAAATTCTTGAAATACAATAATAATGAAGACTTAAGCAAAAGAAATCCTCTAATTACATTGTTTATCTATATTATGTTTCATCAGATTTATCTGTATTAGGATTTTGAAATGAAGTTTTTTTTTTTAATGATTGGGCTTATCAGTATTAATTTTAACTTGGCTAAAAATAGCGGCCTTCCAGATGGCTGAAAAAATATTTGAGTTTGCTTGGATTCCTCATTTAACTGATAAGTGATTTCCATCTATGGTTTAAACAATGAACTCCAGATCATGGGCATTTCTAGAATAAGCCACTAGCTACTATGCAACAAAGTCTATAATTATTTATACTCTCAATGTAAAAAGTAATTACCTTTGGTATTATGTCAATAATTTTTCCATGTCATTATTTTTAAGATTTTTAAAATCATTTTTTTAGTAAATTTTATTCATTAATTTATAATGAGATATTATTTTATATAGGGCTATGTTTTTTTATGAAATACTGATATTAGCGATTAAGCCAATGCAATTGCACTTTTAAAGATAAATTATAAATGAATACTCAATTTTTCCAGATACAAGATGTAGTATTTTAGAAAGAATGGAATGAATCCACCCATTCTTTCGACCCACACCCTTAAGATTTGCCCATACATAAACGTTTGGGTCAAAAGAATGGGTGGATTCATTCCATTCTTTCTAAAATATTATATCTCGTGTCTGGAAAAATTGAGTATTCATTTTAATTTATCTTTAAAAGCGCATGTGCATTGGCTTAATTGCTAATATTACTAATTTATTTAAAATTTTTCAAGAGATCTTTAAAGTTTATTGTTAACCTTTACAAAGTAAAAAAATATTTTTGCTATTATTATTCATAAAAGAATATTTTCAATTTCAGACAATATGTAAATCTATTCTAATGTAAAAATGTCTAACATATACAAAGTTTATGGAAACTGTGTTAAACATTTTCAATATATACTTATGTTGTTCAGAGTAGAATAATAATTCTATAAGAAGGAGATAAAAAGATATCATCTGTAAGCAGCAAATTAATTTCACTTTTTATCATACCAATAAAAGTTGAATAATAATCCAAGAACAAATATATTTTCTTTATTAGCAATAAAACTATTTTACTTCATTATTTTAATCAAAGGATGAAAAAAAAGGGGAAATATCTTTCTTATATTCATTAACAAAAGAATAAACTTTATTAATTATAAAATTAGGAATAAAAATACATCATTATTTTTAAAACCTATTAGAAATATATTTCAAATACAAATTTTACAAAAACATATTAATATTGTAACATTCAGTAAATCTGATCATTCAAAGAATCACAGCTATAAAGGATTTATATAGTTTTTCCAACTTATGCATAAATCATGTTATGCAAAACGTTATGTAATGAACTACAATAAGATCAGCATATAAGTATCTGGTTGTTCTTATCTAAAAAAATATAGTAAATCTTAGAACAAATGGATCACTGAGATGAGTATTAATGCATGAATAAAAATAAAAAAACATTTTCATCAATGGTAGAAGGGTATTATATACCTTTATACATAAGAAATAATATATATATAAAAAAAGATAAATATATTCATACTTACTTTAGAATGATATGGTCCCAAAACAATCCAACCACAGAAACAAAAACCAAAGTATATGATGAGAGCACAAACCATAAACCTTAAGACTTTTGGAGTTGCATTTTTCATTGTTAAAATTACAACCTTTAATTAAAGATAATTATTCATTAGATAATAGTTACACACATGCACCCACATCTTAAATTTATCAATATATATAAGAATATCTGTAATATTTATAATTCTGTTGTTTATCATATATATTTTATGTACTTGAAACTTATTATAGAAATGTTGATTACACACACATACATGATAACACATATAAGCAAATATTCTACTCCTATTTGCTCAAATTATTCAGAAATTTTATAAAAGTATTAAATGGAAAAAATCTAACAAATAGTTAATGGAATATAAAATAATCATCATTGTCAACCATTATTGATTCACTGCAGAATGAAGGTTTTTCAAAGAGCAATCTAGTTATTTCAATTCCTAGCTTCTCTTCTTCACACCAGAAAACTTTCTTATTTCATCAATCCATCCCACATGTGGTTTCTTTCTAGATCTTTTACTTGGGATCCAATTTAAAACTTCAACTCTTCAACTATTATAATTTCTATGAGCAATATATCCAAACTAGCTCTATTTCAGTTTCTTAAATATTTCAATGATGTTAATAACTATTTGTTTTCTAAAGCATGTTTCATTTTTGATTTCTTGTTATTGATAAATCAAATCTATTAAAAGCTTCCTTTTCAAACATATGGTATATTTTTTTCTTTTTACTATTATATCTACCAGAAGCAATCTGTCCAAGTTTAAGATTAATTTCATCCAGTATGCTTCCATCTGTATTAATAAACTAATAAAGATATTTGTAGTTGTTAAATTTTTCTAATTCATTATCAATCTTAATTTTCTTCTTTTGCTCCACTGAACATTAATTAGTCTTTTTAGCAATTATTTTTACTTCTATTTTCTTATTTTCAGCTGATAATTCATGGAACATTTTCTGAAACTCTGCAGCATTATTTACAAAAACAATTACATCAGCTGAAAAATCTAGATGATTTAAATAATCTTCATTTATTCTTAGCTTCCCATTTTAATTCACAAAATACTTCTTGTAAAACTGATATAAAAAGTTTTCAAGTTATAGAATCAGCGCGACATACATCTCAATGTAAATCTTAGTATTACTATGTAATCTAATAATTGCTGTTGCATTTTGATAAAATTCTTCAAAATATGATAATATCTTAGATCTACATATTGATGATCCAATGCTTTAACTTAATCGCCATAGAAATGCTTATACAATCAAATATCTTTTCATAATCTACAAATTCAAAGCATAATGGCAACTCATTTTTATTAGATCTTTCTATGACTTTTCTCAATATCTGAATGTAATTCACTATGTTCAAACCACTTTTAAATTCAACTTACTCTTTTGGTTGATTACAATCCAAAGTTTGCTGCACATAAGTTGTAATTACCTTGGTAAAAAATTTGTATAAAACTGATCAAATCCCAATAGGTCTGTGATTTTTAATATCTTCATCATCATCTTTCTTAAATATTAATATTCCCACTGCAGTCTTCCAATCATCTGGAACATTTTTATCATTTAGATATTTGGTAGATATCTTTGTCAATATTTTTTCTATTTTTTCATCTGCTTTTTTTAAGGTATCAGTTATAATTCCATCATTTCTTGGAGCTTTTCCTCTTTTCATAGATTTAATTGCATATCTCACTTCTTCACTTAAATACTGTGTAATTAAAAAAATGTAATAAATGTAGGAGATAATTTGTTTTCTAGTTCTTTATTACTATATAATTTTTTATAGAATTCTTCCATACATTTCATGTCATCCCTCTTTTTTATGAATAATTCCATCTTTTCCTCTTATCACAGAAATAACTTTCTTTCCAATACTCTTCTATAACTTTCTTTGCAAACAATATTTTCTAGTATTGTTATTAACTCTTTTACATATCATTTTATAAGCTTATTAATGAATCATTTTTTAAAATTTTCAAATTCTTTCTTTTATTCATATATTCTTTTGTTTTGAAAATTTATTGGTAAATTGCTACTTTTTTTGTGCCAGCTATCTTTCTTGTAATTCTTAATAGAGTTACAGTTATCTTACTGATTACAGTTCTAATTTAAATTTAATGCAATGATTTTAAAGATTAGGAATAGCAACTATTAGTATAAACTTTTTTAAGATTTCATCTCTCTAGTTTTGTATTAACATATATTTTACATCTCACTAATCAAAGATTACTTATTGCTTTGAACTTATTAAGATTACTATAATCTTGAAATAAATATTTTGGATCCTTCTATATCCATTTTCATTAAGCATTTTTCTCAAAAAGAGAATTCATGTGCAATTTTTCTCTTTCTCTATCTGTAGCATCTTTAATTTCTACCATCATAACCAAATTTACCCACAGCACTTTCATCTTTCAATCACTAACCTAAACTAGCATTAAAATCTTCTGCCCCACTATAACCAATTTACCACAGCATTTTCAATTTTTACTCATTAACCAATTCAAAGTTTAAAGTCACCTGTGACAATTTTAAAATAGCGTTTAGTCTGAACAAAAACATTTTGTACATCTGTAAGAAAATTCTCTACTTCTTCATCACAATGAAAGTTTATTGGGGTATAAAGCTAAATTATATATATTTGGTATCTTCTATCAAATTGAATATTTAATTTTGCCATTTTGTCAGATATACCATCAATCTCCATAATACTGTTCTCCCAGTTTTTTTTGTAATTAATCCCACTCTACTTCACTCCCAATATTCTTGCCTTACTAGTAAAGTACATGATTACTGTTTTGTTTCTTTAACTTTTCTCCTAACTTCATAAAGTTCAACTATGTCCCATTTAATATTGTGTAATATTCCTTCAATTGAAAGTGCAGTTCTAGATAAAAAAAATAAAAGAATATAATCAAGTGGCAATCTCAATCTGAAATCAGGTGATTCCTAATACTCTCCACTTTCAGACATTAATGGATGATTTTACAACCTCTTGGAATTTAGTTTTGTCTAACATAATTGTAAATATCTATTTTTTTTTAAAAAAAAGATCATTCCCACACACATCATGTTTTCAAGAAAACTTAACTGATATTTCATTTAAAAATAAGCAACTGAGAAGAAAAATCAATAGGTTTTTTGATCTTATAAATAAAAAGCTAATAAATTGACTACATTGCCCAAAGTATATTGTTGAGCAATCCATCCATATTCATTTATTATAGGAATAATCACATAGTATTAACAGCTGTAACATCATCATGTGTAATGTACATTAGGGATTTATCTTGCTCTGTTCTTTTAAAGCCTCATAGAGGAATCATAATATCTCCTTTCAATTAACAGCAATTTTTTTTCTGTAACCAATGGAGTATATATAAGTAGAGAAATGAAAAAGAAGAAGATCCAAAAAAGTAAGGATTTGAACTAGAAGACTTTTAAGTTTAAAAATTCAGAAGAATGACTTTAGGTATAGAAAATGTTTAAAAGATGTTTTAAATAAAATAGATAAATAAAAAAAATTAGATGAAGGATTACCTCAATGAATTGTTATTAGTAGAAATATTGTGCTAAGAAATTGGCTTTAATCAAAAATAATTGAGCAAAAAAATTCCTGATATGGTATAAAATAAACACGAGGGGCTTAAATCTTGTTTCAAAGCAAATGACTATACAGAAAAATAATTAAATATTATTTTTTGCCATCTCAATGCTTATTTTATAAAAAAAACAACAACATTCAGCTGTAATTCTTTATACATAAGTAATGATATAATAATAATAATAATAAAGGATCTGTAATGTAAAAATCACTTTCCTATGCGATTTGACTAAATAAACAATTTCAAGATATTTTCTGTAAGTGGGTAGAATAATCCTGAAAAATAATCTATTGTAAATGGTTAGCTTACAATACTGATTTAATTCTCTGGAACAAGAAATAAATTATAAACATTAGACAGTGATAACATATAACTTCACTCACATCTAATTAGGTAAACAATGATGCAATCAAAGAAGAGTGATGGAAATTCTAAAAAACTGCCATAACATATTTTTGACTAACTTTACTGAAGTAGGAGTATTGTTACAATGCTTTCATCTTGTAGCTATATTTCTTATATTATGTTATTCAAATCAATTACATAATAGTTTCAAAATCATAAAGTTCCAAACTCGAGATAACTTTCTTACCCTGTTAAATGGCTCTAAAATGAGTTTAATAGCTGCAAATTTTAATGAAAGTAAAAGATAATTTACTAAACCAACTACCATACAGCTAAGTATCCAAAAATATACCAAAGTTATCAGCCATTGATTAAAATTTATCATCATCATTAGCAGCCAATCTTAAATGAGTAAGGGTTTTTATATTAAGTTAATTTCTATTTCCTATTTGATTATACAATTATGCTTTAAATTTCTGAAATGTTTATGAAGGATAGAAAAGATCTGCGCATGAAATGTTTACACACGAAATTTCAAAATTATTTCCAATTAATAGATCAATTAAATTTTGTAAAGCATATAATTAGTAACCAGTTGGTCTTGAAACAAATCTGTTCCACTTGAGATTAATTATCTTGGCTCATTGAAAAAGTTATATAGCACACATTCCAATAATCATAATTCCTAAGTTAATCATTTTTCTATTGTGATAAATCATACAAGACTCTTTCACAAAACTAAATAGCATCATGTGATTCATCCACCATACTTATAATTAAAATGTGACACAATTCTTTCCCTATTCTGGAACCCAAAAATAAGCACATGGAATAAATTATGGAACATTAGATGGTAATGTATTCCTAATTAGCTATATTGAAAATTAAATAAATCCAACCTTTTTTGAACACTATAACAATGCTTATTTAATTTTTTTTACTCATAATCTAATAGTTGTGATTGAGCAGCAGTCTTCTTCAGAGCTAATATATATATTATAACCTCCACAACTGAGATTTACATGCATGGCTTTTATATGCATCATTTTTTTAATTATATATTCTAAAATGTATAAAAATTGTGTGTGCAAATAAATCATAAAATAATGTATTAATAATTGTAAAAAATTAAAATTTTATTATGATTCATTATTTTAAAATAAAGTTAACTTTTAAAAGAACATTGCTATAGGAACCAAATGAAAACTTCAAGTTTGTCTGTTTACTAAAAAAGGAAGAAATCGTGATTTCTTCATTGTCACTTATAAGAGGGAAGTAAATAAAAATTGTAATGACTGTTTAAGTTGATAATACAGTTTATGGAGTAAAAACTCCATAATGCTAACTTACCCTGATCTTTCCAGTGGTGTAACTGACTATGGAACCATAAACAAAGGAATGCATTAGGAATTAATTTTTGATTCTGCTAGTCTATTAATTACTCTCTGAAGCTCAAAAAAAATGTGACTCTTGCTACAAGGAAAACTTGCCCTCTAAATAATTATCACATAAAAATATTCTTCCATGAATTGATTTGTAAATCTATATAATTTTTATGCTTTTAATAACTCAAAAAACTACATGATATTAATCTACTATATTAACAAACCATGACGAGTTAAAATGTTAATATCACTTGCAAGCATTTAAAATAATGATTCTGATCGCCATATTTCTACATTCACAAGCTAATAAAACATGAGCTCACTGAGACAGAAATATACATCTACATTCATGAAGACATAATAAGTAAATGAATGAACTTAATATAAACTTTTGTTCTATGAATTATTAAAACTCAGCAAAGATTTTTTTTATCATGCGTGCTCTTTATACAATCTTAGATGTAAATACAATTTTTTTTATATATTATTCTCATTCTGTTTGTTAATTAAAGTTATTATTATTAATAATTTTGTTGCTTGTTTATTTCTCATCCAAATTCCAACCAGATTACTTTGTCATTTAATCATATTATTAATGTGAAAGGGTAACGATCAGGAAACATGGCTGAATCTACTTAAAGACTTGTGTTTTTTATGTGTGTTCAGTCTGTTATCTATTAGATGCTTATAATTCTCTTAGACTAAAATTTAATTTGCGAATATTGTGTTTTTCATTTTATTGGTAGTCTGATCAATTACCATTTGGTAAAATGGCAATTACCATTACAATATATAAGCTTATACGAGTATATAAAGATATTAAAAAATAGCTTATCTAATCAATATAAACAATGCAAACAAATATTATATTCAATTATAAGTTGAACCTTATTATAAAACAAACGTAATATAGACTTTGAGGATATATATTTAGTATATATTTTCAAATTATATTCTTATCTCAATGCATCTTTCATTTTAGCTCAATCATATCACAACCATTCATTAGTTCAGAAGTCAGGCCAGCCTCTCACATTATAGATACATTTGAAACATGCACTTTTTCAAATAAGTCATATAGAATGTTACAATTTTAACTTCATGTACACATAATTTTTAGAGATACTTAAACTTAATTTCATATATATTTAAATAAATTTCAAACTTTTATTTCATCACACACACATTACTGAAATATATGATCAAAGACATGTGAAAAAGATAAATGATCACCAATATGTACATTTAGTGCTGAACCAGCACTCATCAGCTGGCCCAGATCACAATTTCTTACACATATCTTCGTCATTTGTTGAGTATATATATATATAACAAATTACTATATTTTACTTGACAGGTTTCAATGAAGATATAAAAAAATAGTTTATCTAATCAATTTAAACAATAGAAACATTATAACCAATTATGAATTGAATCCTTTTTTATATAAATGTAATATAGATTTTGAGGGTATATATTCAATTTAAGGACTTACTGCCTTTAACCTTAATATGATACAAATTTAATAAAGACTTTGAAGGTATATATAAAAAATAGGATATAAAAAAAATCAATTTATAATTGGATAAAATATTTATTTTATATTTATTTATATTACTTAGATAAACTATTTTTTTATATAAGCTCTGGAGAAAATTTCTGGTCAGTCGAACTGTTAAATTGATTCATTAAAAAATAAAATAAGAATTATAAAGTGATAAAAGAAGGTTGAATCTATTTATTTGTTTTATAATTTGTATCCTCTGGACTGTCATATTATTGAAGCAAAAAAATTCTCTTAAAGAATATGTTATGAATACAAATAAATCTATTCTTAGGTTCACTAACAAAAGAAACATGACTGGTTTTGTGCCAATAATCTTATTGATTTAATTAAAATAAAATGTGGTATTTTTTGCTTGGCAGAATAATATTAAATGTTAAACTTCATAATAAATGTAAAAGATCTGAAGGCAGAAGTTCAATTCAATAACAATTATGAAGGCTTAAAAATAATTAGGGGATTAAAATGGCAAAGAAGATACAAATTTTCATGGATTGTAGTCATAATAGATCTTTTTGATATGCTGAAAGCAACATATGAATCTGAGAAAGGGTATCACAATCAATGGCACTCTCTTATATGTTGATGATGTTTTACACAGATGGAGGAAGAATTTTGATCATTTTTTGAATAATTATACAAGAATGAGATGACAACTTTTAATGATATATCCATTTTATCTAATTTAGATTTGTTTACAAATATCCAGATTAATGAAGACAAAACAGCTCTTTGTAGTCTTAAAAATGAAAAGGCTAAAGGTGCTGATGAAATACCCAAAGTTTTAAAACATGGTGGTGATGTGTTAGCTTAAAAAATATTGGAATTTTTTTTAAGAATATATGAATCCATGAAATTGTGCCTCCCAAACTAAAAGATATTTCTGTTATCGTGATTTTAAAAGACGAAAGAATAAACAAGATTGCAGCAATTATCATGGAATATCATTATTATCTACTATAGCAAAGATATTTTCAAGAATTTTGTTGAATAAGTTTTTTCAAATTATTACCAGACTAAATGTGGTTTTAGAGAATTATGAAGCTCTACAGATATGAATTTTGTTACCAGGCAAATGCAAGAAAAGTGTCAGGAGCAAATGAGTAATTTATATATTGCTTTTATTGATTTGATCAAGATATTTGATTCAGTTAATAGGGTAGGTCTATGGTATTGTTTGAAATTATTAAGTTGTGCACCATAATTTATTCATGTAATATTAATATCATTTACTTTCTTTATTACTTTTACAATACTTTATATAATTATAACCCACTATTGATAGTTTCAATTCCCAGCAATTTTCTTCATTGTAAAAGTAATAAAAGAAGTAATTGATATCAATATTATATGGATTTGGCAATGCAATAAGAAAGATAATTTATTCATATTATACAGCTTCTACATGATGGAATAAGAATAAGGGTTAATACTACAGATGAAAAACAAAAACTGGTGTTAAACAAGAATGTGTATTTGCTCCCAAATTGTTTTCAATTTTTATGATAGTGACCTTTGAAATTGTTTAGAAGTGGCTTAATCAAATTGAGATCAAAATACAATGCAGGTTTCACTGGGGATTTTTAATTTGAATTGATTAAAAGCAAAAACAAAAACTTTTTGGACTCTAATTTTACAATATGCTAATGATTATACTATTTTTGCCAGTTCAAAAGATGATTTACAGAATGTTCTTAACATTTTGAATGCAATATATAAAGACTTCGATTTATCAACTAATGTTAAAAAAACTAAAGTTCTTTATTAACCAATGATGAGAAAAAAATTCCCAGCAACTTTTAGTTTAGTTGGTTATCAACTTGAGACAGTAAACCAGTTTAAATACTTTGGTAGTTTTATAAGCAGAGAAGTGGACTTAGATATTGATGCAAACACAGACTCCAAAATGCTGCTGCTATTTTTAACAAATTAAAAGATAGAGTATTTTATCACAGGAAAAATAATTATTGTAGTTAAGTTAGCTGTATATAGAGCTATTATTTTATTTAATTTACTGCATGGAAATGAAACCTGAACACTCTATTGGTGCACTATAAAAGTATTAGAAAAGTTTCATTTAAGAATAAAACAAATCAATATGTTCTTTAGTTTGCTCGATGTGATATTATTGAGCCCATTATTGTAAAATCACATCTATGTTGGATTGAACATATAAATCATATAATCATTGGAAGACTTCCTAAAAGAGTGAGAATTTGAGTATGGTTTTTGTCAGAGAGCAAAACACCATTGATGTTACAAGAATTACTTCAAAAACGTTCTAAAGAAGTGCAATGTCAATTATTTTCATTGAAAAGATTTGATGGATAATAGAATGCATTGGAGAGCTACAATTAGACATGGTGTTAAAATATTTCAGAAAGAAAAGGTTCTTCTATATGGGGACATATTTGTGACTCAAGTTGATTTGTACACAAAACTCATGTCTAGAGTAGTTTCTTTCTCTCCTTTTTTTTTGGAATTGAAATGGCATAATTATTTTTGAGTAGCTAATTATTATCATTATCAATGCATAAAGAAGATATAAAGTGAAAGGAAGAATATAATAGTTCACATGTATTGAAAATCACAAATGGTTAAATTTTTTAAGCTATTGTAGCTTGAATAGCAGATTAAGAATCAATATGATTAGTATAGTTTAAATTAGTGCGTACTTTCTAAAAAAATTATAACTCCACTGCAGCGAATAGTAAAAGTGATATTAATATTCACAATTCACAAAACCTATTATATATTGTGAAATTTATTAAATATTTTTTTTCCTTCATTAAAAAATATTGATAACTTTTTAGTACAAATTTGGTCATAAAATGAATAGTGAAAAATTATTTTTGATCAGATTATTTTGTTTAAAAATACACCTATTTATTTTCAATTTTGAACATAAAATTAATATTTATTATTCTACATACATAAATATGACAAGTAATAAATTAATAAAAAATAAGCATTTTACAATTTTTTAGATAAAAAAATTATAATAATTACATTATATGTTTGGAAAAATCCTAGATATCGAAGAATACCAAACCAAACTAACAAATTACCCGTTCCAAGAAGAATACCACAAGCATTATAATCATCAGATAACTAAAAAATATATATATAAAAATACAATATACATTTATATAAAATTCAGTATTATAATTATAAATAATTTAAAGATATAAACTTCCTGAAACAATTCAAATATGTGTGTGTATAGAGAAAGAATTTTATAGATTAAAATGGAGAACTATCAGAATAAAAATATATGGAAATTATTTAAGTTAACTAGATTTTCTAGATGATGAGGCTATTTTAAAGATAAATACAAAAAGATTAAAATAATATTTGACGGATTTTTTGAGCAGAATGAAATAAAGATTGATAATCATGACTTCTCAGTCAGATTTATTAATAAAAATGAAAACAAAACAGATAAAATTAACTGTAATATTAAACTAGGATAGAGTACATGTTGATACAAATAACTTAATATTAAAAGGAAATATGCTATGTGTTTGAAAAATAAGGTTCTTAATATATATGTTTACCAGTTCTTACTTATAAATCTGAGACTTGGCACTTAACAGAAGATTAATGCAAAGACTTTAGATCTGTTAACAAAATATGGAAAGATATACATTGAGAATAATAAGGGGTTAAAAGCAAAATACTGAATGGTAGAATAAACAGGTATCATTGACATCATTGAAAGAATTGAGAGGCTAAAATGGAGCTGAATTGGAATTATTACAAGAAGCGATAATAGATGGGGTATTTAAGTCTTAAAACTAGACCTTAAGAGATTATAAAAAACCTAAAAAAAGAACATATATGAAAAGGATAGATGAAATAAGAAAGTGTATTGATGTGATGTGGAGAATGAAGAAACTGGATTAAACTTGATCATTCTGCAATGGATCAATAATGATTAAAAATAATGATGATACCAGACATATACAATATTCTACCAATTTGAAAATATTTATTATTTAAACTCAAGTTTTAAAATCTATCACAACAAATGAAGCTGGAATCCATTATAATCATTTACCAAGCTTATTAATATTAAGTACCACCACAAAGTCATAAATCCCTGATAAACATTGAAATGATTTTTGCTACTTAATCCAGTCTTTTTGAAATATCAGTTTTGCTGCTTTTTAACATTTCTTTAAATAACACTAATACTAACTATAAGTTTAGATTTATAACATTTTATTAACCTGTTATCAATATAGAAATTACTATTTATTTCAAAAATTTATATTTTGTTCACAAAAATAAAAGTATCAAAAACATATAAGTACAATCAGGCAGAGTGTGTATATATTATCATAAAATAGAATTAGATATAATCCATTAAGTTATTTATTTATTTATAAATAAATAAAAAAATACAACAAAAGCAGTAATACAATAACAAATATTACATTCAAATATCAGCCTTTCAAGCTAATTGAGCACACGCCTTTTGAGAGTGTTAAATAAATGAATACTTTTTTCTTCAATCCAAGATATAGTATTTATGCAGAAAAAAAAGGATCCTCTTATTCCTACAACTCAAATTCTTTTATACGGCGGCGCTAGATAAAATAATTGCTTAATAACAAATAGTTTTATTAACTACTCAGTGTAACATATATATTATTGAGTATGTTTACAAATCCTTCGCCCCTATTTTCTCTTTTTTTTCTGTTTGCCTCTCTGCTCATATAATTCTTATATATACTATATATCAATGATTGATTGATTGTTGATGATGATAATAATAACAATAATATGCACTCATAACAAAATTGACAACCAAAAGTAATGACGTTTTTTTCTTTTTTTGATAATTTATAGTTTGCATTATTATTTATTATTAATACAGACTTGTATATATTAATAATAAATTAAAAATAGTAAAAAACAAAAAAACATTACTTTTAGTTTATCTGTAGTTATGAGTTGCATAATAATAATACTTTTTTTTTATTTGAAGAAAGGAAAGAACACAGAAAAAAAAAGGGAAGGGGGTGGGGATGGAATCTAGATATCATTTACGTATATATAAAGTCTGTAAATATTCACAATAATATATGTCACACTGAAGAAATTAATAAAACATTGCCTTGTTGACATAAAAAAATTTTGGTTTTACTTTTATATATATTTACAGCCACAGTGTATAAAATATATACATAATTTTTAATTATTTTAAGAATTAATACATTCAATAAAGTCCTACCTTTGTCTCAATACGAAGTTTGTGAGCAGAACCAGCAATAATCAAAATATCATTGATGATGATCATGACATACCAAAGATTAAGGAAATCCAACTGATCCGATTTAGAAAGCTGTTTATTATAACATGTTTGAAAAAATTGTACAGTTTCCTAAAATAATTAAAATATTAGATCACAAAACGTGTACAATATTAAATAACAACTGCAATTACATCTTTATTAAAACTAAAAAAAAAAAATTCACAAAAGATATATAATTTACCTTACATAAACTACCTGCCCTTATTAAAGCTCTGATACAAAGCACACAGGAAAATAAACTTGTTAAGATTACTGCAATATTCAGCACAATGAGCCAGATCCTTTCTTTGGAATCCTCATCTGCAAGAAGCAAATAAAAATGCTTTTAAAAGTTATATAAAAATTACACTTAAACAAGGATTTAAAAAAAAAAAAAAAAAGACTTAAAAATTCTCGTTTAATTTGATTAGTTGACAAATTTACTAATTTTAATGTGATACATATTTTCATACATTCCAAAAATAGCAGACAAATTAAGGAAAATCTGCAATCAGTATAACATCAGAACAGCTTTTCAGAGCCATACCACACTACGAGGAATTCTAACATCTACAAAGCCTAAACTTGAAATGCTGCAAAGAAAAAACTGCATCTATGAAATACCATGTGAATGTGGAAGAACATATATTGGTGAGACCAGCCGTCCCATTCAAAAGCGCTTGCAAGAACATAAACTGATGATTAGAAGAGAGAAAACAGATGTGTCTAAGGTAGCAGACCATGTATGGACCAATGAACATACGTTCAATTGGGAAAATACAAAAATATTGGATAAAGAAGAAAAGGTACAAAGAAGAAAATTTAAAGAAGCTGCTCACATGACAATGGCAAAAAATCCCATAAGCCAACCTAGTGTGACTATACATAATGTATGGAAATCACTAATCAACTTTGCTCTGAGAAAAAAGTGGAGAAATCAGGAGGAACCTCATAGATAAGTATATGAAATTACTACATACTGTTGCCTTTGGCAGGATGGCTCAGTTGGTTAGAGCGTTACCTTAAATTTCAATAATCAAGAATCTAAGGACCCAGGTTCGAATCCCATGCTAGTACTGTCACTGGTCAGGCCAGCAACACCTGAAGAAGAGGGGAGAAAAATACCTCTTGAAACGTTGTGCGTATACTAACCTGTTTGCTGTGATATTACTAACAGTTAGTGCATATACTAACCTGTTTGCTGTGATATTATTAACATTTGTTTGCTGTGATATTACTAACAGTTGGTGCATATACTAACCTGTTTGCTGTGATATTACTAACAGTTGAATGCATTTGGAATATTTAACTAAAAATTAAAACTTTTCTAAAGACATTCAACACACATATTAGATGATGGAAATAGTCCAATATAAAAATACAGCTAGAACACCATCATCACAAACCTTCAGAAAAACATTAATCAATATATATAAAAAAAAAAATTGGTGCTTTATAAAACTTCAGAAATAGAAAAGGGTATGTATCAACTTTTCATATCCTGCTTTCTTTGGTTCCAAAATCGGCATAACAAAATTATATACATTTTTTTTTTATGGATCCATTCATTTTGATTTGGCATTTTTTACATCTATCACTCACAAATTACCTTGATATAATATTTTTATATGAATGTTTTGTTGTTTTTTAAATTTGAAATGTTTTTATTATTTTATTTTAAAAAGCAATCATATCTTTCTCTTTTTTAATTCTTATAATTCATTGATAACTGCTTGTTTTACTTCTTTTAAAAGCAGAAATGATTACTTTCACCTCCAATCTATTCTTATTTTACTATTTATTTTTTAAAACAAGAAGTTTTAATTTTGTTTATTTAAAATTTTTACTTTTGTTTTAAAAAGTATTATATTTTCAAAGATCAATTGGAATAAAATATTTATCCAAAGTAAATAAACATAATTTTTTTTTGATATGACATTAAAACCAATTAAATAAATTACTTATGAAATAAATTGATAAGTTATGATTATTTTAAAAAATTATCTTATTTAATCATAATAATTAATAATAACTATTTTTTAAAACATAAATAATTGTTGTGATATTAAAATTGTATATGCACAAGTAATAAATTGACTAATGCACTTGTGAGATTGGTCTAGAAAATTTTACAGGTACTCATACTTATGACAATACATCCCACTTGATGGCGTTGGTCTTCCAACAAAACATTGAAATAACGTTACCAGGCCATTACATTATTTTTCATATGTCAAATGCATCGACCAGGAAGCGAGCCCAGGCCAGCTGCTTGGTAGGCAGCTATGCTAAGCACTAGGCCATCAATGCTAAACAAATTACGTTACTTTATTATTGTTTTTTAAACTAATTTTATAGATTTTCAATTAATAAGCAATTTTTTTTGGTTATAAAATAAATGTTCCTTTATTTTAGTTTTTTTTTTTAAATAACCAAGATTTTTTTTTTTTGTAAGAAATGTTAGTTTAAGTTAGGGTTTTTTTTTTTTTTTTTGGAAAATAATTGAATATATTTGCAAAATGTTGCTTTGTTAAGTTTTTTTTTCACTAATGTTGATCTGATTACTTCAATCATAGTTTTATTTTTTGTTGATAAACAACACCATAATAACCAATAATAATTTTAATTAATAACTTTATTGCTAGAATTGGTAAAAAAATTACAGATGAAAGTGCTGAAGGTAATTTTGATTATGGTAATAGAAATGAGAGAGGACATTGACTTGTGAAGTTTGCAGAAAAAGAAAAACTTTATATTATGAATTCTTTTTTTGAGAAAAATGTTAAAAGGAAATGGACATGGAAGCATCCAAATACAGCAGAATTGGATTATATTTTGACTAACAGAAAATACATATTTCAAGATTGTAATGTTCTTAATAAATTTAACACAGGAAGTCATCATCAATTAGTAAGATGTAAGATATGTGTTAATGCAAAACTAGAGAGACAAAAATTATTAAGAAAAACAATACTTACAATTGATATTCCTAATCTTTAGAAACATTCTAATGATTTTAAATTAGAACTTACAAATCGGTTTCAAGTATTAATAGATTTTAAACAAGATTCAGATCTGAATGAAATTAACATGAAAATAACTGATACACTTTTAAAAACTGCAACAAAGATAGCTGGTAGAAAAAAGCAGCAATTGACCAATAAAATTTCTACTGAGACTACAGCATTTATGAAGAATAGAAGGAATATGAAGATATACAAAAATGATGCATTAAAAAGGATTAAATATCTTGAATTTTGTAAAATGGTGCGGGAAAGAATTTAAAATGATATAAGAAAGTATAACTGTGAACTAGCAAGGAAAGCTGTAGAAGAAAATAAAAGTCTCAAGAATATAAAACAACATTTTGGTATTGGTAGGAAATTTATATCTGCAATAAGAAAAAAAAGATGGAATTATTACTAAAAAGAGAGATGACATCATTAAATGGGTAGAAGACTTTTATCAATAATTATATAGTAATAAAGAACAAGTACCTCCTATATCTATTACATCTACCAAATTTCCCAGAATTTTAAATGAAGAAGTGAGACATGCAATTAAATATATGAAGAAAGAAAAGGCTCCAGGTAATGATGGAATTACAATTGATATATTAAAAGAAGCAGGTGAAGAAATAGAAAATTTTTTAGTAAAGTTATATACTAAATGTCTAAATGATAAAGATGTACTAGATGATTGGAAGACTGCAATATTAATATTAATATTTAAAAAAGGTGATAAAGAAGATATTAGAAATTACAGACCTATCAGCCTTTTATCAGTTTTATACAAAATTTTTACCAAGATAATTACAACTCGTCTACAGAGAACATTGGATTTCCAACAACCAAGCGAACAAGCTGGATTTAAAAGTGGTTTTAGTACAGTAGATCATATCCAGGTATTAAGAGAAGTTATAGAAAGGACAAATGAATATGAGTTGCCATTATGTTGTGGATTTGTAGATTATGAAAAGGCATTTGATTCTATAAACATTTTTTCAGTAATTAAAGCATTGGATCATCAAGGTATAGATCCAGGATATTGTCATATTTTAAAGAATATTTATAAAAATGTAACAGCAACAATTAGATTAGATAATGAAACTGGGAAAGTCAACATTGAGAAGGGTGTAAGACAGAATGACTCTATATCTCCAAAACTTTTTACAGCAGTGCTGCAATAAGTATTTTGTGGATTAAAAATGGGAAGTTAAAGGAGTGAAAGTAAATGGAGATTATTTAAGTCATTTAAATTTTGCAGATGATGTAGTTGTTTTTGCAAATAATGCTTTAGGGCTGCAGGAAATGTTGCAGGAGTTATCAAACGAAAGTAGGACTAAAGATAAATGTTAAAAAGACTAAAGTAATGTTGAATCAATTTTCTCAAAATTAGAAAATAAAGATTGATTATGAGTTAGAAAAAGTTAACAGTTACAAATACCTTGGTCAGATTATTAATACAAATGGAAACATAATGGAGGAAATTAATCATAGAATTAAACTTGCTTGGAGTGCTTTTGGTAGAAATAACTTGATATTAAAAGGAAATATGCCTATATGTTTGAAAAGGAAGGTTTTTAACAAATGTGTTTTACCAGTTCTTACTTATGGATCTGAGACCT
This sequence comes from Epiperipatus broadwayi, assembly GCA_028023455.1. Classification (NCBI taxonomy): domain Eukaryota; kingdom Metazoa; phylum Onychophora; class Udeonychophora; order Euonychophora; family Peripatidae; genus Epiperipatus; species Epiperipatus broadwayi. The sequence continues at coordinate 1,529,327 of JAQFVV010000074.1, read as the reverse complement.
GGACACTTAATAGAAGAGCAATACAGAGACTTCAGACCTCTCAAAGTAGTATGGAGAGATGTATGTTGGGAGTAACAAGAAGAGATCGAAAACACAATGTGTGGGTAAAAGAACAAACAGGTGTTACTGACTTCATTGAAAAAATTAAAAGATTGAAGTGGAATTAGGCTGGAGATGGACAATTGAAATCTTAAATGGGATTCCAAGAGATTGTAAAAGATCCAGAAAGAGACCACATGTTAGATGGATGAATGAAATAAGAAAGTGTGCAGGAGTGATGTGGAGAAGAGAAGCTAAAGATCGGAGGTGGATTGAACTTGGAGAGACCTTCATCCTGCAGTGGATTGACAATGGTTGATGATGATGATGAATAACCAATTTATTGTTGTTTGGTCATAAATGTTCCTTTATTTTGTTTCTTTTTTTCTGACTAATATTGATTTGATTACTTCAAACAGTTTTACTTTTGGTTGGTAACCAATTAATTTTTGTTTGGAAATAAATGTTCCTTTATTGTGTTTTGGTTTTTTTGTTGCGAACAATAATTTAATATATTAGGCAATAGAGACAGCTTGAACGAATAGTTTATTCCACAAATAGCCATTTTTTCACCAATGCAAGCTCTCACAAGGTACAAGATTTTAGATTCAGGTATGCAGAGTCGCCCCATTTCCTAATCCTAATTTTAACATGTTTACAGGGAAGGAGAGGTGACATTGGGTACAGTGTGACAATTTGGAGGATCTTATAGTAATTCATTTAGGTTTGAAAATAATTACTTCTGAGCAAATATTGGTTCACTTTCCATCATTACAATTATGCACACCCTATCATGATAACTTAGCGATATGTTAAGTGTCAGCTATTTATATAGAGGATAAACAACATGTATCAGAACTAACTGATACCGTAGGCTAGGTGTGAATTGCGAGAGCAGTTGATTGCAAAACACACTGCTAGGCTGCCATTAGCCAAAAGACTCAATTACTAGCACTCAATTACTGAGAGCAATTAAGAAGTTGTGCCTGATAAATGGTATTTTCAGCTACTTTCAGCTAACAGCAATGCCATCAAGCAGGATGGATTGTCATAAGTATGAGTACCATTATACACTGCAAAACTTATAGTAAGGTTTTGAGGAATACATCAAATCTGAAAGATATGATAGATATGCTTATATATTACACTGTATATATATGCACACATATTTTACAAATAATAAATGTGGAATGTATTAAATTATAATATCTTATTTGTATTTCAATCTAATGATTAAGCAATAATATATGTGTACAGTATTTCAGCAAATAATCATGAAATTGTCTCTTATCTATAATTTTTAATAGGCTTCCATTCTCTTGCTTTTATGTATTATTGTTTACTTTCTCCAATCTTTAAAAAATGATGGGCCAAAAATTCATTACATATCATAAAGAAATAATATGACATAAAAATAATTATACTCAATTAAAAAAATAAATTTTAACAAGTTGAAAAGTTAAAAGAAAATAATTAAATGAATATTATATGTGATAAATTGAAAATGAAATAAACTTTATAAAACTTCTTATCTACCATAAATTTATTTAAGATTAGAAATGGGAGATATGCCTTAAGCTAGCAAAATTTTGTTTGTATTAATTTATTAAGACAATAAAGCCAATTATTCAAGGCTTTAATAGGTTTATAAATGTAGATGATCACAATCAAGCCTTAAGTTATCAACAATCTCAATACGTAATCTGGCAATCTCTTTTAACAGTAAAGGTGGAACCACCTTCATCTATGGTCTGATATATTTATATAGAGGCTGAAGATTGCAACTTGACCAAAGAGTATGTGATTAATAATGCAAAGAAGTTTAAACAAACCTCATTAATCAGGCAAATATAATTCTTGATAAAGTATATTTGCCATGTTTAACTCCAGTTTCATTTTATTATATATAAACTATAAAAACTCTACTACAAAAATGTAATAAACTACATGCATTTATAACAATGTTTCTTACAAGGAAAAAATATTTAAAAAATAAATATAATCTTAATGCTCAGCAATGAAAATGTATTTTTTTGATAAACATCTATTATTTTAATTAAAATAAAAGAATCTATAAAACTGAAAAAAAGAAAATAATGATGTAGGAAATAGTTTGAAAGTAAAAAAAAAAACATTTACAGATCTATAATGTTTTTCAGCATCTTTAAAAAGCAAATCAAATTATTTCTGCTACTATTAAAAGTTGATAAAGTTAGATGGATTATTAAGTCAATTAAACTTGGTTTCAATGATAGCACTGGTATTTAGACAGCTAATCTAAGTCATTCCATACTTTGATTGAACCATTATATAAAACACATTCTAATCTTTCTTATTGCATTGCCAAATGTATAACATATAATACTAAATCATCCGTGCACTTTACTGCTGTTACGCAATGCTTTATTTACCATCCTCTTTTACAGTTTACAGTTTTGATTGCTCCAGCAATCTTCTTCAGAACTACAAAATAATACAAACATATGATATATATATATATTGCTTATAACACTTCTTTCTTATACACTTTAATGCAACAAATTTTCTTAAAAACTTCTTTATTTTCCTTACAGTTTCGACTGTCCAGCAGTCTTCATCAGAGCTCTATCTTCTTCTCTGTAAGGAAAATAAAGAAGTTTTTTAAGAAAATTTGTTGCATTAAAGTGTATAAGAAAGAAGTGTTATAAGCAATATATATGATTATATGAAGATATGCAAAGAAAGTGAAAGAGAAGAATAAGAGAATATATATATCTTATAATCATCATCTACTTATTACCTTTTAAATATTTTTTTTACCCTTTTTTACATTCTATATTTATTAATTAAAACCTCCTATAAATATATATATTCTATTTTTATTCTTTATTTTATTTTTATTATTCTTTAAATACTTAACTTTAACTTAATATCTTTTATATTTTACATTATTATTATTCATTTTATGAACAATCAATATTTATAATTTATTCATTCAAAAATTTATCTTTTTTTTTAATCTCTAATATTATTATTTTAAACACAGTTTAACCCACCTTTTATTAATATCTCCTAACTCCAACTGCTAAATTCAAATTTTAAAAAGTTACTGTTATACTTTTAATAGCTCCCTCTTTAAATTTAACACTTATTGCTGTGTCTTACAACCAGCAAGTAATAAATGGACAAAGGCAGAATTGAGATGATAAGCTTATAGTTTAATACGAATAATTTTAACTATATACATTGCCTATTATAATGCGTAATAAAATAATAAAAGGTCGTGGTGACCTGCATATAATAACCCTAGTCCTGCTTTTGGACTTACAGAGACAGGAGTCTCTGACTTGCAATTAATACTCAGAACAAATAGATCAGGTTTCTGGGGGTTTATATACCCCTCAAGACTTCTAGAGTCTTTTACATACCTAACCATATATGGTGTTTTTACATACATGCAGTATTTTTACATTTCTCACCATATATGGTATTTTATACAGTTTTCTGACCCTATAAGGTCAGCTGGGCTTTCTATGATTTAACAACATTGCAATTTTACACAATCATTATACATAATTACTATACAGTTATTATTCTTATTTTATATATTCCTTATACATTACAGTTATTAGTTTTATTCTACATTTATTATTGTACTCTTTTTATAGTTATTATTATTTTACATATTCATTATACATTACAAGTTATTAGTTTTATTTTACATTTATTATTGTACTCTTATTATTTTATAACTTACATATGTATATACCTTGTTTGACCTTGAATATTGCACTCCTCCCCCACTGCAGAAGTATGGTTTTTCACCTAACATAGTCTTTGAGATGAGTCAGGGGATTTCTAGTCCTTGCCGGTTGCTGGCGGTCTTTGCTGTCTGTTGATGGTGGTTTCGATGTGGCTATCTCAGCTTTGGAAGAGTTTTTATCTGTTGGCAATTCTTCGACTTTGAGATTGTCAATCTCCGGACTGGTTGAAGCTGTAGATCTTGCTTCCGCATTGTTTCCGGTTGGTACTTCCTCGTTTCCATTATTTATGGTTGACAGACATCGGCTTCTCAACTGATGTTTCCGCAGTTTTACGCCCTCATCAGTTTCAATTTCAGCTAATTGATTTGCAATTTTATTTGTCACGGTTGCTTTTCCCCAAGTCTTTTTATTTTTGTTCAGTGACCAAACATTATCGCCTATTTCAAACCCTTTTCCTCCCATTACTCTCTCATTACTTTTTTGTCTGTTAGGCAGCAAGATTGATAATTTGTTTCATATTTTCTTTTGAAACAGAAGTTCAGCTGGGATTTGACATTTATCGCAATTTTTAATATACAGCTTGATGTCTCTATTTATTGCTGGTCACCATACACAGTTGCGTGCCAAGATTTTGATCCTAACTATCCCAGGATGAATCTGATGTAATAACCTGAGCATTCTTCTGCGACCCTGGCTGGGTATGAGCACTTTGTCGTCCATCAATATACAGCCTTTATTTACGGATTCCACAATCCTTTATCTAGGTAGGGAGGACATTTGGTTTTTATCCAATTTTTAAGAACTCTGTAGCCAGTCTGCATTAGTCCATTCTGATATTACTCGACTATTAATACTAGGTCCTAGCTGAACATTGCAATTTACGAAGATTTTTGTCCGAGGCAGATCAGCTTTATCTGGGCATTTAGATGACGTGGCTGCATGCGATATTTGTTTACTTTGCGATTCTATATTTATTTTCTTAATGACACGTATCTTTATTCCTAGGGGCGCAAACCAGTCTTGGCCTATGATTGGGTCAATATCTCTGCTCACTATATATATTGGTAATATTTCTTTAGTTTTTGTTGCTTCTACCTTTACTTTTGCAACTCCTAATATTCTTATGGGATTTTTATTAGCATCCCAGGCCTTGAGGTGAGTTTTCTCTACTTTTGGAAGGAATTTTAAATTCTTAATTAGCCTTTCCCAATCTCTGCTTTTTATCAGCGATGTCCTTAATCCGCTATCAATTTCCAAGGTTAATTTTATCTATAACTTTATTTAAATTTTTAATTACATAATTATTCTGTCTTCATACCTATATAATTAACTTTATTACTACTTCTTTCTTCTTTATTATTATTTATATATTCTATCTTATTTTCTATTAATCTAATATTATCATTTATTAATTTATAAGAATAATCATTATTTATAAATTCTTCTTTAATTAAATCTATCTGTTTAACATAATTTTTACTTGAACAATAATTTGCTGCTCTATAAATTCTAGAATGTATTGTATTTACTTTATATTTTGTATTTATATTTGAATGCCAATTAGTTATATTATTATCTATATCACTTTTCTTATGACTTTATCATTTTTATATTCAAATATGTCAATATATTCTCTTCTTTTTCTATAATAAATTGAATATTCTTATCCATCTTATTAGCATCCTCTATAAATAAATCTATCTGTCTTTATGTTTTATTAAATATCAATAAATAACCATCTACATATCTTCTAATAAAGATTAGAGCATTATTATTAACTAATATTAACTTCTCCAATTCTTCCATATAAACATTACTTAATGCTCCTCCTATTAGTAAACCTTCTTTTTGTTTATAAAACCTATCATTAAATTGAAATGTTACTTCTTTACAACAATTCTATAATGTCCTTTATTGTTTTATTGGTATATTTATATCTTTACTATTATCCTTTTTATATCTATTAATTATTATATCTATTGCTTTCTCCACATTAATATTTGTATACATTGATACAACATCCATTTTAATTATAGTCAAATTATATGTACTATATTTACTTATTACATTTTTAATATCACTTAATAAAACTTGTTATTTTTTATATATGATTAACAGGCAGTATCAATATAATTCTTTAAAACCTTATTTGCTAATCATTTAGATACTTTATTATAATATGAACCATTACCATTAATAACTGGTCTTAGTGGTACAATTCTTTAAAAATTTTAGGTGCTCCATAAATTTTAGCTGCTATATAATCCCTTATCCCTAAATAATCAAATGTATTATAGATAATTATACCCTTTTTATAAAAGTCTCATATTATTGTATATACTCTTATATTCAACAATTTAGTATCATCTTTTTTAATTATCCCAAATAAATTATCTTTCAACATATCATTCATTTTTTCTATATAATCATCTTTATTAATCACTACCAAATTATTCCCTTTATCTGACTTTGTAAAAACTATTTTATCCTTATACTTATCCTTTATTTTTTTAATAACCTTTATTTTAACAAAAAGTGGTCAGCACTTATAAAACTTGGACTTTACCCACTCATGTTAGCTACTTCTTTATAAAAATTGCTATTTTCCATCTCTGTATACTACAAGTGAGCTGATACTTTAGGCTCGATAATCAAAAACAATTTACAGCAGTGATTGAATCTTTTTTTCTAGTAAGAAGTTGGCTTCCTTCCCTCCAAATCAGCTTCCAGCATGAAGAGAACAATGAAGACCTCTTATTTTATAGTCAATAATTTCTGAACATATGACCAGATCTACATAAACCTACTTAACTCTTTATTTTTGGTTTTTAATTAATCTACTTTCATTATTTACAAAAAAACTAAATTAGTACTCCATAGATCTACTTATCTGCTAATTACAACAACAAAAGAAAAAATTATTTTTTATTAAATATTTAATTTTTTTTTTTAAACTGTTACAGTTACAAAGTTATTATTTTTTGTTTTTCCTTTCTTTTTTCAAAGTTTAATAAACCTGAACACTTTATTTGAATTATATAGAGCCACACATAGCTTTACATATATTTTATATCATTGGAATCCATTAATTAAATACAAGAAATACAATATAAAAATTACAATTTGAATTTTTTATTTTAAAAAAGGCTTTTTATTTTTAGTGAAATAAATATTGAAGTGTTCAAACCTATGTACCATAATGTTCTGGTACAACATATACATATATTGTAATCAGTTGAATACATAGTGGCACTAAAAAAAATTAGATAGTTGGCAGCATCTTCCTCAGGTTTGAGTATAAAAAAAATAGGGGAAATAATATTTAATGTTTCTGTACATATTTTTTTAATGGGTCTTTATTTAACTAAACATTTTAAGTCCCAATATGATAGTATGAGAATTCTCAAACATTAAATATATTTAAAAGTATTTTTTAAAAAAGAAATGGGAAGAGCAAAATGCGATTTTCATACCTTTGTAAATTTTATTTTTAATTAATCAGTTGTTTTTTTTTCTTTACCTCTCTTTAATGAAAAAGAAAACTCAAATCAGTGCAATTAACTGATTATTGTTTGTCTTTTTGTTTTAGCAAGCAAATTTGGTTTTTAATTATAAAGGGATGTCAAGAATTTTATAATATTAATTTAAGTTCTTGACTTGTTTTCAATATCTATCATTAAGGAGGGAATTATCTGAACAATTGTATTTATGAATTTTATCTAATTGGTTGTCATGAAAATTATTATGTAAAAAACAGATTGTAATTGGCTTGTGGACAAGATTGTTCTAGAAAAAAATATGTGGGGTGTGAATAGGTGACTATACCCAATGGTTTGGAGAGAGTATTCCTAAGTTAACTGTGGAAGAGAGAGAGTCAAATCTTAATCCTGGTGCTGAAAAAGACAGAAAAGGGATTCCTAACTTAGCTGTTGAAGAGAAAGCAGTGAAATTTTAATCCGGCTTCTAAAGAAAGTAGCAGATATCTTTACCAAGATGAAACATAATACAGCAGGAATCTGTACCAAGCCATTGAATAAAATAGCAGAATTTTTTTTTAATCAATGTTTTAGCATACTATGAGTTTAGCTCTAAAAATGGTTTGTACAATGAAAACCATGTGCTAAATTCAGCCAAAAGCTAGACATCACTTTCCTCCATATAACCTATCTTCACTGGAATAAAAATGTAGGGAAGGTACTCCCCTAAAGTAGTCTGCAACTTCAATCAAGAACATGAATTTGTCTGTATCAGCCTCACCTGAAAAATCAAAAGAAACACAATGGACAAAATTTGCTATTATTTATGTTTACTTGGAATTGTTACAGCCCAAGAAAAGGGCACCTTAACCATGCACATATCTAAAAAGCCTTCAAGGGGAAGCTCAATTAAAAAAAAACTGAAAATTGCAACTGGAAAAGACTCCACAAACACTAAAGCAATAGTTAGAGGTATTATAATTTTTTTTGTATGTGCATACTGTATCTTTATTAATAAAAAATTTGGTTTTTGTTTCATAAATGTAATATTTGTGTGTGTGTGTGTGTGTATAAATTGACAATGGTAAATAATTCCATTAAGTTATTTCAAATTGTGAATTTTTTTTTTTTGTAAAACCCAGTCAATTTTCTCTTACAAATGGTAATAGCTTTTTAAAAAGGAATATATATATATAATCTGCTTTAAATCTAAGTTTTTTCTCTCTCAATGTACCCTCTGGATAGAAGCAAAGATTGTTATCTTTGATTTTAAAAATGTTTAACACACTCTTAATTATTTTTAAAGAAAGAACCTAATGAATTTAAAGTTAATCAATGAATAAAAATTAATTGGTTGGTTAATAATATAATTTTTGTAAAAATGTAAATTTTTTTATGAAATGGGTATTTGAAATGTCATACTATCATGTCATTTTTTTTTTGTTTGTTGTTAATTGGATATTAAATAATTGTTTTAAAAAATATATATTTTTAGTCTTAATTGTTTTATTCTATCCAATTGCTATTTCATGAACTGCAGTGCGTGTGTGATCTTATATCATGACAGCTTATATTCTAGGATTTAGTTGTTTTTTGATGATCCCAATAAAACTAATTATATATAAGTAAGTGAAGCCCATGATTTGCTCAATGTTATTTATAATAAGCTAATTATTTATTTTCCTCTTGCTCAGTAATAAATTATAGAGTTCTTGCTTCCTGAGATACATTCGTGTGTAACAGCTACATAGAATAAGTGGTATATTTAATGTATGGGCATTCATACGATAATGATAATGATTCTGAATTGATGCAAAGAGGATATTCTTTAAAGTCCATGCATTACATTTTATTTAGTTTAGTATGTTTTAGGAGTTTATAGTTGGCCAGTACATTAAAGGTAGTAAGTGGTCAGAGCATTGATGATGAGCAGCATGTTTTAGAATCCCAGCATTATTATTTTTTGTTGTATTCTTATGGATTAGCACTTAAGTTTGTGCATACAACTTATGGTTTCAATGATCTACCCCAAGCTGGCATAAAGTAGATCCATTTTAAATCCAGTCCTCAGATTGACTGGTGAAGTATTTTTATTGTTAGATCATTCATGATAATAAATGAGTATTGCTTATACTTATTTATAATACTGGTGATTTTATGTTTAATGATACTGATAGTTACTGCAGTGAGTTAACTGGGCTAATCTCTCATAGTTATCTATCATGCTCATTCCTTGGATATTAAATTATATATATATTTTTAAGGATAAATAAACAATTCCTCAGATCACTGAAGGTTTAAACCCTGATTTTCCATAACATTACAAATAGCTACTCAATTGAGGATCATTGATGATCACGTACTGGTAACCATCACCTCAGGTAAGATCCCCTTATTTCCCTGTAGTGTTATAATATATATATAAGATAATGACTAAAAATTTTTAAGTATCAAAAGTTACAACCCATTAAAACTTGCTACTAACATAAGCTGATTTATTGCTTGAATTATTATAAACCCTAAGTCTATATTGTATTTATATTTTGGACTACTTCCATCATCTAATATTAAGCATTGAATGTCTTTAGAAAAATTTAACTTTATTTTAATATTCCAATTACATTCAACTATTAGTAATAGCACACAGGTTAGTATATGCACAATGTTTCGCTGTGTGCTATTATTAACAGTTGAATGCAATTGGAATATTTAAATAAAGTTAAATTTTTCTAAAGACATTCAATGTTTAATAATAGATGATGGAAATAAACCAATATATATATATATATACTGTACAACTAAAATACCTTCATGCCAAATCTTCAGGAAAATACTGTCTAATATCTGATTTTCTTAAATCTATTTAAATTTAAACAATTTTATCTTTATACAATTTTTTAATCTATTAACTTTATTGCATTTATACTTAATAATTGTTTTTTTTTTATTACACAAAGTAATCATAAAGTCTTAGACATGCTAGTTAAAATTATCTGATTATATTCCATAAAATTATAATTTTTAACTTTTATTATTATTATTATTTTAGTTTTAAGCATATTCAATGAAGATGATAGTTTTTTCAATTGTTGTTAGGTCTTCCACTTTTGTAAACAATTAAAAGTTAAAAGATAGTAATATGTTAGCCATTATTAACACTTAGAATTAAAAAAAACCATATTATATTAGATCCATATACAAACTATCATCAGAATTTACTCCTAGGATAATTTCTATTTATGAAATTATTTTGCTATTATCCCAATATGACTTTTAAATCAATAATGAAAAGTCATATAAAAAGTCTTACAAATGATCTAATAATTAAACTATATCACACACCAAAAAATTTAAATAAGAACAGTTTTATCTATAAAAGTTAGGGCCATGCATATCCTATCATCTATTATAGAAATTTAATAATATCAATTCATTGCAATAAGATTAGTTAAACTGCATCTTAATTAAGAGCAATTTATTTATAATTCTTTTTCTTTTACATGTCTATTTGCGTACTATAAAAATAAAAAAATAATAAAACTTACTCTCATATGTAACTTTTCCTCGACACTGAAGAAAAATGAGATCAAAATCCAAAATGATTGGAATTTGGCCATCATGTCCAGAGTTATCAAATAAAATCTGATATTTATAAATAAAAATAAATATAAAGTTAACAAATAGGCACACATGGAAATTACATAAATTTCATTTACATAAAAAAAAAAAGTATGATATAATAAATGTTTTTGCCATTAGATTTTCAAAACATAGTTTCATTCATAATAACCAAGAAACAACAAAAAAAATATTTATATGAAATATTGAAAATAAAAGAAATATGACAGCTGTTAAATTGTGTGCTTTTCTGAAATAAAGTTTTCAAAATTAAATTAAAAGGATAAATGTGGAGAGCAATCTTATAATTGGGTAGCTGTAGATAGGCATTTGTTTAATAAAAGTTTTCTGTAATTTTTTTAATCAAGAAGCTTATTACATGATTACTTGTTACACATAAACATTTATATTTATGCAGGACAATATTAATTTTTAGCAGCACCTTATGAAAAATATAAAAGGAGAGTAAATTTTCTTAGAAAAAGTGAAGCTAATTAATACACACATATACATATTCTCTAAAACCTCCATTTCATCACTTCTGATTAAATAATATAAAAGGCTAATCCTCCTTCTAAGATATATTTCTAAATTAAAACAGTACTCTTTGGTTGGCACACACTCTTTCAACCATGTCATGATTTGTTCAGTATTTACCCATATCAAATTATTATAATTTGATCTACAAATATCAAATTTCTTGATTCACATATTTGCCATTATCCCTATGTTAATGATGCTTATTAATCAAATTTTAATAAGTTTTACATGTATATGTCAAATATTTCATTGATTTTTCTACAGTAAAGACAAGCAAGAACCTATTAAATGTGGAGAAAGATCAATAGGTAGTCAGTCCTAATTATTATTGTGGTTATATATGGCATCCATTATTATTTGCGTAAGTTTCAGTAACATTTCAGCAATTTTCTTCAGTGCAGCAGTGAGTGGAGTTCAAAAAAAAAACTTTTGAGTATAAATTTATGTTATTTTTTTTTAATTTCAAAATAATCAATAAAAAGAAAAAAACAAAACTCAACAAAATTGTAATATATTAACAACAATTATTTAATCTCATGTTAATTGCAGAAATTTAGCTTTGTTAAAAAGAAATTTAGTTGTGTTAAACTTACTGAAAGATTTACACAACATAAAATGGTCATGGGATAAAATTCTGAAACATAATAATTATAAGTAGCTGTAAAAAAAGAGGGATTTTTGTTATCTTGCATAGTTTATTTTTTATATATCAATTAATTAAAAAAAAACAAAAAGAGATTGGGATCTTTATCTACAAAGAAGTTAAAATGTTATTTTTCAATTGGTATATAAACATTTATTTTTCAAAAAATAAAAAAGCAAAAGATTAATATATTGTAGTGAGAAGATCTTTTGTGGTATGCACAAAGTTGAGTAGGTTCCTCCTGATGAGTATAAGAGTATATCTTTATTACTTACATTCATGCATATACATACATTACATTCATGCTTAAGAAAAAGAAAGTAAGATCTAAATAACTATTGATTCAACTCTTAACCTATTGTCTATGTATTGTAGTTTGCTCTTGCTATTCCAGATTTCGAACTCAGGGAAATGGTGATGTATGGTCCTCAGATTCAGGTAATATTTGTATCACTGTATTCTTAATACATGTAAAATGAGTCTATATCTATTAATAGGAATGGGTATAGTATATTGTATACAAAAAATAAACCAAGAAATATGTTTTAACATTTAAATAAATTTAATGAACATACATGCATGAATTAGCATTTGGAGAAGAAAATTTAAAACAAAATTAGAGAAAACTCATTTAGGCATCTGTGGCCATTCTTCATTTATGCTTGGTCTATACCAATGTTCTCCATTCTGATCGCATAAAAAATAACCATTAAATATCTTGATTAACATAAACAATCTTCATATTATATACAATATTATCATATATATAGTAATATATTCATTTCTTTTTTTTTATGTCTTTTAGTTAATCCCATGCTGGTTTAATAGACCCCCACATTATGTACAATGTGTGTTCGATGAAAAAGAATTATAAGTTTAAGGCACAAATAATTAAAAAAATATGCATAGAAAATATATTAAAAATATTAATAATTAATACAAACTTTAGAATAGATAATTAATGAAAGTGTAAGTGTTGTACATATATGAATGTTGAATTTATATATATATATATTAGATAACTTGTCCCATTTATAATGATCGAATTATTTTATAATAAAGATTATACCTCATAGATTTGTCTATCTAAGGTAATAAAAGCAATTTCTTTTGTCTTAATTTCATAAATTCTAAATTAAAAATACTTGACCCTATGCCAAAATAAAGAAAATTAAATTATTACACATAGCATACAAACAATTGAATATAAATACAGATGACATCAACATGTTTTTATTGTTCTTATGGACAGTGTTCTAATGGCTTGTTCTCATAATCCATGGTAATTCCTTTGTACATAGCTGGGATTTCGAATATATGATGGAAGCCTTCGAACTGGAGTTTTGAAAAGAGGAGTTAGAACAGAATTCATGATGGATCGTTTCGATGTTTATCAAAGAGATAGGACAATCCCATGACGGCCTTGACAATTTCTAGCTCCGTGGATGATGCCTTTTCTTCCATGACATTTCCCTTTGCACTTAGCAATGCACAATTATTTTAGTCAATACTTAAATTACTTTAGTAGTTTAAACTGATTGGTGAAATGTCAATATCCCTTCTACTATTAAATGTTTTAGATTTAAATCTGAAAATCTATAGTGAGGAATCAAAGATGACTTTAGAGATTTGAATACTTTATTTTGTTTGTAAATTAAGAATTTTCAAACTCTTTGTTTAGATGTTTTAGAGCTAAATGTTTCTTCTTGCTTTTTAAAATCCTTATAAAAGCTTTCTTCAAAGGTATTATGAGTTTGAATTCGTTGATATAAACCTTCAAATTTTTCTTTCAGTTCCTTTATGCAAGGAATGGAAGATTTTTAACTCAGATAAAAAGGGTTTCTTCCCTTCTTGATCAAAAAGGTTTGCTGTATATATCTTATATTAAGCCAGTTTGTCTTTCTTTTGATTTTAATAAAAGTGATGCCTTCAATATTATTTAATTATTTTAGCTTTTTTAACTTTTGATATTATAGTAATGTAGAATCTATTGCAAAAATTTATCCACCCACCCCATTTTTCATGCATTAAAAGAATCTGTCAAACTGAAGTTTGGTTTAAACATCAGCATGGTTATTATTGTCTTAATTAAATATTATCATAGACATTTTCATCTCAGTACATTTTACATGGATTTTTTTTAAAAATTATGAAAAAATAAATAACATTTATCTTGAATATAAAATAAATCACTTTCTGTATATGTATCAATGTAACTAATATTATATTTAACTTTTCCATGTATATTACATATAAATGTAAATAAATTAAACACAATGTAAACTTTTTACTGTAACCAATTTACTCTATATATTACTATTATACATTCCAATAAATATATCATTAAAAATTAAACTAAAATATATATATAAAATATAAGAATACTGTCAACAATAATCTAACTTTCATTAGTCATAAGTAATCTATATAAGCTTGAAGAATAAACTAAAATTTAACTAATTCTACCAAAAAACATTTCTACCACAGATTCATTTCGACTTCCCATAACATATAAGGATAAATGAGATTCCTTGCACAATGTAAGTAGAAATAGACATTAGTTATAAGTTAAATTTAATAAACAGTAGCAATTTATTTAAAAAGCAAATATTAAATAAACAAAAAGGTGGATTAAAATTTAGATGATATTTTAATTACTTATAATAGATTTCATTACTTATCTTAATTCTAAGCATTTCTAAAACAATACAAAAAAATGTGGAAATTGCTGGATTTTGAATATCCTTGCTTAATAAACATACATTAGTCATGTCTATAACTCTACTATCATAGATGTCATCAATGTATAATTACAACTGCTATTTTGTATGCAATCACTGATCTACTTTCATTGCTTAAGATTAATATACTATTATAAAAAATATTTATCTTCTTGAGATGATTATATCCCTTGGCAGTATCATGCTTTCTTCCCATATATTTTACTACAGCCCTTAAACCATTAATATCTGCAAGTACTACTTATTATGTAAACAGAATATCATCTTTTTTTTTTCCTCATGTGTCATAGCATCAGTTGGGAAGCGAACCCGCTAACCAGGGACAACTGCTTGTAAAGCAGCCGTCGCTGACCTCTCGACAAATCTCATTAAATAACTCATTTCTTAGAAATAATTTATTATAAATTATTGTTGTATGTAATACATTATAATAAATTTATTATTTATTTAAAATTTAAATTACCAAATATTTATGCATGTGCATATTGGACTAGCTCATGTATTTGCTTCTATACACATTATTACACTTATCATATCTATTAAGTTAGTGCCAGTTAGAACACAAAAATTTGTATATATATTTTCTAAGACCTGTAAAGAGCATAATTTTTTATTAATGCAGATTTTTAAAATCAATTCTAAAATATAGCATCTTCAACAAATAAATTTCTATATTTTTATTTTATAGAATTTTTCATTTTTTTTGCAATACTATAGATACTTAAAACAATAAATTATTTATTAAAAATGTATTTATATGGTAAAAGAATATGGATAATTCATTAGTCAACATAATGAGTTTACTGGCTTTTTATCTCTTAGTTTAAAAGTATGAAATACCATGGTCTTTCATCTCAGTTGTATGGTAGTTCTTAACTCAAACATTAGTTGAATTTTCTTGAAGGCAGGATGAATGTGTATGCAAATGATTCTCTGTTTCAGATATTTTCAATCATAGCAGATAAAACTATATTACAATTCTTGTTCCCAAGAGATTAGAAAATTATCAACCAAGACAGTGGTTGATAATTGAAAGCAGAGGATACTAAGAGTTTGCTAATTGCAAATTCAATTTACCATTGGATGATAATCTTTTATTTAGCTACCAATAATTATAGATCATTTCAAGTGAAAGGAGATTACATGATATGGAAAAAGAACTTTTTACTATTAAATAGGATAATATTAGAATTTGGGAAGTTAGGAAAAAAGTGAAAAGTCAATCAATTTGAAAAATGGGCATGCAATTTACTACATGAACACAAATACTGGAAGCACAAGTACAATGAGATTCATTAGGTATAAAAAATGAAAAAACAACTTTGTGGAGATTAACGATGTATCAGACAGAGTGAAAAATATTAATAAGTCAGACAATTCGAATTTATTCCCCAATAAGTTGTCATTGCAGTGAAAAAATAGAGGATTTTATATAGATATAGAAAATATTTTTAATTATACCATACAACCTATTCAAATTGTCATGGGAAATTTTAATGCTAAAAATGATCTGTGGGTATATGTTATGGTGACAAAAGAGGGGACAAAAACTTGTGGAATTTGCAGAAAAAAAAAAAAATATTACAAATGGGCCTATCCAAATAAAGATATAGCAGAAACGGATTATATTTTGATAAAAAATTATGTATTTCAATATTGTAATGTTTTTAATAGATTCAACATAAAAAATTATTATTGATTAATGAGATCTAAGATATATGCTTAAGCATAACTAAAGAGATGAAAATTCTAACCATTAATCATTTTACAATATTGGCAAATTTTGAAGATTTTCAGAGTTGATTAAGATCAATAAAAAGATAGCAGATACTCTATTATGAATGTCAACAAAGATAGCTAATACAAAAACACAGCAATTCATTTGTAAATTTTTGGTTGCAATAAGACAATGAATGAAGAAAAAAAGGATTATAAAATTTTCTAAAAATAATCCATTAAGAAAAATTGACCATATGGAATTCTGTAGATGGTACAAGAAGGAGTTAATAACTATATAAAAAAATATAATTGCAAATTAACAAATATAAAAGAATATAGTCTCAAAAATATAAAACATTTTGATATTGTGAAAAAAGTTATTTCAATAAGAGGTATGATATCATGAAATGTTGAAAGAGTTGTACAAAAAATTATATAATATTAGTAAAAAACAAAAAAATAAAATAATTTCTACAATTACATCTTCTCAATTGCTAAACATTAGAATTAAGTTTATGAAGAAAAAAAAAGCAACCAGGAAATAATGGAATTATTAGAGATAAACTAAAAAAAGATGGAAAAATATATAATTATTAGCAAACTATGTATCAAATATCCAAATAATAAAAATGCACCACACAATTGGAATAATGCAATAGTAATACTTATATTTTAAAAAAGGTTTTCTATTAGGTCCATACAAAATCTTTACTGAGATATATTACAATTCAACAAAAATGAACTCTCGACTCAAACCGACCAAAGGATCAACATGGATTTAAAAATGGTTTTAGCAAAGTGAATCACATCCAAATATTGAGAAAAGTTATAGACATAAACTTACACTACTATTATGTTTTGAATTTGTAGATTATGAAAAGACATTTGATTCCATAAACATTATAATGGTAATTAAAGCTTTTGACCATCAAAATTTAGATTCCTAAACATTGTCGTATTCTGAAAAGTATTTATCGAAATGCAACAGCAGTGACTAAATTAAAAGAAGTAATTTATAAATTAAAATAAAAAATTAAGGAAATAAAAATACATGAATTTTATTTTTATCTAGATTTTGCAGATGATATGATAGTTTTTTCAAATAATATTTCAGAGCTTCAAAAAATGTTGCAAGAGTTATCAAGAACTAAAGATGTTCAATGGATTTACTCAAAAGAAGAAAATAAAGATTAATAATCATGAATTAGAAGTCAACAATTACAAATACCTTGATCTCACTGAAGAGAGCCATAGCTCGAAACGGTCTGGGGACAATCCTAGATAAAGATTTCAAATGCATGCTCTTATAGCATTTATCATATATTAATATTCCTCTTTGATGAAAATAAATAACTAGAAACTATTTTTGAGAATCACACTATTATCTGATGTCCATTGATTATTCATGATTTTATAGTAGTGATATAAAATGAATTCCTGCTATTAATAGAGAATTGTAAATTAATTACTAATGTCAAATCAACAATGGCTGTAAGTTATATTAGATATATAATGGCCTTTATGATTCTACAAAAAAAAAAAAAAAAAAAATTTTTTTAATCATCATCAACCATTATCAATCCACTGCAGGATGAAGGTCTCTCCAAGTTCAATCCATCTTTTCCTATCTTTAGCTTCTCTTCTCCACAACACCCCTGCACACTTTCTTATTTCATCATCCATCTCACACGTGGTCTCTTTCTGGGTCTTTTACAACCTCTTGGAATCCGGTTTAAAATTTCAATTGTCCATCTATTATCATCTCTTCTAGCAATATGTCCAGCCCAACTCCACTTTAGTCTTTTAATTTTTTCAATGAGGTCAGTAACACCTGTTTGTTCTCTTACCCATACATTGCGTTTTTGATCTCTTCTTGTTACTCCCAACATGCATCTCTCCATACCTCTTTGAGTGGTCTGAAGTCTCTGTATTGCTCTTCTATTAAGTGTCCAAGTCTCAGATCCATAAGTAAGAACTGGCAAAACCCATTTATTAAAAACCTTCCTTTTCAACACATAGGCATATTTCCTTTTAGTATCAAGTTATTTCTAAAGCACTCCAACCAAGTTTAATTCCATGATTAATTTCATCCATTATATTTCCATCTGTATTAATAATCTGACCAATGTATTTGTAACTGTTAACTTTTTCTAACTCATCATAATCAATCTTTATTTTCATATTTTGAGAAAATCTATTAAACATTACTTTAGTCTTTTTAACATTTATCTTTAGTCCTACTTTCCTACTTTCATCTGATAACTCCTGCAACATTTCCTGTAGCTCTAAAGCATTATTTGCAAAAACAACTACAACATCTGCAAAATCTAAATGACTTAAATAATCTCCATTTACTTTCACTCCTTTAGCTTCCCATTTTAATCCACAAAATACTTCTTGCAACACTGCTGTAAAAAGTTTTGGAAATCCATTTCAATGTTAATTTTCCTACTATCATTATGTAATCTAATTGTTGCTGCTGCATTTTTATAAATATTCTTTAAAATATGACAATACCCTGGATCTACACCTTGATGATCCAATGCTTTAATCACTGAAGAAATGTTTATAGAATCAAATGCCTTTTCATAATCTACAAATCCTAAGCATAATGGCAACTCATATTCATTTGTCCTTTCTATAACTTCTCTCAATACCTGGATATGATCTACTGTACTAAAACCACTTTTAAATCCAGCTTGTTCTCTTGGTTGGTGGAAATACAGTGTTTTCTGTAGACGAGTTGTAATTATCTTAGTAAAAATTTTGTATAAAACTGATAAAAGACTGATAGATCTGTAATTTCTAATATCTTCTTTATCACCTTTTTTAAATATTAATATTAATACTGCATTCTTCCAATCATCTGGTACATCTTTATCAATTAGACATTTGGTATATAACTTTGCTAAAAAAATTTCTATTTCTTCACTTGCTATTTTTAATATATCAATTATAATTCCATCATTACCTGGAGCCTTCCCTTTCTTCATAAATTTAATTGCATGTCTCACTTCCTCAGTCAAAATTCTGGGCAATTCGGAAGATATAATAGGTATAGGAGGCACTTGTTCTTTATTACTATATAATTCTTGATAGAAGTCTTCTACACATTTTGTGATGTCATCTCTCTTTTTAGTAATAATGTCATCTTTTTTACTTATTGCAGATATAAATTTCCTACCACTACCAAAATGTTGTTTTACACTCTTTAGACTTTTATTCTCTTCTACAGCTTTCCTTGCTAGTTCACAATTATACTTTCTTATATCATTTTCAACTCTTTTCCACACCCTTTTACAAAATTCGAGATATTCAATCTTTTTTAATGCATCATTGTTGTATATCCTCATATTCTTTCTTTTCTTCATAAATTCTCTAGTCTCAGTAGTAATTTTATTGGTCAATTGCTGCTTTTTTCTACCAGCTATCTTTGTTGCAGTTTTTAAATGTGTACCAGTTATTTTCCTATTAATGTCATTCTAATCTGAATCATGTTCACAATCTACTAGTACTTGAAACCGATTTGTAAGTTCTAATTTAAATTCATTAGAATGTTTCTGAAGATTAGGAATATCAACACTAAATATTGTTTTCATTAATAATTTTTGTCTCTCTAGTTTTGCATTAACGTGTATTTTACAACTTACTAATCAATGATCACTTCCTGTGTTAAATTTATTAAGAACATTACAATCTTGAAATATGTATCTTCTGTTAGTCAAAATATAATCCAATTCTGCTGTACCTTCATTTGGATGCTTCCATGTCCATTCCTTTTAACATTTTTCTCAAAAAAAGAATTCATAATATAAAGTTTTTCTTTTTCTGCAAACTCCACAAGTCTATGTCCTCTCTCATTTCTATTACCATAATCAAAACTACCTACCTACAGCATTTTCATCTTTCATTTGTTTACCATTTCTAGCATTAAAGTCTCCCATAACAATTTTAAAATGTTATTTACTCTGATCAAAAGCCTTTTGTACATCCATATAAAAATCTTCAATAACTTCACCACTATGAGAACTTGTTGGGGCATAAACCTGAATTATCTGCATTTGGTATCTGCTATTAAGTTGTAAAACTAATCTTGCCACTCTGTCTGATACACCATCAATCTCCACAATGTTATTCTTCCATTTTTTATTTATAATGAATCCTACTCCACTTGTATTTCCAATATTTGTGCCTTTATAGTAGAGTATATGTCCACTTTTTAAATCAATTGTTTCTTCATCTTGTCTTCTAACTTCATAAAGTCCAATAATGTCACATTTAATATAAGATAGTTCTTCTTCTAACTCTTGCAATCTTCCTTCACTTGAAAGTGATCTGCAGTTGTAAATACCTAAATAAAAAGTTGTCATCAAATGGCAGCCTGAGTCTGCAATCGGGGGATTTTTAGCACTCTCCGCCTTTGGCCACCAACCGCTGCCTTGGTTGGTGACTTTACAGCCTCCAGGGAATAAGCGCCAAGATTTATTTTTGCCTGTCATGATTGTATATATTGGAATAAATATTCTTAAACTCGGAGGTAAAAAGCCAATAAACTCACCACGCTGGCTAATGCGTGTTGGTGAGCAGCCCATCCATGTTCGTATATTATATGAATAATCACATAGTAATAACAGCTGCAACAACAAGAACATATGGAGTGGACATTAGGAGTCTGCCCTGCTCGGTTCCTTTAAGGCCTCCAAGAGGAATCAAAGGGTTTCCTTTCAGTTAATAGCAAACTCCTTTCTGCAGCCTTTAATAAGCTGGTGAATAATTTAATTAAAATGCTCAATATTATTTGAACTTAGAAAAACGAAAACAGATTTTTGTTATGTATATAAAGTATATAAACAAAAGTCTAACCTGATATATATAAAAATAAAGGTTATAAGAATAAAAACCAAGCAAACTATTGTGCTGATTCAAGATATAACCAAAATTTATATAAATTTTGGTTATATCTTATATATACATATATACAGTATACATATATATATACAGTTAAAAATAAAAAAGACAGCAGTTAGAAAAATTTTAATATATAAAAATTCTTACATTCACACAAACATATTTACATTTATATTAACTATAAAATGAATATCTTACTGAGATATTAAACTGATAACAGTCTGGAGTGTTCATAGGTTGCAATGTTTTCAAATGCACAGTCTTTAATGCAAATGATAATTCAAGTTCAATCAACCTATTAAAATCAATTATTTTCAGTTTTATATATAAATTATAATATAAATAATAAATAACTAAAATTACATGTAACTGAATAGGTAGTAGCTGATAGCTTCCAATGAGTTATATAAATAAACTCTCAAAAGACAGATGATACCACCAGTCCTTTAGCATTTGTTGTTATTTATGCTTAGTTTATTCACATAATTTTAAATGAGGGAGTGATATTAAAAACTAAGTTTTCATTTCATATTTGGACATTGTTAAAACTACAGCTCAGTTTTGGTCTTCTAAATATTTAAATGGTAATTCTTATCATTTATTCTATAAATACATATAATCAATAGATCAAATTCACTTCCTCATTTAAAATTATATAAATAAACTAAGCATAAATGAGAACGAGTGCTAAAGAGTAGGTGGTGTCATTTGTTTTTTGGAGAGGTTATTTATGAAAAATATTTCATTGGGAACTTCACTTCCTTCCAGTTTAGTTACATGTATATTATAATGAAAATATAATAAAAATAAATAAGAAGTCACATGTAACATATTGATTAAATATTATCAACCATCACATTAAAATATACCAATAAATATTTTTAAATACTTGAGACTTTATATATCTACATAACAATGTCTTAGTTGAATTATAGCTATATTCTGCATTTTAAAATAACAAAAAATACTTTTAATATATTTATGAATTCTCTCAATAAAATACTTAGGGGGTTTACATTTTAATCAATAATATTTTAGATTTTTGTTAGCATTATTGAAGCTTCTGTATTTAAATAATTGTATAACTGAATGTAAATATACATATATGCAATAGCTCAATCTTCACAGAAAGGTCTATATAATATACTTCACTATAATTAATTCAGGGAAAATATAATACAGTATATGAAAATAAAATAAATACTAAATTCTTTTAGTGTGATACAACTCTTTATTAAATCATAAAATATCAAATTTCTGATAAAATTATTATTAAAAGACATACATTAACTAATTCCATGTCGTATACATATATAATTAAATTATTACCAAAACAACTTTATATTCTAAAATATAATATGGTACTTCTCATCTTTACATAAATTACTTTTTAATCAATAACATAAACCTTTTAAATCAACTTATAATAATTATAAAAATTAAATCATAAATGAAAATAATTTAACATAAAAAAAATTTCTATCAATAATTAAGAAACAATTAACAGCAAAAAGATAAATATTAGCATTCATGTGTGACAGAGAGATGTTGTAAAGACTTAAAATAAAACTTTATGTATTTGCTAACTTTATACAGTCCAATATCTTATTATATACTGCTAAGTGGTAACCTTTTACAGTAACCATAGACAATTTTTATAACTTACAATATATCATTATAATCGTTTATTTACAAGTATTGATATTTCATTTAACTGCATGAATATGGAAAAGCAAGCATCAATTCTAACATACATTATCATGGATGAAATACTAATATATATGATGTTAATGATCTCTAAAAGAATTCTTGACTCAAAAGTGATCACAGTTATAACTAGCAATATTAAAGAAATTCTTCTTATTTACTTTTATTTAATTCTCTCCCTTAACTTATATATATATGTAATAATATTATGATTCGATGTCTGTATTTTTAAAGCAATATACGTAATTATATAACTGAATATTTGTAAATACAGTAACTAAATAATTAAAAAAAATTTATCCATTTAGGAGCGCTTTGATTACTGGGATAATTGAAAGCGCTCCTAAGTGGTTAAAATTTTTTTAATTATTTAGTTGCTGTATTTACAAATATTCAGTTATATAATTAAGTATATTGCTTTAAAAATACAGACATCAAATCATAATATTATTACATATATATAAACCTATACACAGAATAATAAAGTTTGCAATAGTCAGAAGTCAAATTCCTAAAGAATCATTTTAAATAAACTTGCAAATAACAACTCTTTCTAATATCAATGTCAATCTATTTAGCAAAAAAAAAATGTATAGGTGTTGTTATAAGAAAGAGGTGTTATTTGCAAGTCATTTAAAATAATTCTTTAGAAATCTGGCTTGTGAATTATCTTATTAATATTTTCAAATATGATTATTTCATGAAAACACATATTATCAGTGTTAACATATTTGATAGTCATCATTTAGTTAATGGCTTATTAATACAAAAATATTCAATATCAAACTATAATCTAATATTACAATACATAAACTTTATCTTAATACTTATATATTGAAATAAATTATATATATGCATGTTTTATTTTTAAATAAAAATTAATAGCTGCCTGAATTTAAAATATATCTTTAAATTATACATAATGATCATATGGTTAATATCTGTTTTTCCAGCCATATATTTATACTCAAATCAATATTTTAATAATATTTATAATAAGTAGTGTTTAATATGACAATATATATTTTAACCATCAATTTTTTTTCTTTTATAAATAATACAAAAAAAATTTTTTTTTATAGCATAAATAAAATAATAAAAAATATATACTAATTTAGATATTTCTTTTATATTTATTCATATTACACATTAATAAAGTGAAGTAATATCAAATTTACAAAGTGCCATATATAATATTTATTTACTGCTATATTGCAAAAAACTTGATCATTCTATGCAAGACATATATTTTAGACTAGGAAGCAATTTCATTTCTATTTAAATATCATTACTACAATCCATTTCATGATGAAGTTGAAATCTTTGATTTCGCAATTCTATTTTCACACATGCGATAGAATCATATAAATTCATTTTTTCTCTAAGAATCTTAATAAAATTGAAACAAATTTACTCTATTTAATATGGGAATTAATGTTTTTTCATTGCAGTTGAATATAAATGTTTGAATTAGAATACATGTCCTGCAGAGTATAGTCAATTTTTCCACCAATGTAACAATGAATAAATATTATATTATAGAAGGTACTTTAAAACTTGATATCACTTCAATATATATTATATATTGCTTATTGGACAATTGATTTATTTATTATATATTCAAATATTGATCTCATTATGCAAGGTTATTTGGGAAAAATTGAATTCATATACTTTTGCTTTGTGTATATGAGTTTTTATGAAATGGATTTTATTAAATAAAACTGCTAAATTAAGGATTCAAATGGATCTTGCATTTAAATAGAAATGAAATTGAAATATTTGAGGGTAAGGTTAGACTTTTATCATGGCAATAAAATAATGACAGCTGAATCTAAAATGTGGGTAGATTTTAATATAACAATTACATTATATAATTTGTAAGTCGTACTTTAAAGATTTGATATTGTTTTTATTTATTATATAATTTACAATACCACTAATATGTTAATTATATCTTTTCACATTATTATAATAATTCTTTTTACAACTTAAATAAAATGATATATATATACTAATAAACATATTGTAAACAAAAATTGATTTAATGATATTAAATTAAAATGAATACCAACGAGTTGACGATTTGATTAGAATTCAATTGATTAAGAATAATTGTATAACATTTTACTATACCTTTTTAAAATAAGTATCACTAAGTACATATTAATAAATGTTATATAAATATATATTCTACTGTTTTATATATATATATATTTATATAACATTTATTAATATGTACTTTACTTTAAAAGTACATTTATTAATATGTACTTTTAAAGTAAAGTACATACTAATAAATGTTATATATATATAACAGTAGAATTATTTGTATTTATATATATATATAATGGGTGGAAAGTAACAAAACATTACTTTTTTAAATATATTAAATTTTTTTGCAATTTAAATAGTTTATAAGAAGCTTATTGTCTTATACAAAGTTTATTATATTTTGATTCATTTTGTACAATCATATATATGAGATATCTGTTTGTATTTATATATTGGACTATTTCCATCAACTAATATTAAGTATTGAAATGTCTTAAGAAAAATTTAACTTTATTTGACTTGTAAAATTACATTCAACTGTTAGTAATAGTACACAGGTTATTACAAGGAAGATAATATTTGGTTTAATTTCTGATTAAATAAGATAAGCTTGGTTCTCAGACTTCAGAAAAAAAGAGAGCATGTATTCATAAATGTTTTTAGAGATAGGATTGTAAAGAGCTCTGATGATGACTGCAGGACAATCAAAACTGTTAGAATAAAGTTTTGATATAAAAAAACATATTGATAAAGTGTTTAAGAAAGTTGTAAATGTTATGATATGTATTCATAAAGGTTACTATTGTTTCATCATTTATGTCTTTAACTTTATTATTAGATCATATATGGATGAAACTTTCATAATAAAAAAAAAAGGGGGGGGGGGGCTAACAGTGATAATAGAAACACACTTTTCATACTAATGCTGATTTCATAGTTAATTTTTTTTAAAAAAACCTTCTCTGAAGTGAATAATTTTATTATTTAAATAATATAGTTTTCCAAGTTTTTTAAAAAATATATTAATATTTAGATTAGGATTCAAATTGAGCTTTATTTAAAATATTTTGTTTATTTTTAATGCATCATCATCATCTTTAACCATTACTAATCCACTGCCGAATGAAGGTCTTTCGAAGTTTAATCTAGTTTCTCTGATTCATAGCTTCTCTTTCTCATATCATAGCAGCAAACTTCCTTATTTTATCAATCCATCTCACATATGATTTTTTTCTAAAACTTTTACAATCTATTCAGATCTAGTTTAAGACTTCAACTAATCTCTCCATACTTTATTCAGTAGGTTGAAGTTTCTGTATTACTCTTCTGATAAGTCTCAAAGTTTCAGAAAAATTAAAACTGATAAAATACATATATTAAAAACGTTTCTTTTCAAATTCATTAACACATATCCTTTTAATACTAAGTTGTTCACCAAAAAGCACTCCATCCAAGTTTAATTTTATAATTAATTTCCTCCAATATGTTTCATCTACATTAATAATCTGGACAAGGTATTTATAGTTTTTAACTTCTTCTAATTTATATGATTATCAATTTTTCATTTTCTTAAGAAAATTCACTAAACATTACTTTAGTCTTTTTTAGCATTTATCTTTAATCCTACTTTTTTACTGTCATCTGATAATTCTTGTAATATTTCCTAAAACCCTGAAGCATTATTTTTTTTAAAAATACATTAATTTCAAAATCTATTTAACTTAAGTAATTACCATTGCTATAAACAATTTTGAAGAAATGTGATCATTCTGTCATATATCCACATCAATGATAATCTTCATAATTATCACTATGTAATCTAACCACTGCTGCTGCATTTATAAATATTCTTCAAAATATGACACTATCCTAGATTCACATCTTAATGATCTAGAACAATAATTAAGATGGAACTGCTTATAAAATCAAATCCCTTATCATAATCTATAAATCCAAAACATATTGTCAACTTATATTCAATGGTCCTTTATATAACTTCTCTCAATCCAGCTTGTTCTTTTGCTTGGTTAGAATGCAAAGTTTCCCATAGACAAGTTGCAATTATGCTGGTGAAGATTTTATGTAGAACTATAATTTCTAATATCTTCTTTATCATCTTTCTTAAATATCAATTATTATTATTATTCTATTCTTCCAAAACTACTATATCTTTATCATGTAGACATTTGGTGCATAATTTTGCTAATAATTTTTATATTTCTTCACTAGCTTCTTTCAACATATCAATAATAATTCCATCATTTACTGAAGCTTTTCCCTTCTTCATAGATTTAATTGTATGTCCTCTTATTTAAAATTCTTGGAAATTCAGAAGATGTATAAATGTAGAGGGTACTTTATTTTCTAGGACCTCATTACTAATTAGTTATAAAACTCTTCTACACCTTTTATAATGTTATCTTTTTTTTTAGTACTATTTCTAAACTGAAACATTTTTTCAATACTAACACGTTGTTTACACTTTTGACTTTTCTCCTTTTTTTTCACATTGTCTTGTCTCCTTAGAAAATTTACTGATACAATGCAGCTTTTTGTATCAGTTATTTTTCTTGAACTTCTTAATAAACTATCAGTTATTGTCTTATTGATTTCAGTCACTTGCACTATCTTCAAAGTCTGTTAAAAATTAAATCAATTTGCAAGTTCTAATTTAAATTCATTGGAAAACTTAATACTATCTTTCTTAATAATTTTCATCTCTCTAGTTTTGAATATGTTTCATTAACTGATGATCATCTCCTGTGTAGAATCTATTAAAGATATTACAATCTTGAAATATATATTTTCTGTTAGTAAAAATATAATTCAATTTTATTATAAATTTCATTGGATCCTTCCATGTCCATTTCTGTTTAGCATTTTTCTCAAAGAAAAAATTCATAATTTACAACTTTTTTTCCTCTATGAACTCCACAAGTCTATGTCCTCTTTCATTTCTGTCATTCTAACTATAGAACTTTCATCTGTCTAATTCTAGCATTAAAGTTTTCCATGACAATTTTAAAATGTTATTTAGTCTGATTGAAAAAAATTCTCTACTTTTTCATCACAATTTGAATTTTCTGGGGAATAAACCTAAATTATCTGCATTTGGTATCTTTCATTAATTTGAATAACTAATTTTTCTACTCTGTCTTATATATCATCCACAGTATTGTTCTTCCATTCTTTATCTATAATGAATCTCAATCCATTTGTACTTCCAATATTTACGTCTTTGTAGTAAAATACAAATGTCTATTTTATAAATCAATATCTCATCTTTTTTTCTAACTTCACAAAGGCCATTTAATATTTGATAGTTCAATTTATGCAATCTCTTTTCACTTAAAAATGATCTGCAATTGTAGTTATTTAAATAAGAGGTCATTATCGAATGGCAGTTTGGGCACTGTCTACCTTCATCTTCAACAGCTCCCTTAACTGGCAACTTTATAATTTCCTGGAAATAAGGACTATAATTTTGTGTTGTTTCTCATGATTATAAATATCCATGTTAAAAAAAAAATCATTCATACATACATTCATCTTACCTTTAAGAAAATTCAATTGATGTTTCAATTAAAAATTATGAGATTCCTGAGAAAAAAACCCATGGTGTTTCTGGATCTTAAACTCAGAGATAAAAAAAGGCAGTAAATTCATCATGCTGAACAGTGCATATTGATATACAGCCTGTGAATTTTCATTTATTATATGAATAATCTCATAATAATAACAGCTGCAATGATAAAAGTATATGGAATAAACATTAGAAACTAGTTCTGCTTGCTTCTTTCAAGATTTTATCACTTTACAGTTAACAACAAACTCCTTTGCAGTAGCCTTTTTTATGTATAATCTTCTTATTTTTGATAAGATAATTGAAAATTATGACACAGAATGTCACAATTATAAGCTGAATAGTATTCAATTTTCAAATATTCATTTTAAGAAAAGATTTTATTCTTTTATATTGACATAAATATCAGAATAGAAATTTTTTTTCAGATATAGTTTTGAGAATATATGCTTAAAAAATTAAATTTATTTGGTGCATATATTCTTCACTGACAGAAAAAATTAATATAGAAAAGTACTGTTCAATGTTAAAAAATTGTGTTAACAGAAATAGTTTTTAAATAAGAATATTTGAAGTAAAATGTAGATCTTGTAATTCACTGACAGGAAGATTGTGGCAGCTATTTATTAAAAGTCAGTAATATATATATTGCAGAACTCATAAAGTAAAACCTTATTAAAAGTCAAGTCATTCATTTTAAAATATGAAGCCAGAATGATTATCAAATTTTAAACTTTAATTATTAAAAAAAGATATAATTCCTTCTAGTTTCAGATTTTAATATCAAGGAAGGGATTATACATCTCTTATATAACAAAATTACAGCGTGTTGAGGCGCTGGCAGAAGAAGCTATATAAAATACTCTTATAAATCAATAAATAAATAATTAAAAGCTGAACGTTTTCGAGGCATGTTGTCTCATATTAAGTCACCTCATAATCTGTGTCATAAAGAGTACAATAAAATATGTCAAAATGAATAATATAAAAAAATTTATTAATGCATTTTCTAAAATATAACTTAAATCTAAACTCAAAATTATTAGTTTTAATATAATGACTGCAGCTTGGATATGGTCTAACCTAAAAAGGAGATGAATAATTTGCTGCTTGTAAGTAAACTGACTCTTTAAAAATGAAAATAAAGATTATTTTCCCAGAGAATTGAAGTTGATATTCTGCTGCTAATCAACTGTCAATAATCTTTTAAATAATCACAATGAAATCTTTCATGAGAAATAAAAAAAATGTAGTGAATCAATTCAGTGGGTCAGTTGTATTAATGGTATTGGAAAAATTGACTTATGAAGATCAAATACATAAATACTCATTAAAATTTTTATTGATTGAATGGAAGCAGAATTTTTGCATAGTTAAAAGATGAATGAAGGTTCATGTTGAATGTGAAAAATATAATGTTTTGGAATATTGTCAAATTCTGAGCCTGTAGGTGCAATTCAATTGGTAAAATTAGTATGTTATAGCATTTAAAAAATAAGAATTATTAATATCATTTAATTTTTTTTGGTGTAAAGTTTTTTATAAATGAAAGTTTAATAAAAACAATATCATTTGGTATATATTTTGCAGCAGTAGAAGATGGGAATTTTTTTTTCTATTTTCTTATTAAATATTACTTACTGAAAGTTTCAAATGTGCCATATTAAAATGTGGTAAAAATCAGATACAATAAATTTTTTAAAAAGAAATTAATAAAAATCATAAATACTTATGTTACTTGATCAAAAGTAATATAACAGAATTCGCATATTAGAATTAGTGTCAGAGAAACTTCAATCAAATGTTTAATTTGGATTTAATGATATAGTTGCAGCTACAAATAATGGTGCCGCCATAATGAAAAAATATGGACAATTATCACCAATAATAAACTAATTATATTACTCATAGCTGTCAACAGATGTATTATATAAAAATATTAGATACATATGTTACAAGTTAGGAATCAAAAAATTAAGATAATATAGAATGTGATTATGATTATGATAAAGAACTTGATGATCTCTCAACTACATGTACTATCAAATAACTGTAAACAGGCAATTTCTCAAATTAGGAATATTTCAAAATTTTCAGAAAGTCACCTCTTAGAGGTATCCAAAATTATGTTAAACAATAGAAGAGAAATAAGTTAACTTAATTTTGGATTGTAAAACAAGACGGAATAGCTAGTGGCCATGATAGATAGATTTATGTCTTTGAAAGAATGTGTTGTACTTGCTTTAAATGATCTCAATGCTTCTCATATGTGGAATGAGACTTATTATGCTCAAATTATAGAGCTTTACGATATTTTAAAATCAGCATGACTTGTAGCACAATCTTCAGGACATAAAGATGCCAATTTTATTAATGAATGAAGGTATTTTCAAATAATTAAAACCTTTAAAAACTGAAATTAGTTTCAAACTAATAAATGCATTAGATGCTAGAATTAATGAATGGCATTATTTGTAGAATCCGCAACATTTATCAACAAAAACAACTAATACCTTTTCTTAATCGACAAAATCTGAAATTATAAAATTGTCAGAAATTTTTTTTATCAGAATATACCCAAAATCAACTTCATGTACCAAAACAAATTCTGACAATGAAGCTGAAAATATAGAAATTAAAAATGATATTATCTTAAAAAGAAATAATAAAAAAATTTATTCAACGATTTACTGAAGAACCAAAAGAAAAAAACAACAAATCTTAACATGTTAAAAGCTAAGTTTGCAGTTTATGAAGCAACAAATAAAAGAACAAAGATTTTAGATTTATTATTGGAAGATTTAAAAATAATAAAGTCAGCTAGTGAGTGTATTTTTTCAATATTTGGCAACTTAGTAACTAAAACTAAAACAAGATTAAGTCATCAATCTGTAGATGCATTATGGCTTTTAAAGTTATATTTTCTTAAAAAAGCAACTACAATCTAAAAATTTATATAATTTTTTTTAGTTATTTATTTAAAATATATTTTTAGTTATTTTAATTGTTCTTTATTATTTTTTTATATTTCATTTATATTTTGTTATTTTAATATTTGAATTATTAATTAAATGTTATTTTTTAATTTATATATAAAATATACTTTTTTTTTAAATATTTGCATTATTAATTAATTTTTGTGCATTAATAATCATGCATATTTTGAAATAAGAAAAATTATTTTATAAAATCTTAACGTTATTTTTTACAAATATTCAAAAAATGGTTTTAACAAATTTTTTAAATAAACAACAATTTGAAAAAACATTTTTGTATAAATCCTACACTCAATGTTAAATTGGAGTGATTTTATTATATTTCCTAGATAAAAAAAATCGAACTGTAATGGATATACTTGGCACCTAAAGAGTTCCATGACCGTCAATATGTATAGTCATTTTTCATTTTGAGAACCTAGAACCACCTTGTACAGCTATCTCCCACAATACTGCCGGAGTTCTTGTTAATAATTTTATTGTGTAATTTCATAATTGCTATTTTTAGCCATGAATTTATCAAGATAAGGTTTGATTTCTATGTGGAGACTATTATTACTTGCAGAGATGCCTACAACAAGCCTGATATCCCTCCATTTCAGTAATAGAAGTTGCAATATTATTTAGAAGCTGTTATATTTTTATCTATTTTAGATTTGAAAATTTCTGAAAATGACAAACAAAAAATTTTCCCCATATTGTGTATATTTGTAGGAAAATAGAAGTGAAAAGCAAATGTGAGTTTATCAAAATATGGTTTAAAATCATTGACTCCCCCCAAGTGATTTCGGATGAGGAAAAGGAAATTTTAGCAAACTGTTTTTTCATTTTTTTTTCATTTCTAACGTGTATTATGTATATAAATAAAATCATATAAATGACTATAATTTGTAATTTTCTTGACATATCAAAAAATATAGAGAAATTACGTATTGATTGTATTGTTAATAATTGTTTATAAAAGTAATATTTGTAATACTATGGAACTCTAACAAAATGCAAAAACATATGAAATCAATTGTAAAACAATCATTAGTAAATCTAATAAATATACATATTTATATATGTAAATAAATATAAAAAAAAGAAAATGATTGATAATATACATTACCTATCAAAATTGATAGTAAAATCATTTTTTTCAAAAAAAGCTTCACTGGAAAAATTTTCTGCATGTTGTATGCCAATTTTGATACACTCTGAAACATAAATATTAAAAAAAAAAAAAGATTCTCAAATGTGAGTGAATGTATTAATGTACAGAATCTTTAGTAAAAAATAAATTATAATATTATAAATATTTGATTTCTGTCAAAATTTAGTATAGATTAAGACAAAATTTATATGATTTTTCCAACATATGCTACAATAAATATAAAATAAATTCAAATATTTAATTATTATATTAAAGCAAAATGCTGATGATGCAAAACATGGGGAAAAAATTGAATGGAAACAGATTTTATTGTATTGAAATTCTTGAGATTCAGAATCATGATCCAAATAATTCACCAGTTACTTTAAGTTACTATACAATTTTGCTTGTTTTCATTATTTTGTTTCTATCTATTACAATTTCTTTAAATTAATATTATACATACATATTCGACCTTTCAAGGAGACATTATGTTTGAAAAATGACTATTTTATTTTTCTATTCTGAGTGAGCCTAATGACAAAAAAAACTTTATGATTTTTAAATATAAAAATTTTGTTTACTTTAAGTACTCAATTTCTATTCATGTCCACATTTCATTATATAAATAAAACACAAACATTAGCATAAAATAGATTAAGTTATTAATGTTTCATATAAAACATGTGAAAGCACATTTATAAACATACATAGAAACACAAATAATTTTGGCATACATTAATTTTCTATTAATTAACAGTGTTTAAATTGTTTTCTTAATTCAAAGGAAATGCAAAAAATTAATTCATTATTTGATATGCATTATTGTTACTGATGCATTATGAGGTTTAAAAATTAGCATTAGAATGAAAAATTTTACATATGCAAGTTCATTTACTTTTAGACTTTATTTATATTTGCATATATTTATATACACACATAAAATTCAACTAAACTGTCTTCTAATTTTAACATATGATGACCAACTTAAAACGATAGTAGAGAAAAATATTACAGTATTTAATATTCACTCCTGTCAATTTTATGTGGGAGACTGTTGTATTTACCTTCCAAACTTTGCCATTGATTGAAATAAATCAAAGAATAATAGCCAATTCTATAAACTAAGTAATAAAAGATACTCCAAGTTTATATATATAGTAAAAATATTTATTTATAGAGTACTATATATATTTTATCTACAACAGGTTTTAATTTTATAATAAAAAGAATCAATTAAAACATAATAAATAAAATTTCCTTTCATATCTCTTCTGAATTTTTAAAAAGAATTAAAAAAAAAAAATGTTATCAATATAAGTTATAAAGTTTTTTACAATAAATTTTGTCAAAAGAAATTGATGGAACTTTCATTAACAAAAAAAAAAAAATGACACACCTAAACTCTTCTAATACTTTACTTATAATTCATTTAATACAATTAAATAATTTAATAAAGGAATTGCCTTATATTAAAGTATTTTAATACAACTACTTTTTATAGTTAAAATCAATTAAATATATATATATATTTGAAATAAAAAAAAACAGTTCATAAATATAACGTTGTAATTCAAATATAATTCAAAAACTTTGCATGAAAAAATATACTTGTAAAATAATATAGGCGCTATTGCACCTGAATGCAAAGCTATTTTATGCTTAAAACAAAATAAAATTATACTATTCTGCGAGTGCTTTCAAGAAATGTGCTCTCATCTTCATAGCTCTAAGTGAATTAATGATATGCAAATTATGCAAAGTTTAAGATTAATTGCTCCATTTTCTTGAGATCATGAAGCATGTGTCCTTGCGGTTGATGGCATTGCAATCCA
Source organism: Epiperipatus broadwayi (assembly GCA_028023455.1). NCBI lineage: Eukaryota > Metazoa > Onychophora > Udeonychophora > Euonychophora > Peripatidae > Epiperipatus > Epiperipatus broadwayi. Next base: position 1,494,589 of record JAQFVV010000074.1, on the reverse strand, counting down.
TCGCTATGAAGCAGGCCTCCTTCACTTTTCTTTTTAAATCGTGCCTTTCTTTGCAGACTAGGCTGACATCTTGAGGTTCACACTGGTGTCCTGTTATTTTTTGATGAATTGCAAAAATTGAATAACGTGATGGATCTGACTGAGCTTTAATATATGCATATTTATGTTGTTGTAATCTGGTTTCTATTGCTGCCTTGGTCTCCCCATAATATGAGGCCCCACAATTTGCATGAGTGCACGCAATATTATAAACGGCTTGAGATGTTTGAGACAGTGCTAACTTATCTTTAGTGTTGTTAAGCTATCTGTTAGAACTGGGAGGGGTGCGAAAAGTTAATTGAAACTGTCTATTAAAAATTTCATAAAATTTATTCTGTAAATTAGGAATGTATGGCAGCAGCAGCCTGTGTGTATGCCCATTGAGTGTATTGTTAGTTACTTTATTATTGAAATGTATAATCTTTCTGTCGATCAGCCTGTGTCTGAACCTTATCTTCAGTAAATCTTCTCTGTATAACATTAAATTTGTCTTCCTGTCTGCATCCAATTTACACAGCTGTTGGTTCCTGCGCAGAAAAGATGTAAGCCCAGCTAATTTATGACTGGGGGGTGTGATGGAACTGGATTGGATATGGCCTCTTACTTCAAATGGCTTCACAACCATTTTGTATATCAAGTGTGTGTGTTCACGTTGAACCAACAAATCAAGATATTTTACTTGCTTGTTAAGATCTTCCCATTCCATGTTTAAAGTCAAAAGAGAGCTGTTCTGGAGTTCATTTTTGATTTCATTAATGACATCAGTGTTAGCAACAATAAACAGATCATCCACATATCTAGTGTAGATTTTAAAATCTGATAAGTTGTCATATTTTGGCAAGATATGTTGTTCATGATGGTCAATTACAATGCTGGCAATAATCCCACTAATTGGAAGACCCATAGGCCATCCATCCTTCATATAATACCACTCCCCATTAAACAATGCCATTATATTATTATGTAGCCAACTTAAGAACGCAATTATAAACGTAATCCGGGCTTGGTCTATATCCCTGTGAGCCAATGCTTCCTTTACGATATCTATAGATTTTGGTCTGTTGATGGAACCATACAAGCAAGTAAAATATCTTGATTTCTTGGTTCAACGTGAACACACACACTTACATACAAAATGGTTGTGAGGCCATTTGAAGTAAGAGGCCATATCCAACCCAGTTCCATCACACCCACCAGTCATAAATTAGCTGGGCTTACATCTTTTCTGCGCAGGAACCAACAGCTGTGTAAATTGGATGCAGACAGGAAGACAAATTTAATATTATACAGAAAAGATTTACTGAAGATAAGGTTCAAACACAGGCTGATCAACAGAAAGATTATACATTTCAATAATAAAGTAACCAACAATACAATCAATGGGAATACACACAGGCTGCTGCCTCCATACATTCCTAATTTACAGAATAAATTTTATGAAATTTTTAATAGACAGTTTCAATTAACTTTTCCCACCCCTCCCAGTTCTAACAGATTGCTTAACAACACTAAAGATAAATTAGCACTGTCTCAAATATCTCAAGCCGTTTATAATATTGCATGCACTCATGCAAATTGTGGAGCCTTATATTATGGGGAGACCAAGGCAGCAATAGAAACCAGATTACAACAACATAAATATGCATATATTAAAGCTCAGTCAAATCCATCACGTTATTCAATTTTTGCAATTCATCAAAAAAAAAAATAACAGGACACCAGTGTGAACCTCAAGATGACAGCCTAGTCTGCAAAGAAAGGCACGATTTAAAATGAAAAGTGAAGGAGGCCTGCTTCATAGTGATGGATTGCAATGCCATCAACCGCATGGACACATGCTTCATGATCTCAAGAAAATGGAGCAATTAATCTTAAACTTTGCATAATTTGCATATCATTAATTCACTTAGAGCTATGAAGATGAGAGCACGTCTCTTGAAAGCACTCGCAGAATAGTATAATTTTATTTTGTTTTAAGCACAAAATAGCTTTGCATTCAGGTGCAATAGCGCCTATATTATTTTACAAGTTCATAAATATATAAAAACATCAAGTTTTTTTAAAAAATGTTTAGTACTTTTTTAAATATATTTATATGAATAAATTTTGTGTGATTTGAATGAGAATTGGAAAACCTTTTCAATAATACAAAAAAAAAAAAACAACTTTAAAATAAGGAAAATATTGAAATTATATATACATTATAAATATGCATATATTTTTTGAATATATCTTTATTTTTATTAATTTCTCATTATTATTTTTATATACTTTATTTTAAATGCATATTAAATGAAATTATAAATAGTGATATCATGGATGTGTATTATGAATTCTTTCTTTGTGAAAAATGCTAAATGAAAATGGATTTGATAGCATCCAAATAAAAGAGTACAGCAGATTTGGATATTTTGATTAAAAGAAATATGTGTTTCAAGATTGTAATGTTCTTAGTAGATTTCAATATAGGAAGTGATCATTGATTAGTGAGATGTAAGATGAGTGTTAATACAAAATTACAATGACATTAAACATTAGGAAATAGACTGGCACATTATTTTAATAAGTTTCAGAAATATTTTCTTTAATATACTATGATGATGACCACTACACAACTATTTGCAATACCTGACAAATCATGTCATAGAACATGAGCTTTTCTCAGTGTAATGGACATGGAATAAATATGCAGACCAGATAACATTATATATATATATATATATAAGTTTACACACACTATTTAAACAATTAACAAAGCAATGATTTCTTTTACAAAATACTGTAATTGTCAGACAATATATAATTTTCTTTTCCTAACTATGCTTACATTGCTGGCTATATCATAAGAATTTATGAAAATTTTCTTTATAATTTGATTATTTTTAGATTATAATCTAATGATAATGATTGCTTTAATACGCTATTTCTCCACTATCTTTTAACTTTTAGTTCACATACATGCTGAAAAATAAATAGGAAACAATCATACTTATTTGTAAAGTGTCCCAAGTTTATTTTGATTAATTTTTAAATACTGATTTTTCAACTACAATCAGCACATATGCTGTAGATCAAATCTCTAGTCTTTAATGCACTCTGGATATAATCCTATGCATGACCAACCCTCAAAAAAAAAATACATTTATTCCTATCATTAGCTTCATAGCACAGTCATACACATATATCTAGTATGGGAGTCTTATAACTAACACATCTTCCTTACAATGATAATTTTAAAGAGCATCCATATTAGGTCCAAATCCCGACTTAATATTAACTTCATTTAATTAACTGAGAGATCCTTTTAAATCTGCTCTCAAATTCAACAATAATATTATTTAAATAATTGAGGTGATCCTCTGTATCTGACTGCAAATTTACTAAATCAAAACTATAAATAAATTCACTGTATAGATATAATATAATTTAACCACTCAACATTGATTTAACAACTACATTTACATTATATCCTATCATACTTAAAATATAATTCATGGCAATTAATGTGGGGGTTAATTTACATAAATAAATCTCAAGTTTAACTTAGAAGTCTAATAATTATACTATAATTATTTTATCGATCAGTCCCTTCACGTTAAATATTTTACATGCATGCACACTTTGTGTTTCAAATGAATATTGCACCAGTGATTATTTTATCTGACATTACATATTTAGTGACAATTTCTACATGAAAAGAAAACCTTGTTGTTGCTGTTTTTTTAAAATGAGATAAAATTTCAACTAATCATATCATATATAATAAAAAGATAAAGCAAATTTTGCATATGACTACTTAAACACAGCTAACATCAAATGATAACCATTTAATTTTAATAAAACATTTGCTTCTTCCTTTAATCAATCAATTAAATAATATGTTACATATTTTATACATAATAAAATATAATTCACTAGAATTAATATACTCTAAGAAGTCATACAATAAAACTTAAAACTGTTAACAAATAAAACTTAAAATTGTTAACATCAATTTAATCGATAAACAGGCATTGAAAAAACTACAAAGGAAAAATGTTAATGGTTTGAAAATGTTTTGAAGAATGTGAAAATTTTTAAATTTAATTAATTGCACTAATCTCTGAAGAAGATTGTTTAACAATTGAATAGTATTTAATAAAATTTAAATATTGCAAAAATTCATTGTAAAAAAACAATAGTTTATTTAATAATGAATCAAATGCAACATCAGCAGAAAGACAAGTATACTACATTTTATTTCCATCTAATGAAAGTTTGAGTAATCAAGATTATCAGATGCATATAAAATCTCTATTCTTAGTATTTGAACTCATCCTCAGCCCAGTTTCTGGCTTTTAGCTTTATCAATGAAGCATAGGATTCAAAGTTAAAAGGAATATATATACATCCAGCAACTATTTTAACTCCATTTTATCTATTGTAACGGTATACATATACCAATACATTACTTTAAAATTAAAATTAAAACAAGATCGTAAATGAAAATTGATTTATTAAAAAACTTAAAAACTGAAAATTAAAAGAATTATATTTAACACATATATATTATCGCACAGATGGAAAACTTTTTTAAAAAAAGTATTTAAAAGTAAGAAATTTAAAAAAAAGTAAAAATCTAAAGATTAGTACTTTTAATAAAAAAAATTATATAAATGAAAATTGAAATAAATGTTAATTTCTATTTTAAGAATCATGTTTAATCTTCGTAAATGGAAATGATTGTTTTATTAATTAATGTGTAAAGCAAACTAACCCTTGGGGCACTTAAATAATAAAGGTCAGATAAGAGAATGAAATTAAAGATTGACCAATGGAAGCACCGAGCCACAGCATGGGCCAGAAAGAAAAAACATTTAAACTTTAAGAACTAGTGACATCATGTTGGATCGATCCGTTGGATTTTTGATAAGAGGCTATGAAAGTATAAAAAGCCAAAATAATTGGATTTGTGAGTTTTTGATTGTTGTTGCAAGAATCTGACAATCTGCATCCATGATATAGGAGTCTGCAATAGATTTAATTTCCTGTGATATACCAGCTGAGGCAGCCTCCAAACTAATGGGTACTGAATGGCAGCAAACAACAGGCCGGTCTTCCCAGAAATATTAAATGGATTTCGGTTGGATGAGTGTGACGCATCATAAAAAAGATAGATTTCAGACTTCTCATGGAAAGTATGAACTCTTTTGTTTATTCAATATGAACTTTAACAAACTTTCAATTGGTAATATAAAATAGGAACTCTCATCTGATTTAAAGATTTCTAAAATTATTATTAATTTTTTTATATATATGTTTGCTAATCATTTCCATTTTTTTTTATTTATTAAGTAAATTTTTAAAATGTATTAAATTTAAAGTTGGGTGTAGATGGCTGCATAGATAAGTTTGGGGTTAAGTCATTGGGGTTAATTTCAGACTATTTGTTACGTGGTTGAGTCGATGCTAGTAGAGAGATATATGGGTGTTTATACCAATGTAATGTGAAGTGTGTTAGCATATAGGGCAATGTGCCCAACTGAATGCATGACCCCAAAGATGTAGCCATTGTGTTGCAATGGACGCAGACATATTTCCTGCGACATTGACCCCTTTATCTCTATGGATAGGGATCATATGTCGGCAAATAGACCGCTCTCCACCATACATAGCATTTCTCTTATTTTATATATGATTCCTTCGCCAGACAAATGCACATTCCTGCACTGGACGAGGATCATATCCTTTAAATAATATCACACTGCAGATGCACATTCCTAACAGTGTGGTTTTATGTTATCATCTTCATATTGCATTGGTTGCATCTGTATATCAGAAAGCAGTGTTGGTTTGGCTATGAAATTTTAGTCAGATTGAATTTTTTAAAAAGTTTTTAATTGTGTATTCTATGTAGCCTATCTATACTCAACATTCTAAAATAAAAATATTATTAAAATGTCCATCTGTGCGGAGTTAAAAAAATAATTTAAATTTAAAGTTAATAAAATAGTAACAAATGTATTCCTCAAATTTAAGTTTATAAATGTGCGCATTAATAAATTTTTTTTGTGTGTGTTATTAATGGCAGTGGCTTATTTTATTTATTTTTTAATATTAAAAATATATTTAAGAATTTAAATCTTTTTCTTTATTAAAACATTTAAGATTATAAATCTCTGCTTCTTCTTGAGCTAGTGGCATGGGTTAATGGTCAAAAATAATATAAAATTAGATCTTATGAAGTATCTGCCTACACTATAAATTTTCTAGGTTCCAATAGCCTAGTGGCGCCCTGTACGGCAGATATGGTAAGACTCCAAATTATCACTGACTGTTTTACTATCAAACTAAAATCTTGAAATTTAAATTAGCCTAAAGTTTTGAACTCAAGTCAAACTTCTTGAACAATTATATAGATTTAGAACCAATTCAGTTAACTTCAGTTCTTCATTAACTATAGGCACCTTATTCTACCGGCTAGAAATGTTAATAATAACAATAATCATCAAATATCTAGCTTAAATAATATAAGACAAAAGCAACTCTCTATTTTACTATTGTCTAAAATAAGCTGGAATAATATATAATCCTTCCAATGTTGAATTCCAAGCCTCACACAGAAAATAAAATTTAGAAACCAATCTGGGGATGGAAATTCAAATATTGAGAATATGGATTTTGTATGCACATCTAATCATAATAAAATGAAGAGCTGCTTTTGTCTTATATTTTTAAGTTGGATATTTGATGACTGTTGTTATTGAAGATTACACTATTTAAATTATTCTGCTTATGTCATTCTGAAGCTCCAGCAGCTGATTATCTGGATCAATATATAAATATTAAATAATATCAGAAATTTACTTTATAGCCTTATTTTAAATTTCCACTATCAAATAAAGTTTATGAAAGAACTTTACATTAAAAGTTGTACTAAAGATATATTGAAATGGTATATTCCTGATCTCATATGAGTTTAACCTATTTTTCCACACAGCTCCATCTGTGCTGGATTTAAACACTCTCTGAGTACATGTATATAAGTATCAACATGGTTATATAGGTATCATCACACATATATGCAAACAAATGACTGTAATATCATCAGTTTATATATATATTGCAGCATGTATATTTTACTTTAAAATAATAAATTTTGTATTATAGATTTTATTTTGTTAAAAAGAGTTGATTTGCTATTTTACATTTGAAAGAATTGTGTATATATGGGTGTGGTTTACACATGTCCATGATATATGTAGAGTGTAATATTGTTTAAAAGTTCTAATAATTCTTAATTTTAACCTTAAATAAGTTGTCAACAAAAGCCACACTAGGTACATCTGTTTTAACATAGCTGGCTGAAGTAATTTATATTGTGGCTAAGTAATAACATTTTCCAAAAACAAAATTTACTGAACTGAAACTAGTGCAAAGTCATTAGGGATATAAAATGGTCAAGTTTAGTTAAAACATCCTGTTAAAAATTAACAGGAATGTTTAAATGAATTAAGTTATAAAATTTCAGAGGGTGCTAATTGATTATCAAGAAGTAAATAGTCTTGTTGACAGCAAGGTGTCATAATCCTTGAATCGTATAAATAGGCCATATTTCTAGCTGTAAATATTCTATTCAATAATTTTAAGAAGTGTCGCTGCCACAATCCACACTAGTTTTTCATTCCGACATGTCTGGCTGAGCAGCAACAGATTTGCAGTTTCTCTGAAAGGGGATGACAATCTATAATCCAGTTTTACATGCCTAATGGCACGTCATCATCACTGTAGAGATGGGAAACTCTACAGCTGATGAAATGCTGCAAGAAGATCATAGCATCCTAATCTATCCAAAAAGTTCCACTATGCCCCAATCTGACATGCCTGCATTACAAGCTACAACCAAGAAGATAGCTAATATTCTTTTCAAATACTGTAGAGATCTATAAATTAATCTTTAAAATCTGTAATTTTAATATTAAGCTAGCTTATTTAATGTAATGAACAATTCAATCTTATTTCTTAAAACTCTGTTAAATTAAATTATTTATAAAGGAAAACTAAGTAAAACTTACCTGAATTCATCTTTATAATGTAAAATAATTTATACTTCTAATCTATAAATAACTGCAATCAGTTATGACTTAAGTTTTTTAAAATTGCAATCGTGCTTATATTTATTGTTTTAACTATTTTATCTGAATTTATTATATATGTTATAATATGCCAATCTTTCGAAACCGCAAATATTTAATTATTAATAAACTTTCAATGGAGATAATTAAAATCTCCATTTTAAATATTTTAAGACTACTACTTCGCAAATTGAATCGGTTTCAAAATCCTATATTAATAGATAATAACCGATCACTGTGCTCATTATTATCATTATATTATTGATATTATAAATTGCATTATACTTCGTGAGGGTTTGCTTAGTCAGTTATTTTTATTATATATGTTATAATATGCCAATCTTTCGAAACCGCAAATATTTAATTATTAATAAACTTTCAATGGAGATAATTAAAATCTCCATTTTAAATATTTTAAGACTACTACTTCGCAAATTGAATCGGTTTCAAAATCCTATATTAATAGATAATAACCGATCACTGTGCTCATTATTATCATTATATTATTGATATTATAAATTGCATTATACTTTGTGAGGGTTTGCTTAGTCAGTTATTTTAACTTATAACTTTTGATATCTGTAAGTTAGAAGTGATGGGATAGCTAGAGATGATATTAAAATATATTTGTTAATGTTTATTAATGCCCATCAAATATATGTTCTCTTCTTAATTACGCTTAAATCTATGCAGATTCAGGTTATAATTTAATTTAAGTCCTTTTTGTTAGCATAATTATAATGCTGGTTTAAAAACTGGGTTGTGTTGGTTTAGCAGATAAAAGCTATCTGTTTTAGACGCAACTAATTAATTATATGTATACCTATTGGTATTTTGCTTGTGCATTGTGTGTCTTTACAAAATATACATTCATATTTTTACATTTTGCTTCACCTTTTTAAATGGGTTCCCGGTGACTGACTGACCCATTCTTTAGTTTTGAGTATGGCGATCTTTATTAGAACTGGAACACAAGAGGCCAGACCATGTTTATAAAGCCTATCCAAGTTCCTGAACTTATCAGTTCTTATATTAATTGCAGCAAACCGTCTGGTTTCAGAGCACCGAGCATTTGATGCTGAAGCTCTTGAATAATTACTAACTCACACCGCAGACATTCCTTACATTTTATTCAGAACCATAGTATATATATGGGAACTAAATGTAACCAGTTCTTTTCCTCCTTATTAATTAACTGTTCAGCATTAGACTGAAACTCATATCTTAGTTACCAGGTTACATCTGCATTATCTTGAGCTTATTTATTCACTTGAATAATATATATATATAACAGCCATCTAAGAGCTGTATGTAGTCATCATCTCGGCTAGACCATTATTCTGTAATATTAGCAAACCATGCACAATAAGATGAGCATATTAAATGATTATAGGTATAATTTATTAATGGCACAATCTCTTATTTTAATATGTTAAGACGATAGTCTCATCCACTATGTAAACGCCTGCGGGCATTGATCACTTATACTTAACACTATGTAATTCCTGTCATTTTTTTACTCGTTTTATGCTATTGTTTTAATAAACCTGTTTAAAATATAAAGTTGTTTTATATCTTACTTGCTAGTAGTCCTATTTTAATCCAGATCATATTATCTTATTCCAATTATTTAACAATTTTATACGTTGAACACGCATTGTTTTAGTAAAGTAATTAACATGTTGACTTTATTTTGAATTTTTAGTTAAATTGTTAATTTCCCCTGAATCTCATGTTTCTCCCTATTTGGAGTCAGCTTGCAGAAAAAATTGAGACATGTGTGTAACCTCAGAAATGTCATTCATAAGGTGTTAAATTGCAAAGTACTAGAAAATGAGTTGAAGTTTGGTTGGATTTGAGATCTCACTATTTAATTTCGATCAACTTTAATGTACTTTGCCTAGATTCTGGATTTTGTTACATGAATGTAGAAATCTGGCTGTTACAATATATAGAAATTATGATAAAGTACTACCAACATTCATCCCATATGTTATTATTTACTCATAATATCCTATTGGGTACTGATATTGGGTACTGTTTTATTATCCATGCCCAGCCGCTAGATGGCATTATTTCTATGCAAAAATACAGAAATATGCTGTTTACGCAGCTGGCCGCTGCTAAATCGCTTGATGGTGTTATTTCTATGCGAAAGCACAGAAAAATGCCATTTCAACGTGGCCGCCACATTGTGTTAGGCATTTTATACAAATGTTCACATTTCAAAGTTTGCTTCAGTACCGTGTGAGGATGTCTAGGTTTCAGCCTGCCTCAACTCTTCAAATATGCATGACAAACTAATTACCTTAAAACTCAACTAATGTACTATTACCTAATAACAATTGTAACCCCGTCACCATGCTTCCCTACCCAATGTGGAAGCTTCAAAAAATTTGGAAAGGGTACGGCCAACAGGATTTCGACCAACTCATGCAAAAAGTCACGCTTGTGTGAGAACAGGTACGAGATAAATAAAATGGCTGACTGCGAAAGCGACAGTTCAAATTGTGGCAACTGCCATCCACAGAAGCTGAAGTGGTGGCATCACAACATCCTCCTACAGGCTGGAAGATGTGTGTGGCAAATTGACCACTTGAAATGTCCAGAACCATCTGGAGTTCTGTTGCAAGTCACGTTCCTGTTGGTGAAAGTGTTCACTTTGAAACGACATGTGGTTTGAGGACTCCAGAATCCCATTCTTGAAAGCCTTATAGCTTGGCTACTTCTGAAGCCGCAATGAACTGACCCTAGAGCCTGCCCTCGCTGATCTGGAGATGTGCAGAGGTGCCAGATGAGGTGGACCGGCGCTCTGCGGGAAGTGTGCTGCAGCCATTCCCTCATGCTCTGCAGCTACCCTCATGCAGGCCATACGTGACAATGTCGAGCCTGGATCGATCATCTACTCTGACTGTTGGAAGGGCTACATAACCTCGGAGCTGGAGGCTGCAAGTTTCCAGCACATGACCATAAACTACCACTACCACTTTGTAGACCCTACTACAGGTGTCCACACCCAGCTCATTGAGCGTCTTTGGGGTTCACTCAAGTAGCACAAAAGGATACAGTGAAGAACATCCAGGTAATCCCTGGACAACTACCTGTGCGAGTTCATGTGATGATGTCTGCACAAGGGCGAAGACGTGTTCTAGGCCATCTTAGCAGAGACGAGTCTCAGCAAAAAAAAAAAGGGACAACCTAGAGCTTTTATTCCCTGCGGTAAGTAGACTGTTATTGTTGGCAAGTTGATTTTTTCCACTCACCCAATAAATAGATTGATGAAATTTATGTCTTTAGTATTTATTTTTTAATATTATTTTTTATTTATTTAGTATTTATTAGTTTTTTGTTGTTGTTGTTTTGGTAAGCAAAATAGTTATTGTTGTTGTCAAGTCCGATAACGTTATATTTGTGATGTGATATGTTGTGTGTTTCTACATAGCAACAACGCCATCAAGCGGCCAGGCCCAGTTAATAGAACAGTACCTCCTATTGTATAAATAAATAATACTGTTTTTTTAAATATATATATCTGCAATGTAAAATTCACAATAAAATATTTTTTCACATAAATAATAAATCAAGCACAAATAGAGCTTCTAAGCAACAAAAAAACAACAACTATACAATCAAATTATATATATATGTAGGGAGATATGTAAATATGTTGAATATGTATAAAGAAATATTACCTTGTTTCTGTTCAGAATTAAATATGAAACTTTCATTAAATGCCCAGATTTCTCCTTCTTTATAATATATTTTACAGCACTGAATGGGTGGTGGTGTATTATCTTCATTAGAATAATCATATGAACCAATCACATCATCCAAATTATAATACTAAAATATAAAGAATTTATTTAAAATCCGTCATGCAGAAAATATATTAATAGTTTAAAAATAATATCAACATAGTAGCCAAACAATCATGTATGTGTGTGTCAAAATGAATGTTTTCACAGACAAAAGACATTGTCTAAATCATGTTTTCAGGAGCAACCATGTTTAATAAATTAAATAAAAGTAAATAAAAGTAGGGTACTGACATTTTGAGAAGACAACACTTGCCCTCAATTGTGCAAAATAGTAATCATAAGATTGTTGCCGAGATAATGTAGTTATTGAACAGTTTGGCTTAAATTTGAGTGGCTGTTAAGTTTTTTCCCCCTGCATTAATGTGTTCATCTCTGCACTCATGATGATTGTTTTTAATATCTATAGCATCTGTCAAACTATATACATAAAAAATAATCATCATACAAATGTTAATTCAGTTAAAAAACTCAACATCCTCAACACTTCTCCATGTTTTAGACACTGACCATCACATAGATTTCTCAAGTACTAAAATCATATCCACATGCAACAATCATCAAAGACTATTTAGGGAGACTATAGAAATTTAAAAAAAAATTGCATTAACAAACATGAAAAAACAATAAAACTACCATTTGTATAAAAGTTTCCTCTTACAAATGAATATACATATATAAAAGAACCATCCAAATTTAAGTCAAAATGTTCAACAGTCATTCTATTTTTATTTTTATTAAACTCAGTGGCTCCCAAAAACAGGATTTATAAAAAGCTTATGTTTGTGTGTATAGACATATTGGAACCGGTTAGGTTACATGGCACATTGCAACATATTTGTGTATGTGCACATATATATAAAGTAAAGGAAAAGTAGAAAGAAACACAGACAAAAATTTTGGTAGATATTTCTTACATTTTCTGAAATAAAATAATCCTAGTAAAAGAATTAAATACTTCTGAATTTAAAATAGAATTTTATTATAAATTAAAACATTTTAAAAGGTCTAATAAATAAATTAATATTGTATTCGGATTTTGAATTTAAAAACAAGCATGATTTATTTTTGAAAAATCTTTTAATTAATGCTTGTGCACAATTCTCTAAAGTAAAAACATGTAGATGGCACTTGTGTATGTGCACATATATATAAAGTAAAGGAAAAGTAGAAAGAAACACAGACAAAAATTTTGGTAGATATTTCTTACATTTTCTGAAATAAAATAATCCTAGTAAAAGAATTAAATACTTCTGAATTTAAAATAGAATTTTATTATAAATTAAAACATTTTAAAAGGTCTAATAAATAAATTAATATTGTATTCGGATTTTGAATTTAAAAACAAGCATGATTTATTTTTGAAAAATCTTTTAATTAATGCTTGTGCACAATTCTCTAAAGTAAAAACATGTAGATGGCACTTTAATAGAAATCTAAAAATAGCTTTTGATTAAAATTGCTTTTAATCAAGATAAGGATTAGACATAAGAAAACTGTTTTCAATTAAGGTGTTTTATTAACTCAGATGACTCATAAAAAGAACTGGTAAAAATATCAGTCCAGTTTGGTTTTAATATTTTTGAGCAATTGGCCAGCTGCAAAGCTGGTTATAATATTTTGTTACAGTTTGTTGAAGTTTGCAGCAGTTGGTTTTAGTTGTCCAGAGTAGCAATTATTTCTGTGGAATAACCATAGAATAATGCAAGGAAAGCAAAGACAGAAAGCAGTGGTCTACTAATTTCACTATGCTGGAGTTGATTCACATGAAATCCGGAACAACTTCTAATGAATCTATCCTTCTTGAATGTGTTCTAGAAGACAGCTTTCCTCAAATATGCCAATCCTGGACAGAAGGCAATTGATCATGCAAACAAATTACCTGAATTGTACCTTTCTCAGTGATGATAAGCCTGGACTATATTTCTGGATGGACCAAAAACCAAGCTTACCAAAAGAAAGCTTGAAGTATTAGTATATGTATGATATATCTATATATAGAGAAGCACAGATAAACATATATATACCTTTACCCCACTTAGCGATGGCAATTGGTCCTCCAAAATTCATCGTTAAGCAAGAATATCGTATACAGAATACGTATTTATAATGGCAGTCTATGGGGAAAAAATTGGTTGGTTCCTGTCGATGTAAAATATCCAACATTGGTTTCCAAACTCAAAGATTTTCTTGATTTTTTTCATTGTAATGATGATTTAATACGGTATCTAAAAATAAAAGTTTTATATCACTAGGAAAAAAAATGCATATTTTCACTGTTTAAAAAGTACAGAACAACAAAAAGAGAAACTAAATTTGAATTTAATAGTTTTTATATTCTTTCGCAGAAGTTTTTTATCTTAATGAAAAAAAATCTATACTGAAGTGCATTTTTTTTTAATTTGTATTACGGTTCATATTACTATACATTTATGTTTATTACTTATGTGAAATTATTCAAATTAAAAAACAATGTTTAATTATAAATTATTTAATTGAACATAAAGACTTATTGCTGTACTCCAGAGTAATAAAAGGCTTAATGTGTATCCTAAATCAGTCAACTTTAGAAAAAAAAAATTCAATTATTTTTTTTTAAAAAAAATCTAATTGTTAATTTTCTAAAATGTAGCTAAGTTTATTTTTCTTATTGTATATTTTTAGTAATGTAATAGTGCCCCCCCCCCCGTTCGTGTAGAAAAGTTATTCATTCGTTAACACTTATTTTAAATGCAATCTGTTTTTCTTTTTAAACTTTTTTTTTTAAAGTTTTTCTTTTGATTTCAAACCACTTGGGTGTACGTAATTAAGGAACAAGTTTGTGATGATGATATTTTAGTTGTACTGTATTTATATATTGGAGTATTTCATCATCTAATATAAGTGTTAAATGTCTTTAGAAAAATTAAATTTTATTTAAATAATCCAAGTACTAAATATTATATTTAAATAAAGTTTAATTTTTCTAAAGACATTCAACACTTATATATATATATATAGTATTATAGATTCATTAATTATTTATATTTTAAGTTTATACGTTCTATAATCAAAATACTGAATGCAGCACTAACATTGTGTTTTATGAATAAAATATTGTATGTGCTATACAATTACAATAATATACTTTTGCTTTTGGGTAAAATGAATTTAAAATACCTATTCTCTGATGTCATCAGTGATGCAAAATTCAAGATGGCTGCGAAAAAAATTTTTTTTTTAATTTTTTTCCCCATGGTTATAGTGAAAAATCGATTGTAATCGAAGTAGTGGTACAAATTGATGATGATCGCTATTGTGAAATATCGCTAAGTAGACAATCATTAAGTGGGGTAAAGGTGTACAAAAGTAAGTTGTTTTTAAATAATTCATTTTAAAAACTTTTAAAATTTCTATATTTAATTTAAAAACCATATATCAAGAGCAACCTATGATGATCATAGCTATATACAGAATTATCTAAAATTTATGTTTAAAAAAAAAAAAATCTTTTAGACTTAAAAAAAAAAAAAAAAGAAAGACAGTTTAAATTTAAAATCTCATCGATAATTAATCAATCAAAATAATTACCTGAAAAGGAAAAAAAATGAATTTATTTTTTTTTATGAGAAGGAAAACTTTTTATAAAAGAGTTTATAATTAATTTATACACATGATATGTGTATATTTATATGAAAAATATATTTTAATAACTTTTGTTATTGTGTCAAATTGAATATATGGTACAAACGATAGTGTGCACACACATATTTGTTAACAGATATCTGTATCATTAAAATGTAGTAACTTAAATTTTTAATCATTTATTATTTTATGATGATTGAAATAAAATCATCAAATGTACTGCACTCTGTATGTATATATATATATATATATCAAATGTATGTTAGATAGACACATTTAGGTAAAAATTAAAGTCATTTATTATTTTAATAAGTTCAAATTTGTTATGTTAATAAATTAATATTTCATATGTGTGCAGATTATATATGTATGTTGTAAATGAACCCATTAAGAGATATTGAAAACCATAATGTAATAAATTGAATTTTACATTAAACAACACATATAGGTAAATTTTAATCATTTATTGTATTTTATATGATGATTGAAATATAAATCAATTGTACTGGACATGTCTGCGTATATAGCAATGCTTGTAAAATAGAACCCATATGTAAAATTTTAGTCATTTTTTAATTTTATTAGATGTCAATTGAAATGTATTCCTTGTATATTATAAAACGCATGTCTGTGTGAATATATGCATTTATGCAAACTCATTAAGAGGCATTGTAAATCAATGAAATGACTTGAATATTGTAAATCACAATGTTTATACTTTTTTTTATTGTATGTTAATCAAAATCAGAAGACTTCTAATTGTAGAGCAATATTCTAGAGACGTTAATATCATTCTTTTTATTGTTGTTAATAAACTTGTATTCAATTGTTATAAATTGTATTGCATCATCTCTTGGTCACCATAACAGTACTTGATATTGTGTTCTTCTGAGTATAACAGCTGATTATATAAATGGGGATGTATTTGGTGGAAGGGGCATTCCAGTATAACATTGGCCTGGTATGGCACTAAGATTATATTCTTTAAAGCCTCTGCACTACATTTTATTTTAATTTAGTCTATTAGAAATTAAGTTTATAGTTGGTCAGTGATTAATGGTATTAAATGGCCAAATCAGTGATGATGATCAGCATATTTTAATATCCCATTACTATTGTTTTTATGGTTATGTATTCAGATAGATTAGCACTTAAGTGGTGCATTCAAATTAATAGTTTCAATAATCTGCCACAAGCTGGAAACCCTAAATAGTTAGCCTGGTCTACAGAAGACCCATTCCAATCCAGTCACTAGGTTAACTGTTGATTTATAGTTTTTATTGTTCAAATCCAGTCACAAGATTAACTCTTGCTGTAGTTTGATTAATGGGTCATTCATAGTTTTGGATAATGCTGGTGATGTATAGTTAATGATACTTATAGTTGCTCTAAGAAATTAACTCAGACATCTCATGATACCTTTAATATATTCTATTTCTTATATGTTTTGCTATTAAACATTCTTTTAATATCTTACTTCTAATTTACTTTAATTTTATATCTTAAATATTAGATTTTTTGTAAATTTCATTATTACTTGAAATATTTTTATATTTTGGGAATATTCCATCATTCCAGGTACGACTACCATTTATAGCACCTGAAACCCCCATCCTATTACAATATATTGTTTATTTATATTTATGTGTAAGTTGTACATAATATAAATTTATACAAGCCCTCTAGTCTAAACAGATGGTAAGTACTTTAACTACCAAATCAATCAAAGATGAAAAAAAATGTTATTTTTATCAAAATTTTGAAATAAAGGACATGATAGAAACAAGTTATATATGATTATATCACTAAAATCTAACCTATATTTAACTTTAAATTGTATCATAGGTATGGAATGATCAAAATATATTATTATTTACAAATAAAGTAACTCATTTTAAATAAAATAAAATAAAAAATTATATTACTTATAATAGGAATACATCCTACAGCTGCTTGAAACTAACATTAAAAAAATTCTTTAAAAAATCATTTTTCAATAAATATAAATTACTACTGTCTTTAAAATTAAGCTTGTTGAGAAAACATTACAATGATGAATTTTCTTTTAAACTTCAAAAAATATGTCATAACTGTAAAACATTTTAAAATGGAATTTATTTTTAGAAATAAAAAAAGATGATTTCAAAGAGATAAAAATCTGATTCTTTGATGATTTTTTAAATCATATTTTTCTATTACTATTGTTGGAATAACTTTAAAAATGAAAATCAGGATTGTTCAAAATATGGTATTTTTTATGACTATCTATGAAAGTAAAAGTTGGGCAGTGAATAAAACTATATAGAAAAAAAATCATGGCTCAGAATTATTATGTTCGCTAGGAATTTAATTTTTTTTAAAAAGAAAAACAATTCAAATTTGTCAGATTAAATACTTAAACTTTATTCAAAAACTATTACAATAATGAATGTTATTCTTATTCTTCTCATTTACTTTCTTTGCATTTCTTCATATATTCATATATATTGCTTACAATAATTCCCCTCATATATATAAAGGAATTATATTTTAAAAAAATTTTGCATTAAAGTGTATATGAGGGGAGTTATTGTAAGCAATATATATGAATAATGAATGTTCTTCAATCTGTCATTAAAAAAATATTAAAACAACACCAACAAATCATAGATTATTTTTAATTAATGTTATTCATGACATCAAATTGACAGCAATTAATAACAATTTTATAATAATTATGCAAATGTAATATTTTAAATAACAAAATTAATTAATTAAAGTTTAAATTAATTTCATAAAAAATGTACTTTATTTATAGTTGAAATATAATACATTTAAACTTTTATTTCACCACAAACGAATACACACAAACTTAAATATATGACTAAAAACATCTGAAAAAATTAATGATCCAAGATGCATTTCACACTGTACCAGCACTCTTCAATTAGTTCAAGTCACAATATCTCATGTCACATGATTCAGCTGAAACGCATCTTGAAAGTTATTTACATATGAAAAAAAAAAAAGAAGGAAAGAATTAAATTAATGGTGCTGTATGAATGAATTTAGTAAAAATAAATATATTACTTTTTAATTAAGTTTAAGATTTATATTTGGGCTAATGATAGTGTAATACTTTTTAGCCTAATAAAAGATTAATAATAATCATTAATATATTTATATAAAAAGGATGTTGACAAATGAGTGCAAAAAAAAATTGATTCTTATAGATTATATTGTAGCAATATATACATAATACTAACTCTTTTGTGATGACTGATCATTATATCACCAAATTTATGAATAACCATCAGTAAACTTAATACACAGATTATACAAACAATAAACTTAAATTATTAAAGATATAAAATCATATTAAATTAGAGAAAACTTTTTAAGGAAATAAACAATTAATACATCTAAATTAAAATATAATTATATTAGTGAAATAATTTAATAAAAATGTTAAGAATAGTTTTTTGAATTAGTTTAATTAGTAAAACTAGCACATAACTAAAATACCCAAAGAGAAAAACAAAATTCATCTTAATAAATTTTAAATAAATTGAAAGTATTAACACAGTTTAAAATCAGATAAGAATACTTAAGACATTTATAGTTTATATCGATCATTTGCATTTAGAAATATTATTCCTACAGGTGAAAAATTTTAAGGTATAAATTTTTAACTTTATTTATAGTAATAAGTAATGTATTCAGAAGAGGAAATGCACAGAGTATTACAACACTTTCTAAATATCAGTTATGTGCTAAAAATTAATAATAAATATATTTTAATTATATAATTCAACTTTTAAATAGCCCATAAGATATGAAGAAATCAAAAAAGTGCACTTACTATTGTTAGTACTAACATTCCCAAAAAATTTATAATAATTATCTTTTACATACTACCATAATCTACATATGTACATAATTATACAAATATTTCAAACTTTAATAATAGTAAATCTCTAAATTTCTTATCCAACATAGAGTATTATGTTTATAGCAAAACAAAGCAGTCGGAAATACTAACAGAATTTTTTAACTACAATACAATGTCAGAATTTATTTCAAATCACCTATAACACAAAAATAATGATATTTTAAGATTCTATAACAAAATAATCACTACAACGTGAAATAACCTAATAAGGACAAGTTCTAACACAAAAAGATCATCAACGTAATTTTCTAAAAATCCAGAGAAAAAGAAGACCTAATATATATATATATATCTCTGAAAACCATCTGACAACATTACTTTTCAGGAATGTTTACTTACTAATTTTCAACAGCTCTGCTATAAAATGGGAAAATAAGAGAACTTTAACCAGATATCACAAAAATCAATGACTTATGCCTGTTTTGTCAATATATTAATTGTATTTAATACTTATAATATCAATAATTCTGCGCTAACACACTGACATTAGAGAAGTTTAATATTGTAAAATTATGTTTAACTGCATGTTTCTCTTCATTCAAAATAAAAAAAAAAACCTTCATGTCATAATGGTTAATGCTTCTGAATGACTCAAGATTTGAATCAAGAGCTGAAGCCTGAAAATTTGTTTACATGCCACAAATAGTCATACAAGTTTACTAAGAGGCCAGTTCATAGTCCATCAACTAGACATCCAATTATTAATCAGTAAATGAACATTGAATTATTATTAGCTAGAAAGCAAATATTTCACATAAATAATGATGATCTGACTGTAAAAACAAAAATAAGATTGTAATATGTGATCTTCATCTCTGCAAAGACAGCCACATTTCTAAAAGTATTAAGTTCATAGTTTAAAAGCCCTTATTCTGATAACATTGAATGTCTTTATCTATAATAATATTCATGAGCAGAGTAATAATCTATTAAATATTGAATGAAAAAATATATTAAAAAGATGATCTATTGATTACTAATTGTAAAACTTGAAATCATTTATTAAGTTCAATGATTGAGTCTCTCTTACAGTTCATATTTATTGCTTTATAATGATCATCTGAATTTGCCAAGAAGTACAAAAATTGGAGATACTATTGATTCTCTAACATTGTTCCCTGGGAATACTGTACATCTTTATAATACTAAAAGTTTTGCTCAAATGAATAATAATAAATCTCTTGTTCTGGAATGACTGCTTTCACTTGATATATCAGATAAAGTGCATCAAGTTCAAAATAAAACAAAAAAAATTTAGTTATTGTACTAGTCTGAACACCAGAAGACAAAATATTAATAGTGCTTTCTTTAGAACACTTTATAGCAATCTTAAAGAAACAAAATAACCTAATTAATAAAAGATGTTTTATATTATCATGGTTGCAAATCATCTAAGAACTATGTTTTATATACACTGGAAAAAATATAAATGATTGATAAGATGCGTTTTAATATTACCAATCTCTTCAATTAGTTCAGGTCATCACAACTCATAGCCTTTAAATGCCTTTCATTAAATTATGAACTGCAATAGAAGCTTCTTTTTTTCTTTATATATAGATATTAGTCATAATTTCTTATTATTATTTATATTCTTATTATGGAATGCCAATGTAATAAATCAAATATGAGTTATTATCACCACTCATAACATCTGTTTCTAAAAAAGATGTAGTTAATTATTAATTTAAAAACTTTTCCACATTCTTCAAGACTTACCTCACATATAAATAATATTTGAACCCATTTACTAAAACTTTTTAATCTAAAAAAAAAAAAAGGCAAATCATTTTGCAATTTAATTATAATTAAAAAATGAAATTAGAATTTTCAAGAAATTATATTTATTGCAAAATGTCCATACACAATTCTTTTAATTTTATAATAACAGAAAACTGGATATTGCAAGCTTTAGATGATAATGAATTTACACTATATTAAAATTTTGATTAAATTTAAAAAAACTAAAAATTGATTTTTGAATAATGTAATTCTCTTTAGGAACATTAGCATCAAATTAGATTCTATTAACTAAATAAATATGAATAATTAATAAATTTTTATTAAAAAAGAAATATTTTCATTTTTAAAAAACTACTACAGCAATATTTTCAGACATTTAACAATAATTTTCTCATATGAAGAATTTTCTCCAAAAATATGATTATTAATAAATTTCTGACTCACACAAAACATACAAATATATATACAGATTTACAAATATAAGTAGTAATTTTATATACCTTCTGTACTACATGATCAATGGTAGAATGAAATTCAGATCTATGATAAACAGCAAATGCTCCATCGCCTGGAGGATAAATATTAACATCACGGGTCGATAACCAATTTTTGAGAAAAATATGACTGAAAGAAAGTCGATTATTTGAGAAAAATGTGACATGAGAATACCTGCTGAAGCCAAACAATACAAGCTAAATAAAAAAAAAAATTATGCATCAAAAATGTGTAAAATTTCTGCAATTATTAGATTTTGCTAAACAAAAAAATATTTAAAAATGAAAGAAGTGCAATACTTTAATTATGCTCTAGAGTCATCTACCGTAAGCTTGAGTAATCAATGGAAAACATGTTTCATTGACAAAAGTAAAAATCAAAAACCAGTTTGAAGATTTTATAGTCCTATACTATATGGTATCTATTGATTACTCAAGCTTACAGCTGGTAAATCTAGAGTAAAGTGAAGATAACTAACCACTCTTTAAAACACATGAGTAAACATATGAGAAAATCATATTGTTCTTTGTAAAATTTCCAAATATATAAATTTTTAAAAATCTTTTAAAAAAATATAAATTATTTTAAAAAAAATTAATTGATAAAAATTTATACAATAAAAATGTGTTCAAGTTCAATTTTATTTATTAAGACTTTTTAGTATTTATAGATGAAAATTTAATGTCCATGTTAGAAAGTCATATATATAAAATAGGTAGCAGTGCTATTCTTTCCATTTCAGTTGTTATATTACAACATCACAAAGGGATGATTCTAAAAAAAAATGGTCACATTAGTTATATGAATGATATATCTGTGGTCAAATAATTAGTTTATTGTCAATAAATATTTGACTGCTTAAATGAAATCAAGAAATTTGAGCTAATTAAAAAAATTTGGAAAAATTATTTGCTACTTCGATTAGAAAGATTGGAATACAACAATGTTTGCAAATGTTTAGCTGTTAGAGATTTAATGACTCATATTTCATAAGTCTCTATTATACATTAAAAGAATTCAGAACATTCTTTGTTTATTCCATAAAAATATATATATTAATACAGAGGACATCAAATAGTTAATATAAAGACATATGCAAAATTATTTTAAATGATGGATACAGGGTAAATAATCCACAATCTAAATCTCCAATAATAATTACCAAATATTCAATAAGTATTTCAATTAAATATATAATTATGCAAAAACTCTTATCTCTTATAATATATAATTAACTATATATTGGACTGTCATCTTGAAAATCAGCAACACCCCAAGAAATAAAGATCTCTTAGATTAACACTTTAACAGTATTTGATTAGCACATCAAAAAAAAAAAAATGAAGTACATATAAATTAAATCCAGGATCATATCCATCTCTCCTCAGATACCTTTTCATTAATACATACATACCCATCATAATTTGTTCAATTCAATTATGAAATCTATGGGGTAAATTAATTATTATCACTATAATTATTGAAGACAATATTCTTTAATTTTACAGTAACAAATTTATTCAATAAAATTAATTTACAAAAAAATAATTAAACAATTGTAAATGATAAACAATCATAATTTAAGTCAAAGCTCTAAAATTCTTCAATAAAAACATTTCTTTCCTTGATAATTGCGTTATTTTATACCAAATCTCTACCATAATACCACAGTAACTAATAATTGTAGAATGTAATGCATAGATTAAACACAGACATAAATATATATATATATTCAAAATTATTTATATCAATAGCAGAACAGGCAGTAAATATAAACAGGTCACTGGTGTTTATAATTTTGTTTACCTATTATGCTTTATTCATTCATCTTATTCTGTGGTATGAATATCTTTGATTATGAATTATAAACCTATCTTCTGATTAATTTTAAAATGATTCTATAGAAATCTGGCTTGTAAAACTGTCTTGGTAACATATTAAGACTTATTTCATGAAATAGATTTATATTTTTAAAGTTACATATTCAATAAGCCATAAAATTATTTACATGCCCATTAAAATAATTAGTATTATGAATTATATATGTTTATGTAAGCAAATCTATCTCTATTGGAAGAAGAATATATAATGGCAAGTATGATTATAAACAGAGAAATGAAACAACACTATAACAAAATTTTGAAATGCATCCCTAATAGCTACCAAAAAGAGCAATTTCACATCTCTACTATGTATAAAAATCTTTATCAAAAAACAACAACAAAAAAATCTCTATTATATATAAAAAAAATTTGGAAATATATTCTTTTTACTAATAGAATAGAGAAATTTCTCATTTCTATTATATATAAGTAGCAATTAATTGCTACAGCTTATTTAATTCAATGACCATTGATAGATTCTCAATTTTAAGAGGATTAAAAGATGAACACCCATTCATGAAACAGCTATATAAATTGTTTCATACATCTTTTCTAAAATCAATATGAACAGAATTAATATCCAATCCCAGGATGATCTATTGAGGCATCACAATATATAGTACATATATTCAGATTTCAAAATACAATTTTGTGATAAATGTATCCGCATGTTAAACAGTGAGATCTCTTGTAGGTAAAAAAAAATATAGATACACAGATTTATGTAAATATACTTAAAATTCATTTGCATATTTTAAAAAAAAATGACTTAAACAACTTTAATATATAATATTTTTAATAATCATTCATCTAATTGTTTAAGTACACACCTACACCATTTTTTATAGCATTTCATTAAAATTATTAAATAAAATTATATCTCAATATATTTCAATATATTATTTATATTATTTTTCCCAATTTTTACTATTAAGAGAATTAGAATTCCTTTAACTTTCTCACAAAGAAAAAATAATAAAATCCATGGAGCATGAATGAGTGATAAAATTAAATTTTTAAATATTCAAAACACAGATCCCCCCCCCCCCACACACACACACAATTAGTATTATAGTGTATTCAATTACATTATTAACAATAATGAGGATTTTTTTTTTTTTTAATAATTTTTTTTTAAAATTATATTAAGTCTTTTTCTCCTATTGCTTACAGTTCTTTTTTCCATGAGAATGTTCCATAATTAAATACATATGACAAATTTTTGAGATATACAGCAATTAATAGAAATTAACATGCTTTATGAAGATGTCTGGAGTAAGGCAAACATGATGAATGATTGCTAATACTTATAAATATAATCATAGACAAAATTGAAAAAAAGTTGCTTAATAATCATCTTTTGCTTTAACTCTGTTAGAAATTTAATCAGAGATATTTGTTCATTTTTATCAAAAATGAACTACTAGTATCCATTGAGATAATAAATATCTGAAAGACTCCCAAAAAAAACTTTCATTATTCTATAAGACTGTATAGTCAATAATTATTTCTTTCATGACTTGCATTTTATCTTTCTCTTCTTGAGTTTAAAATATATAATATAATTCAGAATTTAAAGACCATATTTTATAAACTTATTATATGGAAATTTTTAGCTATCAATTCTTATATTTAACAATTTTCCCTTTTGTCATTTTTTGGAGTTACTTTTTTGAACCAATTGTACTGACAATTATGAAAATCTTTGTTAACACATTTAATAATTTATATATATATATACAAAATCAATAATTATTTCAAACTCTTCCTTTTGTTTTCTTAATCATTTATTTAGTAAAATAATTAAAATTATATCAAATTTATTAATTGAATTTATAATAAGCATTGTAATAAGTATAATGTCTGGAATATCCTAACACAATATAGCATACAAATATGTAATTATGCTTGTATTGGTAGATAGATGTATTGAACATCTTTTTCAGATGTGTGCATATAATTAATAGAAGATTAAAATAATTAATTGTCAGATTATAAATATTAAACTTAATTTTTAATTTATGTCAAATATTTAAATTGCAAAACTAATGCTCCTTATTAATAAATAGTAAATACCAATAAGTAAAACCTAATTAGGAGATTTGATGTAAATCTACTAACAGTTATCTACTAAACATCAAATTTATAGTAGATAGCTCTATTGTACATATAGTAAAATATTGCATTTATATTTACTTAATATTTAAAAATAATAATATATAAACACTGATTGGACAATTATCTTTTAAAAATCAATTTATATGTTTCATACCAAAATAGGAAATTGTTAAAGTACTGATTTTGAGTGAGTGCGCTCATGATCATTTTGAATTCTAAGGACTGCCCAAAACCAGCACTGATACATTAAAGCAATAAATAATCCACATGTGGTCACGATATGACCATTCGTTACAAATTTGTAATTTACATCAATAATTAAAAAATTAAAGCGCAAATTTTGTAAGCACCTTAAGTGATCAAGTGTAAATCCGATATCCATATTAGAAGATCAAATGTAAACAATGCTATTTTTACTTATCTCTATTTTTTTTCTAACTACATGAAGCAACAAAAGTATGCAACATCACCGTTTCTTTCTGGTAAGAAAAAATCCGATTAATTATAAAATTACTATGCTTTATTTCAACATGTGGCTATAGGCAAATATTGTAATAAAATTCATATTTTAGAAGTTATAAGCTTTTAGTATTTCAAAATTATAAGCTTGGTTTGATCAGACTTCTGCATTTTTTGGACGATATTTTGTATCAACAAAAACATCCTTTCCCCTCCCTGCATACTTTGGCGCTTCATGCCATCATTATTACAATAACATTTGTATTTTAGAAGTTATACGCTTTTAATATTCAGACTGCACTTACCACCATTTTGAATTCTAAGTATCGCCCAAAACCACCACTCACACATCCAAGTGACCCCATGTGGATTATTTGATGTCATTTATTGTTTGGATGTGTCAGTAGTAATTATGGACAATCCTTAGAATTCAAAATGGTCCTGTGTGCAGTCTAAATCAGCATCATTGTAGAATATATTTAATGTCTTAATATAAAAAATAAAATTTTCAAATAAGAATATACATTTAAAAAAACTTGTATTTTATATTGTTTCTCCAAAAAAAAAAAAAAAAAAAATTGAGAACTTGACTTGCCTCACTCAAGCACTTTTTTTAAAACTAATGTATTATAAATAATTAATATATTTCACAATCAAATAATTACTTACTTGAACAGTGACTAGAACAATTTTTATAACTTGTAGCAAAAGTTTATAAGGAAATTTTCTTTTGGCTCTCCATTTTTCACAGGGATCCATAAAATGAAATTTAAGTTTCCTCCTCATTCGATCTTCCACCAAAGGTGAACATTTCTGATCCCTATAATCTATTTCTGAAATAAATATAAATATTCATATAAATTAGAAAATCAATAACATTAAAATACTAACTTAAAAACAAAATTTTATTAAAATTATTTTATGATTATCTCAAGTGAAATTCAATTTGATATGAACAACATATATTGTATCAGATCTTACCCTTTTGCTATATTTTATTCCACCTGGTTACTACAGAGTTTTAACTCAATTTACCATTTTATGCATACATCTTGCACACTCATGTATCTATATATATAGCTTTATTCTATTTATCAAATGTTACATACAGAAATAAATGTTTAATAATTTTTAGTATGATCAAATCGCATTCCCTTTTACAAATAAATCAATAGTGAAGTATCTGGATAATACAATTATATTTCCTGATCAATCAAATCCCAGATAATATTACATTATATTCTATTTTTCTACAATATCAAAGGTAGATCTAAAAAAAACAACTTGCAACAGCTTTTATTTATTTTTTTACAGGCACCAGTGTTTAGTGGGTTGTTTCACTTTCCCAAGGTTAATTAATTCAGGATTCTTTTTCTTTTTTTAGGAGGTCCTACCCTAAGCTTATATAGTGAAATAATTAAGTATATCAACATTTATTCCTTTAGGAAATTAAACAAAGGAAATTGCTGAATTTTGCTTTTAAAATAATATTTAATAAACAAGAAATAACAATAATCAAAATGCAAATTATTCATTCATACACTCTTTTATTAAATGTTACTAACATATACATAGTATATTATTGAGAATAAATATGAATAAAATGTTACAAATTACAAAATTAATCTTCAATATAAATTCATATAAAGAGCTCACATACATCTTACTGGGAATATTTCTTTTAATATAGTTGCTTGTGATATGTATATACCATGGCCATGAATTTTAGGTTTCTTATGCATAATACTTTTATCCATGATTTCTGGGTGAAGTGTTTCTTAATCAACTTGCTAGGATTCTTGGCAAGGTGCTCAAATCAAGGCATCATCTTGACATAAGGATAGAAAGAAGACATTGACAACTGTATCTGGAGGCTTAGCAGCAACTTTGGTTAGTGGCTTCCCCAACGGTAAAGGAATCACTATCTGGATCTTTTCTATGTAGCTTGCCATCAGATAATGTAAGCAGCAACTCCAAAAGCAGCAAACAGCAGCGTAGGAAATGTTGCTTTATATAACTAAATAATACTACAATCACAAGAAATAAAAAAAGAGACTACACTCACTAACAAAAGTTCTCAGGGTCACCTTTTATATCTTATAGTCTGTCTCCCACACATGTACCTTGTCACAGCTCTTTCTTTTTTTCTTGGAGAATTTAATCCTCTGCAAATTTTATTTTACATAATTTTCTTATATTCTAAATGTACCATTCTTTTCTGACTTCAAAAATAATATATTCAGCAGCCAAAAAAAGCTTTACTTTACAACAGCAACAAAAAACTATGTTTAATGCATACAATTTATTATACAATATTTCTATATTTTCATTTTAAGTTTCTAATAACACTAATCCTCTAATTACCCTAGTTATTGATTGACATCCCAATTGGCCATCTTTAATTAGGGAGAGAAGAGATATATCTTCCCTCCTTTAATTATAGGTAATTATGTTGATTACATTTTTTCTTCTCTTTTAAATCTTCATGTACATTTTTTTTTTTAAATCTCTTTCTTGCTTATTAATAAAGCACGTTTAATTTTCTCAAAAGTATATATTTTCTTTTAGCAATCCCTTCCCCCTCCCCCCTTTGCAGAATGCTAAATACTCTTTGTACAAAGTTAACAGTAGCCTCCCCATAATTCACTTTAACAACCAATCACTTTTAATATCAAAGGATGTCATCATGAGATTGATGGCCTCAGATTCAAAAAGTTTTATTATCAGAGATTTTTTTTTGCTTTTTATTTTTTTTTCTTCATAAAAAGTCAAAAAAACTCTGATGGCCTCAGATTCAAAGAGTTTTATTATCAGAAATTTTTTTTTTTTTTAAATTTTTTTTTCATTAAAAGTCAAAGAAACTCTTATGATAAGTCTTAATCTTACACCATCAAACATACACTTCCTCTTATAAATGAACAAATAAAATAGTTAAAGCTAAATCATTTTACTCCCTCTCTTTTTTCTTAAAAATGGAAAATTAAATAAACTAACGTGATTTTATCCTCTCTCTTTTTTCTTTTAATTACATTTTAAAATAGCATCACTGAAAAATATAAAACTTTTTTATATTCTTCTTCACTATTTGTGTGATAAAAATTATTTACAAATTGAAAATTAAGTGATACTAAATAAGAGAAATCAAGTTATATCATTGAAAAATATAATAGCTGACAGCTCAGAGTTTGCATTATGAACTAAAAAATTAAAATTTAGAAATACTAAAATTATAAATGTGGAGTTTGGGGAATAGACTATATTACATAATAATTTTTTTTTTTTTTAAGTAAAAATATAAAAAAGTTATTTGTTAAAGTGTTGAAGGAGTTGTGAATTTTGTGTAAAATTTTAATGACACTAAAATGCTAAAATAGCTCTCAAATGATATTAAGAATCTAAAAAAAAAAAAAACAGCAATTTTTAAGTATATATTAGCAAAGAAAGTCTATATCTTTCTGCATTTATATTTAATCATCTTTGCTGTTAATTAATTTTCTGTCAATCTTATATGTTTACATATACATGTTTACATTTATATATATATTTTTAAAAAATCATTGAATTATTTTGTTACAAATATTATGTATGATTAAACTAAGAGTGATTTAAATTTGAATGGCAATCACACGAAAACTGCAAACTATCAAGTCCCAATGCAAAGTAGATAAAATCCCAGTTTTTGTAGCTAAATTTAATTTAGGATTGATATAAATATATTCTCAAAACAGGGATGAGAGCATATTTCAAATACACTTTGTATGAGGCAATAAGATAAATAAAACGTTGCATGATAAAGTGTTTCTAAAATGATCTATGTTGTTCTAATATTAATTTAATCTTAAGTAATTTTTGATATAATATTAATTCCAAAGACCATTATTAAAATATTGGATCATGTGTTTAGTTTTAGAGAAATAATTTTATTTATTTATTTTTTCAAGACATGTCTTATATATAAAATTTGGCTCCTAATCATAATCCAAAGATAGTATCAAACATTAGACAAAAATCTGATGAAGTTCTTCACTACATAATATGTCCTCCATTTTTGGTTGTGCCATCTTCATTTCAAGATACAATGTGGCAAAACTTAATTTTGGTCAGAAGTTTTATTTCTGTGACATGATCTTGAACAATATATTTTAGTCTAAAGAGCATTATTTTCATAATATATTAAAATTAAAATATAAAAAAGATTATTCAACAATGAATACTATATGGCTTAATACAAAATAGTATTTTTCAGTAACATTTTATCGTCCTTATCAGTGTAATATATATTATTGTGAACATTTATAGGCTAATATGCATAGCAACATCTAGATTTTTTTAATTACAACTCCCCTCCTCTTTTTCTCATAAAATCATTTTATATATTGTAGCAGTAATAAGAAGCTTAAAGCCTCGTTAACTGGAATATTGAAAAATATTTAAAAAATAATTAGTAAAATATGGCTATCCAAATTATTGTGGAAAACATTTCTCTACTCAACATTGGATCACTGGACTGCTTTTTAAGTTTAGTCTTCAAATAAATTGAAGTGCATTGGACTGCTTGGACTGGACTAGAATGACATCCTCTAGTTGCTTGTTTCAGACCTATTTATAACTATTTGATGTTCAATAATTTGTTTTCCAAACAAAAGAATATATTACCTGCTAATGACAAGACTTGACTTTTCTTTCCTTTACATGTTTTTTGGAAAGCATTTTCTTTATTCCATTCATGTGTAAGGAAACAAATTTACAGATATTACATCATGATTTGATACATAAACAAATGGGAAAAAAAAGTTTTTTTCGCTCTCTTTACTTATATTAAATAACATAGAAAGAAAAAAAGAAATTGTTGCTAACATTTAAATAATAATTTAAAATATTATTAATTCCAAAATTTTAATAGCATTTCTAAACTTGCCATCATATTTACTATAAAAATGTGGGAAATTTTATTTAAAACTCAATTCAAAAAAAGACAAATACAAAAAGCTATAAAATGCTTCAGATTTTTACAACTATGAATTTCAAAATGCTTTTACAAATCAAAAAGTATTTTTCTTTCTTTCTTTAGTGTAATATATCATTCCAATGTTACTCAATCATTACAAAGTAAAACATTAATAATATCATCAAATGCATAAACTAACTTTTCATTCAATTTTTTATTTATATATTTATTATTCAATTGTGGTGATGAGTTTTTTATTAAACAGTTTTTTTTTCATGCAGCTTTGTAATATAATCAATCTGAACTAATGTTATAGTTGTAATATATTATATAACAATAACATATATAACATGCATTTATACCCATACTTGCAACTAAAAATTATGATGTAAGTTTTTCTATTTAGAGTTTTGATATTACTTATTGTTTATGTAGATTTGTATAAAAATATATGAACATTTCCTTAATTCTCATATGTATGTATGGCGTGATATGTAACATATTGTTAAACATGGAGAATATTATACAATTTCATATGCCAGCACATTCATTATAAATCTCATATTCTACATGTATAAAGTTATATTCATATATATATATATATTTAAAGCTTAAAAGAAAAAATAGAAATGAACAAAGATAAAATTTACATATACAATTATTTAAAACAAAGTCTGAAGTAAGTGAAATGTGGATAAGCAATATCATTTTGATATACACCTGGGTCTCGTTTTACGCGATAGATAAGTTCCTCTGAAAACACGCGCAAATGAAATCGCGCAAAAATAGACATAACTTACATTAAAAAAGGGGGGATGCGGTCTGTGATTTTTCAAAATTTGCATAAAAGCAAAGCACCAATGTAAAATTACTTTAAAATTTGCGCAAAAAAAAAAATAAGGAAATAAAATATGACTAATAAAAAATTTCAAATTTGAAAAAAATTGATACAAGACAAACTTTTTTTAACTATAATATTTAATTTTATTCAAAATAATATATTTTTATGCATAATTTACAGTACAGTAATTTACATTTTTTTATACACGTTTTAATTATTATGATTTTCTGGTGACAACGTAATTAGTAATTAATCTTTGAGACGATGATTTTATTAATTGTTTACGAAGCTCGCGATATCAAGACATACAACCATTTAGCTCTCGTTAGAATTTAAGAGCACGTTAATGATTAGTGTCATTAATAAGAAAATAATAATTGATTACGTTCTTTTTTAAAAAGCAAAAACAGATTGTGATTTAAAATGCAAAATTAACACGCACAATGTTTGAACAAATTTACATTATAATCTTGTAAAATTTAATATGTGTATACATAAAATGTGGAAATCATGATTTTAATTTCATTATTGTATAAAATCTTACTATTATAAAGCACTGAAAATATTGAAATTACTAAGATGAAAGTCGAATTCCAATAATGTGCTATTACTTTCAATATAATGTAAGTGCGCGAAATTTATTATTTAAAGTAATAGCGCATTATCGAAAATCGACTTCCGGTGAAACACGAATCGCGTAACTTCAAAATTGTGTTAAATAAGTCCGTGTAAAAAGAGACCCAGGTGTATTTAAAGTATTACAAAGTATTTAAAATCAAATATTAAAAAAAAAAAAATTCTATTTTGTTTCTAATTTTAATAAAAGTATAAAACTTTTGAAGCAATAAAAAAAGTTTTTGTAAGCACAATAATTATAGTTAATTCTATATTTTTTATTTAAACAATTAATATATTCTTTAGAGGATTTTTAAAAAATTAAATTTACTTTTTGATTTTGCTGAAAGAATTAAGAAATAGATCAATGTCAATTTAGTTAACTTATTTTATTAATCAAGAAGGAAAAGATTTACTATTAATTCTCCTGTTTATAAAGTCTATATTTTCTATAAATAGTGGATTCAATTTAATTGTGTATATAGTTAGCTTCAGACAAAGGACAATTGCTACTAGTTTCTATGTTGATTGAGTTTCAACTACCAGAAAAGTGTGACAGCTTCTCCATGATTTCATAGCCCAATATATGAGTACTAGATAGTGATTATCGAAATCTGGAAATTATAACAGCTGAATGAGTTGAAGATTACTAGTATTTAACTTATATATATATGTTAATCAGGACATGCCATACTTGTAATCTAAATGAAAAACAGTCCAATCTTGAAATGCCAGTGTTATAGTTTATATATATCCTATTTTATATATGCATGTTAGAAAGATAAAAAAGTTTACTGTCAGGCCAATATATATTATCCATGTATAAGATATATTTTAAAAGCATGAAGAACAGATGGAAAAAACTGGACAGTACGTAAAATATATACTGAAATATTCTTTCAACATTAGCTTTACAGCTAATGAACATCTATTTCTCTTAATGCCCAAAAGTAAAAAGTATTTAATTAATCTGTACTATACTAATTTGCCTTAGAAGTAAACAACTTTTGACTAATAAATAAATTAGCAGCCAAGTAAAAGTGAATGACTATTAACAATTTTGAACAACCTTAAAAGCCACCAGGGAATATAAACTCTAGATATACTTTCTCAGAATGTTAATGTTTTTCATAAAAGATAAGCAATAGAGGTTTAAAAAATATAATAAAATGGTTTATTTTAATGACAGATGAAAATCCAGATTTTTAAGTAAGTTAATTCATTTATATATTTTATAATTAGATTGTGAAAATAATTTGGTTTATAAGTTAAAGAAAATTAAAAATTGAAATATTTTTTAAATAATGTGGACTATGTGAATTTATTTATAGACATACATGTATATCAAAATTATTCACTATTTGTGTAATAAAAATGGAATAATTATTAATTTATTAAGGATAGGAATATTTTGTATTTTTAGATATTCACATGTATGCATATATATATATGTGTGTGTGTGTGTGTTCATTTGATACAAGTGACAATTTATAACTTAGTAAACTATAATTTAAATCATGTTAAATCATTTATTCTGTTGTTTTTTTTTATAAATTTATTGAAGCATTTTCAGATATTTGTAAATAGTCAAAATTGGAATGAGTTATTTATAATGTAAAGTGTTTCTCATCATCATCATCTGATATTATCATTTCTTGAATTTAAATCTCATGTGCATGGCACTTTTGCTTCTTTTTTATATTCAACCTTGTCATTTCAATGCGCTTAAGTTTCTCTTATTTAGATTACTTTTTATATAAAACCAGGTTTTTACTAATACTAATCATTTTAATTTAGATCTAAGCAATTCTATAATATTCTTAAAATTAAATACCATTTATGATTAGTTACAATTTATTATATTCATACAAGTTTTTTTTATTTGATACTTATTTCAATTATTATGTAATATAAACTCTGTATTTTCTATTTTTTTCTTATTTTTATGTGCATTTTGTAATTGTTTTTAAGCTATTGTTTTGCACACAAATAAGTGAATTGAATTATTACTATTATTATTATTTCTAATCAATAAATTTATTAATCTTGCAAAATGTATTCAAATTATATATTTGTGTTTTATTTCATAAAGACAGATAAACTGTCAATAATCTTTGAAAAAAAAATTTAAAAAAAAAAATAGATTTAGAAGAAATATAACAAATAAATTAATTTAAAATATTGAAAGGTTTATAAAAATCTGGTTTAAAAGAGCGTGTTTGTTAAAAAAAAAAAAAATCAGTAAAAATAAATTTGAGCAAGTTTTTAGAAGTGGAGAAATAATAAGAGGTATTTGTCAAATTAAAAAGAATAGATACAACATTGATAAGGTTTGTAACAAAGAGAATAGTTTGTAAAGCTGGGGGAAAAATGAATTATATAATGAAGACAATTTAGAAGATATTCAGGAGTCAAGTATTAGATCTAGCTTTTTACATATAGCTGACGTCTTAATTCCTTTGAAATTCATATAACATTTCAATTATTCATTCTACTCTAGTACTATTAATTCATGCAAGCACTTTTTTCAAAAACTATACAAATTTATTGTGAATTTTAGAATGATTAATTTTTTTACTTAAATGTTAATTTTTCTCATAAAAATAATGCAAAAGTTTTAAATATTCATCATTCTGTGACAAAATACCTAAGAATGTATTGCATTATGCAGTGGCATCAATATTTATCTAATATCACCATTCATTGAAACTGAACTATTTAACAAACAATACTTAAATTTCTTGAATGATATTGATAAGATAATAGTATCTAAATTATATAATATAAAAAAATAAACATTAAAAAAGTTTAAAATTAATATTTTGGTTTATTTAGAGATGATTAGATTGTTAATAATAAAAATTTCAGTCAAATTATCAACATCTTTAAAACAAATTTTGAAAACAGCTTGGCAAACAACTGTTTCATATCCTAAACTGGCACTTGGGCATTAAAATTAACAGTTGGGCACATAACAAACTTGAATTGTTGTTTTGTTCATTTTTCTCATCCCGAAAGCAATTCAGTATCTCTATTTCTTAAGTTCACTGCCAAGAACTATATTTTTATTATCTTTATTTACAGAGGGAGAGGGGAGTTTAATATTAAATTTAGTTTAGTATAGATAATATAACTTGTATTTGAATATTAAATCATTATTTAAAACATTTTAAATACCAATATATATATATATATTACTAGCTGTCCTTGCTGCTTCACTCATGATAGTATAAAATTACCAAATTTTTTAAAACAATTAAATACCATAAAGCAAAAATCTAAAAAAAAAAAAAAAAATCATGCAAGATTCATCAAGATTGATGAAATATAAATATTCCATACAGTAGTGCTACTCAGTGTAAGCCAGAGTAATCAAGCCTTCTGGCATTCATTGATTACTCTGGCTTGCACTGAGTGGCACTACTGTATGGAGTTTTGCCTGTTTTAATAAGTTATGAGCAAGCATAAGAAATGGTGATTATGTGATGTTTAGTGGTTTAATACCAATCCTGCCTAATAAAATAGTGGTGGCTATGGTTATTAACGAACCAAAGATACCAAAATGTATGGGTACTGAACTGAGTTCAGACCTATATGACTATATAAGCTAATGCTTGGATTGAAAATATTATTGTGTTCTCAATTTTATTCTCATGATTTTGTAGTTGAGACAAAAGATGGCTGCTAGAGGGTTGCATTAGATCCTAAGATCTAGGAACAGTGCTCTCAGATCCAAGGCGCCTCAATGATGAAAGCCACAAGCTAAAAACTAATCTGGGGATACTGGAAGAGTAGGCACTAGATGGTGATTTTATGCACAAGCCTTCTGGCATCCATTGATTACTCTGGCTTGCAATGAGTGGCACTACTGTATGGAGAGTTTTGCCTGTTTTAATAACAGTTATGAGCAAGCATAAGAAATGATGATTATGTGGTGATTGATGAAATATCTGTAAGTAACAACCCAACTTTCAAATTTATATATAGATAGATATGTTCTTGAATTTTTTGTTTTAGAGTTCTGGTATCTTAAAAGAATATAATATAGTTGATAATTAAAATATATATAAGTAATATTTACATGTAATAATAATTTATGAGTTATCAACAACAATTAAAAATTATTATTATAATGTATTTTTATAAACAATTGTGTCTATCAAATAAAATTATTTTAATATAAATAGTTAAAATTTTAATAGTCTTTGTGAAATAGATAAATTAAACAAATTTTGTTTGTATCATACCTCCATATTAAAGTTTCTGAGACATTTTAAAACTTAGTTTATCACATGGGAAATCTATTTAAAATGAAATCGTAAAAGTTAATCAAATTAAATACTCTGTAAATTATAATGTTGTTCCTATGGCTTATATATTTACATGATACTTAATGCAACTGAGTAGGATTTCAGAACATTTTTATATTGCAAATAATAATATATGAGTTAACAACAACAGTAGAACAAAAATTATAACTTTTTAGTATAAAATTTAAAATGTGCAAGTGAGAAATTAAATAAGTGGTCCAAATGAAATTTAATTAGTTTAAAACATACTCTAGAAATAGATAAATTAATTAAATTTTGTTTGTACCATACCTGCATGTTAAAATTTTTGAGTCATTTTAAAACTTAGTTTATCACATAAGAAATCTATTTAAAATGAAATCCTAAAAAGTGATCAAATTCAGTAGTCTAAGTGATCATAAATGACAATGCTAATGATCTATAAGTTATTAATAGCAGTATCGCAAAAAAATATAACTTTTTATGATGAAATTTTAATATGATGACATTTTTCCATGCTCTACTTGTATGAAAAATTAAATCCATGACTGCAAATTGCATTTTTATAATATTATTATAAAATGGTTATTTTATATTGCAAATTACAAAAGTTTGTAAAACAAGTACTATAAAGCAAAAATTCATATAACATTATAAAAAAAAAAATAAAAAAAATTGTGTAATATTCATCAAGATTGGCACAATATTTGTTGAGTCATGATGCAACAAATAAACAAACTTTCACATTTATATATTAATATAAATTGAAAACAATAAAATAAAAAATGTGATAATATAATTAACTATTTTCATCATTTATCATTCAATGTTGAATATCTAGAAAATACTTTTCAAATACAAACAATTTGTTAGTAATAACACACATGTAGACATTCAGGTAGTAACAATATTTCAATTTTTCCATTCTTCAGATGTTGCTGCCTTTATAGTGATAATATTAGCATAGGAGTAAAACTTGCACCTTTAGATTCTTGAATATCGAATTTTTAAAGCAAGACTCTAACCAACATAGCACATCTAATATATCATCATCACAAACTTTCAGGAAAATACAAAAATATTCATTAATTTCCCTTTTATATACAGTATGACTATTCAATAAGTTCATTTTTCTTTAACAATTATTTTGAAAAGTTCAGGACTAGAAGCTACTAACAAGTCTATAGCAGGCTAATGAGGTTAAAATTCATAATAGTGTTTGGAGATTATCTTCAGGCTTGAGAATTTTCCAAACAAAAACAATTTTCCCTAGAAAAAGATTATAGCAATCAAATATTAGTTGGCATAGTTATCAAATTATTCTTACTTAGATTGCAAAGTAAAAACTTGATAATTTGAGTCAGATGAACACTGATACAATATGATCCCATCTTTAACATTAATGAGGAGAGAGTTATACTCTTAAAAGTGTTCCTAATGTTTTCAAAATCTTATAATTACTGTTTTTAAGTTTAGAATTGATAAAAATAATAATTTATCAAATTTAGATCTTATAATAAATTGTAATTATTTTTAAAAGGGAATATCATTAAAATATTCATACACAAACACACACAAATATTTGGAATATAGTTGTTTGCAGATTGCCACTACCTATTATCTCATCAGATCATTTTTGAATTACTTGATTATGATATACATCGATTATTAATTGAATTAACAAACATTATTTTTAATAGTTCAGTACATCTTATTTCCAATGTTTTCTTAAAATTGCTTTTAAGATCTCAGAATCATGAATAATAAATAATAATAATTTGTCAAAGATACAATTAACTCTTTTTAAAAAGGAATATAATTAAAATTTACATATACAACATATGCTTGAACATTATTGGGAGTAGTCTGCCGTACTTTATCAGTTCCACAGTATTCTTGCGCTGCTATTTATAATGTCCATCATTACTTATGTCAATAAATCCGTTTGTTTTCCAGTCAATTATTTTATATCATAAAAAATTACAAAATAGTGTATTATAAAATTATTTACGGATTAGCACATATAAACACACACACCATTCTATATAACTGATATAAAAAAAATTAATGATAAATGATTAAACATTTTAACAGCTAAAAAAAATATCTTACATGCAATAAATCTTTTTTAAAATTTTATTATTTTTATGTTTAGATAAGAAATGAAACATGCAATTTTACTTATGAACATGAATGACATCTATCTTAACTCATATGTAAAATAGAAAAAGATTACAAGATAAAATCTATAGTAAATAATGATTATATATGACATTTATCAGTGAATATTCAAAATGTATAATAAATGTGAACATAATATACAAACTTTTTTTTATGCTTGTGTTAATATGATTTTATATCTAAAGGGATTTTTAAAAAAGCAAATTTAATGTTCTACACTTATGATGGTTAATATTTTTAAAATTGCAAAATATTCTTTTAAAATAATTTCAGTTCTGCTAAATTCAATCTGCATATATTTCAGAAACATAATTTATTAATGTCATTTCTTAATTAATAAAAGTTTTTATGCTATTGAAAAATTATAACTTTATTAAATTTTGATACTGATTTTCAATATAGTGAGTAAATTATTTTTTCTCATATTTAGCACCATTTTTTCCTAGTGCTATTGTACATTATTTTTTCATTTTTAGCAATCAATATCATCACTATTAATTACTTGCCATAAGACAGCTTTAGCATACTTTTCAAGGCTTTTTTGCTATTTGTTCTATTTTTCTAACTCTCATAATTTATTCCCCCCTTTTTTAGACCAACACTCAACCCCCCCCCTCTCATAATAACTGCAGATTTTTCACCACTGTCTTAATAATTTTTCTATTTTGAAGTATAATGCTTAACTGAATCCCTCTTCAGCTTCATGATTCTATTAACAAATAATCTTCGTTAGTTATTTTCAATATTGTTAGGGTCTTCCTGAAGGTTTGTGATGATAATATTTGAGTTGTATTTATTTATATATTGGACTATTCCCATCATCTAATATGAGTATTGAATGTCTTTAAAAAATTTAACTTTATTTAAATATTCCAAATTTATTCAACTGTGTGCTATTACTAACAGTTGAATGTATTTGGAATATTTAAATAAAAGTTAAATTTTTCTAAAGACATTCAATACTCATATTAGATAATAGAAATAGTTCCAATATATAAATTCAATATTGTTAATTCTATCCCTCCAACTTATTCCATTGTGCTGATTCTTTATAAAGCTACATCCCAAATAAAACATTTAACAATTAAATGCAACTTTAACATCTTACTTTAATTTTTTTATTTAAAAAAACCAGGAAATTATAATAATGATTATTTTGTTTTATTTCACTTTCTTTTCCTTCTTATAGACTTTTAAATAATTAGCCATAAACTATATTAAAAAATTCACTGCTACAATAGGCACTAGGTTGTAATTCACTCATTATTGTATTACAATGCCTAATTGATGGATACTAGATAGTAATTTCTATATCCAAATTTTCAGACTAATTTATGATTATCAACTATGTTCAATGAAGACTGCTCTCATATCAAGCAGTGATTTTCAAATCTTTTATACCATCTGAACTACTAACCTGAAAATGAGCAGTTAGAGTTAATTATTATTCATAACGAGATGTTAATAATAATAAAAAGTCACATGAAAAGTTTTTTAGTATATGTCATTGCTTTTATATATAAACAAGTAGAACTTGATCTTTATTAATTAATATATATATAAATTAATGATCTATAATCCTTAACACAGGATAATTTCTTAAATTTATATAAAATTGTTTGCAACTATGAATGCATTTACTTTTGCACATTTCTTCTGAGAGACATAAAATCCCTAAGCCACAGATAGCAGTCATGGAAAAAATAACTCATATAGATATAGAATGTCTGTGCATAAATTATATAGATTGTAAGTAAAGATCATTTCATAATTATTGTAAATAATATACAAATTGTGTCCTGAATTATCTTAATTTAACTTTACTCTAAAAAAATCTATATGTGCAAATAGTAATAATTTTTAATTAAAATAAACAAACTATAATGTAAATTGCATGAAATAGATCAGCCATATTAAAAAACCCAGATCTAAAACCTAAGAGTGAGTAGCAAGATAGCAGCATGATAGCTAAATCAGTGTGAAAAGTAGATAAGCTAGGCAAGCACAAAAGGAAACTGAGAGAAAATGATCTATTTACATAAATAATAGGATTTGTTGGTTTAGGACAAAGAATGAATTGCCAAAAAAGTTATTTGTTCCTGAAAGCATATACATGTCTATAAATAACTATAACAAGCTCATATGTCTTTAAAATTTTTGCAATTCAAACACATGTTGTTAAAATATTATTCTGAGTATATAAAAGCTAAAACATGCAACTAAAGGATAAATAATAGAGACATTTCTTAAAAAATTCCAATTTATTTACTACTTTTTAATCTTATTATTATTTAATAAATTGTTTTTGTAACAAAACTTGCATTAAATTTAGTTCAAATTATTAATATTCTCCTGACTGGTATCAAATTAATACCCTTGGGATGTAGCAGAATAGTGCAGTCTGACAGTTCCTAAAGTCTGTGTAGATACTAGTAGCAATAATAGCAGCATTAGAGAATTTGACATGAATAATGCGCTTCATGGAAAAATTATGAACATCTGAAAGTGTCTATGCTTTTATGGTTTGCAGGACAAGATATTGTACAACTGGCAAATAAATTGCTTCACTTTAAAAGTCCTGAACAAAGTGATTGAAAAATTAAGCAGATATTTCATTCCAAAAATAACACAATGAGTAGAACAGCTGAGATTAAGAAAGAGAAAACAATTACCACATGAGAACTATGTTGATTATGATTTAGCAATAAGAAATTTGGTGAAGGATTATAATTTCTGTCTGAAATTAATGATATGTTGTTATACCAACTTCTCTTTGGCATGTTGGATTCTAAATTCAAAAAAATATTGCTGAGTGAATATGATCCTCAACTATAAATGTGCTATAGACAAATGCATTGTGCAGGAAACCATGCTAGACAATAACTTGGACATCAATAATGTAAAATATGCTGTAATGTGCTATTATTATGGTAAAGCTGGACATTTAAGAAAAACTCCAAATATAAAAGTAAAGCAAGTACTATTTGTATGAGAAGAGGACATTTAGCATGTGTTTGTTGTAGTAAAGTATGCAATGTTAAAAATATTTAAATGCTGGACTACAAATGTGGGGAGGTAGAGTAAATAGTAAATTTAAAATGAAGTTTAATGATACAAATAAGAACCACATACTACTGGATGTGGATATTTGTAACCAAAAACTAACAATAGAAGAGAATAGTTGTGCAGACCTACTGCTAATATCTTATGAAGATT
The DNA here is from genome assembly GCA_028023455.1 of Epiperipatus broadwayi. Lineage (NCBI taxonomy): Eukaryota > Metazoa > Onychophora > Udeonychophora > Euonychophora > Peripatidae > Epiperipatus > Epiperipatus broadwayi. The sequence goes on along the minus strand of JAQFVV010000074.1, from coordinate 1,452,278 downwards.
GAGTGAAAATTAGCAATGGTATCATATGAAATAGCAACAGATGTAAACAGCAATAAAATTGATATGCATGAAAAAGTAACTTTACCCCAAAACTAAATATGAGGGTTAAATTTCTCCCATTATACATTGTTAATACTACTTGGAAGGAACTGGTTTCACTTTTTAGGAATCATATAAACATCAAGAAGAGAGTTCAACTGGAAACTGAAATGTGGAAGAGATATCCTGAGTTATTTAAGTCTAAGTCAACGGAGTTAAAAAACATAACTGTTTGATATTGAATTGATAAAGAAAGCACAACATATTATCTATAAACCATGTAAAATCCCATTTGCCCTGAAAGAGGAAGTTGAGAAAGCTATCAACAAGAAGGTACAAAAGAGAATACAAAACCAGTAGAAGATTTGCCCTGGGTTAAGCCTTTAATTATTATAGAACCAAAATGAAAATCTTAGACTATGAGGAGACTACCGAGTTACATTGAATAAATTTATTAACAAAAGTTTTATCCTATTCCTGAAATATTGATTTCATTGCAACAAGCTTAGTATTTCACAAAGATTTTATCAAATTCCCATGACTGAAAAAAACAGCAGAAATATTAACATTGACTACATATACGAGTTTTATAAGTGCAATAAACTACTATATGGAATTACAGTAGAACCAAATATTTTCCAAACAAAAATATTCTTTTCCATGCCATGGACAGTATTTTTCCAAATTTAGATGATATTTTGATCATTGCAGAATCAAAGTTAGAGTTAGAAAGATATGTAAATGCAGTTTGCTCAACATTAGATAAAGTAAGACCCAAGATAAATATGAAACTGTATCTGATCTATTAAAGAGATAGTTTCTTGGAAACATTATAAATAAAACGGAAAATAGCCAAATCCACATAAGATAAAGGCCATTAAAACATTACTAGACCAAGAAGAAATATAAAATACTTGCAGGCTTTTTTAGGACTGCTAAACTTTTATAATAATTTCCTAAAAGGAAAGACTCATTTGTTATCACCATTACATCAATTGCTAAAAAAGAAACAACATTGGAAATAATCCAGTGAACAGAATTTAACTTTCCAAAAAGCCAAGGGTCTCTTAACTTCAGATTAACTCCTGATACACTATTACAGTGATTTTTATGTTATTATTATTATGAATGCATTGTAATATAGTGTCAGAGCCTTAATTTAGAGGCAAACACTCTATAATCTATACCTCAAGAATATTGCCAGAAGCTGAAAAAAATTACAGCCAGATTAACAAAAAAAGCATTAACAGTTATTTTCACCATAAAGAAATTTTATCAGTTTATTTATGGGCAAAAATTTCAAATCTGCACAGATCATCATTTGCTAATATGAATATTTGTTACTGGAAAAAAATCCCTGAACACATAAGTCAATACATGCTTTACATGATAAATATATTATTGGGAGATGATTACAAATTAGTTTATAAGCCACAAATGCAAAATTGGCACTGAATGTTTTGTCATGCTAAAGAAAGACAATATGACATTAGCAATTCGCTTAATAGTTCTATAATTGCTAAGTGGACTAAACAAAACCAAGGTTATATAACCAGTTAATGAAATGGATAAAATATGGCTGGCCAAAAATAATGATGAATGGAAGTTGTAAAGCCCATTTGAATGGAACAAGATAGTTTACATCTTGCAATGGTTTTGTGCTAATTACTGATCATATACTCATACCACTGAAGATCTAAATTACATACTTAATCTACTTCATCGTCATCCTGGAATCATGCGTATGAAATTTTTGGCTAGATCATATGTCTGGTGGTCAAATCTGACTGGTAAAATAGAACAGATACTAAAAAAATGCAGTAGTTGTTAGTCAACCACTAAATTACAATCTGAAAAACTTGAAGCTTGGCCTAGTCTAAGAAATCTTGGAAATATCTACATATAGATTATGTAAGACTAGTGCATGGATATATAATTTTAATAGTAGCCAACATGTTTTCTATTACACTGAATATAAAATAGTTAAAAATATGAAAGCAGAATGTACAATTAAAAACTTAAAGAAATTTTTCCTACATATTGTTACGCAGAAATTATTGTAATGGACCTCTTAGCAATATATGACATATTTAAAAGATAAGGAAATAAGCCACATTCTTACTCTACCTTATTATCCTGAAAATAATGGCATAGCTGAAAAAGCTGTTTGACAATTTGAAGTATATGTTGAACAAAACTTGTTATAAGGATGTACTAGAAAAACTAGTTGTTGCTATGTTTTATCAACATTTTACTCTGTGTACAGCAATGAACATGACATCAAAGGTATTAATACACCAGCATTTTTGCAATCACTTAATAACTATAACTGAAAAAAAAATAAGGACAGTCTTGAATATGAAAAATTCAAAATTGGAGAGTGTATTCAGATACATGTCATTTTAAAAAAGAAATGGATGCCAGAAGTGATATTGCAAATTTTGTCAAGGCAATTTTGTTAATAAAACTGGAAACAAAATAAAAAACATATAAATCATTTACATTCTCATACAAATGAGTTATTTGTGACATTTATGATAATAATTTAACTAGGAATTAAGAAAATCCGGATAAGGAAAAAATGGACCAAAAATGCTTTGCTACTGAACAAAAAAGATCATTTCACAATTATTGTAAATACGTACAAATTGTTTCATGAATTAATTATCTTTATTTAACGTTATTCTAAAAAAAATCTATATACATTTTTGGTAATAATTTGCAATTAAAATAATAAACAGACTATCATATAAAATAGCCTTTTACATGAAAAAGATCCTGATCTAAAAATTAAGAAGGAGCATTAAGATAGCAGTAAGAAGATGGTAGCAGTGTGATGGTTAAATTAGTGCATCAAAAGTGTATGTGCTAGACAAGAACAAAAGAAAACTTTTGAGAAAAAATGATCTATTTATAAAAATAATAGTATTGTCGATTAAAGATAAATATGGAATGACCAAAAGAGTTAATTGCTCCACAAAGCTTATACATATATATAATTGTAACAAGCTCATATGTGTTTAAAGACTTTGTAATTCAAACATATATTATTATTAATATTATGCTGAGTTTATGATAATCTAAATACATAACTAAAGAATAAATAATAGAGACTATTTGTTTTATTATTGTTAAATAAATTGTTTTTTTTTACTAAACTTGTGTTAAGTTTATTTCAAATTGTTGATGGTCTCTTAACTGTTATCAAATTAATACCTTCTGGACATAGCAAAGTAGAATTTCAAAACTAAAAAAAAAAAAAGAGTCTGCTTTAAAAAAAGGCAAACTTGTAACTCAAAATGCTGATGCTTCAGGTTTAGAAATTAGGTGATGGACTTACAATTCATCTCAATAAAAAACAAAAAGATTTCATGCAAAAAAATTCTTAATGACAAGAAAAAAAAGGATACAATATAGATCAAAAAGAGATTTGGAAAGAAATCTAAAAGACAAAAAAATATAAACTCTGGGCAATTCCTATATCACCTTGCCACCATCATGACTGTCAAACAAAATAAAATTATTTTGAATTCTTTAATTATTTGTATTAATATTTGAAACAGTTTTATAATATTATTTTAATACTTTTAACACATAAAATTTAATATATATAAAATAAAAAAATAAATTCAGATATAAGTTTCAAAAACAACAATACAATAATTATATAGTTAATCTATTGCATTAAAAAAAAAAAAAAATTGAAAACAAGTTTTAAGATGTGTTTTTCTTTTCTGAATTTTTCAAAAAGAAAATATTTTAGATAATTAAGTGTTATTAAAGTTAAAATAGCAGCTTCTAGTTAATGAAATCATATTTGTTGGATGATTTTTTAAATTTTAAATTACAATAAAAAAAAGACTCAGTTGCATCAAACATTCTGTCATGAAATAGCCAGTGCAGGAAAGATAGTGCTCAGTCAGCACATTTCTGCCTCCCACTACATGTACAGACCAATTCTATTTCTTAATTCTTTTTATTATAATTATTCATCTGAATTCAAGTTTATGTATTTAAAAATAAAAACAAATGGATGAATTGATTGAATATGGGAAGGAAAACCACCAAACAATAGGGAGACTTTCAAAATTGATGCACAGTTGCACATTGCACACAGCTTGGAGGGAACACTGATTACAATATATGTGCATATTGCATTTACTAATTTAAAATTTATGGTGCACTAATTTTATTGTAATGTATATTAATTATATTAATTTTAAATTTTTAAATATACAGTAGTTTCTTTTTAATTATAAAATGCAACTTATTGGAGGAAATTATTTTGAAAACTCCATATATAAATACAATATACTAAATGCTTTTTTTTTTTATTAAAACAAAAATTTGAAAAATTATTTATATATATTAATAATTAATTGTTCTCTTTCATTAATTAAAAGAAAAGCAAGAAATTCTTAGGAACAGTCACAACACAATAAAATCCAATTCAATTTGTATAGAACTCTAGTCTAGTTATTCAACATGCTTTCAAATAGATTTAACATACTATATACACGAAAATCTTATAACTTTATTGATATTTTAAAATAAATATTTATTAAACATTTATTAACTTATATTTCCAAATTTATACACTGTCAAAATCTATTATGCTTTTATATATCTTTAATATAATTTATCTAATTTATATATGTGTATGAATCTGTATTAAACATCTTTTTTCCATATGTGATACGATGCAATGTGGCTTCTTTTTTGGGGTCAGGAATCTCTCAATCATTATGCCAGAGAAACCTGTTATTCACCTTCCCTTCCTTTTTCATTCCCCACCCTAAATTTTTCCATATTCTTCTCTGCCCTGCTCCATCCTATTTCCACAACATAATCTTTGTCAACTCCATGGCCTTTACATCTAAATCTCTCTTAACTTTTCCCAAACCCAGCATAAAAACCAAGAACCTACTTTCATATATATTGTATACATACATGTTGTCACCATCATTTATAGTTAAAAGTAAATCTAATTTACTATAAAAAAATTTCATCTACTAAAAATTTTGAAAGACTTGAATATTAAAATCTTATTATAAAAAAATAAGAGAAAAGTTCATAAAGTCAAATTTAAGGTTTCTTATTTTCTGGAAGCTTCTAGTAGGGCTGCCAGTAAAATATCAACTAACTTTCACAAACCCATTTTTCTTCTGTTTTATTAATTCATTCAGATTCTCATGAATTTATTATATTCTTCAATTTATTTCAATCTTTATCCAAATGACTTTTTTCCTATTCATTTTATAATGATCTGCTCCATATAATTAAATTGATTTGGGCATCACCTGACAATAATTTTAAGAAATATACAGGCATATATACTATATTTTAATAGAATTCTGAAAGCTTTTTTAACATATAATGATTAAAACAGGCAAAACTCTCCATACAATAGTACCACTCAGTACAAACCCAAGCCAGAGTAATTAATGGATGCAAGAAGGTCTGTGCATAATGCCTACTCATCCAATATCACCAGACTAGTTTCTAGCTCTTGGCTTTAATCAGTGAGAAGCCTTGGATCTGAGAGCAATGCAATCCAAGGCTCCTCACTGCTAGAAACTAATCTGGGGATATTGGATGAGTAGGCACTAGATAGGAATTTTATGCACAAACCTTCTTGCATCCATTGATTACTGTGGCTTGAGTGACACTACTGTATGGAGAGTTTTGCCTGTTTTAACAGTTTGAGCAAGCAAACAGTGACCATGTGATGTTTAATGATTTAACATATAATGATGATGACTAGTTTGTTATATAACCCACTATTTGAAATACTTGGCCAATTCACATAAAATATGAATTACTCCTGATGGAATGAACATGGAGTTAATATGTGGACCAGACAATTTTATATATATATAAAAAACTAAACACACATTATTTAAACAAATAAAATTTATTTACAAAGTGTCATAAATTTATAATTTTCACTTATCATAAACATATTTACTAACTATATAATACAAAAATTCATTAAATATTATTAGTATCTGAAAATTTTCTTTGTAATCTAACTGCTTTATGGTTATAATTTAATCCAACAAATTTAATTGCATGGTAATGATTTATTTAATAATCATTCTTCAACTATCTTTTAACTTATACTTCACCCTCACTTAGAGGAAAACAAATCCAAAAACAATTTATATTAACAATCATATTTTCTGAAAAATGGCCCAAGGTTTATTTTGATTAATTTTAAAACATTAATCTTTTAATTACATATTATAGAATTACCATAATTAATCATTGAGCATACTTGTATTGAGTTAAAACACACTAATATAATTTTATGTATGGCTGATCCTCACAAATATACATTCATCATCTCTATCCTTAACTTCATAGCTGTATTACGCATGTATCTAGTATGGGATTATTATAGCAAATATACCTTCCTTATAACAATAATTGTAGGGAATGGCCATATTAGATCCAAATCCCTTTTCTAGTAACACCTTAAAACTCATTTGAGGAGACCCTTTTGAATCTAACCTCGAATTTAAAAACAAAAAAAGTGAATAAATTTACAGTAGATATAGTATATTTTAATCATCCAACTAGTGATCTAAATGACTGCATTTACATTATAAGTTGTAAAGCACATGAAATCTAATTCATGGTAATTAATATAATTCATGGTAATTAATGCAAGGGATATTTCACAGACAATGTACTCAATCAAATTTAAAAGTTTAATTTAGAACTCCAATGATTATATTGTCACTTTTTTTCAATTAACACTGTTTATTTTTAATTCTTGGATATTTCATTTTAAATATTTTTACATGCATGCACGTCATGTATTTAAAATGACTATTGCTTATTACTGACTTTTTACTCATATAGTCACTGATAATTTCAAAATAAAAAAAAACCCTTTTTTTTAAAAGGAGATAAGTTTTAAATAATCACCTATATATAAAAGAGGATGAAGCAAATTTGGTATTTTAGCTGCTCTTAGCACAGAATATTTACATATGGTAAACAGCAAAATCTGACAAAATATTCCTCCTTTAATCAATTAATTAAATTTATTATATACATGTAAATATTGAATATGTAATAAAATGTAATTAGTTATAATTAAATTATTTTTAAGAGACCATTGTAAAAGAAAACTTAAAATGGTAAATACTTTAGGATATCAGTCTAATCGATAAACAGTTTTTTAAAAAAAACTTATATACGAATATCAAACATTAGCATAAATTCTTATAGCCAGGATTCTCTGTATAGTTCATTGTGAGGATTTTTATGTAAGGTAATATTTCTCTTTCGATGGCATGCAGTAATTAATTTATTATCATGTTTCTTTTTCAAATCATTAAACTGTTTTATCAGTTTCCTAGACAGGTGGGATTCTTCTCAAATATACAGTGCTTTCTTGGAATTATGTTGTTTAGGCTTTTTTTTTTTCTTTATATAGAATAGAAGTTTCTTTAAAATAGCTTGATCAAGTTCATAAGTGCCAATTTAAGGAAATGTTTGGCAGCTGGCAGTTTTTCCTCTCTTCTATTCAGTCATCATAATATATACTATTAATATCTTATTTATAATACCTTGATGACCTCTTTATTTTAATTACATTTAATTTCAAAATATCATAATTATCTAATTGATTGAATTTTTATCTTGTTTTCGAATCTCTTATACCCTGACTTAAAATAAAGCTTTTAAAAAAAACCACTCTTAACCTTTCAAATTTAAATCAAAATGTAGAAAATTTTATTTATTTGTTAAACTTTAAAAAAAATTTCTTTTAACACTAATAGGAATTAAAGCATTCTTTTAATTTTAATTTCAATCTTTGATAAAAGGAGCTAGTTAAGACTGTTTTAACCTAGTTTGTTCAACTTAATATTTAGTTTCTCTTAAATTTAACCACTTATAATAAAACCTATTACATTATACTTATTTTAAAATGAGATTTAATAATCCATTCTAAAATTTCCACATTACCTATTACTATTTTTTTTAATACTTTATTTTAAGATATTTCTATTATTTTATATAACTTTCTTTTAAGATTTTTGTAATGCTATTTTTATTAACTATCCTCACAATAACTGAAAAACAGCTCACTGCCATGTGAAGATCACATGGTTGACTATGAAATGATTAGGACATTCTTCATTTCAAATAAATAAAGGTTTATTTCTATCTTACAAATATATATTCTCATCCTATGCCTTTATCATCAATCATCACTTCATTCTTGTAATCCTATTTTTTCTTTTCAATCTTCTATTTTTTCATATTCTCCTTCTTGAATTTTATCTGATTAATTTTTCAATTTACTACTAAGCCTTCTATGTTTATTTTTAACTTGTATAATTTTATTCATGACAGAAGCTTTTTTGTTATTTTTTTATTTTATTTTTCATATTTTTTTTTTTTTTCTGCATTACTTACAAAAAAAAAAAGTTTTTTAAAACATAAATTCTATAAATTTTATTTGAATTTACTTTATGGAACAATCTTCTATGACTTGTGTTTATTCTTTTAACCAATAAAACAGAATTTTTTTTTTTTCAATATCCTTCATTATTTAATCATTTGATTATTTTCTTGTATCATTTTTTAAACATATTCAACAAAGTGATTCTATTCATTCTAAATATATTTTGAATCAAAATATATAGGGGTATCTTCTTTCATCATTCCTGTTTTATCATTGCCTTGCAGACTTGTGCTTTTTAATCTCAGAATCAGTATCATATGAATGTTTTTTTTTTTTTGCTCCATTGTTCCTTGAATATTGACAAGTGGAAGACTTGACATAATTTTTTTTTTTTTAATTTGAAATAACATAATATTACTGTATATGTACACAGTACTATACTTAATTTGTTTATTGAATAATGTTCTAATAACTAAATTTTTATAGATCATAATTAAAATGGATATAAAATAATCTTACAACTTACCATAAACATTTTTATGACTTTGTTGCTAATATTTTTTTTCAAATCTCTTTTATGTCTAGTATTTTACATAGAAACACTAAAAAATAAAAAAATCTTGCTGTCAAAAATATTTTTAAAAATCGATCTGCATATTTTTATATTTTCATTATTAAAACATAAGCTGCACCACTTCCACCTCTTCTTTTTTCTCTCTCTAATGTTTTGTTTTAATTTAGCATCACTTCCCAATAAAATAAAATATTATTATTATTTGAACTAATAAGAAGATAAAGAAAAATCCTGGAATTAAATATGTCATTGAAAAAGTCTTCAATTCATTCCAAGTTCACTAAATGCTATACTTTAAAATTAAGCAAATATCAAAAAATATTTTTAATTTTTTTAATTGTAAAATTAGATAAAGATTACTACAAAAAAATATTTAATCATTATAATTAATATTTATTTGATTTTTAATCTATATTGTAACTGATCAAAAACACAATAATGGAGACTCCAACCATTTACCAATTGAATAATTAAAACACTTAGATGATACGTACTTTATAATAAATAAATAATTATTTTAAGGAACATTCTACAGATGTGTACTTATAACTAATCACAAGAATACCTCAGAGTTTTACTATAATTTAAAGTATAATTGTGGATTTACAAAAATAAATAAATCCTAAAACATTCATATATTTAAGCTAACAAGTTTGTTCTAAGGTTTCTTATCATATAAATATGATTTGAAATTAATTCAGGGTTATAAAATTAAAGTTTAATAAATCATATTCTTAAAATTTTAAATCTTTAAAATTTAAAGTTATTATTATTGATATGATTAAATAGCAGAGGACATTTTATTGTAATTAATTCATATCTTAAGCAAATAAATATTAAGATGAAGATGATGTAAATATATATAAATAATGAACAATTTTTCTATGTAATTTAAATAACATATAATAATTATAAAATTATGTGATTATATTTATTTATAAAATTAGTAGATGATGAGTATTAACTAATTAATGACAAAGACTAGATAATTAACAAAACATATAATTAATTTATTAGCAATAAGTAATAAAAAATATTTAAATAAATAAAATAACAATAATAACAAATTCTCAGCAATGATATAAATATTTTTGCAATGTGTTTAATTAAAAATAATTCCTACTTTATTAATAACTAAATGTTTGGTATATCTTGATGTGATGTAAAATAAGACACTATTGGAGAAGGATGTTAAGATTTATTTGAAGGACTTAATTATTAAATAAGATTTGTTTCTTCTAGGTATCTGATTTATATACACTTAGTTATTTCATACAAGAGTAAAACATTAATCCAATTTATAATATTCTTAAAGTATGGCTTTAATTAACCTGATCCCAATAGGTAGTGAATGACATTCCATAAGATGCTTATCAAACTCAAATTATGAATAAAATGAGAATACAATATTGTCAGGAGTTTAATTCAACTGAACAATAATATTTATACAAGTATCAGTGCCACAAATATAATTGAATATACAGTATAGTCTTTATAAAATCTTGAGAGTATCTATGCGGATAAATAAGGAGGATAATATTTCTAAATATTTAAATTGTATAATTTAGATGCCTTCAATTATAGAAATATAGGATTAAATTAATAGATCAGTAAAATATTAAATATTATATCTTAATTTTAAATATTAATAACCAGTCTCCATAGTACAAAGAATTAATAATACACTATATTAAATTGTAATCATAAATTTTATATCCTTTTATTATACTTTACTCCTTGTGAAAACTTTTGCTGAGCAAGATAACTCTAGATATCATAATTAAACAATAGGAGAAATATATTGTATCCCTATAATTTAAAATTAATTCCAAGTCTTTTAAAAAGTACAAAATATTTATTTTGGCACAAGCTTTTCAAAATATTTGAAATGGATTAAATTCTTTGGAATTTTGAGTTGTAAAATCCTAATGGATAAGTGAACAAATTTTAATCCTTATAATAGAATAAATAGTAATGAAGTTTGAGACTTAAAATACAATCCAATAATAGTGAGTTTAAAATATTCCAAAATTGCACTAAGCTGTTTTATTTTCTAAGTGTGGAACATAGTTATTAATCACTTAAGGGATGGCACTCATAAATTATAACTTTTCTCAAAATATTTATGAAGATACAATCTATTAGATAAAAAATTCACTTTAACAATGATTATCCAAGAAGAAAACACTTTTCCAGATGAAGATAAAATTCACTAGTAAAATTCATTTTTAACAATAATTGTCCAATAATATAGGTGTTTATTACATCAAGCAAATATTTAGAGAATAGATAAGTGAGTAACATATTTAAACAAAATTAGCATTCCCAAACTAGTTTTCATATTTTAAATTTAAATCCAGGTTTTAAAATTTCATTCCATTTTAAAGTGCATTACATGATGATGAATATAGGTAGATATTTAGTTCTTCATTAAGGACAGTTTTGAGGTACATTTGCCATTAAGGCAAATGTTTATCTGATTTTCTACTCCATGAACATTGTACTACAAGATGCCAATATGGCTAACTTTAAATTTAATTTCAATACAGTTCACTTACAATCAATTAATAAAGAAGACTAAACAATTCTGAATATGGTATATTTATAGGTTTGTGTCATATGATTAATGAGATTGTTTTTGTTCAAAATTCTTCATTCTTGGATTTTTATGGGAAAATTTTATCATTATTGCCAGCACAAAATTTGTAATGAGATTATTTGAAAATGATAAATAATATTTAAATTATTTTAAATATTTTATTACATTAATTAATAAAAATACATATTATTTTACAAACAAATATTTATACTGTAAATATTAAAATAAATGATTTGATTTTATTTATTTTTAAGTTGACATTATAATTAATCTTTTATTACAATAATAATAAATTTACTTAAGTATTGTATCCTTTTACATTTAAAATACATTTAAGAGCTAGCATGCACATACACATATTTAAATATTATGTTAAAACTTTTTATCATTATTCAGTGGAATTTTAATTGTATATGTATACTAATAAAGTTATTCCTATATTAATACTATTTTAAAATAATTTATTATTATTATTAATATTATACATTTTTATTCTATGTATTTTTCTTATAAAATTAATTTTATGTGTGTAAATGTTATTTATAACTAAATGTAAATTGTGATAGACATATTTGAAAATGCTATACATGTATTTATAAAATATATATGAGAAGACATCTTGAATCAGTTTAATAATTCATTCTATAAGATATTATCAATAATATTAGTCCCATATTACTTTGAATATAAGATGCCACTGAATTTAAAATATAGTAGGATTTTAAGTTCAGAAAATTGGAAAAAAAAAAATTTAAATGATTTTGTTGAAAAATTGGAAACATTTTTATTTACTTAAATAGAAACAAATATAAATACAATAAACTCATCTAATTTATTGCAAATCTTCAGACATACTTTCACTTTCCACATCTTCACTTTCAGAACTTGAATTCTCATCTTCACTATTCCACCAGAGTACATTATCTTCAGGCCATTTAAATCATTAGTAATGAAACATTTTAAGAAAGACTTTTTGAATTTTTCAGGTATATCTTTCCAAGACTGCAATCAAAATTACATGTATATTGTTTGCATTACAAAGTCTTTTTTTTTATAGTATAAATATCGTAATGTTTTTTTTTTAATAAAAAAAAAAAATTTTTTTTAATATGGTATTGATATTTATCAGTTAATCTTTTTCTTTTGATTAAAAATCTTTTCTAAAATACAAATTAATATTTTGTCAGATTATTAAACAAAAGCTTTTTAAAAGTAAATTTATCAAAATAATTTATAGCAGTCAACAAAACCTATTTTTGTCATTCAATTACAAATTAAGTCATATGTCATTGATTTCTTTCACAAATTGTTTTCATGTAAAATAAATTTTCTATTAAAGTCTGAATCATTTTTTAAAAATAATTAATATTTTCATAAATATTTCCTGAAAAAAATTGTAAATGTGTAAAAAAAGATTCTAAAACATATATTCTCATTTTCAAAATCAAAACAGATATCAGAGCTATCAAAATCATTGCCAGGTGTTCTCATGTGTACAACACAAGAAACAATCAATAAGAGCGAAGACAGGTTCTTATCTCATTGTTGTATCGATTTATTAGTTGAAAAAAGTTCTAAAGGTTATTCAGTACAGTTTTTTTATAAAATAACAGGAAAATTGGCAAAATAATACTAAAAGATTCTAAAACACAGGTTTTCACTTTGAAAACCCAAAACAGATATTGTAACTAAAAATTATTGACAGAAGTTCTCTTGTGGAGAGAACAGAAACAACCAATCAGAATGAAGGTAGGTTCTCATTTCATTGTACTGATTTATCAGTTGTAAAAAAATGTTTTAAAGATTATTCAGTATGGTTTTCTCGATAAAATAATGGTAAAATCGGCAAAGTAATATTAAAAGTAGCAGTTTGAGTATTAAAGCCGTTTATGAAATTAATCCAAAAAATATTGACATTTAATGCTAAATCTTTTTTCTTTGATTGAAAGATTTAGCATACTGTTCTATGCAGCGATATCAATGATTGTATGTATAGTGTAAAACAAAGATCCACAGAAGTAAGATGTTAAAAATATTAGGTTCGAATTTAAGAAGTATCCTGCTTTTACAGGCCCAAAATTTGGAAAAAAAAGCAAAGTAATACAATATAAATTTAATATAGTTATTTGCAGCAATAATAATAATAATAATAATAATAATAGTTGCAAATATTCATAAGCCAATAAAAAATTTTAAAATTATGATTATTGTTGCAATTCATATATTAAATTTCATTGCAATACATATATATATATATAATTGTGATATTAAAATTATTCGTATTTTATATATATGTATACTTACATGTTTTGTAAATAATAAGGTAGAATATTTTGAATTTTAAAATCTGATTATATTTACTGTATTCAATAAATAATCATTAAATTATTTTTATCTATAATTTTTACGAAATTCTCAATACTATCTCTATATATCATTTATTTTCTCCAGTCTTCTTATAAAATCATGAATTAATGTTTCATAACTTTATCTTTCTTATTCCATTGCCAAATCCATATAATATTAATATCATCTATGTTCTTTATTACTTTTTACAATGCTTTTTTACAACCTACTATTGACAGTTTTGATTGCCCAGCAGATAGTTCTGAAGAAGATTGCTGGAGCAATTAACTGTCAATAGTGCTTGTAAAAAAGCATTGTAAAAAGTAATAAAGAACATAGATGATATTAATTAATGTTTCACTATAATTTAATTGAAATCTGTTCTTGTCAGTAGAGATTTCACATTGAACTCTTTTGCCTGTGGTTTTTTAACTCTATTATTATTATTATTTTTTTTTATCCAAATTTACCATCCTTTCTCATTACATAATGTAAATCAAAATCACCAATAATTTTATCTTTTCGTTATTCTACCATTGCCTTCTAATCACCCCATTTTTATTTTACAACTATTTGTATATTACTTTTAATCCCTGTTTTAAATTTTTATATGCACTCATTTTACTTTATCATTATCACAATTACTGTTTTGTATATATATCTGGTATTTGATATATAACTGCCAACAATTTTTAGATAAGTTGATAAAGATATTAGAAATTGTAAATTTATCAATCTTCTGTTAATTCTACAAAAAAATTTATCAAAATAATTACAACTCATTTGCAATGAACTTTGGATTTTAATCAACAAAGGAATAAGCTGGATTTAAAAGTGGTTTTAGTACAGTGGATCACATCCAAATATTGATAGAAGTTATAGAAAAGAGATGAATGAATATGAGTAACTATTATACTTTGGATTTGTAGATTATGAAAAAGCATTTAATTCTATAAGCATATCTATGGTTATTAAAGCATTGGATTATCAAAATATAGACTGAAAATACTATCATATTTTGAGGAATATATATCAAAATATAATGACATTGATTAAATTACATAGTGACCTTAAGAAGATTAATATTGAGATGGTATGTAGCAGAATGATTTCATATCTCAAAAACATTTTATAGTAGTTTTATAATAAGTATTTTGTGAATTAAAATGGGAAGCTAAAGGAGTAAAAATGAATGAAGATTATGTAAATAATCTAGATTTTGTGTATGATTTGGTTGTTTTTGCAAGAAATATTTCAAGAATTATCAGATGAAAATAAAAAAGTAGAACTAATGTTTCATGGATTGCCTAAGAAAAAGAAAATAAAGACTGATAATGATGAATTAGAAGAAGTTAGACACTATTATACCTTGGCCAGATTATTAATTTATACAGAAACATAATAGATGAAATTAATCATAGAATTAAACTTGGATAGATGTTTTTTGGTAGAAATAGCTATATAAAAAAAAATTTGCCTGTGTTTGAAAAAGATTTTTAATAGATGGATTTTATCAGTTCTTACTTACGGATCTAAGTCCTGGATATTTAACAGGAGAACAATTTGGAGATTTCAGATCACTGAGAAAAATATGGACATAAAAAAAAAAGATTAAAAGCAAAATTCATTGTCAGAGAACAAATAGGTATCACTGATACCATTGAAAAAATTAAGAAACTGAAAGGGAAATGGCTGGATATATAATAGATGTTCAACTCTTAAAATAGATCCAAAGAAATTATAAAATAGCATATGTGAAATGGGTGAATGAAATAAGAAGTTGGATGATATAGAGAAGAGTACAGGGAATAGAGAAAGTAGATTAAAGTTATGGAAAATCAGCCGGCAGTGGATCAAAAATGGTTGAAAGTGATATATAATTGAGTAACAATCATAACTTTTGACATTTTTTTCAGTCTTGCCACCATCAGTTTGTCATTTACTAAAATACTCTTTGTTTTTTTATCTAAAACTAACATCTTCACTATTATGTCAACTTCTATTGTATTTCAAATTTATAAAATTCTTGTGCTTTATTTTTTTTTATATACAACTCATCTACTTTATTTTCAAAACCCATTATGTCTAGTTATTTCCATTTCACATGATAATAAATTTCTATCTTCTCTGGATTATTCCTACTCTTAACACTTCATTTGCCTATTCTTAATTTTTAAATCAAATAGCTTTAAATAGGCAATAGTACTGACTATATCAATCCTGGGTAAAAAGCATGTGCTTTCTTCAGCTATATCAATTGTATTTTTAAAGACAACTTCTACAGAAAAAATTAGAAGAACATTTTAAACTTATTATATATACTTCCAATCTGTCTACTATTTACAATATTTAGATTTTTTAAAATATAAACAAACTATTTTGACTTCGGTCTGATATTACTTTTTAGAAGCAAATCTATTTTTCTAATCCAGTTCTCACATGATCACCATTTCTTATGCTTATTCATAACTGTTATTAAAACAGGCAAAACTCTCCATACAGTAGTTGCCACTCAGTGCAAGCCAGAGTACTCAATGGATACCAGAAGGCTTGTGCATAAAATCCCTATATAATGCCCACTCAGATCCAAGGTTCCTCACTGACAAAGGCTACAAGCCAGAAACTAGTCTGGGGATATTGAGTGAGCAGGTACTAGATAGGGATTTTATGCGCAAGCTTTCTGGTTTCCATTGATTACTCTGGCTTGCACTGAATGGCACTAGTGTATGGAGAGTTTTGCCTGTTTTAATCATATTCTGCTGTATCTTATATAATCTTGAGTAATTAGTAATAGTAAGTCTCTATCTTGTGCTGACCTATCTATCTTTTACTTTATGGCTTTCATCATTGAGGAATTTAGGATCTGGATCTAATGCACTTGGATTTTTTGAAGCTAATGCACATTTTCTCTAGAAGTCACTATTTTATTCTAAACAAATTGGTTTAAATTCAAAACATTAAGGAGTTTTTGAATTGATAACTTGATAGTTAAAAAAGGAATAAATGATGATTGCTGGACAAAAAGTGGATTCAATTCAAAACAATCATATGCAATAGACTCAGATATAAATTTCATGATGAAGATCATAAGCTAGAAATTAATCTGAGAATATGGCTATGATAGCACTGGGTTTGAATTTATTAAGCATTATCATTTGAATCAAGGAGTAGAATAGATTTTTTTAATCAATTCTCTATGTAATTATTTAAAATATATATATATATATTGAGGTTATATATTAAAAACTGATTAATTAGTCTACTTTTATTTATTTTTCAGACAAGTAATATATATTACCCGAGACAGTTACCACTGAATTGTCTAAGCAATGAAAAATGGGTTTATTATTTTTTCTTTTTATTGTTTTGATAAGCATTTTATTAATACAGTGCCTGATTTGCACATGAAAAGAAATTAGAAATCAGTTGTGATCTGTGATAAAGTCATTTGTTCATGACAAATTGAATATTCTAATTCCAATTTGAAAGAGAACTTATTTTTACACCTGAATAATTCAATCTAATTATTAGTGTTGGTTATTTCATTATTGGTGAATCAAGAAGATTATTGTTCATGTGTCACTGGCAATGTTTAATAATTATAACTGTTAAATTCTCTTAGAAAAAAAAAGTTAACAATATAATGATTCTCATAGAACTAATTGTACTATTTATATTTAAATATTTTTAAGACATAGAGGGGGAAATATTAATGGTTAAAATATTTATATTCAATATTTGTAAAATCACATTATCTGTAATTTAAAAATAAATGTCTTATTGTCCAATAAGATACATTTTTAAATAAGTTTCTAAACAAAACAGACAATAGGACAGATCAAATTGCTTTATTTATTTTTGGAATTATGGAATTTATAATCATGAGCTTAAGGATTATTATTCATAAATTAAAATTGATTTTTTTAATATTTAATCCCATCCCAAAATTATTATGTGAAAATTTATTTACGAATTTTTTTCATATTGGTTTTTTTTTTTTTTTTACATATTCTGCCTTGCACAGCCTTGTGCAGTGGTAGTTAGTTCAAAACCTGGAGTGTGAAATCCTCAAATCAATTTCAGTTCTGGTAATTACACTTATAAATTTCTGAATAGTAAAACCAATCAGTTATTTTTTATTTATTTATATATATTGTACTGGAGCATTCTTTTTTCAATTGCGATAATATAATAAATAAATAAGTGTATGTTTTATTGCTCGAAGTTCATAGGAAATTTAAATACCAAAAGTTACAGAGCTCTAGTATGATTCATAAGTCTTCAGCTCTAGAGTTAACCATTTACAACTGCACAAAATTTTGTAAGAAAATAATCACACAAGAATTAACTCCCCTCCCCATTTTTATCATTTTTTTTATGGTTGTGAACTAATATAAATTTTAAATAAGAATAATTTCTTTTATTATTATTTATTTATTCAAACTTTGTTAAATTATTAGTATTGAGAAGCTAAAATAAATTTGCTAAAAGACTGACAATCAGTGGCAAACTACAACTGGTAATAATTAAGAGTTAACTTTTGAATGTCCCTTTTTTTTTTTTGTAGCATTCAGTAAAAACTTTAACATATATGTTTTATTAAAAATTACTTTCAATAATAATTTTGAAATTTAATTTCTTTCATATTAATATGTTATTGTGATAATAATTTTGTTAAATGCATCTTGTATAAAACCAGATCATCTGCAGTTTTTTTTTTAATGAATTTGGCATACAATAATATCTTAATGCTTAAGGCTAGATAGGTTTATAAATGTAAATATGTGAAAGCTGTCAAAATTTACACAATACCAATATCAATAACAAACAATAATCTCAATTTGTTGTCAAGGCAATCTCCTTTTTACAATAAAAATGGATACCCACCTTTACTTATGGTCTAATATGTTTATATAGACACTAAAGATTACATCTGGACTAAAAGAGGTGACATTATTAATTTAAAGTAGTTTAAATAAACCTTATTAAACAGGCTAACATCACCTGTTTTGAAAGCAGTCTAACAAATAGTCAATTATAACTTTCAAATTTCACTGAAACTATATATCATGTTTCTCTGAAAATAAGAATTGATCTTATATTAATTTTTGCTCCAAAAATGGCTTATTTTCAGGGAATGTCTTTTTTTTTTTCTAATACACAAAAATCTACATTTATTCAAGTACAAAAGTCTATATTTATTCAAATGCAAAAATCTACATTTATTCAAATACAAAAAAACACATTTATTTGATATTATATCGTCTACACAGTTTTCTTTTTAAAAAAATAGTTCATAACTTTCAATATATATAAATGAATACACCAAACTTCTTTTTAAAACTTGATTTTTATATGACTATAATAAAAATATAACTACTAGATAGCTGGGTTTGAAGACATTTAAATGTCTGAACATTTCAGATTTTCTACTCAATGGTTAACTCTTAGATAAATGCTGGCTTTAGAGTGGTATTTTTAGATCTAGTGTCTGAAACTACCCTAGCACCAAAGCACGAAACCATTGGTCTGAGGTTTGGATATGGTTTCTGATAGATATTTTAAATGCTTTCTCTTGCTAAGCATTTATCACAAAGTCTATTGAGCAACTAGCAAAGCTCTTTGTTTATAACTCTGTTTCGACTCTTTTATAATATAGTCTTTTTCAAGGAAAACTGAAAAATAAAAATACAAATATATAAGAATAAATATAAATATCACATATTCCAAACAAATTCCTATATATGAAGCAAATTTAGACAATGATAACTATGATAATAAGATTTCAATTGTCATGCAATAGTGATTAATTTTTCAGCTTAGCTGTTAAGACATGAATATTGCAACACTTTGTTCTTATTTTTTTTATAAATTTTGAAGTCCTTTAATGATTTTTATTAGTCATTCATTAGAGATTATCCACTTAAAGAATAATATTTCTATAGTGTAATTTTCATTACATTATTCTCAAGCAAGGTAGGGATAAGTTTCTATCTGCTTTTAACAATTTGCAAAAGGGTGTAATCATAAACATATGACCAAATTCATGAGAAAAAGATGTATAATTCCCAAAGTGCACATTTTGTGCTGAACCAACATTCATTAGTTGGCCCAGGTCACAATCTCTTACACTATATCTTTATCATTATTCAGTATATATATATTGTAACGGATATATAATATGCCGTTACATTAATTTAAAATTAGAATAAAAATTTAAGTTCATAAATAAAAATAAAACTAAAAGATAAAAAAATTAAAGAGTTGTAAAACATATATATATTCGCACAGATACAAAACTTTAAAATTATTTCTTTTTTAAATAAATAAAAAAAGTATTTGAACGTACTTTTTATAAAAAAAAGATCTAAATATTTTAGAAAAAAGTAACGTAAGTAAAAATAGAATCAGATATGAATTAATTCCTGTAATCTCAAAATGGAAATGATTGTTCTTTTAAATTAAATGAAAAAGCAAACAAGCCCTTGGGGCTCATATAAAAAAGTCAGATGAAAGATATAGATAAGAGAACAAAAAAAATTTAGATGTCCAATAGAAGCAGCAAATAATGCTCAGACCCCAACGAAAATTTGGAACAAGAGACCATGTTAAATGAATCCGAGGGACTACTATAAATGGAAAAATATTGAAATTAAAGACAGTTCCAGCTTGATTTTTTTGAGAGGTGTGATAAGACGCACTTGTCACACTCTCTCACTATTTTCAAATGAAATGACTGAGGAATTAGGAACAGTACTATTGCAGACCCGAATCATATGGGTTCTGCAATCAAATAATACCAGGATTGAACCAGCTAAGGCCACCTCCAGAACTACAGACCAGTCTTCCAATAGAGATGTCACGGGAATTGGCACCAGGAACCGGGATTCTTCTACTGTAAGATATGAACTATAAAATTTAAAAGTAATTAAGAACTTTCGTCAAGATTTGACAAGCTTTTAATATTCAGCTAACCTAAATTTTAAAATGAACTTTTATCTGACTTTTAAGTTTTCAAATCAATTATTAATGTTTAATTTTTTATACATTTGAGTTTGCTAAAAATCATTTCAATTTTTTTATTATTATTAATATGTATTAATTAAATCATTATATAAATGTTAAATTTAAGTCGGGCATGAATGGCTATATAGATTTGTAAAGTTATATTAATTAATTAAGGGAGGGTAAATCTTGGGTTATTTGTTTGGTAGTTAAATTGGGTTAATCGAATGGATATATTGGTGTAATTAATAAATGTAGTATGAGATTCGCTACAGGCAGGATCCTATTATACGTCGCACTTGGGGAAAAATAAGTCCCATATCTCACTGACCATCGAAAGCAAACGGTATTCCCTGCTCATTGGATCACCCCTTTTAGCCTATGGAATGGGATAGTAAGACGGAAAACGCAGTCCCTTCCTATGCAGTTTTTTTTTATTGCTCTTCTTGTCAGACAGATGTAGTATTCCTGTCTGGATGAGAGTCAATGTTCTCTATAACCATGCTGTTCAGATGTACATTCCTGACAGTATGGTATTTGTGCTATCGTATTCATGCTACATTGAACACATCGATGTATCAGATGGATTGACGTTGGTTTAACTGCGAACTTTTGGCCTAGAATTAAATAAGGGATAGAATATTTTCTTTTCAAATGCAATCTATGTAATTTATTCATACTCGACACTCTTAAAAATATTATTAAACAAATCTGTGCGGATTGTTCAAACTAAAAATTTAAATTTAAAAATTAAATTAATAACCAACCTAAAATAATAAATTTATTCCTCAATTTTATCTATATGTGCGTTAATAAATGTTTGTGTGTTAATTACTGGCAGTAGCTTATTTTATTCTTTTTTTTTTAAATACTAATATATTTTGATAATATATATCATTGTTATTAATCTCTACTGCTCTGCTGAGCTAGTGGCATTGGGCTGATGGTCGGAATAAAATATATATAAAAAAAATTTTTTTTTTAAACTTGTGTATCTGCCTACTATATAAATTTTCCAGGTTCAAATGCCTGGTGGCGCCCTGTAGTGCAGATATGGTAAGACTCATTCTTTCCGACCGTTATAATATATATATATAGCCAATTACTACAGTTTAATTGATAAGTATCAAACTTACTGCCCTCATAACTTTGACACAAACCACTTAATGGAAATATATTAATAATTTTTATTAGTCATTTATTAGACTAGATTATCCACTTAATGTAAAACTAGTCCCTACATTGCATGAAAATGGTGTAATAAAAATTACAATATAAAAATATTACATTAAGTGGATAATCTCTAGTCTAATAAATGACTAATAAAAATTATTAATATATTTCCATTAGGTGATTTGTGTCAAACTTGTTAGGATAATAAGTTTGACACTTATCAATTAAACTGTAGTAATTAGCTATCTATATTGTAATGATTAGAATTGCTTATTTTCATGCACTATAATAAATTTATACTCTAAACTTACATCATAATAGACCCATGAATTTATAAAGTACCAATGAGCCTATGTGTTGATAAGTATTTTATTTGGTAAATAAAAAATTCAACAAATAAATGATTTAAAACAGGTAAGAGCAAGCATAAGAAATGGTGATCATGTGATGTTTATTGGTTTGAAACCAATCCTGTGTAATAGGATAGTGGTGGCTATAGTTATTAAAGAACCAAAGACACCAATATGTATAGGTAGTGAACTGAGTTCAGACCTATATGACTCTAAGGTGACAAGCATGGATTGAAAATATTAGTGTTTTCAATTTAAGTCTCATAGTTTAGTAGTTAAATAGAGATAAAAGGTGGCTGCTGGAGGGTTGCATTGGAGATCCTAAGATCTGGGTGCAGTGCTCTCAGATCCAAGGCTCCTCACTGATGAAGGCCACAAGCCAGAAACTAGTCTGGGGATATTAAATGAGTAGGAACTAGATGGGGATTTTATGCACAATCCTTCTGGAATTCTTTGATTACTCTGGCTTTGCAATGAGTGGCAATACGTATGGTGATCATGTGATGTTTATTGGCTTACAATAAATGATTTATTATCTAGTGAATGTGTAGTTTGGAATATGTGAATTAATACTTTCAAAATAAAGTAATTTGTAGAATAGGCAAATCAAATAATGCATAGATTAATAATAAAATGTGTTTATTAAGGTAATAATTTAACATTGATTTCAACAATTGTAACTTAAAATAATCCACTGTATTATTATAACCTATTCATGATAGAGTGCAATTACCAAGTTACAATCTACATCTTAAAAGATTGTTAAAAATATGCATATTCAGAAGAGAATTAATATATATGACCTTTCACACTGTATGAAAAATTTTCTTTTTTAAAAATATCTTTTATAACTTTTAGATCACAATCACAAATGTTCGGAATAAAAAAATTAAAATGTTACATATGTTTTAATTTTGATTTATTTTAGAAATATTAATGTCAATAATCAATTTAAGTCTTACTTACATAATCTATTAATTGAGTTCATATGGAATAATATAAATCGCATTATTAATTTAAATTTTAAAAAAAAGAAATTGGATAGATATCTATTAATGTATTATTATTATTCTTTTGGAATACTGAAGGTAAAGTAAAAGTTAGTTTAGCAAAGAATTTTCAGAAATTATTTGTTTATATTGGCATCTGTTATCAAGATCAATATATTTAACATTCGGAGTACAGTTCCATTTTCTGCGATATTTCTCCATAACATTCCCACAATGATAGATGATGATGTAGGACTTTATGGGCATTATCACTAGATGATGTCCAACTATTCCTTTTTATTAAACACTATGGTTCATATCAAAGCCAAGGATTCAATGGCTTCAAACAGTTCAGCATAGCATTTATTGTTATCTATTTCATTTATCCTTGCAGACCTTAACTGAGGAGGCTCATGCGCTCTCCTTCATAGTCTCTATTCAAAGTACATTATAGCTTATATCAAAATCCTCAGAATATTAAAAGAAAGCAGGTAAAAATAAACAAAATCTTTTAGAAGAAAAAGAAAGTTTGCATGTTTTTTTTTTATGCTGAATTTTTCCATTACTTGGCAACAATGCAATCTTTAAACTGACTTGTGAAACAGGAATTTTGTTTGTTTAAATCTTAACAAAGTCTATTATTATTATTCAACATGACAAAGCAAATATTTTTTTATTAAAATAAATCACATTCATTCAAAATTTGAATTTATTAAATATAAATGATTCATTTTATTTATTTATCTGTAGATAGATAATATGTGATGGATGTGCATGTCATAATATCTACTAAACAATGATAAAAATATATGAAGGATTGTGAACTTAGCCAACTAATGATTGCTGGTTCAGCATGAAATGTGTATCTTGGGAATTATACATCTTTCTCATGGTGTCTTTGGTCATATGTTTATGATTACACCCCTCCACAAATTGTTAAAAATGGATAAAAACCAGTCCCTATCTTAGTATTTTCCTGAAGGTTTGTGATGATGGTGCTAGTTGTATTTTTATATTGGACTATTTCCATCATCTAATATGTGTACTGAATGTCTTTAGTAAAATTTAACTTTATTTAAATATTCCAAATACATTCAACTGTTAGTAATAACACACCAAACAGGTTTGATGTGCTATTACTAACAGCTGAATGTATTTGGAGTATTTAAAACCTGTTTTATGTGCTATTACTAACAGTTGAATGTATCTGGAATATTTAAATAAAGTTAAATTTTTTGATGTGCTATTAGTAATAGTTGAATGTATTTGGAATATTTAAATAAAGTTAAATTTTTCTAAAGACATTCAATACACATATTAAATGATGGAAATAGTCCAATATAAAAATACAAACAGTCCCTATCTTGCATGAGAGTGATGCAATGAAAATTACACTACAGAAATATTATTTGCAGTTTTTTCAAATATATTAAAATATTAAATCAAAATTATAAATCACTATCAATACTCTTCAGGATAAAGATCTTTCCCAATTTTGGTCCTGTTTTTATGATACATAGTTTCTCTTCATCACATTACACAGTTAAACTTTCTTAACTTACCCATATATATTCTATGTGGTCTCTTAAAATGTCTTGGGATCCAGTTTATAATTTCAATTGTCCATCTATCACGATTTCTTCTAGTAATATGACTTGCCCAGTTCCTTTCAGTATCAATTTTTCAATGACAATGATACTATTTATTCTCTCATCCACATTATTGCATTCAATCCTTCTTTCTTACACTCAATATATATTTATAGAAAATAGTAATAGAAAGAATCAAAACTACAAATAATTATTAGAACACATCAGGAAATCTTCCTTTTAAAACATATTGGCATTTTATTTCTATCAAAAAGCACAACAGTTTAATTTTATAAATAATTTTACCCATTTTATTTTTATCTATTAATAATTTGACCAAAATATTTATGACTATTAACTAATACATCTTTATCATTATCTATTTTGTTCTTTTTTGAAAAGTCATTGAACAGTACTTTAATCATTTTAGCTAGTATTTGTCTTTTAAGCCTATGTTTTTTTTTTGCTTTCATTTATTAACTTTTATAACATTTCCTGCCATGTTCATGATTTGGAGTTTGCCTTCAGCATGGTAAATGGAAAATTTTTCAACTTCGACGCATTCTTAATATTTTTCTTAATGGCAGCTGGTATAGGTAAATCTAATTAGGCATCCCATTATTGTTTGTTAAAAAATTATTTAGCTATTACTCTTTGGAAAAGTATTGGTAAGGCAATGGGATAATTAGTCCAACAAATAAATTCAAAAAAAAAAATTAAAATTTTCCTCTCTCATAAGCTTTAATATTTTTTAATTTTAAAAAATTACTTGGTAAATTAGTTACCAACTTATATCTTTTTATATGCATTGACAACTTTATAGCTTTAAAGATTGCTGGTCAATCGAAACTTTACGGTTGATTAACTTTAATTTTAATAAAAATAAGCGGTGACAATAATAAGTAAATTTGAAAATTGATTATAATAAAATCATAAATGTTAAGGATGATAAAGTATTTATTATAGGAAAGGTTAAGAGATGCTAGATATTATTGTACAGCAACAATTTTTTTTTTTTTTTTTCAAAATATTATTATAAGTCGTAATATTGTTATAGCAAGTATCAGAATATCATATTATTTGTGATTATTAATATTAAAAATGTACATATTCAGTTGATTTTAAGAAATTATAGTAATTATTTAGTCATGTGTTCAATACCTGATAATTGCGTTGTTTAAAATAAAATAATATAAATGTCAATTAAATTTTACCTAACAGTACATTTAAAAAATATATAAATAACGTCAACACAAAATACAATCTTACCATGTCGATTTATAACTACATTATCAGCTGATGTATTACTTTCTGGAGAGTCTACAGTCCTTGTCTTTATTGAAGATGGATGAGTCTCCCGAGGATACATTACCGAATGATTCATTGAATGTAAATAAATCCGTATGAGGACTACATTTACTATACACGGAAACTTTTTATAGGAATTTTACGTTACCAGTTTACTTAAAAAAATACTATCCCGTAATTGCAACTAAGTTCATTGCTCATTCTCATTGTATTCACGGTATCGTTGCTTGACGTTAATATTAATAAGTCTTGTCATTAACAGATAAATAATTATTTATTAATTTATAAATTAAAATTGTAAAATTAATGTGTGTAAGAAATTCTTTATAAGTTAAATATAAATATATTGAAAAGGTACCATGGAATCCAAAATTTCAAATATGGCAGCGCAGGACGAATTGAGTGAGTTTAGGAGGAATTCTTTTGTTTTAGCATTTTATTTTTACCAGATTATGCATTACTGTTATTATTTTGAGAAAATTAAATTGATTTTTTTTAAATTTATTTATTGCTTGCCAACATTTTATTATAAATAGTATTATCAATGATGATTGATGTAGAAAAAAAATAATTGGAGATATTTTATAAGACGTACCTTATGTATTTACTTTATGGAAAGCAGCACAAACAATTATTGTACTTTTAAAGATATCTTTATATATTTATGTAATAAAATTAAACATAAAAAACAACTACGCATATTGTGCCATTTGTAAACTGATGAATGCAACTGCGAATAATTTGCAATTCATTATGATTTTTAAAAAGTGGCGTAAATATATTTTTTTTCGTTATTCATTTGTAACATTTTACCCGACCAAGTTTACAATAATTTATTTAGTATTTAATACTTATTTAATGTTAAAATGGTCCCGCCTTGTGATTGGAGCTATTTTGATATAACATTTACATTCCAGTTGCCTTTTATGTGATTTTTACAAACGCCTATTGAATCTGGGCCAGATTTACTAATTTCAATTTGTCCTTTAAACATGAAACTGTCTTTAAAATATGCTAAAATATTTTTTCTTCGAGTTAAATAAACTAATTTTCACCTGCTCTGTAATATATGTTTTAAAGTAAATTAAAACCAGTAAACAAATTATTAATAAACTTATTTATTCAATCAAACTCACATGATTTAAGTGTTTAAAAGTTAGATTTCATCATTTGCTGATTGAGACAAGACTTTGATCGAATATGACACAATTGTACGTAAAGTTTTTAAAAACTTTTCTAATTTCGTAATTTTTATAGCATTTGTTGTGCATTTTTAATTTAAATTGTATTGATAATCATTAAATGTGCTTTCAACCTGAAGTGAGACAATATTAAAACTTGAGTAGTAGATTCTGTCAATGTTTTACATATAGAAGAATCTTCTTTATGCTGCATTATTTATCTCAAAAAATTTCGGTATCAATTTTATTATTCCAGTTTACTACAAAGAAGTTAATTCATTGGTTTTCTATATTACATTTTCAAAACGATACATTACATTGATGTAATTTTTTTTTTTTTGTAACACGTTTGTCAGCACATCTTTACATTCTGACTGATACATTATATAAATCATGGAATGGTATAATCACAATTCCAATTTTCTTTATTCATTTGTTTTAATATATAAGTAGTGTTTAGTAATAAAGTGATGTCACTTGTAACCCAAAATTTAGCAGTGTTAGTGATCTGAGAGGGTCTGGATTATGAGTGTTTTGTGTTACCAGTTCAATGTCAGCAGTATTTGGGTTGATGGGTATTTCTTCCACAATATTGGAAATATTCCCTTCATCTTCTAATTTTGTGATATTTCATTTCTGTAATTGATCGTGTTAGTGTAGAGCAGTAGTCTTCAGCCCTTGGTCTGCGAACCGGTGCTGGGCCGCAGAAGTTTTCTGCCGGTCCGCGGTAGACTGTTTTCATCTTATTTTTACCCTTTTAGAAAAAAAAAGAAACAGAACGAAATCAAAATCTAATTAATCATACATAAATTAATTTGTTTTTCTAGTTATCACAGATGTTTATGGGGTTGAGGGAGTAGAATTAAATTTTTTATTATTTTTCTAAAAAAATTCAAAATTAAAAAAAAAGTTTTTTATTATACAAACTCCATATATATATAACTTCATCTTGTATATTTAGCATTAAATACAAATATTACATTTATCATAATTGTCATGTAATTACACTAGCTGTGATATTTCCCAACATTCAGGTGAATAACATTTTATTCTTGCATGTTTTAAGAATGAAATAATAAATGCAGGCACATTAATGAGAACGATTGTTATTATACTGTTTTCTTTAACAGTATGACTGCGCAACTGGAAAGTGTTCAACATATGAAGGTAAGCAACATCATTACTATACACAGTAACTAGTGAGTTGTTTTGGTCAGTTATAACAATTATGCTCATCTAAGGCTAAGCAGTTTACATCTTTAAGAAAATTTATCTATAGACTTCTGCCGGTCCGCGAAACCTTATCCTTATTTTTGTTAGTAAGCAGGTGTGAAAAGGTTGAAGACCACTGGTATAGAGTTTGGAATCTTAGACTTCTGTATGTTATGATAAGAGTTTATTTACTTAAAGAATTCTGGCTGGTAACTATTTGATATTCCATGTATATTCTTTGCCTATATAGGATTATTGTTTTAAAATGTGTGCTTAATTTCAACAATTTCCTGAATTTTTTTATTTTTATTATGATATGAATCTGGATAAATTATATGAACATCATTATTAGCTAGATATGAGTGAGCATTTCATTTAGTATAGTATTGCTAGGTATCTTTTATAAACAGTATAAAAATATTATCAGAGAGTGTGTCTGTTGGAATTTCTCCTAATAATTCTATATAATATTGAATTATTTGAGCAAGGAATATTCCATTTAGACAAAATAATTCTTTATGGGTTTATTTCCAATAATTTGTATGATTCTGAGATTAATTTTAAGTATTGATATGCCCATGTACAAACTATGGGTGTAAAGATATCACATTCATTGAGAAGGCATTTCATTCCAATGAATATTTTTTTTGATTCCAGTGATGGATTAAGTTTTTATAGTTATTATACATACAAATCTTGCCATTCTTTTTTATACACACTATGGATATTGTTAGTTGATAATGGTCTATCTTTGAGATAATTCTCTGTTCTAATAATTATTGAATATTTTATCAATTCCCGTCCCGAATATGTTTTGCAAAATTGTAGATTGATATTAGGTTTTGAAGTTTATTGTTTTTTATTTGTTTTGCTTATTTTTTGTTTGAAAATCATCTTGAATTCTTCTAGATTAATAGGTGAAGTTTATAAGTTTCAGATTTGGTGTATCTAAAATGAATTTTTATAGCCCTTCCAGCCTATTCACCATAGTGTTTAACAGTTATTGTTCATGTTGACACATATAAAATAGTATTGTGTTATGCTTTCCAATATAATGCACATATTTAATAGTACTGTCATCAGTGTGGTTATTGTCCTTTTTTTTTTTTTACATTTTTTTTTTTTTTTTGTGGATTTAATTTTATTTTCTGCTGATAAGATGCTAAGATGTGGCCTTCTTGTGATAGTTGCACAATGTTGACATATTATAACATTCAGTGTTTTTGGTGATTTATTTTTATTTTTCTATAGTAACATTTTCTTATACATGGATTATTTATATTCTTTGCTTTCTTGGGGTATTTTTCTGATTTATCTGTCTTACGCAGTTTGTTTAACTTTATTTTCACTGATACTGTATCTATGGAGACATGGATAGCATAAGATTCCTTCCTGATACTCTCATGAATAATTGCTGTTTGTATATATATAATTTCAGCTATCTAGTTTGGGATGCTAAGTAATTTTTGCTTAAAATGGTTTCTAGGCTATTTCAAATTTGCAATAATTTGTCAAAATCGTAATTCTTTAATATACTCATTAATTGATTTGCTTTTTCTTTGATTTCATTTATAGAAATGAAATCGGCATTCACATTTATTTGCAATTAGCTTGAAATATATGTTCACTTTATCAATTAGTTCTACATAAATATGATCTACCATTGATGGGAAGACTAATAATTATAAATATGCTAAACTAATCATTTAATAGTAATTGATATAGAGAATAAATGTCAGTGTATTACTATAAGATTTCAAAGAACATTTTAATTAATTAAAACTAATATAAATCAGAATGTTTAGTTATTAATAAAATAAAAATATATAGACTATATATACATTTTTAATATAATCCAATTTTTGGCAATGCTCTTTTTTTTTTTTGGCTAATTTATTGAAAAATTAGATTATATCTAGTCTAAAAATGGCAAAATTGTTCACTCTATGAGAACAGAACATAATTATTTGAATAACAAACTATGTGATAAATAAAAAAATTTATACATTTGGAAACAAGTTAAAAATCAAGCCGAATTTATTCTGATATGTCAATATGGAAGTTAATCACTTAGAAATAATTGTTAAAAAAGTTGAAATTCATAGCATTTAAATAATGCTATACAGAAAAAGAATCAGAATTAAAAACAATTCTTTTTTATGTTGCACCTCAAGTATACAATAGTCAATAATATGTTAAAAAATACATATCTACAAGCAACAAAGATTATACAAATTATATAATTATCATAAAAAAGCCTTTTTCGGCAAATTATGTTTTTTGCCCTTTTCAATGTGTCTCCAGAATACCACGATTTAAAGTATATACAGTGACATCTATATCAATACATGAGAGAAGACAGATAAACAAATGGATATCTGACATGATCTATTATGTGATAATTATTCAATCATACTACAAAATTACCCTGTTATTTATATTGAATGGATATATAGCCACATATTAATTAATTAACTATCCATTAACCACTTATTATTCAACTTAATGGATGTTTTGTATATATTCATACAGTTGTTTTTATTATACATGATATAGTTTGTTTCATATATTTTACGGCTATTAACATTTTTAATATAATCTAGAACACTTATATTATCAATACAATTTATTTTATGTCCATACTGCAAATAATGAATGCATAACGCAGATCTATCATCTTTCCTAGCAATAGCATCATTGTGTTCTTTAGCTCTTTCTCCCGATTGCTTTGCTGTCTGGCCATAGTAAACCATATTACAAAAATTACATCTAATTTTATAAACCATTTCTCTTATATTTTATGTCATTTTTCATCTTACAATTAGTTATCAATTTATTTAAATTTAATTATATCTAATTTTATAAACCATTCCTTTCTTATATTTTACGTTATCATTCATCCTACAATTAGTTAATGACGTAAAATATAAGAGAGGAATGGTTTATAAAATTAGATGTAATTTTTGTAATATGGTTTATTATAGCCAGAAGGCAAAGCAATCAGAGAAAAAGCTAAAGAACACAATGATGCTATTGCTAGGAAAGATAATAGATCTGCATTATATATTCATTATTTGCAGTATGGACATAAAATAAATTGTATTGATAATATAAGTGTTCTAGATTATATTAAAAGTGTTAATAGACGTAAAATATATGAATATGTACAAAACATCCATTAAGTTGAATAATAAGTGGTTAATGGATAGTTAATTAATTAATATATGTGGCTATATATCCATTCAATATATATAACGGTAATTTTGTAGTAAGATTTAATAAATATCACATAATAGATCATGTCGGATATCCATTTGTTTATCTGTCTTCTCTCGTGTATTGATATAGATATCGTGGTATTCTGGAGACATTGAAAAAGGCAAAAAACATAATTTGCCGAAAAATACTTTTTTATGATAATTATATAATTTGTATAATCTTTGTTGCTTGTAGATATGTATTTTTTAACATATTATTGACCATTTAAATAATACAATAAAAAAAGGTTAGGAAATTTCCTTATATATTGTGGGCTTAAAGGATAATACATAACAATATTATATAAATTGTTGACATTTTTATTTTATTTTTATTAATGTATTTGAAATTACTTGCTGCTTTTTTTTTTTTTTTGGCCATTATAAAAGAAGGAATTAAATATTTGAGACTAAAAAAGTAAAAAATTATTACTTTATTGCTCTTTGAATATATTCATTAATATTTAAATGTGGTAGTTTTCTTGGATGTCATTTTTTCATAATATCATTATTTATCTGTCTTTTGTGACTATACTTATATGAAAGAATATCTAAATCTTGGTTGTAATTAAATATTCTGGATTATCTTTTTTTTTTTTAATCATTCCTTTTTTTTCAACTTTTATAATTCTCATAAAGACATCATTCCTAATTCCTATCACTTTAACATGCCCTGTGCTGTTAGCATCGTTGTAAAGTGAAATATAGTTAAAGATTTTGTTTCTGGCATTAGGAAAGTGAAAATAATAATGTTTGGTCAGTTGAATGGAATTATGTATTAAAAATTGATGTGGCATTTAATATTTAAAAGACATATATATATATATATGTAATGAGTATGTTAATAGCTCTAAACAAGCTTTTCTGATAAATGATACTGATAAAGTTATTAATATATGGTATATCTGAATTTAGTTCAGTTCCATATGGCTATTTAAGTTAGATAGCTGGATTTGAAGACATGTAGATTTCTGAAAATTTCAGATTTTCTACTTAATAATTAAGCATTAGATAAATTCTGCACTTCGAGTTGATATTTTAGATCTAGTGTCTGAATATCCTAGCGCCTCACTGAGGAGATTCATCATTTCAAAACCATTTTGGGGATAGTGATAATTTTAGATAGAGATTTTAAATGCTTTCTCTTTAGGCATTTAGTGGAAAGGCTTGTTTAGAGCTATTAGCATGCTCATTGTATTGCATTTGTAGTACAAGCTTAATAAGTTGTCACATGATATATGACTTGATTTTCTTACTATATATATATATGTAAATATGTGATAGCAGATAACACTTAAACAATGCCAATATCACTAATAATTAACAATCTCAGTAAAGGTGGAAATCCACTTTTATTTATGGTCTAATATATTTATATTGTGCCGGATACTCAATCTATTCTGATACAGAGGGCGCCACCAGACCACTACGTATCTGGAAAATTTGTGTATTGTGATCAGAATAGATGATGATGATGGTTTGTGCCGACTAGACTCACGGAGACACAAGAGATCTTAAATTGTTTAGACAATTGAGACAAAAACACAAAGACAAACGTCAGCCAAATTAAGTTTAAACAAATTCTAAAAATTTATTAAGAAAAAATAAATTATGAAATATAATTTATTTATGATGCAATAACTAGGGTTAACTCAGGCTATGACAGACCGACTGATCTTTAACTAAAGCTATGACAGACCGACTGATCTTCTAATAAACGAATTATAAAAAGGAAGTAAATTTCATTCAGCAGAGGATTCCCCAAACATTGGTCCTCACCCTCAGACATTTAAACAATACGCCCTTGAAACAGATCAAAGAAACCAGCGCCAACGAGCTTTTCGAGGTCCGAAAAATGTAACAGGGCCACGAATGTCATATGTCGGTATAAGCTGCACCTATTATTACGTTTAAAATAAAGGTGATTGATCCATCCCAAGAACAACCGAAAAATATGATTGAAAATGAAAGAAAAACAATTAAAACTGGTGAATCCCAGCCATACGATTGGCGAAAATTACTCTAAAATTAATAATTAAAGGTCTCAATAAGAGACAAGTAAGTTATTAGAAATCCAGTTACGTCTGCCCCAGCAATTAAAGAAAATGAATTACAAACACATGCTGAGTACACACTCTGATAAATTGAAAGCATACGTAATAAATACAAAAATAAATCTATCGGAGAGTGCACAGAACAAAAATATCGCCCACCTGTAATTTAAAAAGGAATAAATTTTATCTTCCTAACACAATTCTAATTTCCGCCTTCAGAGATATAAGAAATGAAATCTCCACCTGTGGAAAATTAGATAATAAAGTTGCCAGCCAAAAGATTTTTGGAGGTTTAGCAATAGGGCAAACACAGAGTTTAAAATTAATTATTGAATAATAACATAGTTACAGGTAAGCATTTAAAAGGCACGACTGCCAAAGCATTTATAAAAGTCTTACATAAAAATAGAAAACTCACTCGTCACTCTCCAATAAACAAAAATTGAAAGCAACTTGGAATCTTAAAACTAAGATTCCAAAACCCATTACAAAAATTCAAGAAAACACAATAAAGATTAAATATGAATATAAATATTACTTAAGCTTATGAACACAGATTTTTAATTAGACTGAGCGGAGATTTAATTAGCATTAAGTTACCCTGGGAAGAATAAAAAAGAAAATAGTTACCTTTCGGTAAAACAATGTTCACTTAGAGTGCGCACTATTATTCTAGTTCATTTCAAGTTCGTAGACAGTGGCAAGGTAGAGATAAAGAGGTTCCGGCTTCTTCTAGATGTTTAAGGCATTACTGGAACAAATTTGGAAGTTAGGGATCCATCTTTTGTTGAGTTAGCAAGCCATTCGGGTGGTGATAACATGTATAGCATTTGTCATCTTGTTGTAAGCAAAAGGATTTAATAACAGCTAATTTCCTTTAAGAATTTAAATGTCCGAACTGATATAAACTTTTACTTGAGATACAGCTTGTCTAGTTACGAATAATGAATTAACTGGCACTCCAAATTTTCGAGCCTATTTATACGTTGCTCCATTTCCCGCGAAACACTTTCCTTGTTGTCCAATTTCTACGCCTTAGGCAGGGCAAATATTAATCTCCCGCTCAATCTAATCTAAGAATTCTACCCAGGTATTATTGAACAAAAACAACTACATAAAAATCAAATCTCCACTTTTAGAATTGTTTACAATAATTAAAATAAAAGCAACAGGAATGCAATTAGCTAGCCAGCTTGTTTTTAAATCAAATTGATTTAAAGTAAAAACAAGCGGTATAAGAAAACTATTTTAAAATAAATCAATAAACATTGAAATGATCCGTTTTACATATAAACGTGTGTCGTGTGTATTTTGATACACGTTCTCTTTTTAAATAATAATGAAAATTTAAACATTAAAGAAGATTTAACAAAAATTAAGTTTAGTGAAAATTAAAAACCTATTTTTTTTTTTTTTAAAATAACACCATTGAATCGGATTTCAATCCTGTTCAACTGCCTCAAAACGGGATCAAAAAAAAAAAAACATTCCTTTAACTGTTTTTTTTTTTTTAAAACTATAAACACTTTAAAAATATTCTTAGAAATTCTGCCGAATGTTTGCCTCGCACTCATGAAAAACAAAACAATATTTCATCTTAAACATTTTCCATTTTCATAATCCGTTAACAAAATCTTTTTTTTTTTTATTAAAAACAATCCGTCCGATTGCTAAATGCTGAACCCTTAACTTTTGTCCGGCGGTTCTTTTACTCCTTTTACTAACTTACTGAAATAAGTTCCCTTCCCTCTCTTATATTTTCTTAGCTTATACAAACTTCTCTTTCTCGTTCTGTTCTATTTTCTAGCTCATATAACGGAAAACTGTTTTGCCGAGCAAAACACCTTTCTACTAAGTGTCCCATTTTATTACTCATACTATCAGCATTAGTATACGGAAAGAATTTATCGTCTACGAACTTTTTGAATGTTTGACCTAAGATCCTTCTTTATATGGCTTCTATTTCAACCTTAAAATCATATTTCTTAATCTTTTTTTTAACTCTTCTTTTCAAATTCATTTTCACAACAAATAGTTATTAAAACCAATTTATTTTTAGTTTCACTCGGAGACTCTTCTACCTGCTTTTCTGTTTTTACCTTGTTACTTTCTTCTATTGCTTTATTCACATTTACTAAATTTTCCACCACACTTTCTACTTGTAACCCATCTGTGCTTATTTTTAACTTTATTTCCATTTTCTCTATCCTAACACTATCCTGTGCTACCTTAATTTCTATATCTTTTATAACGTCTACTTTTTCTACTTCTCGACTCTCTTCTACTTTTCCCGTCATTTCTCTTCTCATTTTTTTTATTTCTCTAATCATTTCTCGCTGGTCCTGCTTGATTTTGCTAAGTTCTTCCTTCATCTCTATCATCATCTTCTTCATCATTACCTGTGTCTCTGACTCATCTTTTTCAACTACTCCCATTTTCACGCAAGACTAAATTCACTATACTAACTTCTTAAAAAAAAATCTAAAAGCAAATAAAACGCTATTTACTGTTTTCTATAAATTATTTCATAACAAAGACGAACTATATTTAACTCTTCAAAAAAAAATTAACTCAGACAGACTTTTAGAAAATATTCTTTTTACTGTTCTAAATTATTTCATTAAAAGGAAGACAAACTATATTTAACTCTTGAAATAAAATTATTCAGACAGACTTTTCGAAAATACGCTTTATACAGTTTCTAAATTATTTCATTAAAAAGAAGACGAACCCCATTCTACCAAACTGCTCCAAAATACATGCAATAATTAACAAAAACCGAACCTCCACCTACTAGATCTTGCCTCTTACACCTGAAATCTTTCTCAATTGTCTAACAAAATCTCACGTGGGCTTGAAAACTCGAAGCCCTACGTTGGTAGCGCTAAAAATTACTATCCTATGTGCCAGATACTCAATCTATTCTGATACAGAGGGCGCCACCAGACTACTACGTATCTGGAAAATTTGTGTACTGTGATCAGAATAGATGATGATGGTTTGCGCCGACTATACTCAGGGGACATAAGAGATTTTAAATTGTTTAGACAATTGAGACAAAAACACAAAGACAAACGTCAGCCAAATTAAGTTTAAACAAATTCTAAAAATTTATTAAGAGAAAATAAATTATGAAATATAATTTATTTATGACGCAATAACTAGGGTTAACTCAGGCATGTACCAGAAATACTAAAGGTAAAGCTATGACAGACCGACTGATCTTCTAATAAAATTATAAAAAGGGAGGAAGTAAATTTCATTCAGCAGGGGATTCCCCAAACATTGGTCCTCACCCTCAGACATTTAAACAATACGCCCTTGAAACAGATCAAAGAAACCAGCGCCAATGAGCTTTTCGAGGTCCGGAAAATGTAACGGGCCCACGAATGTCATATGTCAGTATAAGCTGCACCTATTATTACGTTTAAAATAAAGGTGATTGATCCATCCCAAGAACAACCGAAAAATATGATTGAAAATAAAAGAAAAACAATTAAACCTGGTGAATCCCAGCCAAACGATTGGCGAAAATTACTCTAAAATTAATAATTAAAGGTCTCAATAAGAGACAAGTAAGTTATTAGAAAACCAGTTACGTCTGCCCCAGCAATTAAAGAAAATGAATTACAAACACATGCTGAGTACACGCTCTGATAAATTGAAAGCATACGTAATAAATACAAAAATAAATCTATCGGAGAGTGCACAGAATGAAAATATCGCCCACCTGTAATTTAAAAAGGGATAAATTTTATCTTCCTACTGACGACTTATAAAATTACAAAGAAAAACACAATTCTAATTGCCACCTTCAGAGATATAAGAAACGAAATTTCCACCTGCGGAAAATTAGATAATAAAGTCGCCAGCCAAAAGATTTTTGGAGGTTTAGCAATAGGGCAAACACAGTTTAAAATTAATTATTGAATAATAACATAATTACAGGTAAGCATTTAAAAGGCACGACTGCCAAAGCATTTATAAAAGTCTTACATAAAAATAGAAAACTCACTCGTCACTCTCCAATAAACAAAAATTGAGAGCAACTTAGAATCTTAAAACTAAGATTCCAAAACCCATTACAAAAATTCAAGAAAACACAATAAAGATTAAATATGAATATAAATATTACTTAAGCTTATGAACACAGATTTTTAATTAGACTGAGCGGAGATTTAATGAGCATTAAGTTACCCTGGGAAGAATAAAAATAGTTACCTTTCGGTAAAACAATGTTCACTTAGAGTGCGCACCATTATTCTAGTTCATTTCAAGTTCGTAGACAGTGGCAAGGTAGAGATAAAGAGGTTCCGGCTTCTAGATGTTTAAGGCATTACTGGAGCAAATTTGGAAGTTAGGGATCCGTCTTTTGTTGAGTCAGCAAGCCATTCGGGTGGTGATAACACGTATAGTATTTGTCATCTTGTTGGAAGCAAAAGGATTTAATAACAACTAATTTCCTTTAAGAATTTAAATGTCCGAACTGATATAAACTTTTACTTGAGAAACAGCTTGTCTAGTTACGAATAATGAATTAACTGACACTCCAAATTTTCGGGGCTATTTATATGTTGCTCCATTTCCCGCGAAACACTTTCCTTGTTGTCCAATTTCTACGCCTTAGGCAGGGCCAATATTAATCTCCCGCTCATTCTAATCTAAGAATTCTACCCAGGTATTATTGAAACGAAAACAACTACATAAAAATCAAATCTCCGCTTTTAGACTTGTTTACAATAATTAAAATAAAAGCAACAGGAATGCAATTAGCTAGCCAGCTTGTTTTTAAATCAAATTGATTTAAAGTAAAAACAAGCGGTATAAGAAAACTCTTTTAAAATAAATCGATAAACATTGAAATGATCCGTTTTACATATAAACGCGTGTCGTGTGTATTTTGATACACGTACTCTTTTTAAATAATAATGAAAATTTAAACATTAAAGAAGATTTAACAAAAATTAAGTTTAGTGAAAATTAAAAACCTATTTTTTTTTTTTTTTTTAAATAACACCATTGAATCGGATTTCAATCCTGTTCAACTTAGACACTTAAGATTGCAACTTGATTTCTAATAGTATGAAATTTAGCAATAAAATTGTTGAAAATTATAAATATTATACTATAATTCTAAGGCATATTGGGGATCCATGTATTTTTTTTGTATGTGTGTGGTTTTGTGTATTGATTGCTTGAGATAAAATGGATGATGAATAGACTGAGACTGTAATATAAAAAAGTCGCAAGATTAAAAAATTTAACATAGACTACATTATGGAATTTCATATTTCCTCTAGCATATCAGAAATTAATTTCAAGACAGAGTTGGGAATGCTTTTTGATTCATAAATAAGTGGACTATTAGTTTAAATATTTTTTGTTTCACTATCTTCTCTTGGATGAATCATTTAAAATAGTATTTTAAATATATAAAATATAAGAATTTAATGTAGACTTCCATTTTTTTTACTATATGCTAGGGCAGATTTATAGTTTACATAAATGGAAAAACTTGACCATATAAATATAAATACTACATACTACACCTGGCTTTATTCTATTCACTAAAAACAGAGTTTGCTAATGTTAAAATTAATCTCATTAAATGTTCTAATAGTTACTATTTTTCATCAAAAAAAAATATTTGTTTGATGTTCAATTTGAGTAAAAAGTTTATAAAATAGTTGCTTATTGTACTTACATTTTTTCATATTTACACAATAGATAAAACTTTTCAGAGTTACTTATCGATTAAAGTGCATAAGTTTACTTTGTAAAATAAATAAATATGATCATAAGTTACTTATAAACATTTTCACCATAAAAAAATAGTATTTTATGTATCAGATCCTAAAGTCATTCCTATGAAAACTCATCTAACTCTCTTGCTCATAATGTTAATTCAAATTATGATAATTGTCAATATTTTGTTTAGTAAATGAGTTTGTCCAATTTTGTAAAATTCAATATTAGGACCTTACCCCTGAATCATGATCTTAATTGAAGGAATTGTTACTGAAGTCACTGAACTTGTACAAATAAATCTTCATTAGATTTTGGTTTGAGAATTAAGTTTATATTTGTAAATGAAATTTCTAGCAGTTCTTACTAAATGCAATATCATTAATATAAAATATTGTATCTTTTTTTTTTTTTACTTAATATGAATATTTAGAATTAAATTGAGAATACTAAAATTAGTATTAGTTTATTGTCCAATTAAAAACAGAGAGCAAAGTAGTGAATTTTGTCTTCTGGAATGGGAAAATATTATATTTTGGAAAAACTGAAGCTTATTACAAATTATATATAATGTGATGTGAAATATATGAATTACAGCCAATTTGACAAAGCTGATTGTAATGTCTTTTTTTCTCAACTTTAACCAAATTTTATTTATGGGTTATCTAGGTTACTCATTGAAACCTGAAGACAAATTTCTTATAATTAAAAAAATCATTTCCAATAATTAGAAAGCTTATATATATATAATATCAAATGATATAAGTATAATAAACAAAATCCACTAAAATAGTTCTACCAAAATTTAAAAATGCCTATATAAAATTATTAATTTTCTTTGCTATAAGCCAGCTTATGGTGCATTCCATCCTCTTGAGTAGCAATACACTAATATTTAAAGCTTATTACTGTTGTGTGAGTTTAATGAGCTTTAAATATTAGTGTATTGCTACTCAAGCTGGCCGAATACGCTGTAAATTGGCTATAGCAAAGGAAATTAATCTTTAATTTTATATAGGCATTTTTTAATTTTAGTAGAATTATTCTAATGGATTTATATATATATACATACACAGCTACCCACTATATAAACCATATATCAGAAATCTTCATTAGTTGTGTTACAAAAGAACAAATAGTAGAAAATCTCAGGATTTTGAAGAGTCTAAAAATATTTATATTTGTTGAGGTCTTCAGTAATTAAAGAAATTGTGCTCTGTAGTTATTCTAAAACACTTAAGTCATCAGATACAGAGATATGCATCTGATGTAATTAGAGATATTTTGCATTGAAATTTTCAAATGAAGAATTTAGAAGAATACTGATAAGAAAAAAGGCAAAGTTGAATTCTATCTAAATTAGTGATTTTGTTAATAACTTTTTGTATATTAAATATTAAAGCAATTTAAAAAGTAATTGAGCTTACTATAGAATTTTACTAAATTTTTCATTAATATCCAGCAATGTTTGATATTGATGCAATTTTTAGATATCTTGATCTATCAGTTATAATTTAATACTTTAAAATAGCATTATGTAAAAGCATACTATAATCATATTTGGAAAAATATTTTGAAAAAATAGGGGAAAAAAACATTGTTCATCTTTTGAAAAAAACAACATTTTGATATAAGTGAATTATAAAATTAAATTTTTCTATTTTAGCGCCATCTACTGTAAGCTTGAATAATCAAAGATCACCAGTTAATATTGTAGTTAAATCAATCTCATCCTCAGATCAATAAATAAACATCACTGGGAAAGACAATATTAATTTTGATATGAGTTAATTATAAAACTAAATATTTTTTCATCTTTCACCTATTAGCAATCATTAACTTCAATCTATTTCAAATTGCTATATAAATTTAGTTATTTGCAAATATTTTTTTATAACTTAGCAAGAGAATAAAGTGTAATTTTTTTTTATTCTTAACATTAATAACTATTTAGTTATAACATGCAATTATTCCAGCAATATCATTATGCATTTTTCAAAGTGTTAAGATTTTTCTCATTTTATTAATAATAAAGTTTTACAAATCGTCTCATAACATAATAGTTAGTGCATCAATCTGCAATGATAATGATTAGGTGTTTAAATATAAAATCAGGTGAAATTTTCAAATTTTTCAGATCACAAATGGTCAAATGAACCTAACCACTTGAGTAACGAACGCTAAAAGAAATTTATATGCGTTATATTTTGCTCAGGGTATATATGGGTTTTTTGTATCGAAAGCCCCACGTTGGGCGCCAAATGCTAAAAAAAACCAATTTAACTATGTAACGGTCAGAAAACGTGTGACTCATAAACATAGTGCAGAATTTGACCACCATACAGAACAGCAGCACCATCGAGTAGCGAAGCCACCCATGGTACTGAGTTCGAACATAGTTTATCGGTTCCACAATACAATCCATGAAACAACGCATCTGATGCGACATTAGTAAATATTTCCTTAGGCACGGTGGTCAGGGATATGCAAGAGACTCATGATTTTCTCGAGTTAGCCAATAACCAAACTAATATTAATTAAACATTCATATTTACATAATCGAGGAAATATTATATAGAATGGGTATCGAATAAATGAAACGTAACTGCAGACGTATAGTTTAAAATTATTTATTAATACATTTTAATAAAACAATCTAATAATATTTTGTGGATTTAAAGCTTCGGTAGCGGAATGTGCGACATGACTATATTTTAAAGAATACATTTATTTATTTAGACATTTTATATTGAGGATTTCAGTAGCGGTATTTCCGATACTGAAATGTTTACAAAAGGAATTCACTTATTTGAAGGCGTAATCTAGCTACCTAAAATTCTCGAGTAAGTATTTCTAATGCATGCCTTGGGGAATTTACACCTTTGCAAGGCAAGAGTCTAAAGTATGGGTTATAAGAGTAATGGCAGATATATATTTATTTAATTAAAATATTTATTTATAACTAAGGGCAAACATTTATTTGAGAGTGAATTATGAAGATAATGCAGAGGCGGAGTGATATTTAGAATAATAGAATTGAGTAAAGGAACACGTGGTACGCTTTAGAAAGGCGATATGGAATGGCAGTATATTGAAACTGCAATGCCGCGAATGGGTTTATAAGAATGTCGGGCT
Source organism: Epiperipatus broadwayi (assembly GCA_028023455.1). Classification (NCBI taxonomy): domain Eukaryota; kingdom Metazoa; phylum Onychophora; class Udeonychophora; order Euonychophora; family Peripatidae; genus Epiperipatus; species Epiperipatus broadwayi. Next base: position 1,409,300 of record JAQFVV010000074.1, on the reverse strand, counting down.
GGTCTCTGCCTCGACCCAACGAAGTAAGGTGTCACATAAGCATAACCAGGAACAAGCGGTACGTGTCGCAATTTGCCGGCTGGCTGCATGACATTGTCAAATCCCACGGGAGCACCCATTATGCCCGCTTGTGTAGGACGACTGGGGTTAAGTTCAACCCTGAAGAATCCGGAAATTTCACGGCGGAATGGGTCATCGCGTCTCTAAAACGTAACACATGTATAATGTACAAACGATTAGGATGAGATTTAAATAGATTTCTAACTCGGCCCTACATTATCAACATTTACTAAAGAACGTTGGTGACTCTCAAAGAAATGTAATTTTTTGGAATTATTCATGATGATTTAATAAATACAAAACAGATATAAATTGGGAATTATTGTAACTAATACGTCAGCCATTTGCGAAGTAGTAGACTCCTGCATTACAATAAATGATGCCATTGAATGCGTGTCGATTTATATGGAAGTTAAGTTATTTAGGAAAATACATATTAATGAAAATGTGACACGCATTCACTGTTTCAAACGATCATAGATTTAAACTTTGAAAATAGAGACAATTGTGAGCATGCAATAATTAAATAATAACTATAGATAAAAATGTAGATTATAGAAATACGCACCCAAGAAAGCTAGAGTGAGGTAAGCTAGATTATTAGAGAAATTTACACATTAAGTTAATTATTCAGTTTTAGTTATACATATGGTAGTTTTTACATTTTATAATTTAGATAAGTAGTATGAAGAAGAGCTATAGCATATTATTAGAGTACTCTAGAGTTTGAACACAGACAGGTACCTGTTTTATAAGAAGTTTCTGATTCCATTAGTTTAGCAGCAAAAAGTTCACGAGTGGCAATTCTTTCTTGTATTTAGATATTTCATTTTCTTTCACAATAGCAGCAGCTTTCTCATTCATTTCAGGCAGCAGATCTTCATGGTGAATTTATGATGGGCAATGGAAAGTTCGGCATCCGACAGGCCATCTCCCGATGGAGAATAATCTAGGTGCTTTACTCGGTCATACCTTGGCAGGAACAAATTATTTTATTATTTTTGGAGACTCTCAGTGATCGAGAGCAAAGCTAAAGTTTAAGTGAATGTCTCCAGCAAGTCTAAGATGGCCTCTCTTTTTATCTTGATCTTTCACATTTTTGTTAAGATATTTTTAGGTTCTACTTAATCTGCCCTGAGGATAATCAATGCATTTTGTTGGTTTTTAATTAAAGAAAGCTGCCGTTCTATTGTTTACATTTTACATTTACTAATTATATTTTGGGGAATTTTTTTTTAATTAATCTATTATCTATCACTGACCGATGCTTTTAAATTTCAAAGACAAAAAGGGAACATAAGATTATTTTAACTTTCAATTAAATATTGCATCAGATTTTTTTAGAATTATTATTAAACGAAATTTAAACAAAGCAATAAATACGAACTTTATAATGCAAAATAAATGATTAAAATTATACAAAATTATATAACTAAAAGAAACCTAAATTATATTATTTTATCCCTATTTATTGCGTTTAATTTGAGATCGAAATGTGTGCCGGAGTAAGGAACCAGATAACGAGGGCGAAACAACACTAACTAAAAACAAAAAAGAAAAAAACTAGGTAAGCTCTTACTTTCTCAATAAAGCAACATAAATACCTTTTCAAGCTAAAAAAAGAAAAGAATACCTATAAACAAAAACAGAAACCAAATAATTCGCAATATAAAATTTAATAAAACATAATATTGTAAGTAAATAGAACAACCCAACATAAAACACCAACAAACAACCCAAAAAATACCTAAATCTTTTTTGTGTTTAATTTTAAAAAGTATTTTGGTTTTCAACGCTAAACTTATTAATTTAATTTGGGGCTTTTTTTTGTCCTGTATTTTTCCTAATTATTGTTGAACGAAGAAAAAAAAAACCTAACCGAAAAATACCAATTAAAAAAAAAACAGAAAAAAGAAACCGTTTTTGGGGGGGGGGAACTAATTAGGAAAAAATAAAAAAAACCTCCTCTGAAACAAAACCCTGAATATATATATAGTGCGTAAAATGTAAAATTTTACGTAAATAATATATAAAACTCTCTTTTTTATTTTGTTTTTACTCTTCTTGGCCCAAAATACCCTTTTTTAAAAAAAAAAACACAAAAACAAAAAAAAAAAAACAAGAAAAGAGGGGGTAATTTTAAGTGAAAAAAACTAATAGAAAAAAATATTTTAGTAAAAATAAAAGAGGAAAAAATATTTTAATAAAAAAAAACAAAAAAAACATCAGGAAAAAGCATAAACAATTGATAGGAGAAGAAAAAAAGAAAAAAAAAACTTCGACCAAAAAACAAAAGTCAGAAAACTCAAGGAAAGAAAAAAAAAAAAAAAAAAACGGAGAGAAGACAACCATAAAAGAACAATTTTTTTTTTTCATAGAATAGGGCAATAGGTTGTAGCTAAAATTTTAACATTTACTTTATAGGAAAAGACTATTTTATTTAGTGGTCTTAATATTTACATGACCGACAGAATATAACTCTAAAAAACAAAGACAAACGCACAAAGCAGGGAGGGCGATTTTGGTCAAAAACGAGGAGTTACAAAAAAAATTCCAAAGAAAAGCAAAATAATATTTTATTTAGTAAGTTTGTGATTTAAAACATAGATTTAATTTCCTAAGGCGAAAACAAGGCACAGGAAAAAAACAACAAGAAAAAAAGGATTGTTAGTAGTGTTTGTTTTAAAGAGATTTATTTCATTGGGGAAGAAACAAATAAAACTAGCATAGAAAAAAATTCAAGCAAGAAAAGGAAAGGGAATTTATAGGGAAAGGTTGGCGAAAAAAGTTACTATAACGAAAGGAGAGATGATTTGTAAGACTAAGGACGAGCAGGCACAGCGTTATTTTATGATATTCATAGTGAATGGGGGCCAGCTGGTTTATGTTTACCCTTATGAAACAAACACTACCACTTCCGATTTATGAAAGTGTTTTGGGGCTTCAATTTACTATAGGCAAAAGAAATGGCTACCGGGGCCCACGGGGGAGGGGTTTCCGCTTCAAACAAAGCCGAGCATATAAGGGGGTGATTGAAGAAAGCGAAAGAAAGATTTAAAGGAAATTTATTTAAAAGCACAAAATAGACCAGGGAAGGTCATAAAAAAAAAGAAACAAGAGAAAGAGGAGACGAGGGAGATAGCGGAAGTTAGTTTAACAACGAAAGAAGAGGTTTATAGAGTACAAAAAGATGCCAAAAACATTGAAAGTGGAAGATTTACGAATGTCACAATTAAAGATAAAAAGTAAGTAAAGGTAGGTGGGTTGGAAAAGAAACTATTAATTGAAGCTAACAAAAAGGAAGGTAAGAAATGATAATTTACGAAATGTATTTTAGAGTAAGTTCCAATAAATAAATCAAGAAGGATTTGTAAGAGCAAGTACGGTAAAAATATAAGAAAAAACACAAGAAACTAACTTACAAACATTTTAAAATATAACAGATTGAAAAGGTTCATCAAGAAACAGGAAGAAACGGACTTTTAGAACTCACAAAGAAGGTATAAAAAACAGAATTAAAATTCTTGGCAAGCAAGTAGAAGAAAAAAGGAATAAAGAATACTATAAAGACCATTAAGAGGAACTAGAGTTTTGTAAAAGACAAAAGGTTAAAACAAAAAGAAAATAAAGGAAGCGGAGGGGAAAAAGCTTGAAAGGTTAACAGCATATTGAAATTGATAGAAAACTATTTGCAATAAAAGAAAAAGGAACTATATTAAAAGAGAACAGAAAGTAGAAACGTCTAAAGAATACAAGCAAAAAAAACAAGAGAACAACTACATAAGGACACTGAATGCCTAGCACTTTAAGGAAGAAGGGCACTAATTAAACTAGAAGAAGAAGCGGTTAATGATGGTATTATAATTGATACAAAAGAAAGAGATAGAAAAAACGTAAAAACCAAAGCTAAATGGTAAAGTTGACCATAGATTTGAAGAGGTAGTAATATTGAATTTTAAAAGAGATTAAAAAATATAAAATTACAGACTATCAGCTTTTATCAGTTGTATACAAAATTTTTACCATGATAATTACAACTCGTCTACAGCAAACCTTGGATTTTAACCAACCAAAAGAACAAGCAGGATTTAAAATTGTCTTAGCACAGTAGATCACATACAAATATTGAGAGATTAAAGAAAAAGTTCAATGAATATGAGTTGCATTAGCTTTAAATATTTAGATAATTAAAAGGCGTTGATCTATAAGCATTTCTAGGGGATTAAAGCATTGGATTGTCAAGAACGACCAAAGCCAACCTGTAGAATATTTATCAAATGCAACAACAATTAATAAATTACTTAATTATACTAAGAAAATAAACATTGAAAATGGTGTATGATAGAGTGACTCCAAATTTTTTTATAGCAGTTTTGCATGAAATATATTCTGGATTAAAATGGGAAGCTAAGAGATTAAAAGTAAGTGGAAGTTATTTAAGTCATCTAGATTTTATAGATGTGGTAGTTTTTGCAAATAATGCTTCACAATTTCAATAAATGTTGCAAGAGTTATCCAATGAAAGGAAGATTAACGATAAATACTAAAAAGATTAAAGTAAGATTCAATGGATAGTGATGAATTTGAAGTCAACAACTACAAATATCTTGATTAAATTATTAATATAAATGAAAACTTAATGGATGAAATTAATCATAGAATTAAATTTAGAGAAACTTTTGGTAGAAAAGCTATAATTGAAAAGAAGTTTAAAAAAGTTCCGACAATTATGGACCAAGTGAATTAATGGAAGAACAAAGAAAAGCGGAAAGAGCGTGTTAGGAGTAGTAAAAAAGGATCAAAAATGATATATATGAGTGAAAGAACAAACAGATATCACTTACTATTATTGAAAAAATTAAGAGACTGAAATGGATCTGGGCTGAACATATTGCTAGAAGAGATGATAATAGTTGAACAATTGAAATATTAGACTGGATCCCAAAAGATTGTAAAATATCTAGAAAACAAGGCAAATTTTCCATACAGTAGTGCCACCCTGTGCCAACCAGGGTAATCAATGGATGCCAGAAGGCTTGGGCATAAAATCCCTATCTAATGCCTACTCATCCAATATCCCCAGACTAGTTTCTGGCTAGTGGCCTTTGTGAGGAGCTTTGTATCTGAGAGCACTGCACCTAGATCTTAGGATCTAATGCAACCCTCAAGCAATCATCTTTTACCTCCACTTAACTATAAAACTATGAGAATGAAATTGAAAACAAAAATATTTTCAATCTAAGCTCAATAGCTTATATAGTCATATGGTCTGAACTCAGTTCAGCACTCATGCATTTTGGTGGCTTTGGCTCTTTAACAACCATAGCCACCACTATCCTATTAGGCAGGATTGTTGTTAAACCATTAAGCATCACATGATCACTATCTTATACTAGCACATAATTGTTTATAAAAATAAGGCAAACTCTCCATGCAGTAGTGCCACCCTGTGCACTGCTCTCGGATCCAAAGCTCCTCACTGACGAAGGCCACAAGCCAGAAACTAGTCTGTGAATATTGGATGAGTAGGCATTAGATATGGATTTTATGCTCAAGCCTTCTGGCATCCATTGATTACTCTGGTTGGCACAGGGTGGCACTACTGTATGGAGAGTTTGCCTTGTTTATAAAAAATTATATGCTAGTATAAGAGATAGGGATCATGTGATACTTAATGGTTTAAAATATCTAGCAAGAGACCACTTGTAAAATTGATGAATGGAATAAGGAAATTTGCTGGTATGATATGGAGAAGAGAGAGACTAGAAAATGGAGAAACTGGATTAAACCTGGAGAGACCTTCATTCTGCAGTAGATTGATAATAATTGAAAATGATAATGAAGTTTACATTTTTATTTTATGCTTTTAAATGTTTGATTTAAGTTTGTATTAAAAATTATGTATAGCAACTAATTTTATGATTTGTTTTTACATTTATATTTTTGATTTTGTATTATATTTGTTTTGTTTTGGTTGGTAACTTTGATCTATGCTGTTAGCTTGGAACAGGTTATCTCTAAATACATGTATTTCAATGTAAGTTTTAATGAATGGATAATATAACAGATAACCTGAAATTCTTATATTTGTAATAGCAGATTTTACTATATATATATATTTAATTAATGATTTTTATTCATTTTTTACCTAATAAAGGCAGTTAATAATTATGTATTGTGAACAAGTGTCTTAAAAAATATGCACTTAGAAGTAAATGCACATTTTATATATATATAGTAATAGTAGCAGTTTTTCATATCCATTACATCCATTTTCTTGTCTCTGGATATTTGAAACCATGAATAATAGCAAACTATATAATAAATATTAAACACACCTATAATATAATATTTTTAGCACATTAACAAAAAAATTAATGTCTGATTGAGATGATTCATGACATTATTCATAAAAACAGGCATGCTAATGAAATTTTTTAATATAAATTGATGATTCAGTTTTTTTTCTTTTTCAATCTTTTAATCCAGAGGTCCCCATGCCCGCAGACCATTTTACCTGTGCCCACGCTATCCGAACACAATAAAAAATTATTTATCTGATACAAATAAATTTAATTTTTAAAATTTCTTATAAATTATTGTATTATATTGTAGTCAAATTGTAGGGCATACTATACTTTTACAGTGTAAAAATATAAACGTTAATTATATGTTAAAATTTTATTTTTGAAAGAAATATTTTTTTGTACATTATGTGTATTATTAACAATATCCAACTATAAATTTACATATGATGTGATGTGATGTACTGTGGCTTCTCCTTAAACGAAGTCAAGAATATCTCGGCAATTATGCCCAGATAAAAAATAAATGGTGCCCGCCACCTGGTTGAAAAAATAAATGGTGCCTGCCACCGGCCGGTATTATAGAATGTGCTCTTAAGTGCAAAAAGGTTGGGGACCCCTGTTTTAATCCAATGTTACTGACATCATGCATGATGAGTCTGTGAATATGTTGAAAATTACTGTGTGTGTATATATATATATATTAATTTTAACATAATGATATAAATAAATAATATATAACTTTATGCAGAAGTACTTTTGATTACTTAGATCATAATCATTACTGACTGAACTTATGTAGAGAATAAACAGATGAAGTGTGATATTTTAGGAAATATATATTTCAGTATTAACATCTTATCTATGTATTAATATCTTTAAATATGCAAGATGTTAATGCAGAAATGCACAGTTCTGGAATATCATGATTTTTTTTTTGTTTACGTAAGTTTAATTGATATGATTATAACTTACGTAATGGAAAATACTTTTGTATAAATTATATATTATTATTTATTTATACCATTGTTATAATGATAAAGTAAGTATTCATAATGGATTTTTTATTAATTTACCTGTATTTGGATATATGGCTCCTGAAAGGAATTTTTTGTTAATTGAAAGAAGACTTTGATTTCTCTTGTAGGCCTTAAAGGAACCAAGCAGGGCAAATTCCTAAAGTCCATTCCATATGTTCTTGTTGTTGCACCTGTTATTACTATGTGGCTATTCCTATAGTATATGAATATGGATGAGCTGCTCACCAACACACATTAGCCAAAGTAGGATTTATTGGCTTTTTACCTATGAGTTTAAGATCAAGAAACGCCATGGTCTTCTAAGCTTAACTGAAATATTGTTGTTGTTTCGAAAGCAGAAGGAATGAATGGAAATTTTTTTTTTCTTTTTCTAATAGATATTTACAATCTTGATAGATAAAAATAAATGGTTGCCCTTATTTCCAGGAGGCTGTAAAGTTACCAGCCAAGGCAGCAATTGATGGCCAAATGCTAAGAATCCCCTGATTATGGACTCAGACTACCATTTGGTGACATACTTTTATTTAGATACTTATAAATGAAAGAAGATTGGAAAAAGAATGATCTCATATTAAATGGGACATTCTTGAACTTTGTGAAGTTAGAAGAAAAAACAAGACAATTGATTTAAAAAGTGGGCATGTACTCTATTACAAAGGCCCAAATATTGGAAGTAAACAAGTGGTGTAGGATTCATTATAAATAAAAAGTGGAAGAACAACATTGTGGAGATTGATGGTGTATTAGATAGAATGGCAAGATTAGTTACTCAATTTAATAGCAGATACCAAATATAAATAATTCAGATTTATGCCCTAACAAGTTATCATAGTGATGAAGTAGTAGAGGATTTTTATATGGATGTACAAAGTATTGATCAGACTAAACAACATTTTAAAATTGGTAAGGAGTGAGACTTTGATGCTAGAATTGGTAAACAATTAAAAGATAAAAGTGCTATAGATAAATTTGGTTATGGTAATAGAAATGAGAGAGGACATAGACTTATGGAATTTTCAGAAAAAGAAAACCTTTATATTATGATTTCTTTTTGGAGAAAAATGTTAAAGGAAATGGACATGAAAGCATCCAAATGAAGGTACAGCAGAATTGAATTATATTTTGACTAACAGAAAATATGTATTACAAAATTGTAATGTTCCTAATAAATTCAACACAGGAAGTGATCATCAATTACTAAGTTACATGTTAATGCAAAACTAGATTGACAAAAATTATTAAGAAAAACAATATCCACAGTTGATATTCCTAATCTTCAAAAACATTCTAATGGGTTTAAATTAGAACTTGCAAATCATTTTGAAATACTAGTAGGTTTTGAACATGATTCAGATTTGAATGAAATCAATAGGAATATAACTGATACTTTTTTAAAACTGCAAAAAAGATAGCTGGTAGAAAATAGCAATTGACCAATAAAATACCTACTGAGACTAGAGAATTTATGAAGTAAAGAAGGAATATGAAAATGCATAAAAATGATGCATTAAAAAGGATTGAATATCTTGAATTTTGTAAAATGGTGTGAAAAAAAAGTTGATAATGATATAAAAAGTATAATTGTGAACTACCAAAAAAAGCTACAGAAGAGAATAAAAAGTCTCAAGAATGTAAAACAACATTTTAGTTTTGGTAGGAAATGTATATCTGCAATGGAAAAAGATGAAGTTATTAAAAAGAGAGATGGCATCATGAAATGTGTAGAAGAGTTCTATCAAGAATTGTGTAGTTATTATAAAGAGCAAGTATCTCCTACAGCTATTATATCATCTGAATTGCCCAGAATTTTAAATGAAGTGAAATGTTCAATTAAATTCATGGGAAAGGGAAAAGCTCCAGGTAATGAAGGAATTATAATTGATATCTTAAAAGAAGCAGGTGAAGAAATAGAAAAAATTTTGGCAAAGTTATATACCAAATGTTTAAATGATAAAGATTTGCCAGATGATTGGAAAATTGCAGTATTAACATTTTTAAAAGGTGATAAGAAGATTTTAGAAATTACAGACCTATCAGTTTTTTGTCAATTTTGTACAAAATTTTTACCAAGATAATTACAACTCAACTACAGAGATTTTTGGATTTCAACCAACCAAAAAAAACAAGCTGGATTTAAAAGTGATTTTTGGACAATGGATCGTATCCAAGTATTGAAAGAAGTTATGCTTTGGTTTTGTATTTATGAAAAGGCATTTGATTCTGCAATCATTTCTTCAGTGATTAATGCATTGGATCATCCAGGTATAGACTCAGGATGTTATCATATTTTGAAGAATATTTATAAAAATGCAAAAGCAACAATTAGATTATATAATGATATTAGAAAGATTAACATTGAGAAGAGTGTACAATATGGTAACTCCATATCTCCAAAACTTATTATAGCAGTGCTGAAAGAAGTATTTTATGAATTTGAATTATCAGATGAAAGTAAGACTAAATTATTGTTCAATGGATTTTGTGAAAAGATAAAAATAAAAATTCATAATGATGAGTTAGAAGTTAATAACTACAAATATCTTGGTCAGATTATTACTACAGATGAAAACATAATGGATAAAATTAATCATAGAATTAAACTTGGTTGGAGTACTTTTGCCTGTGTTTGAAAATGTTTTACCAGTTCTTACTTATGCATCTGAGGCTTGAACACTTAACAGAAGAGTTAATACAGAGACTTCAGGGCACTCAAAGAATTATGGAGAGATGCATGTTAGGTATAACAAGAAGAGATTGAAAACGAAATACATGGGTAAGTGAATAAAAAGTAATATCGACATCGTTAAAAAGTATTAAGAGACTGAAGTGGAGTTGGGCTGGACATATTGCTAGAAGAGATGATAATAGATGGACAATTGAAACTTTAAACTAGATTCCAAGAGATCCAGAAAGAGCCATATGTGAAATGGATAGATGAAATAAGGAAATGTGCTGAAATTGTGGAGAAGAATGGCTAGAAGTTGGAAATGAATTGAACTTAGAGAGACTTTCATCCTGCAGTGGATCGATAATGGTTGGCAATGATGATGATGATATATGGATGTATTTATGTATAAGAAATTAATGTACATTTTTTTTTTTAGCTTTATTAGAACGTGTATTTTTGAGAATTGGCTCTGCTGAGACAGATGAACAACTTCAAAATGCAGTATCAAAGTTTTTGCCTCCAGTACTTCTAAAATTGTCCAGTCAGCAAGAAGGAGTGCGGAAAAAGGTAATTTAAAAATTATTTATTTAGATTTGTGGAAATGTGAATTTTAATAAATCATTAATAATTACATTTATAATATGCACATTTTTTATTACACTATTATTTTGAATTTTTATATATTTCATTAATGGTATATAAGATGAAACAGAATTCTAACTTTCTCTCCAAACTGTCATGCTGGAATAAAGATCAATTATCACTAGCTTGTAAAAGTTCTCATCTGATATTGAACAAAAACTTTATAATGATAAGTGGCTTTTAGGAGTTTTATCTCTTACAAATCTAGATAATCAGGGAAAGCACATCTTAGAAAATCTGACCCTTTACATTTTGTAGTGCTTTAAAGGATGACAATTATTAACCAATGGAGGATCATTATTGAATTATTTTCATCATTATTTTTTAGATCATTATATTAGTACATTATTATAAGACATATATGTAATCAATATAAAGACTGATGTAAAAGTGATTTTTAGCAAAAAGCATATGCCCCATTTATAAATATTAAATAAAACTTTAAAAACCTGTAAAAACTTAATATCATTTTACTATTGTGAATGTTTCATAATAACAGGAAGAAAAAGTATTCGAATGATATGCATATTAGCACTGAATTATTTCTGAAATAAACATATTTTAAAAATGTTAGTAGTTTTTATATATTGCTTAGTATGTTTAGTTAATTCATTTTTTATATATATATTTTTAATTAGCATTGTATACTTTATGAGGAAACTTGTGTTAAGTTTTCTAGTATACTTATTTAAGAGATCAGTCTAGTTAATGATATTAAAGTTTAAATTTTCACTAGATAGAGCTAAAATATGCCTCTTATTTATTATATTTATTCTCAAAACAAATTTTTAATATATATAAAATTATATAATTTCATGAATTTTTATATTGAAAAAGAACGGAAATTAAAAGATGGTATCCATATAAGCAGAGATAACTACCTTTTGATGTTGCCAGGAAACTATCAATTACTAATTAACGATTTTCCTGAGGCTAATTTTCTCTATTAAAATATAATAGCTTTATTGTTTTGGTGTTAATGAAGTAAAAGGGGTTCTCTTTCACTTCAAATCCAAATTCTTATAAGGATTTAGACTCAGAAAGCATTGAAGTCATGCAAATAATAATTAATTTTTTGCAGGATGTTAAGTAAGATGCTGACTTCTGTTTTCTCACATCTATAAAATATAGTTTACTGGGTTTAGATCTATATAAGAACTTGGATTTGAAGTGACAAGTAAGATTCTAGTCTTCTGCATTTTCATACCTACAAAAATAGCTTTCTAAGTTTAATCCTTATAAGAACTTGGGTTTGAAGTGAAAGAGGACTTTTACTTTACTAACCCCAAAACAAAAGATCTATTACAGGTTGCCTCAGAAGAAGTATTAATTAGTAATTGATATGAGTATAATTTTTTAATTTTGATTTTATATATATATAAATAAAAACAAGCAATTACTTCTCTACACAGCTCCTTTGGACAATCTTTTTATAAAAATTTGGTGAATGGGATTCAATTAAGATACTTCATGTTTAGGAATTCTAGATTTGGTTATATTGTGAATTCAACTTTTGATTTCATTTAAAGAAAACTTTAATTGCTGTATGAAAATTCCACTGTCATTTATTAGATGGATTGTCTTCATTATTCTTTGGTAATTCTTCAACATCATTCATCTGATTGTCTATCACATTCTTTAGAGAATAATTCTTAGATCATGATAATCAGACATTTACATATATAAGAAATGTGTAACTCAGCATAGAATATATTTTTAGAGACTAAAGATCATATTTGATACAGGATTTTAAATTGATAAAAGTTTAATATTATATAACATACGTAATTAACATCATAATTAATATGGTTTAGCACAAAACAAATTAAATAAATATGTCAGTATTAGTGAACTAAAAGACACGCATATATGATTCTGGTCCACAAATTATTAGAAAAATATAAGAATGGTTATATAGAATACTAAATTTATTATCTTGCTTTTGCAACATATATATATATGCTATACCCTGATTTTATAAGTTTTTTTAAAAAGTTCGCATTTAAAAACTTTCTTTAAAAATTAAAAATTGAAATTAAAATATCGTCTTAAACTCTTATATATTAAGTCGCACAGATAATAAAAATTATTAAAATAAAATTTTTATTAAAGAAAAAGGTATTTTTAAAACTAAATTTTAAAAGATTTAGATAAAATTATATCTCTAAATCTGTCTTTAAATATATTTTTATTTGAAAACAGTAATTAATTAGAAATGGAAATGATTGTTAATTAGTTAAATGTAAACCAGCCTTGAGCATTTAAATGAAATACTTCAGTCAGATAGAAAGAAAACAATAGAAACGGATTAGCCAATGAAAGAAATCCATTTGGGAAATCGGACCTCAGCGAAAGGATCATTACATCCATGACGAAATGTTAATTCAATCCTTTGACAAAAATATAAAAAGAACAAGTTTTGGAAAGCATAGGTGAGTGACTGGAAATTGATTGATTATTGACGATGTAACAGCTAGTGTTAGCTGGGGGGATTGAAAAAGCACAGCTTCAATCCCTTCAGTTCTCTAAGAAAGAGAAAAAAATGGGCATGTTTATACAATGAGGACCAACTACACGAAAAACAAAATCTCCAAAGGATAAATAAATAAATCAACCGGATACTAATCTTCGGACACTGGGAATTCACGTTTAAACGCCAGGAATATAATAGGATGAACTATTTCAATAACCGTAAGAACTTTAAAATTTATGAACAGTAAATTAAAAACTTTTCATATTTAAAATGATTTTAATATTATTCTATCTGACCAACAATATTTATTAATTGGTTATAATTTTATTTAATGTAGATACATTAGATAAAATCATTTCCATTTATTTATTTATTTATTTAATTTTTTCTTTAAGTTGTTATGATTTCTTTTTCCGTTAAATAAATTATAAAAAAATGTTAAACTTGAGTCGCGAATGGCTTATCGATTTGTAAAGATAATTAAGGGAGGTAATCTTGGGTTGTTATTTCTGTTGAATTGGTTCAATGGATTGGATATATTTATGTAATTAGTAGGTGTAAGCATGAGATCCGCTACGGGCAGGATTATAAAATACGCCACACACCCTCTGTTTGCCTATGGATGGGTTTGTAAGTCGCAAAGACACTCATTCCTATGGAGTTTTTAGTTTATTGATCTACTTGCCACAGATGTCACATTCCTTGGGGGAGTAATTCTTTTTCTTTCTTCATATTGTTCAGATTACATTCCTGACAATATATTTTTTTCTACATGCTACATTGAATACATGAATGTATCAGATGGATTGGCGTTGATTAAATGTGTTGTAGGGTTAAATAGGGATAGAATATTTTATTTTCGAATGCAAATCTATATAGTATATTCAGGCTCGATCCTATAAAACTATTAAATTTAAGTTGTTTATAGACGCTTGCATAGATTGGCTATCGTTAAATATGTTTGCGTTTTCATATTTGATCAAAATATAGACATTCGACAAATACTGATACCTTATGGTAGTATCTAAAGGTATTTATTCGATGTCTTTTAAGTTATTGGTGACAGGTATCTTACGAGAATACTAGAGGGTTTCTTATATTTCCCTCTCAATTGTCAGTATCAATAACTTTTATTTTGATCTTTATGTTTACTTTGAAATGTTTTTGACCGTTGAAATCTATGTAACCGATCTATACAACATATTAAACAGGTTAATATAATCCCATCTGTCGAACTTGATTAAAATAAATTTATAATATAATAGTAATCAATAAATTAAAGAAAATCAAAGAAAAAAATAATTTAAATTTAAATTAATGTAAATCACTAAGTAATTTTAAACCTTATATATATTCAAAATAAATGTTTGTATGTGAATTACTCAGGGCTTACTTTATTCTTTTATATCCTAGTAAATGATATTATTAAATCTCTCTATTCCACTGAGCTAGTGACATGGCTAACGACCAATCAAAATTTTAAGAAAAAAATATATTTTTTTACTCACGATCCCTACTTTAAAATTTCAGTTCAATCCTAGATCCAGTTTTTTCGCTTTCTCCAGTTACAATATATATGCTATACCCTGATTTTATAAGTGAAATAAAAATGCAATTTATTCAGACATTTATAAAATAATATTATTATCTTTATAGACAAAAAATATAATCAAGTTAGTAAAATATCTATACATTTTGCAATTATCTAACAAAGACTAAATAAATCAGCTACTTATATTTTAACTTAAAGTAAAGCATTGGCAACATGTACGAGTGTGCTACACCTTGAAGTATAATTTCACAGTGATTTTTATACAGTTCAATAAATATTACATTTTTAAAATAGATAATAATTTTAAATATTAAGAGTTACAAAGAAAAAATATTCAAAATTTAAATATTTTATATTTATAAAATTTGAATTTTCTTCTACGGTTTATAATTATATTTTATGCACTTCATATGATTTTGACAATTTTCTCAAATGTTATATATATTTTTTAAGTGTATTCTCTTGCCAATTTTGCCACATCAGATTTTTTCTTTACAGTTGCGTTTATTAGCATTTATCATTATATCTTATAATTTCTTCACTATTCGACATTTTGTGGCAAGATTGCTTTGTTACCTTGATCATTTGTGGATATAATTGAATGCTTTAAGTGACTGCCTACTATATTTTTATTTATATTTATATTTTTTAATTTTTATTTGCATTATAAATACTTAAGCTTAAAATAAAAGTGTAGATAATCTTTCTGTCAATGATCATTAAATCATATTACTTATTAACATTATAATAGAATACTGTTGTATTATAAGATAAAAAAATATTGAAAGAAAGAAAAATATATATTTTTGTCTATTTTTTTGGATAGCTTGGATTTGAGATCAGTTTCTCTGCAAGCACTAACTTGTTTTTGTTTTTTGTTTTTGATCTCTCATAATCTTTTTCCTATTCTCTAATAGTGAGATAGAATTTGTGAAGTTATGAAATTGATGTTTCCATAAATTAATTTCTTTTATATTTACTTGAAATATTAAATTTATTGTTTTATATGATTAAAACTGTACAATGTACTTCAATGGTTACATTTTTAAAAAAAAATTAATCAGCATTTTAAGTGTTTAATCAAAGTTAATTATAGCTTAATTTGGTGACAATTAAATGAGGGAAGCGAAAAAAAGATGATTAACTTTTTAAAAAATTACATTAAGCAAACAGTTACAAATAAAATAATTTAAAATGTCACGTGAATAAAGTGTAATGTTTATACATATATATATTTGAAAGTTATATCTAGCTTATGTATTTTGATGCAATTTTACTTTTAGTTTCTAAATTTGAATCACTTTGAAATATGTTAATGCGAATTTTAAAAGGAATTCATGGTACTTAAAATGTATGTTAGAACAATTACTATTTCAAATTATGGGTTAAAAATTTTTAAAAATAGAATAGAATTAAATCCTACAAGTATTCACTTGTCAGATTTTTGGATAAGGCTTTCAGAAACATAGCATAATTTTGTAAAAAAAAAATTAAAACCTTAGATGTTTTAAGATTCTAAGATAATCTAGTTAAAAATATTCAATGACTATTCAGTATATAGATATGCAGCTGTGGCAAACTACCATTGACAATGATCAAGTGATAATTGATTATCAATTGATTAATGACTTCAAGCAAAGAGTCTAATATATATATATATCTTAGCCATAGGGTAAAACAAAGAAGAAAAACTAAAAAAAACCTTACCAACAGCTATTTGATTGGTTTGATGATTTTGTCTTTCTCTTTCTTTGTCTCTCTATTGAGAATGTTGGAGAGGCTTTTATCCTGCAGTGGATTACTTAAAAGCTGCTTTATCTATATTATGAGAAATCATAAGTTTATTTTTCAAGCCAAACATTTTGAAAATTTAGAAACTTTTTGTTTAAAAAGAAATAAAACAGCTATTCAAAGTCTACTAAAAATTTAGAAAAATTTAACAATAAATATCTTTGTCTTGCGTTGTTAGCCGAGAGGTTAACCAGCCGTTGGTTGCAGACGGGTGTGGGTTCGCGTCCCGGCAGATGCTATGACATATGAAATATCTTTAATCAATCTAGTTCAAAATGATTTTAATCAGTTTTTAACACTGAAGCTTTTCCAATATTTGGTTAAATTATTCCATATTATTTTGGCTTTTTTTATAAAGTTATTTTTCTGTTATCTGGTGAGTTTGTTTTTGTTTTTTGCTATCAATCAAAGATATTTTTAAAAAAAATTAAATTCTTGATATTTTAAATGTTAAAAGAAACCACTTTCTCAGTGTTAATACAGGTATTGATAATACCATATTTTGTTTTATAATAAAAGAAAAGCTTTTTAGATAAAATTGATAGTCTAACTTGCAGTGTATAGTTTTAATCTTTATTAACTGAGCAAGCTTTCTTATTTACAGGTTGACCTCAGCATCTTTTTCCGCTAAGCTTAATACAGTTCTCAATTATTATGTTTCTGGTTAGACTGGAAAAAAGAGAATTAGGAGATTTTAATCTAATTACATTAAAAAAGTAAATGACATGGGTAATATCTTTCCAGAGTCATTAAAATCATTGTATATCTTTTTTTTTAAAGTGAAATTTAAATAATTATAAATCATTTGCATACAACATGTATTTGAATTTTTTTAGAAATATATTCTTATTCTTTTCCTATTACTTTCTTTGAATTTCTTCATATATATATTACTTACAATAACTCCCCTCATGTACACTTCAATGCAAAAAATTTTTTAAATATAATTCATTTATTTTCCTGATAGTTTCGACTGTCCTGCAGTCTTCATCAGAGCTACAATATTGAATGATATAAACATGTAATCATTACTTCATATATATAAATTATAAAGAAATCAAGTCATATGACCTAATTTAACAAGCTTGTATTCTAGCCCCTTACTAAAGAAGCCAGTGGCAGAAACTGGTCTGGGGTTGGGGATATTCTGCAAAGTTTGTTAAGAGCTTATTTGTGAACTCTCTATATATATACATATGTAAATCAAATATATATATATCCATACACACATATATAACCTACATATAAAAATAAAGGAATTATATTTAAAAAAAATTTTGCATTAAAATGTACATGAGGGGAGTTATTGTAAGCAATATATATGAATATACTATAGATTATACCAATACTCTGGCAAACTATAAGTTATCATTTTTACACAGTTTCAATAGTATTCTTGTTATTAAAGTATTCTTGTTATCTGAAGAGTACAAAGAAATACACTTGGTATTTTATTCTTAATATTTAAATTTTTTTTAAATCTTTAGAAGCAGTTCTGATAATCAGTTTTTTTACCTTCATTTTTCTAAAATTAAAGTTGTTGGGTTTTTTTTTAAATATTTTTTTATCTACTTAATTCAAATAAAAAGTCAGAATATTATCTTGTAAAAATGGATTCAAGTAGATTTTAATTGCATATATGTTCAAAATTTTGATTGCCTTGATAAATGTTATTTTAGTTTTATTTTATATATTATTAAATATTTTAAAATTTAAATAGAAATTTATATATATATAATTATAAGTAATCATAGTTGTAAATATATATGTAATGTTTGAGATTATCATTTTATATTGTTATCATAGTAATTGATATGCTCTCTAGCTTCAGCATTTGACAATATATAATAAAAGAATGGATTTTATTAGGTTTTCTTTAATTATAAAAAAAGATTGTTATGAACAATTTTAACTAGAAGCAAGTCTTATTAATTTAGATATATATTGATATACTAGGAGTATATCACTATAACAACCGATACTGTAAAATGATAATCTTGATTATTACATATATATTCACAACTGTGATTACTTATAATTATATATTTATTGTTTAAATATTTGTTTACAAAGTTTCAAAATTAGAAAAATTCTTTATTAATTAAGAAAAATCATTTGGTTTAAAAATTATTGTACAATATATATCTAGGTTTATTAATATTCACTTTTTCTGGCAAAAGTTGTTCATGACAATCTTTTTTATATCCAAAGAAAACTTAATAAAAGACAGTGTTCTTTTATTATAAATATTGTTGAATGCTGAAACTAGAGGCAAAATTAATTAACCATAACAACATTTATTATAAAACAATAATCTTGAACATTATATATATTATATAATCTATTAATGGAAAAATAATTGAATGAATCGATATTCATCGGATTACCTCTCGCAATGCACAATTAAGATGCTCAATCGGAACCTTTAACCAACCAACATGTTGGGCAAACAAGCCGTCCAAAAATAAATATATGATATGATAGGATGAACTCAGAGGGGTTACTAATGCCATATGTTATGATAATAAGGGTAAATAATAACAATAATGACTGAGCACTATTAAAGCAAAATGCAACATTTGGTAAAATTTAAGAAATGGAGACTTCTTATACTTACTCTTATAACTTATTACAGAGCCTATTATCAGAAGCATATGTCATTAAAGGATTAAATTATATTTAAAATTCCACCTACAACAGTTTTTCCAACCATATCACATTTAACAGCTATGACAAATATTCTGTCAACATGACCAGATCCACAACCAAATTCTTTTCATAAAATAAAAGGATATTTTATTATGTTTACCACAGTGATGTTTTTAAAACAATTTTCTTTTGAAATAAAATAATTTCTTTAATACTCTTCTATAATTAATATCTCTGGGTTCTCTTAAATAATAGTTTAATTAATGTAAACTTTATTCTTTTTTTTAAATTTAGGATTATTAGACGGAGAATGGGATCCTAGTAATTTCATAATGAGATATAGTCTTACCCTTAAGATAATATCTCCCCTAGATTACAATAATAATAGGTTTAATTATTTAAAATAAACATGATACACTCTTCATTTGGAATAAAATAATAATTTCTACGAAAGCATTCAGATATACTGAGTGGTTAAGGGATTTTATGGCCACTCAGGATACCACTAATACATCCTATACAACTACTTTTGAACTTAAATGAATCCATTACATCATTTAAATCTATGATGAATAAGCAAAACATTTTTCTAAATGTAATAAAATGCCTTTAATACAAAAGAGTGATTCTTGCTTTCCTTATATCGGAAATGCAATTTTCATAAATTAACTTATGTCAAATGAGATATGTTCATATACTCTCAACACATCCAATTAAGAATAAATTTATAATAAACTTTGTAATATTTAGATTACTGAATAATATGTATGTGAATGTTGATAAATAATCAAAAGAAAATTAATGATTAAAATAACATTTATTTTTGATAATAAAACACTTAATATACAAAATGTTAATATCTATAATATTATCACAGCAAATCATCTAAATCTCTTATACAATCCACCATGATAAAATTATAGCCATATAGTTTAGAGATAAATGATGAAAATAATAAATATTAAATAAAAACCATTATTAATTGGTTCATGAAACTGTTTGCAATGTTAATATAAGTTCTCAATCTTACAGCACAATTATTACATTATATTATCTTTTATGAATGTATTTAATACTTTAAATAGTACTTACTAATACAGTAGTAAAATAACTTTAGGATGTATATTATTTATTGATGCCAAAAATATATTAATTTTTAAATTAAACGCTTATCGGGTTTATGTCCTGAAATACTGGAAAAGCACAGCAACATCTACACATCAAAACAAGAACATCCTACACTCTGACTTAATCAAGATTGTAACTGAAAATAAGATGGCATACATCAGTACTACAAAATATATTGATTGCCAGGATAAAGTCATGGCAATAAGCTACACGTGGCTTTATACAAAAATACATGATAAATAAATCAGCATTTGAAGTTATAAGCCAAGACAAAAAGCAAGTGATGGCATGAAGTCAAGGAACAAAGCACCTACATCTGAGGGCAATTTATAAGCTGACTTTATCTCAACATATAATTATGAGAATGAACTGTCAAAATACAATAAAAATACTTATATTTGCTTTAATAAAGCACTTTATGCTTAAATATGAGACAAAGATGATATAATTCACAGAAAATATGACATAAAAGAGAAACAAAGTTACCATCTCTTTGAAAATATTGGCAAGATAGGAATATACATAAAAAGAAGAGACTAATATCTTAATCTCTAAAATAATATGACAACAAACTGATGTGTAAAGTCAATAATGTAAATAATTATTACCAAATATGGTCTGATAAATAAATAATGACTAAAATATATCAGCTTTCATTATATTTATCATAAGTGTATACATTCAAATAAATAACTTCATAAAAGGGATTAAGCATAACTCTTAAAGACAACATGATGAAATACAAATATCCTGAGAACTTTTGGTTGAATGCAGCTTATAAATAATTTATAAAATTATACCCAATAATAATGGATACAAAAATCTATAGCCCAATCATCATCGACCATTATCAATTCACTGCAGGATGAAGGTCTCTCCAAATTCAATCCATCTCCAATCTCTAGTTTCTTTTCTTCACATCACTGCACACTTTCTTATTTCATCCATCTATCTCATGTCTCTTTATGGGTTTTTACAATCTCTTGGAATCCAGTTTGATTTCAATTGTCCATCTATTATCATCTCTTCTAGCAATATGTCCAGTCCAACTCCACTTCAGTCTTCATTTTTTCATCGATATCAGTAACACCTGTTCTTACCCATTTATTGTATTTTCGATCCCTTCTTGTTATCCCTAATATGCATCTCACCATACTTCTTTGAGTGGTCTGAAGTCTCTGTATTGCTCTTCTATTAAATGTCCAAGTCTCAGATTCATAAGTAAGAACTGGTAAAACACATTAGTTAAAAACCTTTCTTTTCAAACACATAGGCATATTTCCTTTTAATAGTAAGTTATTTCTCACAAAAACACTCCAACCCAGTTTAATTCTATAATTAATTTCATCAATTATGTTTCTATCTAGAATATAGTAATAATCTGACCAAGCTATTTGTAGTTGTTAACTTCATTTAACTCATCATAATCAATCTTTATTTTCATCTTTTAAGAAAATCCATTGAACATTACTTTAGTCTTTTTAATATTTATCTTTAGTCATATTTTCTTACTTTCATCTGATAACTTTTGCAACATTTCCTGAAGTTCTGAAGCATTATTTGCAAAAACAACTAAATCTGCACAATCTAAATGACTTAAATAATCTTCATTTACTTTTACTCCTTTAGCTTACCATTTTAATCCACAAAATACTTCTTTCAGCACTGCTGTAAAAAAATTTGGAGATATGGAGTCACTCTATATTGCACCCTACTCAATGTAAGCTGCTTTATTTTTATAAATATTCTCCAGAATATGACAGTTTTCTGTCAATACTTTGATGATCCAATACTTTGATCACTGAAGAAATGCTTATAGAATCAAATGCCTTTACATAATCTACAAATCCAAAGCATAATGGCAACTCATATTCATTGGTCCTATCTGTAACTTCTCTTATTACTTGTATATGATCTACTGTACTAAAATTACTTTTAAATCCAGCTTGTTCTTTTAGTTGGTTGAAATTCAATGTTCTTTGTAGACAAGTTGTAATTATCTTGATAAAATTTTTGTATAAAACTGATATGTCTGTAATTTCTAATATCTTTTTCATCACCTTTTTTAAATATTAATATTAATACTCCATTTTTCCAATCATCTGGTACATCTTTATCATTTAAATATTTGGTATATAACTTTGCAAAAAAAATTCTATTTCTTCACCTGCTTTTTTTTTATATATCGATTATAATCCCATCATTATCTGAAGTTTTTTCATAAATGTAATTACATGTCTCATTTTTTCATTTAAAATCCTGGGCAATTCAGAAGATATAATAGATGTAGGAAGTACTTGTTCTTTATTACTATGTAATTCTTGATAGAAATCTTCTATCCATTTAATGGTGTCATCTCTCTTTTTAATAATAGTTAATATTTTCTTATTGCAGATATAAGTTTACTACCAATAATGTTGTTTTATACTCTTGAGACTTATTTTTTTCTACAGCTTTCTTTGCTAGTTCACAATTATTTTTTCTTGTATCATTATCAACTTTTTTTCGCACTATTTTACAAAATTTGAAATATTCAATCCTTCTTAATGCATCATTTTTATATTTTTTCATATTCCTTCTTTTCTTCATAAATTCTCTAGTCTCATTAGAAATTTTATTGGTCAATTTCTGCTTTTTTCTACTACCTATTTTTGTTACAGTTTTTAAAAGTTTATCAGTTATTTTCCTATTAATTTCATTCAAATCTGAATCATGTTCAAAATCATTTGAAAACGATTTGCAAGTTCTAATTTAAATTCATTAGAATTTTTCTGAGGATCGGGAATATCAGCTGTAAATATTGTTTTTCTTAATTTTTGTCTCTAGTTTTTCATTAACACATATATTATATCTTACTAATCGATAATCATTTTCTGTGTTGAATTTATTAAGGACATTACAATCTTGAAATATGTATTTTCTGTTAGTCAAAATATAATCGAGTTCTGCTGTACCTTCATTTGGGTGCTTTCATGTTCATTTCCTTTTAACATTTTTTTCAAAAAAAGAATTCATAATATAAAGGGTTTTTTTTCCTGCATTCTCCACAAATCTATGTCCTTTCTCATTTCTCTTATTATAACAAAATTTTTCTACAGCATTTTCATCTTTCATTTGTTTATTAATCTAGCATTAAAGTATCACATAACAATTTTAAAATGTTGTTTACTCTGATCAAAAGATTTTTGTATATCCATATAAAAATCTTCTACTACTTCATCATTATGAGAACTCATTGGGGCATAAACCTGAATTATCTGCATTTAGTATCTACTATTAAGTTGAATAACTAATCTTGCCATTCTGTCCAATACACCATCATTCTCCACAATGTTGTTCTTCTACTTTTTATTTAAGATGAATTCTACTCCACTTGTATTTTCAGTATTTGTGTCTTTGTAGTAGAATACATGTTCACTTTTTAAATCAACTGTCTCTTGCTCTTTTCTTCAAACTTCACAAAGTCCAATAATGTCCCGTTTAATATGAGGCAACTCTTCTTTCAATTCTTGCAATCTTTCTTCACTTGAAAGTGATCTGTAGTTATAAGTACCTAAATAAAAGTACATCACCAAATGGCAGCCTGAGTCTGCAATCAGAGAATTCTTAGCATCCTCCACCTTCAGCCACCAACTGCAAACTTGGTTGATGACTTATAGCCTCATTGGAATAAGGGCCATGATTTATTTTTGTCTGTTATGATTGTATACATCTATTAGAAAAAATGTTTTCATTAGCATACACATTTATTTTGTCTTATCAGGCAATTGAGAAGAAAGTTTTTAATGTTTCTTGATCTTTAACTCAGAAGTAAAAAGCCAATAAATTCACCATGCTGGATAATGTGTGTTGATGAAAAGCCCATCTATGTTCATATACTATATGAATAATCATGTAATAATAACAGTTGCAATAACAAGAGTGAATGGAATGGACATTAGGAATTTGCCCTGCTCAGTTTCTTTAAGGCCTCCAAGAGGAATCAAAGGGTCTACTTTTAATTAACAGCAAACTCCATTCTGCAGCCATCGTACAATACAGCATCATAAATATTGAGAACTAAACTATACCCTTTTACCAAATAAACATAAAAAAATGAAAGTTCTTCATCCTTGGTGTTTCAATTATTCAACAGGTTACAGTCACTATAAATGCCATTCTGAAAACATTGAAGATTTCTCCAATTTATTTAAACACATTTTAAAAACAAACATTAGCAATAAATCTCCATGTAACACTAGCATAAGAAAATATTTATGGCCATTTATTTTTCACAAAATATATTTCAAAGTAAATACAATTGCCAATGCATCTTTAACTTTTTTATACAGTATTATATTAATTTCTCCTTATCTTTTGCAAAGGACATATTGAAGATAAAGGAGTATTTATTCCTTTGAAAAATAATGTATTCCATTGTAGAACAGATTTTTGAACTAATAATAAAGATAAGAGAAAGGAGCAGATAATATTGGAATGAGATTAATTCAGGAGCATTCATGTTTTAATAATATAATTCAAAGATAAATATATCTGAATATATTGTTCATTAAATATCCAGGAATATTACTCTCTAATTATATGTAATAAATAATTAAACTTCTAGGAAATAATAAAAGTCAATAACTTTAATGCTATTAATTCATAAAAATATTTTTTTTTTGTTGGATTATATATGGCAATGATATCCAGTGGATGAATAGCTTCTACCCCACCAGTATTAATAGTAGAAAAGAAAAAAAGTTTAAATGTAATAGCATTTAAAATAATTTATATTTCAGTAAATGAATGTTATTCTTTTTAAATCGACTTTTATAATTCATAGCAATATATATGATAATAGTTTAAAAAGTTATTTATTCTGAATGTATATTTAAAATACATTTTAAATTATTCTAAAAATGTCAATTGAGATTAAATTAATTATTTCCTTGTCAGTGTATAATGAAATTCAATAAAAAATACTGATAAATTCTTGCTATTAGAAGGCAGGTTCTACTATCTAGAATTCAATAGTCTATTACAGGGGTAGGCAATCTAGCGCCCTCGTGCAAAGCGTGGCATGCAAAATGATTATCAATGGCACTTGGATTGAATTGAAATAATCAAAAATTATATTTTAATTGCAGCACATGCATTTTGCATATGTGACTCACATGTAAATGGAAACCATGATTCAGTTTAATTTATTTATAATTTTGTACAATAAACGCACATTCGATCTTTGCTATTTTCAATAAAGATAAGAGCTAAATGGGATAATTTTTTTTTTTTTCCACAGAGAGGAATATTTTGGCTGTTTTTGTTTTTTTTTTGCCAATTAACTTTTGATAATTTTTTATGCAACTGCATGTTCTAGTTGTAGTGATATAATAATACATTTTAAGTTTTGGCAGTTTGTTTGAAAAAAAAAAAGTTTATAGCTAGTAATAGTCAAGTTAATGCATGAATTAAGTCTGCAAATACATGAGACTTGATAATATCATTTGGATCTCAAAAAAAAAAATTTCTTTTAAATATCTGTTGGGTAATTAAAACAAATTTCTCCTAGAGAAAAATTCTAAATGTCCATAGGTTTAAAGAAAAGAAGAATATATGAAAAACTTCCAATTTCAAGTTGAATTTTTATATCACAAAAATGAGTTTCTTTGTTAAAAAAAAATACTTGTTTTATTTTGTTAGAGTTAATTAATCAGGTTTTTAAAATAAACCATTGAAAGCTAAATGCATTTTGCCTATTCTGAATCACTGTATATTAATTGGCAATTTTGTAACAATATACATTTTTTCACCGATGAGATGAATCTTCTCCATGCCAAAGAAAATTTTAATCATGTCTTTCAAATGGAATATAATTTAACAAAATATACTTTTCACATATGATCTGATCTATTTTAAAATGTTGAATGACCAATAATAATATAAGATCTGATTATAATGGGCTTCAAAAGTATATAATTTTGAAGCTCAATATAACCGGACCAATTTTGATATTATATATAATAAAATTGGGTAGAATCATTTTGCCAAGCAGAATAACATTGTAACATAGGTTCAGCACGACTCCACTAAAAGGTTGCCAACCCCTAGTCTTATCATTTCAAAATGATAAATCCAGAATAACCTCCTTTCAAAGTAAGAACTTTTAAATAAAAATATTCTCTTCTTAAATAAAAAAATTGCTTACTAATATTTAAATAGTTTAAAATTGTAGTAGTCTTAATATTTCTATATGTAATAAATTTAACTTATGAAAATATCTATTTCTAACAAATAAATTTGAAACAGTAAAAGTCCTTATGCAACAATGCTGATTAATGTAGAAATTTCTCGAAGCACATAGATCACATAAGAATAATTTAATTATTATTAAAGATTTTGTTGACTTTCCCATTATATGTTTTTATAATGTAAATTTCAAATTTTATTAGTTTCACTTTAAATCTTCTGAGCCTGGATGAACTAAATTAGCAATTTATGTTTTTCTTTTAAAAATAAAATAAACAAAAATTTATTAAAAACAATTAAAACTTAATAAAAATTTAATGCTTAAAATGAACAATGAAGTAACCTTAACTTAATTACGTATGAGAGAGAGTTAACGTCTTCACTATTCCTATTTATAAGCTAAGTTATGAGTGATTTTTAAAAACGAAATTGACATCTAGTCTACTAACCTTGACTTGTAATTATTAGAGAATAACCTAATTTAAATATCTTGTCTAGACATTAATTATTATATTTTTAAAATAAATTATTTAGAAAAACTAATAATGTTTTATAGTAAAAATAAAACAAAATATTACATAATATATTACATTATTTGATTTAAGCTCCCAAAACATTTTTTTAAAGTAAAACTTTTTAAAGCCCAAGATTTTTAAAATAATTCTTAATAATGAACCAACAAGGAAGTTAAGATAAAATTTACATCACATGCCTGCTCATACACCAATGCAATTTTTTTACTTGAAAAATAAATAGCTCAACTAATAAATTAATTATTTATCTTTTCAATTAACTAATTTAAAAATTATTTACTTAAATTAATTTTATCACAACTATCTTTAAATAAGGCATGCTTCTTATTAACAAGTTATTTAAATAATATGTACTTTTATTAACAAATAATTTAAATATTAATAATTTAGCATTAAAGATTTAAACTTGCCATTAGATTTTAACTCTAATATTGACTTTTAACACACTAATAATTAGCATAGTTTTACTCTTAATATTTTTAAAACTATGCATTTTAAAATTATGCACAATTACTTATGACTTTTGAAGCATTACACAGATTATTAAAATGGCTTTTAAACCTATTTTTAAAATTATAATAGTTATTATAACATGTCTCAAAGAACACATCAACATATAATTATTAAGCAATAAAACAATTGGCTTACTACAAAAATTAAACTATGGAAAATTCCCTTTTTTTAAGTAATGAACAACTATATCCCTGAACATTTAGCTCTATGGATAAAGTTAGTTACAATACATAAATTAAAATTAAATTGAGACTGCAAATCTCTCAAGTGCTTATGACTCTGCACTTTATAAAATAGATACATAAATTAGTAAATGGGAACTGTTATATAAATGAAGTTAAATCCACATTAAGGGCGTATTGATGTGCAGCAACCAATAAGACTTGTTCTGTCATGAGTAAATGATCAGGCCTCCTTTTGATAGCTTGGACAGGCTTTGCTATTGTTTTCTTTCAGCCAGCAGAACCAGTCTTATTGGTTGCTCCATATTAACACACCTTGGCTGTGGATTTAACTTCATTTATATAATGCAGTTTCCATTTACTAATTAATATATATCTATATTAACCTATTAAATATATTAAATTTAAATGCATATATGTGTATGTGTGTAACAATTAACATTCATTAACATTAAATACTCTAACCAAATAGTTGATTTATAAAAACCCAAAATATCTAGTCACCATATTGTTATTTTGGAGGATTTTGAAAACCAAATACTTGGCTAGACTATTTAACATTAGTAGTTGTCATTTAATTTGAATCTCTAGCTTAGCTTTATGTGCTTAATTAATTTATAATTGATTTATATAACTAGTATAAAATTAGGAAAAATATTTGATATTAATTTATGTATGTATATATAATATTTATGTAGGTGATGGAGTTACTAGTGCATATCAACAGACGAATTAAATCTCGTCCTAAAATTCAGCTTCCAGTAGATGCTTTATTATTACAATATCAGGATCCTTCAGCAGTCTCTTTTGTAGTGGTTAGTATTACTATTTTATATCTTAAATGAAATAATTTTTATAAATTTATTATAATGGGTTAACTAATACTATATTAACTAAATATACATGTAATAAAGTTAATTTAATGGTTTTGTGTAAATAAATGTCTTAATATATACATTATAATAGGCATGTATTTGACTAATTCATGGGTACTTATTTTTAGTTAAAATGTTTATAATTAAAAATGGTAAATCTTGACAATATTGTGTATAGTCATGTTATCATGAATTATTAACAAATTTCTTTCCAGTATCAGAGAGAGTATAAATGAGCTGCTTTTGACATACAACTATTTAAATTTGACTAAAACTTCAGCTAAATTTATAGGAAAACAAAGTGTCTCCAATTTTTCTGGAGATATATCAGTCCCAGTCTTTCTTTAAAAGATATCACATTAAAGAAATATTTTTCCTCATGCTCATTAGCAAAATAATAGCCAATTTGGATTTCATGGATGATATCAAAATGAGATATATTCTGATTGATTGTGCCTATTGGAACCAAGAATGTTTTTTAAACATTCAAAACATATGACTTAGTCTGTTGAAGTGATTACTAGTCATTCATATTATAGCAAGGAAAGTAAGTTCCCTATAATCTGAATGATAGCATTTTAGTTTCCTATTTGCCATCGTCTGAGGTGAATGGTATAAGGGAATTTATCAAATATTATATATATCTAGTTTCAGTTCAGGTATGAATTCCAAAAAACAATTTTAGGAGTACTTGATTACATTTGTGTGATATTAAAATAATGGGCATAAGTTTTTTATTTAATTTTTTTTTGGGGAAAAACCGAGATGAAATCCTTAGGGTTTTTTGTTTTTATTGGATTATTTGAAATAGTCTTTTTTGTAAACTTCTTTAGTTGTAAAACCTGCAAGAAAACTTTTAGATAAATTACTATCTCAGTAAAAGCTTTATATAATGCTTATGCAAAAAAAGTTTTTACTAATTTTTGTTGACTTTGAATTAGCAGTGGTATTTTTTGTTGCAGTTTGCTTCAAGAAATTTTGTAAGATTTATTTTCTTAATCTTATAAAAGCAAATCAGAAACAATGAAGATTTTTCATCAGTGATGTCATCATTTTCTCTAATTATTAGTCTATTGCAGAATAATCGTTTTTCAAATTTAATCCAGTTTCTTTGATAACCTAACCTCTCTTCTCCAAAATACACCACCAAACTTCATTATTTCATACATCCATTTCACATTTGGTTTCTTTCTAGATCTTTTACAGTGTCTTGAGATAAAGTTTAAGACTTCAGTTGTCCCATCTATTGTCAGCTCTTCTAGCAATATGTTCAGTCCAGTTCTATTTCATTTTTTAAATTTTTTTAATGATATCAGTGATACTTGTTGGTTCTCTCACTCTTATATTTTTGATTTTTGCCAAGAGCACTCCATCCAGATTTAATTTTATGATTAATTTTATGTTTGCATTTGTATTAATAATGTGATAAATGAATTTCTTTTCAATCATGATTATCAATCTTTATTTTCTTCTGACAAAATTGATTAAGTATTACTTTAATTTTTTTAGCATTTATCTTTAGTTCTACTTTCTTACTTTGATCTTTCCTGAAACTCTGAAGCATTATTTTTAAATACAACTACATCATCCACAAAACCTAAATGATTTAAATAATCTCAATTTATTCTCTTGGCTTCTTATTTTAATCCCTGAAATATTTCTAATAAAAGTGCTGTAAAAAGTTTTGAAGGTATGGAATTATCCTATTTTCCACTTTTCTCAATGTTAATCTACTTAGTATCATATAATCAGATCATTGTTGTTGCATTTTGATAAGTATTTTTTTAAAATATGACAATATTTAAGTATAGTATCTTGATAATTGAATGCCTTAATCACTGTGGAAATGCTTGTAGAATCAAATGCCTTTCTATAATTTACAAATTCAAAGCATTTTGGGTACTCATATTCCTTTCTATAAGTTCTACTAATACTATTACTTTTAAATTCGCTTGTTCTTTTGATTGATTGGAATTCAAAATTCTCTATAAATGAGTTGCAATTAGCTTGATAAAAATTATATATAAAACTGATAGTTCTGTAATTTCTCATGTCTTGTTTATCATCGGTATTATTATTGCTTTCTTCTAATTATTTGGTTCATCTTTGTCATTTAGGTATTTGCTATATAAGTTGGCCAACAATTTTTCTATTTTTTAATTTTATCGATTACATTACCATCATTTCCTAGAGCTTTTTCTTTTATAGATTTAATTGCATGTCTCACTTCTTCATTTAAAATGCTGGACATTTCAAAAGATATAATAGCTGTAAGAAATATTTTGTTTTCTTGGTTTTTTTTTTTATTACTATATAAGTCTTTGTAGAATCCTTCAACACATTTCATAAAATCAGCTCTATTTTTAATAATAGTTTCATATTTTTTTCTAACTGGAAATAATTTTCCTACCAATGCCATAATGTTATTTTATACTTTTAAGATTTATTCTCTTGTATAGCTGTCTTTGTCATTTCATATTTATATTTTCTTATATTGTTATTGTACCGGTCAGAATTGTATGTTCATTTAACAAGGTTTAGAATCTAAGCAAAAATACCCTAAATCCACTCATGCCCGAGATACACAGGTCAGGAGCAATCATGAATTCTGCCCTATTTGCTCTTCTCTAAAACTATAACATTATAAACAACACTTCTGATAATAACAGATGAAATTTTATTCACTCCGGTCCCAGAGACACAGCGGAGAAACATGAGATCTACAGGTTAATTAGTATAAATAAATAATATTAAATCTTGGCTCAATCAAATCTTTTATATGAAGGGAAAACCTATAATTTTAAATGAATTGCACACAGCTAGCATTGCAAAAGAAACATGAATTATAAAATTGTATCCATCCAGAATGAGCAAAGACAGAACAACCCAGAGATAAATGTCCATTTAAAATAATCAGTTATAACTTCTAAATATTACTAACACTATTATAAAGATTAAATGGGATTCAATGAGTGAGATTCAGTAAGACACAAACGCATGAGTAATTCAACATAATTTAATGAACATAAATAATTTAATTTACATTAGAAACATAGCACAGATTTCATGCGGTTATTACTTTGCATATAGGCAACTGATTTAGTATGCTAATGAGCTATAAATAATAATACATTAATGTTATCAATGCTATGATCATTATTTTAAGTAATGATAAGGACGTTTATAAATTCATCTCCAAGAGAGGTTTACTCTTGATATGACAATTAAATAATTTATCGTTCATGAACATATCTGGGCCTGTACAAATGAGGAATGGGTTAGCCTAAATAAGCTTTTCTGTGACAATCCTAAAATATTCGATTAATTATTAAATGAGTGGTTTACAAACATCACCGCACTACGTCTTATAGATAATATGAGAACTATACATAAAGAGAACTCGCAGTGCTGACTATAATGATAGCGTTAAAAGTGGAGTTTATGTCCGTCTTTGGACTAAAAGCTTTATCATATAAGAGAGCACTTGTATTTATAACAAGGCGATATTCAAAGAGACGAATAGTAAGGTTCCATAGTACGTTTGCCGACATCCAATGAAGAGCCTTAACAAATTAATGTTTGTCCTGAGATCGGAGCTACCAAATCTCATTCTCAGACAAGTTACATGAATAAAATCTTGGACTTCCGAAGGAATAAATATGACAAAGCAAAATACAAAATCTTGAGAATGCTATCATAAGTAAGCAATGCGAATGTGGCTTAAGTCTTAAATAACTAATGCATTAATTTAAGCTTGATAAAATAACAGTATCATGCGTAACGCCATGACAAAATATTAACCCACTCAGCAACATACGTAAAATCTTAGCAAATTAGGATGTCAAATATAGAAGAGGGGAAAATATTATTTTCCTATTTAACAAGCCCCAAGTATTATAAGCAAGTTAACACTTAATGGCATGAAAGCAATAAATAATTATAAAATAGATTAATACTCAGATTTATCTAGAGAACATAAAATGCATTTAGATCGATAGCGTTAACAACAAAAAAAAAATTTATCTTATCCCATAATATGACTTTTTAAACAATCCGCCATTAAGCATATATTTCAAAATATTCAACCGAGCGAACTGCGTTCAATAAGAAATTTTACGTTTAACTATTTAAATATTCCAAAATATCGGAATGGTGGCTGAAATGATATAAGTTCGCAAGGTTGAAACATTAGCACACTAAAATTAATTTAATAAATACATAGTTAAAATAAGTTTTGCCGCATGAAAAAGATAACTAAAGTGTGAAACTTAAAAGCTAGTGATAGATTTAAACTATAATTCTGTGCTAGTGTTTTATAGAACGAGATTTTTGAAACTTAAGAGAGAAAATCATAAATTTAACAATAATGATAACTAAGCTTATAGCCCGTTACCAAATAAATAAAAGAGTACATTATGAATATAATTAACATTTAGGAAAGAAGTGAGGAATATTAAGAGTTCATTCTTCGGCAAAATGGATTAACTTTAAAAGTTATAGCGGCCATTTAGGATAATGTATACGAAGTTTAGATATGAAGGCACTGTCAACAAAATAATGGTAGGCATCTTCCAATAGTTCTTTTACAGTTAAACAGAACATTTCTCAAGTAGCGATGGCATGGTGGAAAAGCAGGACAAAGGCGATCTAAGATCAGGGAAGGCAAATCTTTCCACTACTCACAAGTCATTCTGTTTTCACTCTCTAATCAAACACAAGAGAATGAGTGATTTTAACTCTCTTTGCACGTTCCTAGAACTTTTACTCCTCCTACACTTGAAATTTGGCAACATTGGAAGATGTAAGAAAATACATTCCAGAAAGCATTATTTAAACGTATTTTTAAAATTGCAAATAACTTTAAGAATATGATTTTTGTTAGTTTGACTTGAAATAGTTAAATGAGAATGACATTTTTAAATTGTAATAATACTTTCTAGAATTTTCTGGCATTGCTTTAACTTTACATTAATCTTATTCATTTTTATATCTGTAATACATATACGCATATACACAATTATCTAAGTGAAGGGAATTGACAAGCTTGGACATAAAATATACTTAAGCTAAAATAATAATTCAACTGGTTACACATAACCATTTTGAATAAACAGGGTGGAAGTTATACGTGTATATGTGTGTGCTTAACATCCTGGATGACCAAATAAACATATAAACTGGTTCAACCCCTATTTTTAAGGTCTGTAATATCATCAGGCAGTGAAGTTAAATATGTACTACAGATTTACCACTTCATTATTAACTTTTTTATATACCATTGTACAAAACTCTAGATATTTGATTGTTTTTAGTGGATTATTTTTTTTGCCTTAGTAGAAAAATTATTGATAAATTGCTGCTTTTTTGTATCAGCTATCATTGTTGCAGTTCTTAATAATGTATCAGTTATTTTCTTATTGATTTTATTCAAATTTGAACCATCTTCAGAATATGGTAATATTTTAAAATGATTGCAAGTTCTAATTTAAATTCGTTCAAATATTTATAAAGTTTAGGAATATCAGCTGTTAAAATTGTTGTGTTTAATACTTTTTGTCTCTAATTTTGCATTAACACATCTTTCATATTACTAATTGATGTTCATTTTCTATATTAAATCTATTAAGAACATTACAATAATGAACTACTTATTTTTTTTAGTCTAAATATAATCAATTCTATTGTACTTTTTCATTTGGACCCTTTCAGTCCATTTCCATTTAGCATTTTTCTCAAAGAAAGAATTTATAATACACCCACACACAGCACTTTCAGTTGTGTACTAATTCTAGCATAAAAGTCTCCCATGACAATTTGAAAATGTTATTTAATCTAATGAAAAGTATTTTGTATATTCACATAAAAATCCTCATTTTTTTCTCCCAAAGAGAACTTTTTGTGGCATAAATCCAAATTATCTGCATTTGGTATTTTCCATTAAGTTGAATAATTAACTCTTTCTAATATACTATCAATTTCTACAACGTTGTCTTACAATTTTTTTATTTATAATAAATTTCACTCCACTTGTGCTTCCAATATTTATGCCTTTATAATAAAGAACTTATTCACTTTTTAAATCAATTTAATGAATAATATTTCTGTAGTGTAATTTTCACTATGCCACTCTCGCGCAAAGTAGAGACTGATTTCTATCTGCTTTTAACATTTTGCATAGAAGTGTAATCATAAACATATGACCAAAGACATGTAAAAAAGATGTATGATTTCGAAGATGTACATTTCGTGCTGAACCAGTACTCATCAGTTGCCCCAAATTACAATCTCTTACATATATCTTTAACATTATTTAGTATATATAAATAGCCAATTACTACAGTTTAATTGATGTGTCAAACTTCTTGCCCTCACAACTTTGCCACAAACCACTTGATGGAAGTATATTAATAATTCCTTATTAATCATTCATCAGACTAGAGTTTATTCACTTAATGAATAATATTTCTGTAGTGTAATTTTCACTATGCCACTCACGCAAGGTAGGGACTGGTTTCTATTTGCTTTTAACACCTTATGGAGGGGTGTAATCATAAACATATAACCATAGATGTAAAAAATATTTACCATCCCTAAGATGCACATTTGGTGAAGTAGCACTCATCAGTTGACCTGGATCTAATCTTTCACACATATCTTTATCATTGTTCAGTATATATAGATAGCTAAAGTACTACAGTTTAATTGATGTGTCAAAGTTACTGCCCTTCTAACTTTGACACAAGCCATTTGTTGGAAATATATTAATAATTTTTATTAGTTATTTATTAGACTAGAAATTATCCATTTAATAAATAATATTTCTGTAGTGTAATTTTCACTACACCACTCTCGCACAGCTTTAATACCTTGTGGATAGAGTGTAATCATAAACATATAATCAAAAGCATATGAAAAAGATGTATGACTCCCAAGAAGTAGTTTTTGCTGAAGTTTAAGTTTGACACTTATCATTTAAACTGTAGGTTTTAAATCAGTTGTTTCTTTATTTTTTCTTTAAATGTCACAAAGTGCAATAAGATCCCATTTAATGTTAGACAATTTTTTTAATTTGTGCAATCTTCAATCACTTGAAAATGATCTGCAGTTGTAAGTAGCCATATGAAAGATCATCATTGAATGATTAACGAAATAATTTGCTTTTGACACAATGTCTTCACAGAATGTTAAACTATTGCTCTAGATATCAAACACTTTTTTTTTTATTCATTTTTATTTCATTTTGTTTTTTATGATTTAATTTTGGTTTGTATTATAATCTTTGTTTCATTAATTTAAATGTTCATTTTAAGGTTTTGTGTGTGTGTATTTATTTATTTATTATATATATATACTACTATGATGCTGAACATTGGAGCACTGTATCAGATGATTGTGAAAATAAGATATTAAGTATTTATATAATACCTGCTTAATATAAATAAAAATCAAGCTTATTTTGATTTGTATTTAATGATGGTTGAGAGTTTGATCCTGAATTCTGAATCTGAATTCAAACACAATCATTTTCTGAATAGTTTTAGATTAATCATCATGGTTTTGAAAAATTTATACAAAGTCATAATATTCATAGTATAATCATCATGAATTTTTAAAAATTCAGGTCCAACTGTGTTTATTTATATACTATGTGAATACTGTATATATATATATTTATTCTCATTTGTATATGTATGACATATGCTAAAACAAATGAGGATAAAAAAAAATAGTAATATTATTGCTTTATATATCTGGGAAATCTTATATCAATTATTGCAAAGAAGCAAAAACATATGGTTAAAAACTGTAGTATTAATAACACACTTTTTTATGAAGAAGTATAATTTATTTACATAGTATGTGAATAATACATATTAATTCACAATTGTGTGTGATATCCAAAAACAAATATTTGTGATTTTATGTTAGAAGTTCATTTTCAAAATAAATAGGAACAGAAAAACTATGGTAATATGAACAAACAAGATTACATACTCAAAATTACAGTTTCTTTTTTATGAATAAGTTGAATTATTTAAACATTTGGTCAATTTATCTGTTATTTATTCTTAACTTTATATCAAATGTAAAGACAAAAAGTTTGCAGTTATGTAATAAATGTTTATTATCCTCAAAATGTCAGCAGAAAAACAATGATCTGACAACTTTATTTTAGTCTGCAATTTTTGAAATTGTACAAAAGTCATAATATGAATTTTCTGTCACATATAGAATGCAATTTTTTTTCATAATTAATAAGTGTAAATAAGTTACGAGTTAATTTTTTTTATTTAATTATTTTTTTATGTAATGTTCACTAATAAATTTAATTTTATTTTATTCAATCAGTTCTGTATTTTTTTTTTTTAATTAATCATTTTAAACAACAAATTAGTAATGTTTTCCAAGCATTTTTTTACTGACGACTTTTTATGTTTGCAAATTATAAATTAATATATAAAAAATGACAGAATTTTTATTTGAGTAATCAATTAAATAAAGATAATGGATTTTATTTTGTTTTATTTTTTATTTAATAAATTTTTTTAAGCAATTATTTACAAATAAGTTACATTTAAATTACAGTTATTCATTATGTTTAACTTTTAAGCATTTTTTTCTTTTACCATTATAATTATAAATAAGTATTTAAGTAGCTTTGTTTGAATCCATAAAATGTCCAAATTCAAAAACATTACAAACTAAGTTTTTTACAAAATTGGTGTACAATTTGTATATATGCTTTTTCACATTGAGCTGATAGAAGGTGCTTAAATGTTTCCTTAATGCATTAAATTGTTTATAGATATATTTAAATTTTTTTTAAATAAATGTTAAAATGAATTTTAATTAATAATTAACAATAATTTTAGAATTTTACCATTATTTACATCAAACTGGGATATCCTCGCATGAGTATAGAAAAACAAGCAGAATTAGCCCCATGTCTTTTAAATAGTTTGGAAGATAAACCCATGTCTCATCAAGATAGGTAAAAATAATGTATTTAATTTTTTTAAATAAATTTATTAATGAACTTAATGAATGATTTTATATTTTTTCTTTTTATTGTAAATAAATTCATTATTTCTTATGTATTTTTTTAAATTTTAATAGTTTGGAAGTCACTTAGAATAGACAAAAAAAAGATATAAAGTGTATTTGCAACATTTTTGTCTAATGTAAGCATGTATAATATTGTGATTAGATAAGATTTAACATGTCAGCTATTATTTTAGTTATTGATTTTTACAAAAATAATATTTCATTATTTATCATACAGATATATATGTTAGTAAATTATTGTAAAATGAAAATATAATCAATTATGTTATTTTTTTGTATGTAAGAAGAAAAGTTAGTTTGTGGTTGAAATTAGAAAAAGAATTGTGCAATATAAATTATAATCACCAGAAACATAAAAGTTGGAAATCATAAAAGCACATTGTTTTCAAAGAAAAAGTAAAATACTTTAGAAGAAAAAGTAAGAAATAATTAATTACAGAATTTTGAAATGCTAAGTCCTGTTCATTTAATTAATGAAATAATAATGAAAAGAAAAAATGGGAATTTAAAAACAGGAAATATTTTGTATGTGATTAAATTAAAATACACTAATTAAATCTGTTAAGGCAAGATTTAATTAGTGCAAAGATAAGAAAATATGTAGTGGCATAAATAGGAAGAAATTTTGGCTACAACTGTTCTGCGTTTTCATTATCCTTCATGGGAGATGTTCTCTATCGTCAGGCAGTTAGCTGAACAAGATCGACGTGAGTGTTAACTCACAGTTATCGAGGATTTTCTTATCCCAGACACCAGTTACCTGAAGGTTAATTAGCTGGTTAGGATTCCACACTGCTTGTCCTGATCTTATTATTTTTTATATACCTGAGAAGGCTTGCAGAGGAATTACTACCAGAGAATAATATGACTTTATTTTGACAGACTTTAATTACTATTTGCGGACTGAGAAAATTAGAACTGTTTCTAGTGAAATACATCTATATGTATATAGGTGCAGAAACAGTATTGATATTGAATTCTAAATGTTGCAGTTAATGGTGATCGCATAGTGGTGTTATATATTTTGTCTGTTTATTCAATAAACAAATAATTTTCATTATATTGGATATTTGAATTTATTTAATTAACCAGTTATCGTATTTTGCTGTGATCTGTTGCATTTGTTTGTTGGCAGATACATAGCAAAAGTTGGCACAATCAAAAAATCTGAACCTAACTGTAGGGAACAAGTTGATAAGTTAGGAAGGAATTTAGATAGTGTAAGAGTGTTTTGTTTCTTAGGATAAAAATGTCTTTGGGGCAATCAAGTACATCTGAGTTTGATATAGGTAATGCAGTAGAATGGTCACTGTATATTATGCAAATTGAAAATTTTTTTGTACTTAATGATATTAAAGATAATAAACAGAAAATAGTGGTTCTGTTATATCTGGCGAATGTAAGATTATTGATATTATAAATAAATATTTTGAGCAACCAATAAACGAGTCAGTCATATATGAAGACATGGTAAAAAAATTGAATGATTGTTTTAGTCTGAAACTAGTTTCTCAAATTGCCAGATTATTGCTATGCTAAGAAATAGAAAGCAATATGAAGGAGAGATGATAAAAGAGTATGATATAGCTTTAAGAGAGTTGTCAAAAAATTGTATTTACAGAGATTTTGTAGACCAAGTACTGTTGGATCAGTTACTATGGGATTGCAGATGACAGGCTTACTGAAATAGATTTAATGTACGAAATGGCAATTAATATGGGAATAGCATATGAGCTAGTAGTTGAACAAGCTCGCATTCAGAAATAAAATGAGAAAGATTCAAAAAATGCTAGTGTGTAAAACAGAGAGAACACAGGAAAACAAAGAATGGGGTGTTGACAATATAAAAAACAGGAAAGTTATTTGTTTTTGCTGCGGAGCAAAAGGTCATGTTGCATGGTTTTGCAAATGGAAAAATGAGACTTGTTACAGGTGTAAAGCTAGAGGGCATTTAACAAAAGTATGTATGAAGGCTGAAACTGTATAGCAGAATTATGGTGCTGAAAATAAAAGCAGCAGAAAAGGAAATTGAAAGGCATTCAGATAATTAAAAATATGAAAGCAATAGAAGAAAACAAGTTTGTGATAAAACTTGACATATGGAGTACAGAAGTAGAAATAGAGATAGATAGTGGATCGGAGATCACGTTAATATCTGAAGAACTATAGAAAAAAATAAGTGTAGGAAAAAATAATATGAAAATAAAAAATACATTTATAAAGGCTCGAGTTGTAAATGGGAATGAGATAGAGATTAAGGGAATAATAGAATTACCGGTTAAATATAGAGAGAGGTAAAACTTCCTTTATATATAATAAAACTGGATATTAGTCCCATTATAGAGCATGAATAGTTTGATGCAGTCAGAATCAATATTAGTATAATCAAAAATATTACGCTTGAACAGGAAATGACTAAAGAATTTCCCAAATTATTTGAAAATGATTTAGGTTTGATCATTACAAACCCAGTGGACATGGAGTTAGTGGGAATGCAACTCCAAATAATATATAAACCTAGAAAGATACCATTCACACAACATACAAAAGTTGAAGAAAAACTTCAGGTTTTAGTTGAAAATGATCCTAGTAGAGTTCTCAGAATGAGCCACGCCTATAATAGTTAAAACGAAACCTAACGTACAAATCAGACTTTGTGGGAATTATAGACTTTCGGTAAATAGGTTTTTAAATAAGAGAGCTTACCCAGTGCTGAACATAAGAGAACTACTGGTAGCATTAGCAAATGAAAAAGTTTTTCTGGAGTTAGATTTAAATTCAGAATATCACCAAATAGCAGTGACAGAAAGAACAATACAAATGCTAACACTCGTAATGTCTTTTCACCTTTTTAAATGTAACAGATTACCATTCGATGTAACTACTGCCCCCAATCTTTTCCAAGTAAAAATAAATAATATTTTACAAGGTTTGGAGAAAGTAATACCACATTATGATGACATACTGATTTCTGCAGAGTTACTTGATTCATTACGCAAAAAAGTAAGAAAAGTTTGCGAAAGGCTGAATAGAGTGGGGGTTAGATTAAATACTGAAAAATCAGTGTGACAAACTGATGAATTGGTTTTTCTCGAGCGTATTATTTCAGAAAAAGTCAAGTGGCCTTTTCCCGAAAAAGTGAGAGCTGTTAAAAATGTGGATAAGCCGAAAAATGTAAAGCAATTTTCTGGGCTTGATTAATTCTTTTGAGCCATTTCTTAAAAATAAAGCAATGATTGAACAGCTTTTATATGAGGTATTAAAAAAGAACTAAAAGTCGGAGTGGACTGAGGAACAAGATCAGCTTTTGAAAAGGCAAAGGCGCTGTTGGTGTCTGATAAGTACTTTGACAATAATCAGCCAATTCAAATTACAACTAATTCTTCAGATTGGGATGTTTGAGCAGTTCTATCGCATACAACGGAAAATGGGAGTGGCCAATAGCGTATGCCTCGCGCACATTATCGAAAATGGAAAGGAACTATAGTCAATTTGACAAAGAGGCATTGGCTATAGTTTTTTCATTGAAAAAGTTCCACCAATACATTTTCAGAAGAGCATTTAAAATAGTGACACATCAAATGCCTTTGGTAGGTATTTTTGCTCATAATCATATAGTTCCTGAACATTTAAACCTGAGAATGTTATGATGGCGTAATATTTTAGTGAGGTATGATTATGAATAACTCATGCATTATCCAGATTATGAGAAAAAAATCACATAGATGTGATGAAATCAAAAACATTAAACAGTTGGATAGTAGGTAGATGAACTAAAGAAGATAAGGGATATAAAATTTTAGAAAAATGGATTAGGTCAGTTTGGCTGAACAAAAAGCTTTTGTATCTTGTGCAGAGTTTTTGGATTAACAGAGGTAAGCTATCAATGTGTAATGATTGTATAGTTTTTGGGGATAGAGTAATGATGACCACTGCTGGGAGGCAAATAGTTTTAGACTTACTGCACAAAGATCATCCAGATGTGTTATGAGCTAAAGCAATGGCACTTTGTTATGTCTGGTGGTGTAGAATTAATGTGGACATTGAAAAGTTAGTAAAGAAATGTTTGTCACATCAGGAGGAAATGCAGCTTCCAGCAAAAAATTTGACAGCATGGCTAGCATCAATCAGACCATGGGAAAGGGTGCACATTAATCATACAGGACCAATAAAAGGTAAAATACTGTTAATGATCGACACTTTCTCAAAGTGGATTGAATGCCATATAATAAATAATACTCGAACAGAGGAAATTATTAAATGTTGTAATAAGATTTTTCAATACATGGTTTTCCAAAGTCATCATGTCCAACAATGGAACAGGTTTCAAGGGACACAGAATACAACAGTATTTTGAAAGTAGGGGTATTAACCATATTCTGACATCACTATACCATCCGAGTCGAATGGACAGGCATAAAAAGCAGTACAACAAGTAAAGAAAAGTTTATTCGAAGATAAAGAAATAATTCTTACACAGAGGCTAAACTCCATACAGTAGCGCCACTCAGTGCAAACCAGATTAATCAATGGATGCACAAACCTTGCATTCATTGATTACTCTGGCTTGCAATGAGTGACACTACTGTATGGCGAGTTTAGCTTCAGTGTAAACAGCTTGTGTAAGCATAAAGAATGCTAATTGTGTGATGTTTAGTAGTTTAAGAAATAATGCTGTGTCAACATTCAACATCTTCCACAGCAACAGGAAAATCACCGGAAGAATTGTTCTTAGGAAGGAAGCTAAGCTGTTGTTACTTCAACCAACAAAAAAGGATTCATTGGGCAATATAAAACCTCATACAAATTTTAGTGTTGGAGACAGAGTATGGGTAAGTGATATATTGTATAAAAGATGGGTGAAAGGAGTTATTGATAAGATAATAGCAAATAAAATTTGCATAATTCAAGGTCAGAATAATGTTATGTATACTGGACACATAAATTATTTGAGGAGACATGAAGAAGACAATACACAGATTTTATGGACATGTAACTAGAAGTGAAAGTCGAACCAAATATGACGGAATGGATAGAAAGTGGAAATGAAGAAGGAAAGGAACAAAACTCAATGGAAATCCACACTGAGAGTGAAATGATGGAAAATACAGGAAATAAATTAAATCACCCAGTACAGGAGAAACATAAGCCAAAAAAATTAGAAGGTTTATGTATAAAACACATAAAGGATGTTCTTCTGGAGTGAGGGGAAGAAGTGTTATATTTATATAAGATGTTAGTTTGTAATTGAAATTAGAAAAAGAATTGTGCAATATAAATTGTAATCACCAGAAATGTAAAAGTTGGAAATTATAAAAGCACATTGTTTTCAAAGAAAGAATAAAGTATTCCAGAAGAAAGGATAAGAAATAATTAATTATGGAATTTTGAAATGCTAAAGTCTTGTT
The DNA here is from genome assembly GCA_028023455.1 of Epiperipatus broadwayi. Taxonomy (NCBI): domain Eukaryota; kingdom Metazoa; phylum Onychophora; class Udeonychophora; order Euonychophora; family Peripatidae; genus Epiperipatus; species Epiperipatus broadwayi. The sequence continues at coordinate 1,366,187 of JAQFVV010000074.1, read as the reverse complement.
CATTTAATTAACAGAATAATAATGGTAAGAAAAAATGGGAATTTAAAAACAGAAAAGATTTTGTATGTGATTAATACACTAATCAAATCTGTTATGCAAGATATTTAATTAATGCAAAGATAAGATAAAATATGAAGTGATGTAAATAGGGAGAAATTTTGGCTACAACTGTTCTGTGTTTTCATTGTCCTTGGTGGGAGATGTTCTCTGTCATCAGATAGTTAGCTGAACAAAATCGTCATGAGTGTTAACCTGCAGTCATCGAGGAGTTTCCTATTCCAGGCATCAGTTACCTGAAGATTAATTAGCTGGTTAAGATTCCATACAGATTGCCTTGATCTTATTATTATTTTTATACACCTGAGAAGGCTTGCAGGGGAATTACTACCAGAGGATAATATGACTTTATTTTGTCGGTTACATTTTTAATATTATGGACTTAGAAAAAATATGTCTCTAGTAAAATACATCTATATGTGTAGAGGTGCAGAACAGTATTGAGATTGAATTCTAAATGTTGCAATTTATGAGGATTCTATAGTGGTGTTATATATTTCATTTTTATTCAATAAATAAGTAATATTATATAGTTGCAATCAGGGACATATGGTTCAACATGCACAACGATTGGCTTATGGGTTTTCCACTTAATGGCATAATATATAGCGTTGTACTTAACCATTATGAAAAGCAGGTATTACCCGGATTCTTCACATCCACTCCACAAATGATATATACATGATACGTGGATGACATTTTTATAGCATCTCTGGACAATATCATAACTGAGCTGTACAATTGTCTCCAGAATAACACCAATCTCATTTTCACTTCAACATTGCAGAAAATTAATCACACCAGGTTAAATACCTCGACATACAAGTTAGCAGAGATGCCAATAACCTAGACTATTGTATGATAATAAAACCTACAGAAGTACTTGGCTTAACCACTCTAGTTCATAGGCACCCCATTCACACAAGCTAGCAGCCCTTTCGTCATTTCTCTTCAAGAACCATAACTTATATAAACATGAAGCAACCAAAAGAAATAATCTCAACCAGTACATCGCAGAGTTAATAAAAATGGGGCACACTCTATTCTTTATTAACAGGAGAATTAATAAATTTTTCTATACAATAAACCACAATCGCAAGAAAAAAAGCAAACCATGTATTCTCATTCCATGCATCCATTCAATAACTAAACATCTTATCAACAAACTTTCTCATGACTTTGAAGTCACTTTTCATTTGCCGCCACCCAATACCAACAGACTCATCAACAATACGAAAGATAGAATCACATCTGAACTAACACCTCAAATCATTTATAAAATCACATGCCCCCAGAATAATTGCCAAGCATCATATTATGGAGAAATTAGGACCAACATAGCAAGCAGACTAGCACAGCGCAAATACCTTTATAATAAGATTATAAAAAACTAAAAGGGTAAGGGCTACTGACCATGTTTCCAACCAACTACAGCAATTGTTGTTTGTTCTGAAAGAAACAATACCAAACGGTAGGTAAAAGAAGCATGCTATATAGGAAGCGATTCAACATCAATCAATAGACAAGATGCATGTTTTCCCTCTCATGAAAATGGTCTCTTTAATCACTTCACATTAATTGGCGTATTACATTTGCATAATTCTCCACACTTCAGTAGCTATGATTATGGGAGCATAAAGTCTCCTGAAAGTGCTCAGCTTATTAAATTGCAAAAGTATTATTTGCTTTTACTATCTTCATTATCTGTGCTCCAAACACATAATATATTTTATAGATTATAGTCTAATGAAGTAAATACTTAACTATGACCTTTTGTAATATGTCCCCACCATCCGTTGTTTTTACTTTTACATTAGGGGAAAAAATTATGCTTACTAGAATTTTGTTCAAGTGTAACCATTTTGTATCATATTTATATCATAGCATTTCAAATTTAGGAAATTTATAAATAACCATAATAAAAATACAAAACATTTGGTGGCGAAAGTACACTAGTCATGGGTTATTTAATTGGGGGGGGGGGGGGCTTTTATATTTGAATTTTTAATATATATATAATTTTAACATTCATTTTTATTACACTAGCAACGTTTATTGCTGCCTTCTGATTAACTCTTTGCTTCCCCACATTCAAAATTTCATAGATTCAAAACTTAATATTAAGAATCAATAATATTTTCTCTCTTTATATTGAAAAGTTTGTTCACTCAATCCCTTATTAATTCTAATTTACATTGAATTACTATTCTCTATTGCCAAAAAAACTTCCTGAGTCAAGGTGTTATAAAGTAGTTTGTGTAAAAGATCTTAATGCAAGGAAGAAATATCCCTTATGCTGACTTTCATTATAGAAATAATGTCACATATCACTAAAATTGTCTTCCATGATCTAGTAACAATGAGCTGTATTAATTTTATTTATAAGTCTATGAGTAAATGTTGGAGACTTAAAAGCTTATTGTTTTTATTATTCTGGGAACCTAAGAATTTAGAGAAGAGCTGCTTATTTATATGATATTTGAATATGAAAAAGAAAAATTATTTTCATTTTAAAAGACTTACATAACTTTTGATAAAACTGATTATAGCTTTTACCATTTGCTAAAAAGCTTTTAATAACCAAAAGAGACTTTTTGTAGGCCATTGAAATTAGAGTAAAAAGAAATAGTGTCATTAAATGTTTTGTTTGAAATCTACTTTTTACACAACGCAGAAACTTTTTCTATAGATCCGTAGGGAAATGACTAGATTATGTGAATATATTAGAAACACTAAAAAGAATATGTGTGGAGAGGATACTTATTGAAAAGAATTAAGAAAATGATGAAAAATTGAATTGGATATGTTTTGGAAGTTGGGAGATTATGAAAGATGTTTTCCTACTTATCCTTTGTTTGTATATAGTAAAAGAAAGAGTGAAAAAAGATTGATGTATGATTTTAAAGATGGGTATTCAAGAGTATTGAAGTTTGTGAGTGGGAGATAGAGAGACTTGGAAAGAACAGATGGGGATGATGTATGGAATCAATCTGATGACAAAACAGATCATCATCAAAAAGATTATTATTTTAAAGGAAAGAAATTGATTTTGGACCCTTAAAAATATTTCTGTTTGATATTTTTCACTGGCTTAAATGATTATAATTTTATATATGACTTTAATTAATGATCTCATTAGTTAACATTGAAAATCAAAAAATGGTCTCCATTACAAGAAACCATACTTTTTAATAAATTGTAATTAAATAAATAATTAATTTCTATAAGCATTATTAGATTACCAATTCCATTGTTAGAATGAAATTAACTATTACCCAAATTATAATATTATAATTAATGGCATTGAAAATATAAATGAATGTATGGTATTATTTTTTTATACTGTTGGTTTTATATTTTTGATGATGATAATAATAATATTAATGGTGATATCAGTAGATTTTTTTATGTAACTTCTTTTATTACTTTTAGTCTTCTTATGTTACTAATGCCAATTATGGGCCATATCAAAATGCCATCTGATGTGACAAAACGTCGTACACTATTTGGTTTGAGTGAAAAACCAAACACTTCAAAGATGCTGTTGGATTTTATGATAGATGTTCTTTTATTGCCTTATAAGTAAGCATTATAAATCTTTAATCTATTTTGGTTTCTTTATTCATTTTTTTTTCCTTCTTAAACAAATGTTAATTACAGTGTATAATAATATAGTTGTTTTTTTTTCAAAAGTGTTTTTCTTTTTAAATTAATGCATTCTATTTGTGATAAAATAACTTTAATTACAATTTGAACGTATATATCTGGCTAGTAACAAATTATATATATTTATAAATATATTTTCTAATAATGTATTTAAAAATATTTATAATATACAACTGTATGTAACAGACTTCGGTCTATAATATTCAATTTTAATTAAATCTTGAATGTGAATACTGCAAAAAGGCAATTAAAGCACTTACAAGATGTATGCTTTGCTAACGTACATGCTTGCCCTTCATCTATTTTGGAACTTAAAGTCTCTTCCCTGACATAATCAAGGTATAGTAATTTCATTTATAACTTACAATGTACATTTTATTTTCAAAGTAATAAAACTTGTTGCTTCACGTGATCACAACTCGCTTTGCATTTAAAGCAATAATATAATATTAAATGCATTATATAAAGTAATCAGAGTTAATTTTGCAATTCATTTTAATATCCATACGATTGTTGATATTTGAATAAATAATACTTTGAATTTACTAATTTAGTGATTTTCATAGTTTATAAAATGTAACAGTTATAAGTTAGTTATAAATACATTTGCTATAGTATGCAATCATATGGAATGGATATTTTAGGCTTTAGCAAAGCCAAAGAACTTCCTCAACTAATATGTGTCTTATTTGTAGTATAGTTACAATATTAACATTCAAAATTTATTTAAAGTTTGAAAGAATAATAAACAATAACTGATCTTTTGTTATTCAATATACAGATATATTTCTAGAAGGCAGCCATTAAAAAGCTCACTATAAAATGTAAGGCTCTCTAACAGCTTGTCATAATGAAAAGGCATTACTTACTAGTTTTAGTCATTGACAGATAATGAGAGTTTAGGTATATATTTTTTTTCTTCTTGTTTTATGCTTAATTAAGGATAATTAGATATATACTTACCAATCAATATGAAACAGCTATGGGCAGATTATCTGAAAGAAAAACTCTAAGCCTAATTAGAATGTGAAAAGTTTTCAAATTTATCTAGTCTCATTGAAACTCGAGTTATAAGCATAAAAGAATACATTGACATTAAGCCATTAGATCATACATATATTTAAAAACATTCAAAATATTTGTAAATTTTTTTTTTTTTTTTTAGAAAAAAAAAATACAGAACTAAATCTACATATAAATTAAGAACATCACTTATTTAGTATGTATTAGATTATTAAATTTTGAGTAAAATATATAAATCAATATAAGCACTAATGGTGAGTCAGAATTTCATTATTGGCTTTACAAACTTGATTTCAAAATTAGATATAATATGGTAGTACTTTTATAATTGCTTATTAATTTACCATTATATGTAAGCCTGACTTTTATTTTAGAGACGTTATATGAAACCATAACTTGTCTGATTTTGAATCCATGCTTAAGATTTCTGAATTATATTCTCCATCATTAATTTTAAAAATTTGTATATTGATAATATACCAAGCTTGAAAAATAAACTACAGTTTTATAATAGGTGAATGTAACTCTTGTTGATAATTTTTAGAATCTGGTTAAAATGTATAAAATGACTAAAATCTCAGATCATTAAGGAAAATCACCAAGAAAATCGTGTATAAATGAATCAAATTTCAATATTTATATGAAATGGTTCAAATAGCATATATTTTAAATTGTTAGGTTAATAAACTAGATGAAAGATGAAAATAACAATCTCATTGTCTGTGAAAGTTTCATTAACAATAAGCAAATATCTCTTATTATCAAAGTGTTTTTATCGCTGAATTATTTCCTTAGTTTAGAGAAATTAATATAGATATATTGTCATTAATGAAGTATATTATGTGCATTAGTGATAAATTTTAGCTATATCTGTTGAGACTTTGTGCATAAATTTAGTTGAGACATCAAGGCATATCGTATTCTTAAAAAAATATAAGATAATCAGATAGGGATTTATCAGCTATGTAAAAGCATTCTGTATACTATGTTGCTCACTGAATAATTAAAAACTTTATAGCATTATCAGTAAGAAATGAAACATTGAGATTTATATGGATGAGCTTTATGTATTAGGATGTAACAAATTTTCTGTAATAAAATTATTGAAAAGTTTAAAAGACCCAGGATAATGCTCTTTGGCTATAATTCTTTTATATTCCTAATATGAATACATCATCAAAAAAGATGTGTCAAAAGGACCCTTGAATCAGTTACAAACTTGTTTAAATTTGAACTGGTTACTCAACACTGCTAAAGATAGCTTATCAATATTAGATTTTTTAAATGGTACGTATTCTATCAAATGTTTTGAAAAAGATTGGGCTTTTGGATACATTAGATAAATAAGAAATTTAGATTCCATTATTAATAAACATAAAAATCTTTCTAGCAAAATAAAATAAGCCCCACATACATTTTATAGAACATGAGATGGAGAGCAGATATGTCTTTAGACTCCAATGATTAAAATAATTTGTGCAATGAGAAATGACAAGAAAGAAAAAAGATCACAGAGCATGCATGTTTCTTTGCATGTTCAGAAGGTGCAGTGAATTAGCATTATAACAGTATTGCAATTAACTTATAGTGGAATTTCAGTATTAATTATATGTAAAACTTGTGCATGCAGTTTAACAATCATTATTATGCCATAATTGTTATGTGAAAACATCAAAAGTTTTCTTGGCAAGAAATTTAAGCTACTGCAAAGTATATCTTCAAAGATTAATTCAGAGAAATCTATTTTAAATGCTCTAATTTATCATTTAATTTATTACATGTAGATCTGTAAATTGCAAAATGATTTGTTACATTTTCAAAGACCGATCCCATATTATTCATTTTCACAGCAATTGTATTTGCTCATATTAGTATAGAATTGTTGTTGCTAGATCAAATCTTTTTTTAGCATTTTTTCTAACTCGAAGGAATTTTATATTAATCTAAAGAAAAAAACAGAAGTAAAACTTTATAAATGATTTATATATATCTTGATATAGTTTTGTGGATGTTTCTGATATTTTAAATTATTTTATTAGATGTCATATTATTAGAAACTTTTATGAATAATTACATTATAAATGAACCATGTTTATATTTAGGAAATTGAAGGAGGAAAGTTTTTTATGCATCAGTTGTTATGAATCTAGTTTAGAGAGTAAAGATAAATACTATTTTAGCCTAAGTTGTTTTGTTTTTTTTAATATTTCTTTTTAAAAAAAATTAAAGTCATTAACATCAGTTGACACATATATATAGATAGATGAATGGAACAACCTTTAAATAACTCATTGAAGCAGGCATTGGCTTCTCTAACTTTTTCCGGTAGAGAAACAGTGATGGGGAAGGGATTACATATCAAAGTTTACAATTCTGAATATTGAAGATTTGAAAAGTTTTTCATTCTAATTTTAACCTTTAATAAAGAATAGCTAGACATGTATTTACTAACTAATATTGCATCATTAGCTGGACTGGTTATAGGCCAACTACTTGAAAGAAAAATATCAAATCCAATCTGATCTGAAAATTTTTTTTTAAAATTCAAACTCCAGATCATGGATATTGAAGTCAAATGTGCTCCCATTATGACTATGATCCTTAAGTATATAATAAACACATTAAACATTCCTGACTTGCAAACTTATTTATTTTTTCAAAATGTATTTATATATTTTTTAGGAATAAAAATGCAAGACTTAGATCTAACTTATAAATCACTTGGCAAATGAATTTCATGAGATATCATCAGAAATCACATGATCTAATCAAATGGATCTAATTTATTATAGGATTTTTAAAAATGAAGCAAGGAATTTTATGCACATTTGTATCATTATCAACTTGCACTAATCTTATGGCACACATTAATTGTGTGTGTGTGTGTATATTGAGAGAGATTATTAGAAGTTAATGTGCACAAATAACAATAGCAAATAAAATACTAAAGTCATTTAATGTGAAGATTAAATTTCATCTGAATGAATAATAATTTCATTTCCGAAGAAGTTTATACTATTTTTTAAAAAAAATTGGACTTTGTCTTTACTTCTAAAAGTGAGAATTAAGAAATTGATCTGCAAAGTACTGTACATCTAAATTTAATTTTAAAGAATATTTTTAAATTCCATCAAACATATATACATAGTGTAGTACAAATTGCTTATCTTAGTAAGGAAGTTGACAATTCAGTTAATAAAATTTAAGAAGTGTTTTCATTTCTCCATAATGATAATATATAGCCAAAAGAAATTTATAAGAAATTATATTCTGATATGTATTTAATAAATACTTATCAAAAACTTTGCTGATGAAATTCTATTTTCATCCTTATAGTGTATCAGCAGTTTTCAATCTGTTGATGTTATGAAAAATTTTGAAGTAGTCATAAAAAGTAAACAAAAACAAATATCTATTATTTTATACATTTCTTTGAATTAAAAGTAATCAAAAATAAAACAGCATTAGTATACTCATCCAAATTTTCTTGGCTTAGCTATTGCAATTGCTGTGTCCTGAGGATGTCTAAAGATTAGTCAGGGAGCTAAATAAATAAAAATATACTTAGAAATGTATATATAATAAGATTTATTTAATAATAATAATGTGGTAAAACAACATAAAAAGTTAAGAGTCTATTTATATTTATACACTATTTATTTTCCTGGGATGAAAAATAGTTTTCTTCCACACTAGGAAGAATCCAGTTATTATATTTGCACTTTCAAATAAAATGTCTCTTGAAACACAAATAAGCATATCTAATTTCAAGTATAGAACAAATTATTAAAGTTTGCAATATCAGTGCTTACTTCGACACACACAATTTATGCATTATATATTAACCATCTCTGTTTCCAACTTGTCTCCTGCGGTTTGGTTAAGCTTCATTTAATTACTCTTTGCTGGTAATAACTTTTTCAATATACAAACAAGTAACTGCTTCTTGCTTGCAATTTTTTTATTTTAGGCTTAATCACTACTAGTTATCATTGATCATTATTTACTGCTGATCTTATTATCACTTCAAATCAACACTAACTTTACTCCTAACTAACCATTTTAGGTGCTTCTTCCTTTTTCTTTATTTTCTGAGGGATAAATATATACAATTTAATTTATATGCAACTAGCTTTATTTGCATACAAATTCTATTCTAATTTAATCTATAATTTTGGGACGATCTCTCCACTGAATTTCTAGAGTAAATTTCTCCAATAAAGGAATGTTATTAAAGTGAAAAAAATCTGTGCATATTTATAAAAGTAAATAATCTTTTATTTACATATAGTTTTATACTTGTGGACATTTCAGCAATATATTTCAGTTGTGTGAAAAATTTGGAAAAAATACATAAAATTTGGTGAATTTAAATTTGAAAAATCTTAGATATATTTAAAATCTAATCTAGACATTTCCCAACACTTTAAAAAATGTTGTGCTTTGGGCAATTTTTATTACAAGAATAGGTCTCAATTCATTAACTGTATTTTTAAAAGCACATATCTATGTAATGAAGGTCACTGAATAGTTATTATAATATTTGCACAAGCAAAGAGATTGAAAAATACTATTCTTGATAACATCTCTGTTTGTGTAGTATTAAATCAGATTATTATTTATTATCAATGATAAATATTGTTTGAGAAATATTATTATGTCACTGATTTTAGAATGCTTTTTTATATGAAAGAAATCAAAAGCTACATTTTTTTTTATGCAATATCTTCAGTTTGATTATTATTGTTTTTTTTTTGCAGACAAAATATTTTATTCACTTTATATTCAGTTTCTCATTTTTGACCAATTATTTATCAAAATAATAAAAATTAAAACTTCCATTAAATATCTTAACTTTTAGAACCAAAGCTATATAATTTATTATAGATAATGAGTTATGATTAATATATAAATAATGTATATATTAGGAAATTTTTAAAGGGGGTCTTTTTTTATTGTTGAATGTCCTTGATGTTATTTTGTTATCTTCTAATTGTGTATTTAACTGAGTTTTTTTTTTTTCAAAATTACATCTCTAAATTTACATGTATATGGATTGTTTTGTAATAATTTGTATTGTTGATACTAATATTTTCATGGATGAAATATATTAAGTATTTTTCAGATTTTCATAAATGTAAAGGCAGGCAAGAGATAGTTCATGTGGAGAAAGAAAAAATGTTTGATATATATATTTTTACAATAAACTTTTTACCAATTAATATATGTCAAGCATGCTTTTAGTACACTATTACTATTTCAAGACGAGTATTAAAATAGAATGAAAAAAAATTCTAATGATTTTATATTGGAACTCCAATATTACTTTATTAAATAGTAATAGTCTTCAATTTAAGTATCTTATAAAATTTTGAATGCGGTCATGAAATTTATTTTTTTTAATACCTTTGCCTTGAAAGTTGTATTCTTGTTACTTAAGAATGTAAAAAGTTTTTTGTAAAATTAAAAACTTCAATATTTTACTTTAATATAATATTTTTTATGATTGTTTGTATTTTCTATATTACACAAAACTAATTTTATATATATATAGTTTTGGCCACTATTCTGACACGATGAATGATGTTTAGATTTTTAGCATATATGTTGTGGCTTTTTTTTTTAGTTAGATAACAGTTATCAATATTGTAATAATTAAAGTTTAAATTTATACTTTTTATTTATTACATTTATTCCAAATGCATTTTGCTAATATATATATATGTCTAAATTCAGTATTACCAGTCAGGATAATGATTCTGGATCTCAGTCTGCTGGAAGAGCCAGTAATCAAAGTGCACCAGCTATTCCTCCTGGAATGAGTGAATATTCTTTTAAAAGAGTCACAGGCGAAAATTCTCTCATACCTGATGATTTAGAAAAGGTACTTTTGTTTTTTTTTACTCTCCCCTCATTAAAAAAAAAACCCCAATATAATGAAAATGCAATTTATTATTAGATGTTAATAATTTATTTTATAATTTTTCTTTTATTATTTTTTTTTTACTTAACAATTGATGGTATATTTTAAATCTTTCAAAAATATAACCAAACCAAAAATATGGTCTTGTTTTTTTCTTCTCAAGAATCTATAAGTTTGTAAAATATTAATAATAGATTATAATAAATAAAAGAAGTATGATATTTAAAAAGGTAGAGAAAAGCACATACCAACACCAGCATTTTTTAAAGTAAGGAACTCTTTTAACTTAAAATATAGTAAGCTAAAAGCATTAAAAAATTAATTTAAAAATAAAATATGAATTTTGTCAAAGAATTAATATAACAGATAAAATTTGTAACATACATATTTACATACGTAATGACATTCGTTTATACTCATTTATCACTTCTAGCAGTCATATTTTAATAACTTGATTATTAAATTATAGGCTTCATAATAATTATTGTTGGAATGCATATGTTAATGAATCCAGACTCTTCTGTTGCTTAATCGGCATATATCCCAGTGGCTTTTATTCCCGTGGCAGTTTAAAAATTAAAAAAAAAAATTGAAAATATAAGTAATAATGCATCAAATTTTGTATCAACAAAAATTTTGTTTAAAATTATTATATTTGATATTAAGCTATTGTTTAGAAATGGAAAATATACATTTTCTTATAAATTAGTTATATTCTCGTTTAAACTATTTATATGAAGTAGCCCTTTTACTTCTAGTTATGAAAGTCAAGCAGAAAGTTATTCCATGAAGAATGATAATAAGGCTTGTTAATTTCTCTGATAGATACAATATTAGTTTACAAGCAAGTATATATAATACTTTTTATTAGTGATGGATATAGATTCAAATTTGATGCTATTTGAGTAATTAGTGTAATTTAAAAGAGCTAGTGGGATATGTTTTTTATAATACAATACATCATAAGTTAATATATATGCTAAATGTCAATAAGAAGCTTCAGAAATAATACTGAGAGTCAATTGTTCAAGGAAATTCCATGTATCAAGTCTATAATGAATTGTAACTATTATATGATTTATTTATTTTTTAAAGAAAAACCCATGGATTGAAATATACATTAATTTGTAATAAGATATTATAATGTGAAGTATAAAAATGTTTGAACAATAATAAAAAGATGTCTTCTGTAAAAATAGTAATAACACAGAACTCACATGGACAGCTATTATAATTTCTTTTAATATGGTGTAATTAATCACATAGAATAAAAAGTGTTTATTCTGGAGCCAATTTACTATTTATTCTATGTGGAAGATATTGGTTCTACCTATTGCATGATTTACACAAATTCTATTTATTAATATTAAATAATTACAAATTTCTAATAACTGATTTTATTTTTATTAAATTTGTTCTATTTTATTTGTTTTGGTTTGATGTAAAATTTTAAAGTACTTTGATAATTTAATTATATTAAACAAGATTAGACAAGGATTTTTTTCTGATAATTTTATTTTATTACCAATATTTGATTGTATACATTATTTTTTCTTCATTTGATTGCTTTTTTTTAAACTAGTATTGTAAGATTTTTAAATGGGTTATTTTATCTTGTAAAGTATATAGCACATTTCAAGGTATTTGAATATTATTTTCATTCATGGAATTATATATTGTTTATTTGAAAATATTGTGTCTCTACATGTATATATTCATTGAGTTTCTGATGTTAAGCTTCAGAGAAACTTGAAGATATGTTAGTTCATACTAAAATATATATTATATCCAGTTGTTAGTTGATAGACGACTTTTCACATGGATTGATTTTTCTGATATTAAAGATTATATTTCATTTTCTGCATTTTTAATGATATTAGTAACCATTTTTATATTTGATATTTATATTTGTGTATTATTAAATATATATATAACTATTTTATTTATTTTCTTTAGGCGAAGATTGGAATTTTAAAATTTTTAGGATCAGGTGTGTTTGATGATCAAACTATTGTATGTCATTTTATTGTTGCTACTGCAGATACAAGGCATAAGTAAGTAATTAATTAATTATTTGATATATATATAAAGAGTATAAGCTTTCTCTCAAATTGATAAATAATTATTCATTTCACATGGGGAAAAAATTTTAAAATTTTACTTAAAAAGTAAGAATTTTTATAAACTATTTTCAAAGAATAATAAAATATCTGCCCAATAATGGAATTACAATTAATTCAAGATTTATTGCAAGATAAAAAAACAAAAACTAGATAAATTTAGATATTTTAATAATTTTTATGTTTTAATCCTATTATCTCAAGAAAACCATATTTGCTAATTATAAAAATACCCCCACTCTTGAACTATATATGTGTAAACTGCAAAAAGTAACTATCATCTATCTCATATTATATTTTTCCATTAATAAATTATTATAGTCTATTATAAAATAAAATCACTATATATATATATTTTTTAATGAAAGAACTTTATTTTCAAACAATACTAATGTTTCGGTCAAATCCTTTTTAGCCATTTTCAGAAAGATGATTAACAAAATTCAACTGATGCATTAATTATTATTGCTTGTAAATAAAGTTTTTCCATTAATAAAAAAAAAGTGATTTGTTTTTATAATAGTTTGTGGTTATATATGTAATATATCAATACACATGATTATGTTTTTTTTTTTTAATAGTGTTGTTACTACAGCAGATTTAGAATTAAAAAAAATTATTGGGTAATTAATATTTAAATATTATATATTTTTGATTTTTTTTGTGTTATAATATTTTATTTATATATATATAAATTATTTTTTATTTTCAGGGCAATAGATTGGAATAGTACTACTCTAATTGCTAAGTTGTATAGTATTTTTCAAGGAACCGTTATTATTAAAGATCAAGTAATTAACAGTTTATTTTTTATTAAGCATTTTATAGTATTCATTGTTTTGGCATTTGTAGAAGTTGTTTAGTCTGATTGATTTCTTAATATTGCATTTCTTGTCATTATGAGAACTTATTTTAAAATGCAAATATTTTTTTACGTATTTTTTAAAATTAAAAAATGAATATTTGATTATAATTTAGAAACCAACTGTTAAACCAGAAAATAGGAGAACTCCTTCCAGTATTAGACTTCGTTTAAAAATATTTCCTTATTTTCTCAAGTCACGGGAAGCTATTAACCAGTTTCCGGCATGTTTACAGGTATGTCAACAACAGTTTCAAAAATGTAATAATTACATAAAACAATTTTATTCATTCACTGCACTAATTTCAAATTATATTATCACAAATTTATATAAGTTATAATAATAGTAGGATTAATTTATTATTGACTGAATAATTAAGTTGTATATTTTCTTAATAGAAAATATCACCTTTTTAAAAATTTAATAAGGAGAAATGTATTATATGATAATTTTCCAGATTTATCTGGATTAGCCAATTTTACATAAATCTCTTTTTTTAATTAATTATTGCTCTAAGTATTAGTGCTAAAAAGATTGTTTTTTTCCTACTATTATTGACTATCTCATATCCATGTTTAATTTTTGGTCTACATTTGACAGAGATCAATTCTATTTTTATTAAGTAGGTATTTAATGTATGTAGTTTTGGTGCTCATTGTAACCAAAATGTCTCAAACTTTCTGTACATATTGTTTCCTATTGGCTCCACTTTCAGATTTCTCTTAAACTTTGTCTCAATCTTCATTTACTCTCTGACAGTCTTCATGTATTATATAGCCTATGTTTATTGTATTTTTCACTTTTTTAAGATATCTTGGTAGTAGTATCCCAGGATATTACAAAGTTTGCAAATGGATTTTTATAAATAAAATTACAATTGCTTATTTTTTGAAACTATATCTACATATCTTCTAAGCTTTCTTGAAATGAAATTAGCCTATGCATCTTTCAACATTCAAAGAATTATATTGGAAAAAGATACATTTTGATCTTCAATTAGAAAAATTTTAAAGGATTATAGATATATTAGTTTACTAAGATTCAAATTCAACAATTGTTGTTCATAAAAAATCTATTTCAATAGCAAAAAATGAAATAGTTCTATTGAGAAAACAAATATTAATAATAATACTTCATATTAGCTTTATATTGAGATAGCCTTTCTGGAAGGAAATTTTATTCTCCTGGCATTAAGACAAAAACATTCAAAGGGTAATAATAACAAAACAAATGAACACTCTCACATTGCCAATATGAATTCCATTATTTAAAAAAAAATATTGAAGAAAAAACATAGTAATGTAAAACATCTTTAAATGGGTGTGCAGTTCCAATGAAAAATCAGTTCAATCTTTTCAA
Source organism: Epiperipatus broadwayi (assembly GCA_028023455.1). Taxonomy (NCBI): domain Eukaryota; kingdom Metazoa; phylum Onychophora; class Udeonychophora; order Euonychophora; family Peripatidae; genus Epiperipatus; species Epiperipatus broadwayi. The sequence goes on along the minus strand of JAQFVV010000074.1, from coordinate 1,351,176 downwards.
ACAGGCTTTGATTATTCTTACATCCATAAAATAAAAAAGAATAAACAATATCAGAAAACAAATATTTTTTACTTCGTTAGGCTTAATTTTTAAAAATATCTGTCAGTTGCTTAATGACGTGTCTAATAAATTTGATAAATAGTATATTTCTTAGATAAAAGTTGGCATCAAGTTTAAAAATTCTGTATATATTGTGAACTCCAGAAATATCTAGCCCAAATAATTCTATTATATTAACAATTAAAATTTTTAAACTAAGTGATGCATGGAAAAAAACCAAGTCTAAAACGTCTGTCAAGGTTAAGGTGTTTTTTTTTTTTTTGTTATAATATACTCGCCACTTCTTCAATTTTTGATTTAGTCTAAAACATTGATCATTCAGGGAACCAATTAATTCTTTCATGTTTTTGTCTTGAACGAATTTATAAACTTGATCAGGTAATCTTCTGAATATTTGTATCAATTGAATATCACATAGAGAAAAAAATCATTTGCAGTTACTGCTTTGTATGAAATGAACAATAAAAAACTTTATTACATTTTCTGAAAACCAAATTATTTATGGAAAAGTTGCACATATTTTACTGAATTTCAACTTTAAAATGTTTCAACAATAGATTGCACTGTGATCAAAATTTTTCTAAATGAAACATGAAATGATATTGAATATGTCTCCAGTAAATATTTAAAAAATCACATTAAAAATTAGAAACGTTGGAAAGTTGAATCTTCTTAGAAAATAATGACCATAAAATTTTCATCACTATACTGTTTTAATTGTTTGTATTTGGATAATATTCCAGTAAACTGTTTCCAAAAATTGAGATAAAGTTATTGTGACAATATTTAAGCTCAATATATATCACTGAAAATTTTTACCTAAACTGATTTCATATAAATCCTAAACTTAGTAAAATTCAGAAATATTGGAAATGAACAAATTGATAACACCATATTAATTTGCAATATGACATTTCAAAAAAACTAGAATTGATGTTAGTCTATAATTGAGTTCATACTTAATTTTATTGATTGGTATCTATGAAAGATTACTTCATCTTCACTTGAATCAATTGAAGTGAATTTGATAAGCATTGCTTGGCACTTCAGTATTTCAATGATTTATTGTTACCATTTCCTGGAAATGCATTGTTTGACCTTATCATTTCAGTTTTGTTTGGACTTCATTGAATGATGTTATTTTTGTACAATTTTAATTCAAATGCTACCAAATCTATTTTTCTACTTTGACTTTCAAACATCAACTTCTGCTACTTTAATCATGCGGTATAGATAATTATTCTCAACAAAGAAGTTTGTAAAATCAAAATATCAAGCATAAGTGATGAATGAAAAACTTATGGAACTATTGTGTGCTTTGTTAACAAATTATATGCCTAATTTTAATATTCTTTGTTAATCAGATACAATCATAATATGAATAATAAGTAATTTTTTATTGATTTGTTTTTTTATTTTTTTAAATAATTAATAAATCATATTAATAAAAAAAATTATAAGTCAAATATTTACTTCTATTGAACACTTTAAAAATTTGACTGCAGCTCTTGAATATATCTCACTTTTAACATGTGGATCTTACAGGCATGAAGTTTGGCCACCACTGTTCTAGTCTGTGAATATAAATAAGAAAAATTAATCAAATTTATTTAAAATGTTAAATTAATTTATGAATTGCGTGATAGTTTATGATTTTCTACAAATCATTATATGAAATCAAGCAATGCTTTGTTTTTTCATGATGTGTTATATTCAATAAATATTGTTGCTTATCTTAATGATGATTATAAAGCAGCAATTAAATTTTCTTTTCCCTAATCACAATTTGCACCATGCAATCTGATTGTAGATAATATATAGGTATCTAGTTATATGTTAAAATATAATACTTTTTAATTGTTAATAAAATTTATTATTAAATTCCCTTCTTTTTTTTTTACTGCAAATGTTTATTTTTGTATGTTTATCTTTCAATAAAGTTTTATTTTAAAAAAAAACAAAAACATGTTTCTATTTTTTATATAACAGGCAAAACTTTCCATACAGTAGTGCCACCCTATACCAATCAGAGTAATCAATGGATGGTAATCGTGATATTTTTTATATAATCGATGCAGTGCTTTTTTGAATTTTGGTATGATTTCTCAACAAGATTTATATTATTTGCTGTTTAGTATTTAGTTTTTGCAGCTGTTTGACAAATAGGACACCTTCTTAAAGTCAAATATTTTCATATATTTTAAAAATCAAATATAATTTTTACCAATTATTTTAAATTATAAACATAAGAGCGTTATTCCTAAAATTCAGTATTCAAGAATCTAAGGGTCCAGGTTCAATCCTCGTGCTAGTACTGTGATTGATCAGACCAGCAACAACTGAAGAAGAAGGGGAGAATAATACCTCTCAAAACATTGAGCATATACTATTCTGTGTGTTATTAATAACAATGAATGTATTTGGAATATTTAAATAAAATTATTTTTTTTTAAAGACGTTCAATATAAATACAACTAAAATACCATCATCACAAACCTTCAGGAAAATAATAAAAGTATTGACTATTTTGAGCAGGCAGAAAATAAAATTGAAATTGTTATAGTATTACTTTTAATTTTTGTTTTCAGTTGAATGTATTAAATATTATTCCACTTTGTAGCATGATGGTTAGCACATTTGTCTCCCGTAAAACTCCCTAGAGTGTGAAGGAGCCAGGTGAATGCTGAAATTTTTTCAGGTCACAAACAGGCTCAGGAATTTTTTATTTTCAGTTAGAAAACCCTTAGCAACTCTACTAGCCATTCAATAGCAGTTGGTCACTGGATATCTAGTTATTTTTTAAAAAAATCTAAAGTTTCCATATTTAATCTGAATTGATTAAATGAAAATTGGATCATTTATTATAAAAATTAAAAAGATTGTAATATGATGCAGCCTTCATTTAGTAGCGAAGGAGGAACATTATTTTTGCAGGTTATGAGTTCATCTTTATCTTACTTTTTATGACAAAAAGTCATATAAAATATTAACTTTCATATATGCATCTATTTGACAGTTTTTATGTTATAGTTGTAATAAAAAATGAAGAAAATATTTATTACTAGATTTTGTTCGATAACGACCATAATTTTTTGAAAAAGTAAAATAAGGGCTACTTCATAAAGGGAAGATTGACTCTGAAAAGTCCACATAGTAATGTGATTGTTATTTCAAGACTTATGCTACTAGTATCATGTATCTGAAAACAAAATTTAAATTCAGATTGTAAAAATGCAATATTGTAAATAATATAAGTATGTTTCATTAGTAAATTTTAAGTAATGATTCATGGAGAAAAGAATCCGCTATTTAAAATATTTTATGGAATTAATGTTACGATCAAAATGTTATAGCTACATTATAAAAAGTATCATTATCAGTTCAATTATTATTCATAATAGCAATAAGTCTAGTGAGTTTTAAATATTTAATATGATATCAAATAATGAGCATAAGCAAGATGATTTCAAACCAGGTACAGTATTTTAATTCAATGGCAGAACAGTTTTATTACATTTATATATCTTACTCTATGATAACAAAAAAACTTTTTAAAGATGATTAAAGAAATTATATGCATCTGAAATATGAATATTGAAATGAAATGTATAGATTACCAAAAAAAAAAAAAATGGAAAAAAGTTTAAATATAGTTGAATGGAAAAAGAGTAGTAAGAATTGAAAAAAATGAAAATGCTTTAGATATATTTTTTTTAAAAAATAATTTTCTTGAAAGAATATTTAACTGAAGAAAAATAAAACTAGAAAATGAAGTGTGACATGATCCAAAATTTTAAAGAACAGGCAAAAAAAAAAAAAAATATGGAAATATACGAAATGTCTCATAATTGGATTGATAAGACTTAGTTACATAATTAAATAATGATAATGTAATGACACTTTGGATACAAAGATTAGGGTTGTTTTTTTTTTAATTTAGAACTTGTAAAGTTATAAGAAAAAGTGTGAATTTACTGACTATATCATTATCGTTTTTTATTTATATGGTTTTATAAATTATATCTGAATAAGAAGCTTTTTATTTATTTATTATACAAAATACATTTGTGAAAGTGTTTATTAAATTGTTTTACAATTTATTGATTTCTGCTGATTGAAGGAACTGATACTCATTAGATCCGTTTGTTTGTTTACTGTAAAAACATTTACTGTTAAAAGAGGTAAATCATAACTAGATAATATTTCGTGCAATGTTTAAAAAAAATAACTAGGAACTACCAGATTGACAGAAATAACATGTTAATGCTTAGACAAAATTAAGTTAAATGTATTTATGAAATGTAGTTTCATGTTGTAAACTGTATTAATGATGATAGTCAAAATTAAGGTGTTGGCATCATCTTACTCTTTTTTTCATAAGATAATATGATTTACTTTTCGATACAAATCATTATTTTATGAAAACAATGACAATAGACTGAAATGTACTATTATATTATGATTTCTAAAGAAGTATCTAATGGAAGAAATACTATAAGAGACAAGTAAAATTGAATAGATTTATTACAGTATTATTATACACATACACGTGTGTATGTTTAATCTGTTTAAACTTGCCTTGGTTCTTTATTTATAATCAACTAATATTAAAGTTTGGCTTTGATAAGAAGCTTTATGATTTTGCATAGTTAAAAATTGGGATCTTGAAAATAATTGATTGTGGTGACAAATCTTGTTATTAGTAGCCTGATTTAATAAATGATTTTTGGCATTTTTTTTTTTTAGTAATTTCTGTAAAACAACTAATATTAACGTTGTTATTAGTAACCTGATTTAATAAATGATTTTTGGCATTTTTTTTTTTTAGTAATTTCTGTAAAACAACTAATATTATAATTAAGATCAACTGCAGGATAGGATAAACCTATTTTCAACATATTCAGCTAAATTTAATTTTCCAAGAAAAGATTTAGAGTATGTGTTGCAAACTTCAACAAAATTCAGTCAGTGCGTCTTTTTATAGATAGTTGATTGATAGTATTCTGATTATCTATATATAGGTCACACACAAAAAAAAAAAGCATTATAATAAAAAATATATTGAAAGTTTAAAAAGCATCTCTTTTTTTTTTTATTTGTAGTGTTTGTGGTATGATTTGTTATTAACTTAGAAGTAGTGAGAAATTTTTCTTCACATAGTAATAACAGATTTAATGCTTATAGGATTATAACGTCTCGTCCATCAGTGATGCAGGCTTGAATTATATTACAGTCACTATTGTCTCTCATCTGACCAATTGAAATTAACTGAGATCTTAACTCTGTAACTATAATAGCTAGATCTCATAACTAACTAGTATTGTATGATTGACTCTGCCAACTATTGTTGGGGGGAAACCTTAACCAGTTTGTGATTTGAAAAAATTTCCATGATTATTAAGCCACTGGTTAATTAAAGTGAAACTTAAACATATAATAGTTGTAATTATCTGCATTTCATTAATTTTCTCAAATGTTTACTTTATAGCATCTTTTTTTTTTTAAATTTCAGTAAACTTTTTTTGCGAGTATTCATTTGATAGTTAATAAGAGCAATCAAGATATCTTGTTTGCAATTCTAAGAGGTGTTCTTTGATAAATTAATTTTTCTGTTGGCTTAATTTCAGCCAGACTACAATAATATTTGTTTTTAATGAAATCTTATTATATTTCAAGTCAAGATATAGTTCTACAGTATTGCCTTGGGTAATACTAACTGTAAATTCAAATGCAAGCAGATATCATAATTTTATTTATTTTAATGCTACTATATTTCTGTTTAACTAATTTTACAGTGTTAAATTAGAAAGGTTAAGAAGCTTTAAAAAAATACATGAAAGAAGAAATGGCTGTTAATTAGTTTTATTTTGATATTAATGTTCATGCATATAAATTTGTCCTGAAGGAAATGACAAAATGTTACTGAAATGAGTTTTTTATATTAAAATATTCTGATCTATTTAGGTATTATTTATTTATGGAAAACTTGACAGTTCAAATTCAGGATAACTTGATTATTATTATTTTTTTTTTTTTGGCACATCATGATAATAATAAATGAGTACAGGAACAGCTTTTATAGTCTATAATGTATCAAATCTGATGACAAGTTAAACTATATTATCGATAAAATAGTTTTAATGATTGCAAAAAAGTTTATTATTGTTATTAGTTTCAAAAGTAATCTTTATTAGTTCAAAGATTACATAAATTTTCGGATCTACTTACTCGTTGATGATTATAAAGCATTCAATGTTACAAAGGTAAAACAATTATTAACCAGGTTTACAAAAGGGACATATCCTCAATAACAATTATATCCATAAAAGGGTTGCTATAATTTTGTTTAATGTGTATCTGTCTATGGGTCTACATGGCCCAACTACCGAGAAATCATCCATCGCCCAATGATCCCCATCCCTGGGGTCCTGAAGAGAAGACCCAAATGCTTTAGCTAAATAGGTGGACAGCCAGCATTGCCCCAACCACCACTATTGTTAGTTACAAAATTATGAAAATTATGTATATACTTTTTAAATATAGTTAAGTACTGGTTTATATGTTTTGCTTTGATGCACCCATACAAATCAGAAAATATTGGACAGATTATTTATTGGAAAAGTTTTCACTCCATTGCTTTTTGAAAAAATGATCTTTTTCTAAAAGTCTTTAAAATTTTTAAATACAGAAAAATCATTAATTTACTTGACAAATATCCTCTAATTAATTAATTAAGTAACATTAAAGGATAATCACGATATAATACAAACTTTTACAGTATAATCTGTAATAGTTCATTTCTTCCATCTATTTTAATATATTTGTCAATGATTATCCAGAAACAGAATGCAGAAATTTGATATATACTGATGATATTGCTTTGATTTTCAAAAGAATTCCTTTGCAGAAATAGAAAAGTATCTTTATATGAAAAGTTTTGAAATCTTCAAAAGTTGAAATTTGATTCTTAATCTCACAAAGAAATATGTTCAACTTTTTATCATAAGCTGAATATAATATTTTGCAACAACAGACAGAAACTCAGTTCTATTCTATACTTAGAAGTGACTCTTGAACTGTAATCTAACTTATTTTTTTTATCTATCAATTGTCAGATCTAAAATGATTTTTATAAATAGTTCCTTATGAAGCTAGCTAGCACTAATTTGGAATTGTGATGCAAATATTCTATAGACAACATTTTTATCATTAGTATAGTCTACTGGTAAATATTGCATCCCTGTTTGGAGAAATATGCCCATTTTAAAATTCTGGATATGTAATTAAATATTATCATGAGAAATATTGGCAAACTCAAGTCTGTTCCATTGCAATGCTCTTAGATGTTTTTTTACATATTCCTCTAAATTGTCTAGCAAAAATGAATATAAAGTATTAAATTGATCAGACTCAGCACTATATCAGGCTGAGATATGACTAAAATCAAGATTCATGTAGGATGTTTAACCAAAATTCCTTTTAAAAAACTGAAGATTTGTGATGTTAAAAATGGAATATTTGTCATAGTTTAAAGAATTTTTTTTTTTTTTTTTTTGACCAGATCCAATATTAAAGTCAGCTGGATTTGATCTTCCTAGACATTACTGAAATCTCATCAACAGATTCAGGACCATCCACAGATTTAACAGTTTCTTATCTATGTTATGGCTAAATACAAATTGTGAACTACATCATTAGTGACTGTTAAATCTACATATATGGTAACAGAGTTGAAGTGAATCTTTCTCTATGTTTAGTTCTCTACAGATATCTTTATAAAGCTTATAAATAGTTTGTTATCTAAAAAAAAAAGTAATATACCAAATAAAAAAGTTAGCTTATGTAATCAATTTTTAACCAGAAAACATAAAAGTTGTTATGATGACAGAATATAATATTATTTAAACAATCATTGTATGTTGATCTTTTTAAAAATAATATATATATATAATCATATTTTTGTGGGGCTTTTTTATATATTATAATTATATTTATTGAATATACTTTTACAAAGTTATAGTAATTATGATAGAATGACAGCCTGTTAAGCTAAATTGCGCAGACGCTGTGAGAATGTTGTTAATAAATGAATACCTTCGAACAACCACATAATATAGTATTTATATAAGAGTAAAAGGAAGAGGGATTCCTTTTCCTTTTACTCTTATATAAATACTATATCATGTGGTTGTTCGAAGGTATTCATTTATTAACAACATTCTCACAGCGTCTGCGCAATTTAGCTTAACAGGCTGTCATTCTATCGTAATTATAATCGCACGCAAGACGTTATAAAATAAATGCTTAAAGTTATAGTAATTTACGTAGTGAATTAGAATAATTGCTAATGCAAACTCAAAAACTATATGTAAGAACAATAAAATAGTCACCCCCTGAAATTAAAAGTAAAAAAATTTAATATCATTTGAATGGCATTTAAAAATGAGCAAGAAGTGACGAAGGGATAACAAATATTAAATTTTATTTTATATATATGTAAGTATTTAATATACGATATTCAGAATTATTTTCCTTTTCCTTATTTTACACTAACTGGTTAAAGATCAGCCTTTTCAAGCTATTGTGCGTGCGCTTTTTACGAGTGTTAATAATAAATGAATATTTTCATTCCCAACACAAGATATAGTATTTATGAAAGAATAAAATGAATCCACTTATTCTTTCCAACCCAAATGCTTATATATGGGCAAATCTTAAGTACTAGAAATGAAAGCGTGAGGATATACCATTCACTTTAAATTACTGTTTACAATGTCTGAATGAATGACGTCGACGAAATTATCTAGAATTTACTAAACATCACTCTCAAATGAAACTTAAACATATGTAAATAAGCATTTATTTTTATACGCTATGTTTATAAATTGTAATACATTAAAGATCAGCCTTTTCAAGGCTATTGTGCATGCTCTTTTTACGAGTGTTAATAATAAATGAGTACTTTCATTCCCAACACAAGATATAGTATTTATGAAAGAATAAAATGAATCCACTTATTCTTTCCAACCCAAATGCTTATATATGGGCAAATCTTAAGTACTGGAAATGAAAGCGTTGTGTTGGGAATGAAAGTATTCATTTATTATTAACACTCGTAAGAAGCGCATGCACAATAGCTTGAAAAGGCTGATCTTTAAGGTATTACAATTTATAAAACATAGTGCTATAAAAATAAATGCTTATTTACATATGTTTAAGTTTCATTTGAGAATGATGTTTAATAAATTCTAGATAATTTCGTTGACGTCATTCATTCAGACATCGTAAACAGTAATTTAAAGTGAGTGGTCCATCCTCACGCTTTCATTTCTAGTACTTAAGATTTGCCAATATATAAGCATTTAGGTTGGAAGGAATAAGTGGATTCATTTTATTCTTTCATAAATACTATATCTTGTGTTGGGAATGAAAGTATTCATTTATTATTAACACTCGTAAAAAGCACATGCACAATAGTTTGAAAAGGCTGATCTTTAATGTATTACAATTTATAAAACATAGTGCTATAAAAATAAATGCTTATTTACTAACTTGTTAACAAAGTAAATCAAATAAAACTTGACTTATCCAACATTCGACACATTGAAACTTTACTAATTAATATAGGATAGTAAAAGGCTGGGAAGTAAGATATATTTATTACAAATATTATCTGTATTAGAAATAATATTTTTACTGTATTCCAGAACTGTCTAATACAAGCCTGACTAATCAAATATTAAATGATAATACCACAATTTAAGTCTTGATTAATTTCTGGCTATTGGTCTTTATTATTGCTCTTCATTGATTACTTATGCTTCTGTAGGATGTATAATTGGTGAATTGGGCACTAGTAATCAATTAAAGAGAAATTTGTGCTTTAGAGTTGATGTATTAATATACATCAAGAGCTTTTGAAAGCTTATGCTTCCATATTCATAGCTGGAATAAAACTGTGACTATAAATAGAATGAATTTTTGTTCTCAGTAAAAATATTTTAAAAACTTGAAGACAATCATACTTTATTTGTTTTGCATATTGTATTAGTGGTTCCATTACTTAAGGAGTATGCTTTCAAATTCTTTATTATTTTAGGATTGGATTAAATTTTTAAAAATATATAAATAAATATTGTGCGCATGACCACAATTAAACATTGTATTGGTAAACAATGATAGTCTTTATTTCTTTTTTATCTTTATTTTTTTTTTAAATGTTTTTCTTACAATTTTTTTTCAAATAATTGAAAATTATTTATTTTTAAGGAATTAGAGTTTATCATGTGATCTCTATGAGATCTATAAAGATCAGTAATAAAAAATGAGCATTATAGTCATTAAAAGAATATATGAGCAATTAAAGATTTTTTTGTGTGTCTGTGAAAAGCAAAATAAATAAAAATTAATAACAAATAACTTTTATTTAGAAAGAAAATAAATATATAAAATTAATAACAAGTAATCAAATTTTATGTTATATAGTATTACAATGTTTAATCTATTATAAAATTGAAATATTAAGTTGATTCATGGCACTCATCTAACAGCTTCAAAAGTGGAAGTTTTTTTGAGTATGCATGATTCTTCTTAATATTATATACATTGCTAACATGTTTGCATATTTGTTTTTAGATTATTTTTGACAGTCTATATGGAATAAATACACATCCCAAATTGAAAAGTTTAACTGTTGACTTTGTAAATCATGTTTGTATAAAGTAAGTTTCACTTTTTAAAACATTATCTTTAAAAATGAAAAAATTTTCTGCTTTAGATTGTTTTTTTTTTGTTTTTTTTGTCGTTTTTTGATTTTTTTTTATATATTTTTTTTCCATATATATATATCCATTTTTTCCATACTTATTTTATATTTTTCATCTATCTTGTTTTTTCTCTCTTTTCTTTTTTTGTTTACATATAATAATTAAAACATTAATCATAAACACTATGTTAATTAATATGTAACTTAAACAAATAATGATATAAATATTTATTTGTATATAGCTATATCTAGGTTTTAGTCATTCTTGTTAAAGATGGAAACTATGGATGGCTGATATTTATAGCTATATATATATATATAACTATATATTTAAGCTTAAATTACTTTGTTGCAATTATAAAAAATTGCACTAATGCTCATGACACATTTAAAAGAGCATATTTGTGTCATCATGAAAAAGTCGGTCATTTAAATAATATTTTTTGTACTTAATGAGGAAAACCTTCATGAATAAAACATTTTGCATTTTAATTTTTTTTTTTTTATCCTGTGACTTATAAAAGAACAAATATCACCTCTGCAGCCAATTCACAAATAGCTTAGTTAATTAATGATCCAACAAAATCCACAAATAGGAATCCAGCTACTGGAAAACAAAAATAATAAAAAAATAAATATAGTATAAACATTCGCAATAATATAAAATCATAACATTACAATGATTGAATAATGCATGAGAAATCAATTCAGTTAAAACAGATTATAGTGATTCAATCATGCAATAGAAAAATAAAATTATAACTCAGCAATTTATTAAACATATAAATTATTAAATATTTTTACTTTCTAGAATCGTCTGCTATAAGCTTGAGTGATCATTGGATAGCAAATGATACAATTAATCGCTCTGGAATAGATGAAGAGATCTGATCATGCTTTTGGATGCATATGAGAAAATCATGTGATATTGTTGATTTATTAAAATAATGAGAATGATTATTACCATTCAACACCTCATGTGAAGTCTAAAATAATATCAGATTTTCCCCATATAATTCAATTTTCTGTCATAAGCTTCATTTTATATCATGCTTCTCCAAATTTCTGGATTTCTTCATTTACAGTTTTTGTCTAAGTTCTTTTAGATCTTTATCTTTTCACATTCTTATGCTCTCCAGTCTTTACTTTTCTCAATTTTTTGTAGTATATGATGTATCATTTGTTATTTTTAATATTTAATCTTTACTTGAATGAGTTTTTTTGCAAATTTATTACTATATAAAAAAAATTGTATTTATCAGAATGCAACACACAGAACAAAACCTGTCAATGGTAATATAGGTATTGTTTTGAGGAATATGAATAAAAATTACTAAAAAAAAAAAAGATTTTGTGCCAGCACACTTTATTTATAAAAGTAAACTAATATTGAATAAAACCTTAAGTTTTTATAAAATTAATATAGCATGATAAATTTTTACTTTTAAAAAACTATAAAATGTACAAAAGTCTTTTTAATAAAAACATTAATATAAAATGTGGGAAATGTTTGTATTGAGGATTTTGTTTATCATTGCATTGGCTAACTGTAAATTAACATTTCGGTAAATAGATTTTTCAAGCAATAAATTTTCACTTATTTGATTTTTTGAGCAGTTGATATTTAATGATTTTGCCATTCCATTTTTTATATGTATGTATGGGTTTGTGATATTTAATATGCATTAATTAATGATTTTTTTATTTTATTTCTATTTTTAAAACATAAATATTGTAAAATCTCTTTAATGAGGCTTATATTTAAAGATTGCATTATAAAATAAACAAAGCTGAATATATAAACATGTATTCACATTTAAATGCTATTTTCTCTGCTAATAAAAAATAAAAAATTGAATGACTCAGAAGTTTATAAGAAGTTCAAGTGGTAGAAGTGACAGAGCTGAACTATGATCCATGAACTTTGAGTTCCAGAATCTACTACTACCATTAGCCCCAAACTATGCAAAGCATTCTCTATTCATGGAAAAAATGTTATTGCTGAACTAGCAGTATAATATGGTAGCAAAACTGTGAATGAACTAAAATTTAAATTGATCTGGAAAACTATGTTATATAGTAGTCAAATTATATTAACAAATAAAGATTAAGCATAATGTGGCAGCTATCATATTATTGAAGATTTTTAGAGTAATGACAACTAATTTTTAAGTGACTATTTTGAAATGTTGATATTAAATGCTCTTTAATACTAGTAAATGATATGGACCAATGTATTTTACATAAGAAAGCAGTATAAGTTTGTAGAAAATTAAATATGTTCATTCTTATTTAACCTGTTATTCTGTTACATTATTAACTTGGCTTTGATTATAGATGATTGGGATAATAGTTTTGTACATGGACAAATTATACACAATGTCTCTTAGTGACAAATTTTTTTTATTTTTCAATTTGATAAAATTGATGACAGTTAATTTTTAATACTACTTTGACTTATTCAATATTATACTTAACCTGGCTTATGATCATAATGGCACCAGAAATACAACAGAATAATCTTTTTTTTTTTTTTTTTAGTGACTAGTGTCTTATTACTTATTGTAATTTCTACATGAACTTAATTTGATTCACATTTGCTTTGCAATTCAGAATGATGTTAACTCTACATTAAATTATTAATAACTTGATAATTCACGGTCAATTGTTTTCATTTGTTTTTTACTATGGTATATATTTTAAGAAAGCATTTTGAGATGAATTATATAATTATTTAAATGTAAGTTGTCTGAAAAATAGGAGTGATTTTTTTAGATTTTAATGAGTTTGTTTAGACATTTATTTATAAACATTTAACTAAATTTATATTGCTGGATGAGTGTGTATGAAATCGGCTTCAAAGCAAATCTTATGTTATAGTATGAAATGTCTTATGGTATATGTTATGTCCATGACTTGTGATTTGAATCTGGGCTAGGTAAAACTTATAAATTTTATTCAAGTTACAAATAAGCAAATTTAGTCAAATACTTATTGGTTAGTAAATGGATATCTAGTGATTTAGAGCAAGATGGCAAAACTGTTACCATTTAATTCTTGACTAGTGTAGTATGTAGTGCATAATGACTTCTTTACTGAAGGGCTGCTAGAGAAGTCTGCCCTGCAATAGGCTATTTAAAAACTCTTTTATCTTTTCTTACATATTATAAAATATGATACAAAATTGCTATTCATGGAAAAATCATAATAATAATTCATAATTAAATGTCATAGAAAATAATGTTTGTTCATGAAGCATAAGCACCATTTGAAAAGTATATTATTTAATTTAAAATGATTTATTTTAAAATATTTTTAGTTTATAAATGTTCTGTATTTTATTACAATCAATTATTGTTATAATTTTCATCTGTGCAAATGATTTTATTGAATATTATATTTATTTATTTAATTCAATAGTATGCATATATATGTGTGTGTTATATATGGCAAAAAGTTATGGAAAAACAGTTGTTAAATAAATAGTCTACTGCAAATCAAAGACTTTTTGATAGACTTCCAAAGTAGATTGAATTGTGAAAATGAAAACCTCACAAGACTAATCAATTTCAATGTGTTGATGTTTAAGACTTTTTCTGTGAAGTATATTTATATTTTAATGGTCAGACTATATATATTTAATTTATTTAATTGATTAGGACGCCACCTAATATTAAACATCAGGGAATAGATGACATATTTTTTTATATATATATATTTAAATAAGTTTTGAAAATATTTTTTTTAATATGATGATAATGATAACCACTACACAACCATTATTTTCAATATCAGGCTAGATCCCATAGAACATAAGTTACTCCCGATGAAATAGATATGGATCTATATGTAGATCAGATAATATTCCATATAAAGAAATTAATAAAACAATAGCTTATTACAAAATACAATTGTCAGACAAAATATAATTTTCTCTTTTTTTTTCTTTTTTTTGTTTTTTTAGTTCACATGTATATGGAAACAATAGTTATTTATAAAGTGTTCAAGTTTTATTTTGAATAATTTTAAAACCTTACCCTTTCAATTAAATCTTACAATACAGCATTATTATTTTATTATGATTGAGCACACTTGCCATAGAGTAAATCTCTAGCCTTTAATATATCCCAAATATAATTTGTATGGCCAATCCTCACAAATATAATACATTTATTTATATCATAAGCTTCATAGCACAGTCACACACATATATGTAATATGGGATAATTATAACCAAAGTCTTTCTTACAGAGATAACTCTAGAGAGTGATCAGTTTAAATCTGAATTCCAATTTAATAGTAACACAAATTAATTATGTGAGATGGTTGTTTGAATCTGACCCCAATTTATTAATAATACTTCTTAATTAGTTGAGGTAGCTCTTTGGGTCTGACTCCCAAATTTATATAACAAAACTGTAAATAAATCCACCATATAGATATTGTACAGAATAACCATTTAACAGTGACCTAACAGTTACATGTACATAATTAGTTCTGACATACCTAAAATTTAATTCACAGCAATCAAAACGAGGGCTAATCCATGTACAAATGGATTTGATTGAATTTCAAAATAACTTTTAACATAAAATATGAATAATTATATTTTCATTCATCTTTTTTTTTTCACTTGGATGCTTTAAATATTTTATAAACATAACACATTTGTTTTAAAGTGAATATTACACCTTTGACTGATTATTTATGTGACAATTCCATATTAAAGAAAACTTTTTTAAAAAAAAAAAATGTTAACAAATCATAACATATGAAACGATTTTTTTTTTATATGAATCTTTTTTTTTTAAATTTTCACTTCCTGTTTTAATCAATCAATAATATAAAATATAGTTTGTTAATATTAAATATAAAACTTAAAATAATTATTACATTAGAATAGCAGTCTGAACAGTTTTCTTTTTTAACTTACGATACAAAAGTTCTGGAGCCATACTCTAAAATTCACTATAAGTTTTTTTTTTTTGGTCTAATATTTTTTTACCATAATGGCATATATTAGTTGATTCCATTTATAATTTGCCATAATGTCCTTTAACAATCTCCTGTCCTTGAAATTTGAGGTTTAAGCATTGCTTCATTATAACTAGGTTTCTTTGAATATATAGCCTGATCAGGTCTGTCAATGATCCAGGTTAAATTTCAGTAGTTGGCAGTTTTTCCTTTTTCTACTCAGTCATCGTAATGAAGGTTCTTTGCTGCTTGAATAAAGTAAGAATCCAGAATGACTAATTTCAAGAAAAATAGACCATATATAGGTTTTGACATTTTGTTTTTAATACTCTTGGATGTTATTTTTTCACTTTTAGTTATATCTTAATTTTTTACATCTTTATGACCTGATTTTATTTTAATTACAAGAATTTTAAAACATTTTTATTGTTTAATTAACTGAACTTGCAAAACATTATAATTGTCAAATTGCTTGAATTTTTCCCTTGTTTATGAATCCCATATCTCAAAACAATCTTAATCTTTTTTTATTAACCTATTTTTAATTGAATTATTTAAAATCTATTTCTTAACTGAATTATTTGGCAATATATTCTTTACATTCTTTTAATCTTTGATAAGAGAAACAATTTTAAAATGGCATCTGATAATTTATTCTAATGTTTGCATATTACATACTTTATTTTGCTTCATTTGTTCTATTTTACTTAATAATATTTAAAAACTTCAGAATGCTATATTTATTAGCATTGCTCCCAACTCTGAAAAGTAACTCACTGTCATGTGGAAGATCCTATGGCAGACACTGAAATGAATGATATTCGTTTCAATATATATATTTTGTATACATTACTGACAAACTCCTACATATTACACATGTTTAATATCTCAATGCTTCGTTTTTGTAGCTTATGGCTATTTACAAGTACTTTTTAATAAATATCTAAATGATTATTCATCTTTTTTATTATATTAGAAATTATATTTTACATACCTCTTGATCGTAACATATATAAATATTATTTATTAAGTGCAAGCAGTTTGTAATTAAAGTGAATAACTGAAAATCTCTTGCATGCGCTTTTAGCATGCTTATATGACAGCCAATCAAATGTAATGATGACTGTATAGGGAACTCTTAAGTCGTAACCCACCTTTCTCTTTACTTAAATTTATATATATATAAGCCAGTCGAAACATTTTGACTTAATTAAACATCTTCACATTTAACTCGCTGTCTATTATTTATAAATCAACAACACAAAATCTTTTCGATTTACTACGAAGTAATTTTTCAGATCTTAAGGATTGACAGTAACGTATGTAAATATTTATTAAGCGCAAGCAGTTTGTAATTAAAGTAAAAGGCTGAAAACCTCTTGCATGCGCTTTAAGAATGTTTATATGACAGCCAAATTCATAAGATCTGAAAAATTACTTTGTAGTTAATCGAAAAGATTTTGCGTTGTTGATTTATAAATAATACGCAGTGAGTTAAATATGAATATTTTTTTAAAGCTTCACGCTCTTAAGTCAAAATGCTTCAGACTGGCTTATATATATATATAGAAATTTAAGTAAAGAGAAAGGTGGAACCATCTTTTTCTTATAAAATCTGTATCTTGTGTAGCAACTTAAGAGCTCCCTATACAGTCATCATTACATCTGATTGGCTGTCATATAAGCATTCTAAAAGCGCATGTGAGAAGTTTTCAGCCTTTCACTTTAAATACCTCTTGATTATAAACCTTACCTTTTTATTTTATTTACAACCTGCCCACTTAATGATAGTCAGTTGATGGAAATTTATTCCAATATGTACATCTGTATGTTTGAAGTAAAAATCAGTATGTGTTATAAAATTTTAGAAATATAAGATCCAAGTTTCACCAGCTACCCTTCAAAG
The DNA here is from genome assembly GCA_028023455.1 of Epiperipatus broadwayi. Lineage (NCBI taxonomy): Eukaryota > Metazoa > Onychophora > Udeonychophora > Euonychophora > Peripatidae > Epiperipatus > Epiperipatus broadwayi. Next base: position 1,333,471 of record JAQFVV010000074.1, on the reverse strand, counting down.
GAAATAGAGAAAGAGAAATCACTATTCACCAAGCTTGACATTTTCTGGATGGCAATGGTTTGATCTGTTTTTCAGCCTAGTTTTATCTTTTAACCAGGTTGTAATTACAAGTCAGCTACCTGAAAAAAAATTATTTTTAAGTTTACTTTTGGCCTGAATTTGAATCTCAAACACTGAACATTGCAAGCTAAACACTCTACTTTAATATATATGTAATATTATCTTCCCTTTATTATATATGTAAATCTTTTGTATATGTGTGTGTGTGTGTATGCTTTATGAAGCTGATTGTTTTCTTTCCTTTTATTTAGCTGAATGCAATTTTCTGTGATGAGCCCCAAGCGCATTCAGCTAAATAACTTAGTAAAAAAAAAAACCTGCTTCATAAAATGCACACACATATGTACGCAAAAAAAATTAATATATATGTGTAAAACTGAAAAGTTAAAATATATGAATTTTTTTTTTAAAAAAAAAAAAACATAAAAAGTTGCAGTGATGCCAAGTTGACTCCTATTGGTCCAGTATTGCTCTCTGGAATGGTCAAATTGATAGCTGAGTCCAAAGACGTAAGTTCTTTTTTTAAATATATATAAAACAATATATTTATTTTTTGCACAATTACTAATTAGACATATCATCTATTTATAATAAAGCAAAATGTAAATAGGCATGTGTAAATTATACTTCTCCAAACGAATTAGTATAATTATGTATTTATGCCTTTAGCCTGAATATCATTTTTCTAAAACTGGTGGTAAATCAAAATCTTGTCATCAAATGAGCAAATTATTACTATTTCCTAAAGTTAAAAATTTTAATCATTACTGCAATTTCAAAACATAACATAAACTTAGTATATTGTATTTTTAAAAAAAGTTTAAAATTGACTGTTAGTAATAATTACTAAATGATTGCATTATTAACTAAAATATCAAACTATGTATAAAGTTACTATATAAATTAGTTGTAGATTGAAATCTCATTCAATTGTCACAATAGAGTTGTGCTTTTGTTTTTTTTAATTGTAACTTTCAAATATTTTAACAAATGCAATAGCCATATTGTTCGAAATGGTGTTGACATTCCATTGTAATTATTGTGTTCATTAAATAAAATTAAAGCATATAAAAAATTCTTTTAACTAACATAACATGTATTTTCTAATATATTTTTAGATCATTTTATTTTATTTTGTAATTATGTAATGAATAAAACTTTTTTTTTTTTTTTGCTGTGGACTAGAGATCTCATCTTAAAATGAAAACTGTGCTTGAAATGTCATTGACATCCATTTGTAATTATGAATACATTCAATAGAGCCATTTAAACTCATATTGTAGCTAGCCTAATATTACATTCCTAATTTATTTTTGGTGCATTTTATTATGTGTTTATTTTATTTTTTGTTATTAAGTAAACTTTAAATTTTTTATTCTTGACAAAAAAAAAGCATCATATTTGTGATAAAGATATTTGCTTTGTAATTATGAACATTAAATAAAAATTAGCTAATTAGTATAACTAATGTAATGTACCATATTTTTCAATTTAATTTTGATAGAGTTTATTATGTGGTTAAAGGTTGTTTTCTGTTGTTTAACTTTATTTAAGTAATCAAATGATTAATTGTTCAGGAGATTATCAGATAATCAAGCTTTAAAGTTGCAAGTTATATTTATTTCTAAATTACATCATTCCACCACTAACAAATAAATCTCACAGGCCAATTTTCAAAAATATAGAAAAAATATTTTTCTGTAATGTAATTATTATAAATATAAACCTATTCATGGACAGCTAATTCACAAGATAGTTTCCCAAATAACCATTTAAATTATCTTGCAAATAATGTCCACTTTCTTGTATCAGGACCAGTCTATTTGTCAAATAAAAAGTGACTACTTTTATCTAACTTCCACATTATTATATAGTAATACCCTTGAATATGTTTATATTAGCAATATGGATTTATTAAAATTATTAGAATTTTATTTGAATTATTATTTAAACAGTAAGTTGATTGGGCTAACATAAAAGTCATTATTCATAAAATTTTTTAGTCTTCTAGAATATCACTGTTTAATTTATTACTATATATTAATATGGAAATCAGATAAAAATGGGCATTTTTTATCTAATGATTAGAATGGTATTAGTGAAATAAAATAGACATTATTTACAAGTTTATTTAAATGATCCTTTGAGAATCTGATATATGAATTACGTATTAATGTTTTTGGATTTAATTATTTTGTGAAAAGGTTTATATTATTAATATTATGTATTTGATAACCATAATTTATTTACAGGCTCATTAAAATTTCTAGAGTATCATAAATATTCATAGGCTTTTTTTTTTACATTTTAAGATTAAATCAAGTACTTGAATATGATACATATACAAAATATGTTTGGAAATATTTCAATAATTTTCAAATAAAATTATTATATGTTTTTGTTTAGTTACAAAAATGAATAATTCATGAACATGGACTATTTTAATAAATATTATTTTCTTATGTAAATAATTGTTGCAATTAATTAAAATTATGCAAATATATTCAATATTAACTTTATAAATGGCATACTAATAAATAATCATTTTAACAATATAAATTATTATTAAGGAGTATGTTTCTTTCTTTGATTTAGGATTCCAAATTAAGAGGACAAGCTTATGTGGCGGTTGGTAATATTGGTCGGAGATTACCATATTTAGTAACCAAAGATATGGCTTTGCTGCAGACCTTTTTTGATGCCTTATCACAGGTATATATATATATATCTTTTAGTTTTTTTTAGAATACTTCTTTACTAATTTTAAAATTATTTTTAGTTATCAATAATTATTTCATAATTCTTTTCAAAATCTTTGTAAAAGTATGCCAAACTTGTGGAGATGTACTCATTAAAAATATCTAACTACACACAAAATTCAACTGCAATTATTTTAAACTTTTTCTTAATAATTAAAAAAAATGTATCTTGATTATTATTTATATCAAACTTTATTTTATTGTTGTGTAAAAATTTTTCACATTGCTAAATAGATCCAACCAAGATATTAAAAAAAAAAATTGAATGGCTTTATTTCTCAAGAGATCATAAAAAGTTTGAGCATGGAAGTACAAGAAGTGGAATCCATCTGATGATCTTAGGTTCCAGATGTCTGACATTCTATCATGCATTAAACCAAAAAAAGCAATCAGGGTATTTATATATATATTGTAATAGTCCATCTTGTTTGTTTGAATATAGTAATTAAAATGTTTGATACAATCTAAAAATCATCCTTTATAAAAATGATAAATGAATAAAGAATCCATGTGTGTGTGTGTGGATTTTAAAAGTGCTTCCTATCTTAGTACCATCTACCTAATAATATAGATATCCACACAATATATAGATCCTATTTATATTTTGGCCCAGTATTGTTTTCTTGGTTGTTCTGTGGATTCTTTGATCTCCATCTCATGTTTATTTCTAAAATAATAAACTCCATACAAAAAATTGATTAAATAAGAATATACAATTTATTAATAGATTAGTATTTAATGATTACATAAAACTAATTAGCCCATTTATATTATTTTTTATTTGAATAAATTTTATCCCTTTTTATATATAGCTCCATCTTCGATGTCAATATTTTATTTATCTCTTCGATATTTTAATAGACTTATAATCCTAAATGTTTCACAAAGTGTGTATGTGTTGATGAAACATGAGGTATCTTAACATTTATCCATTATACTATTGTGCCATTACTTTTCGTATAAAAGTTTGTAGGCCAAGAATCAAAGATTTTAATTACAGCTAGAATCGTATCATACGAGGGCGCCACCAGTAAATAATCTGGAGCCACGAAATTAGAAGAATATTATATCGTGGCTGTTAATTTTTATACGTATGACAGATCTAGCTAACCTCCCTTTTGCAATCCTTTTTTTTTTATATCCGTGTATACGCTATGGTCATATGTTTTATTATCACATACAAACGCTAAAAAAATGAACACGAACACTTACATATGTTTCAAATAATACTCAGCTTTATTATGAGTTTTACTTCACTTTTATTCAAGACCCCAGATAGAAATACATCCTTAGCAATCCCTCAACATGCCTAACATTATCGTTCTTTTTTCTCACTCTCTCTTTTTTTATATATAAATAAAAAAAAAAACTTACAAAGGTGAAGAGTAATATATATATTTTTCGTTCTCGAAGGAACATGCGCTCTTACTTATATATATATATAAGCGCTCCAGACCGATCTGAATCTTGATCAGTGCAGGGACTAAGCAACTTACTATTAGGAGATAATTATTGTATTAAACCCCTACCCTCTCTTTGAATATTTACTCCACCCTTAAACTTTTCGTTGCCTTCTTAAATCATTTCTATTTTTAATCTCTTCTATAGTCTTGAATTTCATCAAAAGTTATTTGAAAAACCCTCAAAACAAAAAAAATTTAACAAAACATATAAACAAATTGAACAATGTTATTATACGCATTATAAATGTATATATGACAAAACTCCTTCTATTGTCGCGGCGTATAGTTCGTAGCTGATTCGATACAATCCTAATCAGATATGTTTTTATGGATCAGCAATCAATAGTTCAATAAAAAAAAAAAAAGTTTATATTACCCTGATCGATCAGTGTCCATATGCGTTCCTTGGGATCCTTTGGGAGTTGATTCACAGTAACACATTTTGTCCTCCGGCTTAACTTCACTTTCTCTTCGGTGGTTTATCGGTGATGAAATCCAGAAATCAGCTAATGTCCCGGCTGGGGACGGATTTTAGTTGTTTAGCCTTCTAACATTTTTATTTTTCAAAAAGTTATCTTCTGTTATAACAAATTAATAATTAATTAAACAATAGGTTTGTCTCTTATTTATAGTCCTTTTTCCATTGTCCTTTTATCTGATCACGTTCCCAGCCAGTGATTGCATTTCTTTAATTTTTTTTTAGTTTGTTTTTAACACCAGCTAACTAGAAGCCACGACAATAGAATTAATTATAATTCTTTTCTCTCTTCCCCCACCTTTTCAGATCAGAAAATTTAATTACGAAATTGTTTTAAAAAAAACAAAAATCTCTTTAATTAATATCACTTTCGATGTAATCTCAATCCAATTAAAAAAATAACTAATCTACCATTTTGTCCTTTTTTTTTCTTTCTATTCTGTTCTTTTAAAATCCCATTAAAAATAAAACAATAAATAATGCCAAAAACCCACTATATATATATATAAAAAAACTAATAAATAATACTGCAAAAAAAAAACTTTCTATATACACAGCATACATATATAAAGAATGTAACATGAGCCGCTCGAAATTATCAGCTCACTATCTTGTGCCAAATCATATTAATGATACTCATTAAGTATTTTGAACATTTTATCCTAGGCAAATATGGAAACTTTTATAAGTTTTCTATCTATTAATAATTTATTATAGTGAGATAGCAGATAAATAGGATGATCTTAATTCAGCAGTAATTAGACCGCAACGATATAGTTAAATCTCAATAGTGAATTATTGTATTACTAAATATGTGAAAACATTTTTTTTTATTAAAACGCTCATATTTGAATGATCTTCATCTCAGATAAAGTATCAATTCCGAAACATATAAACTACTGTTTTATCTTTATTGTTATTTAACTTCAAATATTATTTACATATTTTATACCCAACATTAAAATCTGTTTCATATATAAATATATACAAGACTTTATATTAAAAACCTTCATTGATTCAGTGTAATTATATGTTCTTTGTTATTTAACTCAAAATATATCATCATCAACCATTATCAATCCACTGCAGGATGAAGGTCTCTCCAAGTTCAATCTATCTTTTTCTATCTTTAGCTTTTCTTCTCCACATCACCCCTGCACACTTTTTTATTTCATCCATCCATCTCACATGTGGTCTCTTTCTGGATCTTTTACAATTTCTTGGAATCCAGTTTAAGATTTCAATTGTCCATCTATTATCATCTCTTCTAGCAATTATCCATCAAACTCCACTTCAGTCTTTTAATTTTTTCAATGAGGTCAGTAACATATGTTTGTTCTCTTACCCATACATTGCATTTTCGATCTCTTCTTGTTTCTCCCAACATGCATCTCTCCATACTTCTTTGAGTGGTCTGAAGTCTCTGTATTGCTCTTCTATTAAGTATCCAAGTCTCAGATCCATAAGTAAGAACTGGCAAAACACATTTATTAAAAACCTTCCTTTTCAAACACATAGGCATATTTCCTTTTAGTATCAAGTTATTTCTACCAAAAGCACTCCAACCAAGTTTAATTCTATGATTAATTGCATCCATTATGTTTCCATCTGTATTAATAATCTGACCAAGGTATTTGTAACTGTTAATTCTTCTAACTCATTATAATCAAGCTTTAATTTCATATTTTGAGAAAATCTATTAAACATTACTTTAGTCTTTTTAACATTTATCTTTAGTCCTACTTTCATCTGATAACTTCTGCAACATTTCCTGTAGCTCTAAAGCATTATTTGCAAAAACAACTACATCATCTGCAAAATCTAAATGACTTAAATAATCTCCATTTACTTTCACTCCTTTAGCTTCCCATTTTAATCCACAAAATACTTCTTGCTGCACTGCTATAAAAAGTTTTGGAGATATGGAATCACCCTGTCTTACACCCTTTTCAATGTTGATTTTCCTACTATCATTATGTAATCTAATTGTTGCTGTTGCATTTTTATAAATATTCTTTAAAATATGACAATACCCTGGATCTACACCTTGATGATCCAATGCTTTAATCACTGAAGAAATGTTTATAGAATCAAATGCCTTTTCATAATCTACAAATCCTAAGCATAATGGCAACTCATATTCATTTGTTTTTTTCTATAACTTCTCTCAATACCTGGATATGATCTACTGTACTAAAACCATTTTTAAATCCAGCTTGTGCTCTTGGTTTGGTGGAAATCCAGTGTTTTCTGTAGACGAGTTGTAATTATCTTAGTAAAAAATTTGTATAAAACTGATAAAAGACTGATAGGTCTGTAATTTCTAATATCTTCTTTATCACCTTTTTTAAATATTAATATTAATACTGCATTCTTCCAATCATCTGGTACATCTTTATCATTTAGACATTTGGTATATAACTTTGCTAAAAAAAATTCTATTTTTTCACCTGCTTCTTTTAATATATCAATTATAATTCCATCATTACCTGGAGCCTTTCCTTTCTTCATAAATTTAATTGCATGTCTCACTTCCTCATTCAAAATTCTGGACAATTCGGAAGATATAATAGGTATAGGAGGCACTTGTTCTTTATTACTATATAATTCTTGATAGAAGTCTTCTACACATTTCCTAAGTGGTATAAGTATCACACAAATATTTTCTTAATCGTTTAATATCATATCTCAATATTTCTTAATATAATGTCCTCTTATTCACAAACATTTTATAATAGTATATTTTTCTTCTCAATTTTTGCCATGAAATTAATGCAAACTTGGACACACACGTTTTCAAATTTGAATCTAAAATTAACAATTGGTCAATAAATATCTCATCCCATGGTCTTAGCACAAGCATTTTAATTTGTCCGTTGTTTATATGATTAAGCTTATTTAAATTTCATATTAAAAAAAGAACTTTCATCTTTTAATATTCTAGTTATCACGGGACTCATATACACACATCTAGTCAATTGTTGTTTGGATAACTTTTAAGTTTTTATTTAAGAAATAGTATTTTTTTTAAAAAAAAAAATCTTAAATCATTTCTTTAGAACTTTCTAAATCGTTGAAATATAAAGCAATTAAATAATGAATTTAAATAACATAGTTTTTTTTAAAAAAACTAAAACTTAAAAAGAGAGAGAAACAACTATTTTCTTTTATTCTAATTTAAGCTTCTTTGAATTTTTTTTTCTTTCTCTTTTTCTAAAAACTATATATATATATATCACAGTAAATCATTACATAAAATATAAAACTACTTAAATAAATAACTATATTTGCATGCATAAAAGAAATATTTCTCGGAAATATAATTTTGAAACTAACAATAGTTCATCTTCAGGTCCACACATATATAACTGTCGTTGGTTTATTTTCTCAACATTTTTTTTTTACATTTTGAATAATGTAAAGTTTTAGATTATAAAGGTTTAGATCACATTAATTTTCACATTTTATTTTAGTCATCATAAGGAATTTTAAATGTCATTTTCTTGAAATCATGTTTAGCTACAGTGTCTTTTTGTGGAATTTGACTTTCTCTTCAGCATTTATAGGCTGCTGGCATTTAGAATTTGGTAAATGGCATTCCTCAGGAAATTTGGAGAAATTACATTTTCTTCTGCTCTTCCATGTGAATAGGCTGTTGTTATTATAAGCTCTTATATTAATAATTTGAAAAGGCAATAAACTGTACATTTCTTAGTTTCATTGAAACTTTTGCTTATTTTAAATCTTGCTTGTACTTTTAACATGGTCTCTTTATGTAGGTTTTTTCTAAGAATTTTATTGTCTATTGGAATTAACTTATATTTGTACTTAATCTAATTTCTCACTCCATAAATACAAATATAGCATAGAAGCTTTTTTTTTTTTCTTGAATTAATCAAACCAAAATCATAAAAGAATTTTTTTCATTTAATTCTGTATAATTGTAAGATTAAAATTTAATTAAATCCATCTTTTTTAAACGATCGAAATAGTTTCAAAATTTTGATTTAACAATTTATTTTTAGTTTTTTTCTTCTTTTAATAGCAAGGTATTATAAAAAAATTATTTTATTTAAAAATTTTTTGAATTAAAAAAAAAAAAAAAAAATATTACTAATTATTGTAATTAACATTTTAATGAGCTTGAAACAATCTTAATCCATAAGAAACAAAAGAAAAAGAAAAAATACTTTAGGTTTTTTTTTTTCATTTAAATATTTAGTAAGAAAAATGAAATATATTTTATATATTGAATGAATATAATTTTGAATATGTTTTACCTTTTTATTTTTTTTTTAAATTAATGTCTATCAAATATTTTTCATATTCATAGATATATATAATACATATAAATGTATATTAAACCTATTGTTTAATATTTTTAACTAATGGTAACAGCTTTATGTTTGTGTGCGTTAATTTTATTCTAAGAAAAATAACTGTATTTTAAACCCTTATTGCTTTTCCTGCCAATGAAACACTATTTCAACGTATGTATATGTATTTTTGATCTATAAACTTTTTGTGTTTTGAAATAACTATCATATAAATTAATAGTCATTGTTGTGATATTCTCTGCAGTGGTAGAATTACAGTTTCGAAACTAAAAAGATTTTAGAATTAATTCTCAGCAAAAAAAAAGTTTCTCAAGTAAATGGAAAAAAAATGCTTTGGTTTTTGATTGTCACATTATTTCCATATTTCTTTATTTTTATTGTGATGATTAGTTTATTTTCATTGATGACTTTAGTTTTTCTATTCTGAAGCTAATCCTCAAGATTCAATTTATAACTGCCATAAGAATGATGATTATTTTAGAATTTGTCTTTATTCTTTAATAGACATTTCACATAATCTGATCAGCTGTGCACAATCTGTTGTGTCACAGAAAAATTGTTGGGGTTGTGAAAATTTTGAGAAGTTCTCATGTTGGATAATAAATTTTTAATTGTACTATATTTTGTAAAAATATGTTTACATTAGTATAAGTTTGTGCACTCCAGAAAAAGTAGAAAATATTAGAGAAATATATTTAGATCCCGAACTAATAAAAGGTAAATTTAATTAAATAATTTAAGTTAATTGCGATCGATAAATTCCAAGAAATATTTGCTGATTACAAATATTTCTTGATAAGAAATTAAATTACTTTATATGGAAAGGAATTTCTAAGGCATCAATTAATTAGTTATAGACCTAAAAACATAACCGTATATGGAAGAAAGTAATTGTGAAAGTAATTAAAAACTATAAATAGAGTAACATCAAAGTGCATGATTTTTTTCCAGTTCATTTTGCAGAGAACTGTAAGTGGCAGTAGCTTCAGTTAATGTGTAGCACTCTTAATGAGAATGTTCACAGGCAGCAGCTGAATAGGCCCAAAGAGTTTGGGAAGCCTGGGCCGGAGGAAACTATCTAGATAGCAGCTAGATGCGAAGAGTTGATTTTCCAGTGGATTTCCACTGAAGTTAACAATAGGACTGTTGCTGAAAGGCAGAAGTAATTGCAGCTAAAAGAAGCTCATAGTGACAGTCACAGAGCTCTACGTTGAAACCAGATGTGTTCACGTGCAGCTGAACTGGACCGAGAGCCAAATTGTTTGGGAAACCAAGGCCAATGGAAACTGTCTTGAAAGCATCCAGTCTTAAAGTGCATCAGGGGAAATGAACTATAAGGAACTATAGAGATATTTGTGTGGCGAGTGTGTTCTCTATTTTTATTATGACTATTTTGTTTGTTGATATTTGGAATGATTGCATATCGAAAACACAGTGGAATGATTGCATTTCGAATATACAGCACACTGGCACAGTTGCATTTTGAACCTGTGAGTAGCAAATAGGTTTTGAATACACAACAAGCTTAGCTGCAGTCAAGAGAAATCTGGTGAAAATGGAAATGCCGGTTAGTAAAATGCTGGTGCAATAACCATAGAACTGGTGAGTACACAAAATTACTGAAAATGGAAGTGAAATTTCTAAAATATTTGCTGCAAATCTACGTGATTCAATAGTGAAATTTAATAAATAAAACACTTGTGCAGTCACCATCGGAAGTTGAATTTCACCAAACTTGCTTGCGATCGATAAATTCCGAGAAATATATACTTACAAATATTTCTTGATAAGAGATTAAATTACCTTATATGGGACAGAATTCCTAAGCCACTAATTAATTAGTTATAGACCTAAAAAACATAACCGTATATGGAAGAAAGTAATTAATCATGAGAGTAATTAAAAACTATAAATAGAGTAAGCCACAAAGTGCATGATTCTTTTCCAGTTCATTTTGCAGAGAGATATAAGTAGCAGTAGCTTCAGTTAATAGATAGCACTCAGTGAAAATGTGTTCACGGGCAGCAGTTGAATAGGCCCAAATAGTTTGGGAAACCTGGACTGGAAGAAACTGTCTGGTAGCAGCTAGATGTGAAGAGTTGTTTTCTCAGCGGATTTCAAGTGAAGTTATTAAGAGGACTGTTAGTGAGAGATGGAAATAATTGCAGCTAAAAAAAAAGCTCATAGTGACTGTCTCAGTGCTCTATGATGGGGGCCAAAATGTTTGGGAAACAGGCCAATGGAAACCATCTTGAAAGTATCCAGTCTTAAAGTGCATCGGAGGAAATGAACCATAAGGAATTATAGAGATATTTGTATTGCGATTGTAGCAGACTGTTCACTATTCTTGCTGTTTTGACTGTTGGTATTCAGAGTGATTGCATTCGAATACACAGCAAATTGGAAAAAGAAAAACCTAAACACTATTAAAAAATACATAAAAACTGCTTGTGTTTAAACCTTTCTTTATATTCCAATCTGTTTTGTGTAAACAGCATATAATAACAGCACATCTCTTATATTATAGTTCTCCTTTCCCTTAAAAATGAACTATTCCAGATTCTGTCATTATCTGATCAGATTAAGCATTGTTTGCTGCTGACCAATAGGCTGATGTACAGCTAAACGCATAGCCAATGATTAATACAGGCCGATAAGCAGTGATGCTCGCTGAATCCAAATGTTTTTAATAAGGTCAGGGATCTTGCTATAGTCAGCCTTTTGTGAGAACAGGGCAGGGGGAGAATATCTGTCTAACCTACAAAGACAATACACATTCTCCCAGGGAAGCCCTTCTAACCTGAATAGCAGTAAACATTCCCATGATAGCAATATGCTATTTGTCCACACAGCTAGGCAAGTCCACGGGGGTACTGGACACTGCTAAGACTATTGTTGATTCGAAGCAAGCTGTTTTGTACAGCTGGAAGAGGCATATCCCCTACCCATGAGGCAAGCTATCAGGTGTAACTAGAAGCGGTAGGACTACAAGACACAGAGCCCAGAGTTTATGTTAATTTATAATATTCAGTATTGTATATATTCTTTTGTATTATATATATTTGTAGATATAATAAAGATTATTGATAAACAGAGCAAAACTCTCCATACAGTATTGCCACCTGTGCTAAACAGAGTAATCAATAGATGCCAGAAGGCTTTTAATGTGCTAGTATAGGAAATGTGATCATGTGATGCTTAATAAAGATTATTAATTGTAACTTGGGCATCTATTATTTTTCTGTAAGTTGTGTCTGTAATGCAGACCAAACACATCAGCTTATATTGCTCTGATTTCTCTTGTTCATTCTCAGAGTTTTGTTCTTCATGCTAGTATCCTCCTAACATTGATACGTGGTACTACATTCTCAAATGTACACATTTTCTAAAAAGGCTATAATTGCTGCAAATCAACAGATCTACTAAGAACCAAGTACTATTATACATTTTTTGTAATATGCAGTTTTTTCAAATATCTTATATTAAATCATAACACTGAAGTGGTAAAACAACTATTATTACTATCCTTATATGCTTATAATAAGATGGTAATTATATAGTGGGTCACAAAATTTCTGTCTGAATATGAGGGTCGCAAGTGTAAAAAGGTTATGCACCACTGATCTAGATGATTAATGAAAGTTTTGTATATCCAGTACAAAATAATGGATAATGAATTACACAAAAAAATTTCTTCAGTCAATGCTAAAAAATTTAGTAATTATATTTTTACAGCAGCTCGTGGAAAAAAAAAAAAATCGGACTCACAATGCAGAAAGTAGTTTACAAATAACAGATATATGTAAGAGAGAGAAAGAAAATATGCCATACAGCAAAGTATGAAAAGATAATAGATTTTTTTTTATTGTCAGATTATAATTTTATTTATATAGTTAAATAATTATTTTCTCTATATTTATATGCAATTTAATGTTTTTAAAATTCTCAAACAAACAAAAATAAATCATTTGTAATTCTTTTTCTAATAATTTTTAATACTTTAACAAAGATCAGTTAATATCTTGTGAATCAAAAATATCATTTTTTATTCAATTTTATTGGAACATAAATAAGATCAACTGATGTCTGATTAACTTTTGTTATTAACAATGGCATTACATTCTTTGATTTTAAATACCTGTAATAGTGGGCAAGGAAGATCTTAATCCTATTATTTTGGTGATAACATGAATTATCCAGTTACTGTCTCACATAAATAAATGAAGTAAAAATCAATTATTTTTTTTTATACTGGCAATGCCTTTTATGATTTAACTAAAAATAAATGGAGTTTTGTGATCTTTAAATCAATTAAATGGAATTATTTATTTATGACACTATAAAAGTACATACACCATTTTATTGTTTTCCCAATTAAACTTTTATAACATTTTTTTTTTTAGAGATTTTTCCTTCCATGATGTTTTTCCAGTGGGTTGTATTAATTTTAATATAAATAGTAATAATATTTAAACACTTTTATGCACTCAATACAATGCAATATCACATGATCACCATTTCATATGCTTACACATTTTGTAAATAAGAGTACCAAACTCTCTATACAGTAGTGCCACCCTTCACAATCAATGGATGCAGGAAGATTTGTGCATAAAATCTCTATCTAGTGTTTATTCATCCAATATCCCCAGACTGCTTCCTAGCTAGTGGCTTTCATCAATGAGGAGTCTTAGATTTGAGAGTTCTGCACCTAGATCTTAGGATCTAATGCAATCCTCCAGGAGTCACCTTTTACCTATTTATTTAACTATAAAACTAGAAGCCCAAAATGAAAACGCCATAATGTTTCCAACCCAAGCTCATTTGGTTATATTGTCATACAGATCTGAACTCAGTTCAGCATCTGTACATTTTGGTGTCTTTGATTTTTTTAAAACCCACAATCATTATTATCCTATGGGCAGGATAGTATAAAAACATCACATGATCATCTTTCCATATACTATTGCCACCGAGTGCAAGCCTTCATAATCATTAGATCCTAAGATGTAGATGCAGTGCTCTCAAAATCCAAGATTCCTCACTGATGAAAGTCACAAATTAGAAATTAGGAGTAGGCAATAGATGGCGATTTTATGCACCCTGCATCTATTGATTATGAAGGTTTGCACTTGATGGCACTACTGTATGGAGAATTTGGTACTCTTATTACAATGCAATATCTTTATTAAATTTTCCAATCTAGTGTTTTAATTATACAATAGTCTTCCTCGGAGCTATAAATATAAAATTTATATAACTATCAATGAATATTATTTACATACAATGTAAATTAACTATACACATTTTCATATACATTAATTAAGTCAATAATATAAATAAAAGAAAATTATTAAATATATTTAATTCAAATGTAATTTTTTTGTATTAATTTTATTACTTATATTATTTTAATTGTACCTAAACTCTTAATATAATTATGTGTAATTTTAAATTTGACTTATCTTTGTATATATTTATCATACTATTTTTTATGTGTGAATAGAGAAATATATAAAGGATACATATATGTAGGTACTAGTTATATAATGAGATCTTTAAAATTAATAATTAAAATTAAGTGTTTAGACACAATTAAAAAATCTAAATAAAATTCATGTAAAAATGACATTTGAATTATAATGTACTTAAAAATATATGTAGATCATTTTCATTATAAATATGTAATAATGTTATAATTACATTGATACTTAGATGAATTGCATATTTATAGCTCTGAGAAAGACTGTTGCACAGGTGAAACTGTGAGTTGGATTGGAAATTTAATGCAGATATTGTGCTGAATGCCTAAAGTTGTGTTTACATATTGTTGCTATTTACATTTATTATGATTCTTCCCAGATTTCTTTCTTTATTTTTTCTGAATTAATTATCCACAAAGAAAAAAGATCTCAATAGAGATTTTTGTGAACATTTCAAAAATATTCAGAACATATTTTACATTAGCAGACAATGAAGACGATGATTTAAGTTAAAATAGTAGGCAGCTATAATTTGTGTGTGTGGGTGGGGGGTGATGTCATGTATATATATATATAAAAACACCAATTTGCATGCAGCATACTGATGATAATAATAATAAAGTCAGACAATATTTTTATTAAGACAGTGAACGACCTTAGCCAAATAATCATTATTACTTAAGTTACTTACATGAACAATTTATTATTTTAAAATATAGTCTAGGATGATCAATAAATGTAACGTTACAAATCTTTAATGATTGCAACTGGTATATGATACCACAGGAAATCTTTGTATGCTTTTAATTTCAAATAATTTTTTTAATTGAATTAGTGTTCATCTCAAATCAAATTAGTTTGAATTTTGCTCATGCAGTGTAAATTTTAGTTCTCTATTTTGGGGTTTAATGTATCACTTATCATTGTATAGTCTAAATGTAAATAATTTTATTTCTCCATTTTTTTTTTTTGATTTTATGATTATATTTTTAATTTTTTTATACAAATATTATAATACTTTTTGTAAATAATGCTTATGATATAAAACAAAATAAATTATCAGATACTGCTTTGTAGCATTTATTTTGTAAAACTGTATTATAACTGCTGTGGGTTAATGAAGACACATAAGTTAGGATTATTTTGCCATGGAAAACCATCAAAAAAATTAGTATTCAGTATGATAAATTGTAAAAAATTAGAATTTGCTTACTTTAACAATACAGAATTAATAGAATGCTCTAATGCAGTGGGATTCTATGGCAGCTTATGGGCAACCATATCCCTTAGATATTTATTATAGAATTGTATCTGATATTATTATATCAAAATACAAAATAGGTATTTAAAATTTTTATATATACTCACAATAAATATGGTTTTTAGTTCTTTTATTAAACTTAGATTTCTCCTAAGCATATATGCTTGTTCTAACATGGTGCAGTATTAATACATTATCTGCCATGCCTATGATCTGAGGACTTTTTTTTAACATAGTCAGTTCATTTTCTAATCTTAGTTTGAGGGTAAAACAAGAATAGAAAATTGCTTAAATTTTCATCATCCTGCAATTTTCATAATTAAAAACTGATATACTTCTTAATTTTATTATCTTTACTACTACTTAATGATATAAAAAGATAAATGTATTCATATTTATATATAATTTTTTTAGGAAGATTCCAATACTCGTCTTGCAGTACAAGAAGCCCTATCTTTATTATCAGGAACTTTTAAATCACTGGATGAATCTAATATGGTGTTAATGGAGGCTTTAATTATGAGTAGTATTGAACGGGTAAATTATATATATATTTACATGTTAATATAAATATTATTAAATTTAAATAATTATTACAAATTAACATATTCATATTTTTTTTCTTTTTTTTTTTTTTTTTAAATATCTAATTTAGCCAGAACCTCAAGTTCGATTAATGGCAGTTCAATATGCCAGCACTGTGTTTCCATCTCATCATATTCCTTCAAAATATATTTTGCTATTAGCATGCGGAGATATGTAAGTTTGAAATAATTCAAGTAGAGTAATTTGTTTTTTATTTGTCATATTATGTGAATTTTTATTTATTTATTACAAAGAATTAATATATTGATAAAATTTCAAATTTTTAATTTAGGAAAGAAGAAATTTATACTGAAGCTACCAAATTATTACGAAATTTACCAAAAACAATTTCCACGAATGAAAAAAATAAACTAATGCCTTCATTTCCTGAACTAATTGCATATATAGATGAAAAGGTAAAATTTAAATGCCCTACAATGTGTAGAATTATCATAATTAAAAGTATATTTTCGAAACCACTATCTTTATAAACATCTATAATAAAAATACTTTTTCAAACATTTGGAAATAATTTTTGCAATAATGATTCCCAAAGTCGCCCCAGGAAAATTATTATAAATGATATTTTTGAATAGACTAGAAGTCAAATTTTATGCGCCTACTATTTTAGCATGGCATTGAACTAGGTCAGGGTGTCAGCAACCTAGGGAGCATGTGTCAAGCATGGTATACAGAACGATTATTAATGGCAACTTGTTAAATTGAAATAATAAAAAATTATATTTTAATAACAGCGCACACATTTGTGCCATCATCTATATTTTGCATAGTGACTCACATGTAAATGGAAACCATGATTTAATTTAATTTACTAATTATTTTGTACAATAAATGTACACTCAATCTTTGCTATTTTCAATAACGATAAGAGCTAAGTGTGATGGAATTTTTTTTCGCCTATGGTCAATTGATCTTTGAATTTTTGTACACATCTACATGTTTAGAGCAAATTTATATTCAGGCAGAATATTATATTGATTAATTTATTTGAAAAACATCTATTCGGTATTATATAATAATACATTTTAAGTTTTGGTGCATTTACTTAAAAAAAAAAGCTTATATGTAATGATAGTCGGTTTAATGGGTGAACGAAGTCCACAAATAAGTGAGACTTGATAATATTGTCAAAGAAGCTAAAAATCATTGTTTTTTCTTTTAAATGTCTATTGTGTGATTAAAACAAATTTCTCATGGAGAAAAATTCCAAATATCTATAGTTTTAAAGAAAAGAATATATAAAAAACTTCCATTTTCCAATTGATTTATTATATTACAAAAATGAGTTTTTTAAAAAATATTTTTGATGAATGCTAGAAAAATACTTGTTTTATTTTGTTAGAGTTCATTAATCAACTTTTTAAATTAAACTATTGAAAGTTAAATACGCTTTGCCTATTCTGAATTACTGTATATTAATCTGCAATTTTGGAAACAATACATGTATTTTTAAACACCAACGGAATGAATTTTCTTTATTCCAAAAGAAATTTTAAGCATGTCTTTTGAATGCAATATGGTTTAACAAAACAAATTTTTCACTTATGATCTTATGTATTTTAAAATAGTGAAAGACCAATAATATAAGATCCGATGATAATGGGCATCAAAAATGTATAATTTTGAAGCCCATTATAACCTGACCAATTTTGATACTATATACATAAGATTGGTAGAATCATGTTGGCATGTGGAATATCATTTTTACATAAGTTCGATACATCACCATTTGCCGATCCCTGAACTAGATCATCAATGGATAATGTTTTATAGTACATGTTCCAAAAACTGAATCTTTTTAACATTGTATTAGACCTGGAATACAACTGGCCTTAAATAATATTTTTAACATTCAAAATTGGAAAGGAATAAAAATCCTTATGCTGTTCTTCCACAAAATAATAATCAGAAAATAATAATAATTCTTTACAACAGCTATATCAAATAATAATACAAGTAAATAATTTTAAGGAATAATTATATTGTATAGTTTATAGATACAACACAATGACAATGATTTTTTTTTTTAATTCTAAAAAAGATCCTTACTTTAATATTAGCAAAAAATTTGCATGAAATAAACATTAATAAAATAATGAAATTAAATTTCATTAATTTTCATAAAACCTTTAACCATAATTTTAAAAATTTTTTCATTTATGTTCTGTTGTTTTTAAAATTAAAATCATGATTGTTATGGATTGTAAATATAAAAAAGTTACAAAATGTCTAATCATGTATGGAACTTTATGTTAACCCTGATTCTTTAAACAATATATACAATTATTGTATTGCTAAAATTATATATACATAAATTATACATATTTTTAAATAGTAATTAGAGTGTTTCAAATTATAAACTGAGTTGTATTTTACATTTATTTCAGTGAATAATTATTAAATTATCTTTATCTATAATTTTTAATGGGTTTTCAATGCTTTTGTTTTTTTATATGTATTGTTTATTTTCGTTCCTTTCTTGTAAAAATGGTGGATTGAGGTTTTACTATATATAATATTACTGAACCTGATGAATTTATTTTTAATTGTCAGAATTCTTGAAGCAAAAACGTTTTATTTATTTAATATTTTTGGAAGCATGTTCACATATCCAAATAAAATATAATAATCCATGATATTTCTAAAATAGTGTTTTGTGTTATTTATATATGTAATTATAAGCATGTAAATTTATGTTTTTTTTTTATTATTTGTAACAATAATTGTTTTTCTTTTAATTAAGTTAATTTTTATTTTGCAAAAACCTTTTATATATATTTTCTCAGCCAACAGTATATTTTAATTATGATTAAGTATATATTAGATATTGCAATAATTTAATAATAAAAATAACTATAATGTAGTAGTTTGTATTAAAAATTAGATTGAACACACTGACTTCATATCATTGATAATAATTGGATTTATTTATTATCTGAATGCCATGTCTTTTATCTTGACTTTTTTCAGTCAGTAAATATGCCTTTATCAGAAATATCAGCATATTGTTGAATTACATCTTTATCTTAATAATAATTTTAAACAATGTATTTGATTAATATTACAAATCATAATTTCCATTTATATTTTGCAAGATCATCTTGCTTTGCATCATTATTGATATGTATCATTGTCACTTACAGTTTACATTAGTTTATTGGATACATGGCAAAAAGTGAAAAACATAGTATTAAATCTATATATCATTAATAAAATCATTCTTAATAACAATGATTTCCACAATTAAAATTTTGTTGCACCAAATTGAGAGAGAGTGATAGCTGTATGATATTAATTTACCAGAGTGTTTTTTCAATAAAAATGAGAAAACTGAAGATCTACCATTAACTTTACCAATTTCTTTTTTTTTTTTATGTGAGGAATTTCTTTGCATTAATTAATTCAGTGTGGGTGAAATTAATCACAGAATAAAATTTGGATAGAGTACTTTTGGTAGTAATAACTTAATTTTAAAACAAAATATGCCTATTATTTTTGAAAAGGAAGATTTTTCATAAAAATGTTTTACCATTATTTACATAAGGATCTGAGACTTCTGCTTAATAAAAAGTTAATGCGGATATTTCAGATCACATAACAAAATATAAAAGAGGTGTATATTGAAAGCAAAGTGGAATCAAAAGAAAAATATCTGAATGAAAGAACAATTAGATTTCAATAACATCATTGTAAAAATTAATAGGCTGAAATGAAAATAGTTTGGTCTCTTTCTAGAAGAAATAACAATAGAAGAACAGGTGCAGTCATAAATGGTTTTGCATTCTAACTATACCCATTTACTGACTAGTATTGCATGGCTAGTTGCAAAATTAAAAAAAAAATAATTATGCTTGATAATTATCATTATATTCACAGTATGTTATTTTAGAATTATAGGGGGGGGGGGCGACAAATAGTTATAGTAATCATAATAATTAATGTTTATTATTTATATATATTTAGGCATCAAAGCGTATAAAATCTCAGCAAAAGTATGTAGTTGGTAACAATATTCTACCATTTAATCCAAGCACATGTGCAGAGGTATAATTTTTTGCAATAATTTACATTTTAAGTGAGATTTTTTTTTTTCCTATTTTTTTTTTTTTTGTAAATATTTCAATTAAATTAATTTTTTAAATGTCTAATATTTTTGTGCAGATTCTTGTCTATTTGCGTATGTGCCTGGCTTATAGTGCTGGTGTTATTCCAAGTTTAGATTCACCTAGTGAAATGCTAGATCAAGCACCATTTATTGCCACATATATTAATAATTTACTAGGAGAACATCATTCTAAAGATCCAATTCAAATGTATATGACATTAATTAAACAATTATTAACAGCCATTGGTGGTAAGTAAATAACAGACATATACATTGTATTTAAAATTTAATAAGTATAATATTTTTAAATTAACAGTATAATAAAAATTATCAGTTTTTATTGTGTCATTTTTTTATTTTTTTAGTTACAAATACATTATTTAGTTATTCTTTTTAATGGCTATAAAAAAAATAATGCAAATTGAGGAATGTTTTTAACATAAAAGATTATAATTTTTTTTAAATAAGTTCCAGCTAGAGGCCTTTGAATTCACTACTGTTACACACAATTTGTTCCAGTAAGAAGGTGAGTGATTCTCTGCAAGCTGCTTGAAGCATCATTTCTGAATCCACATTTATGTTATGTAGCAGTTTAGTTTAGCTATTCATCACAAAGTTTTGAGACATTAACATGTTTGGATCCCAAATTTCAACATGAAATGTGATAATATGTTTGAAGTTTTTTAAATAATCTTCATTGCTTTTCCTGTTATCATGAAATCTTGTAAATCACTTGAAATCGCTTTTGCAATTTATTACTTTACTGTTATATGTAGTTTGAATGAATTATTTTAAATATTTCATTAGAAGCTTTGTCCAATGTTAGCACATTGTTCTATCTTGTTTTAACATATGAAAAGACTGTCACATTTCATGTTATAACTCATGTTACAGACATGTTATTACTTTAAAAATTTTGTGGTGAATAGGTAAACTATGTCACAACCTAACACATGATTGATTCAAAGCTGGTCTGCAGGAATCTAAAGAGAGAAGCAGTCACCTCTTCACTGAGACACCTGATATTAACCATTACTAAAGCAATTATTACAAAGTTCCGAAATTATTCTGGCATGGTGATTCTGTATTTAGATTTTTAGCATATCTGACCTGGCTAAATTGTAGTTAGAACATGAGTATGAAAGATCTGGCTATTTATGTTAGATTGCATTTAATGATATTTATGCTTATTAGAGGGTTTTAAATGATTCTCATATATTATATTTATATATATAATAAATAAGTAAAATTTGAAATAAGGTATTATGAAAAGATTGAATAAAAATAACTATTTTCACCAGTACAATTAAATTGTTTATTGCATATGTAATTCTTAATATCAATGATAACCATATCTGCTATGACTATATCTATGAATAAAAAAATAAATTTTTTGTGGTTTTATGACAAAACTTGTAAATTATTGCAGATGTAAAAAAATAAGTTTAATGAGAGAAAGCGAAATTGATTTTTTTTCTAACAGTTTTTCGCTGTCACTCAAACAATTGTGACAGTTTAAAACAAAAGACTTAGATCAAAGATTCTACAGTTTTTTTTTCAGATTTCTGCAAAAAAATGATTTTTTGTATTTGTTATCATATCAAGCACTTGAGGAGAAAATATGAACATTAGAAAATGCAATTATAAATAAGGAAAATTAGAACTGAAGTAACATATATAGCACTTACAAACATCCAAGTACAATTATAATAAAATGTTTATTGGAAAAGCGAAAAATAGCATTCTATTACTGAATCAATAGTGTATTTTTTCATAAATGCTTGTGTTTCAATTATTTTTTAAGTTGTATTGAACAGTTTGTTTCAATTACAAAATGGATAGTTGTTGTGTATAAGATTCATGGATTAATTTCTGAGTGATGAAAATAGTAAGGGGGGGTAAAAAAGTCTGTATTAGCAATTGAATGGAAATATATCCTGTTCTCAAATATCACTTGATCTCTAGAGTAAACTTACTATATGATAAGTAAATATATTGAACTATATCGTGAAATTAATGCAGAAGTACTGAAAACCTCAGCAAGCTATATGTAGACCAACCATCAATCAACATAAGTATTAAATGAGCCCATCTATACTTTAACTTTGGTTCTATACAAGCATATCATTTACATGATGTACTAACATGCAGAGTGTGATAAATATATACTAATGTAATTTCAGAACTCTAAGCTATTCTGAAATTAGTGTTTTAGTTGTGCACATTGTTATTGGTAGTATTATCTTTTTAATTAAGAAAAAAAAATGCATTAGTTTAAGAGATTTATAATAGTAAGAATTTTATATTGACATGATAGTTTTTAATTTTTTATTAAAGTGTAGTTTGTTTCCTATTTTGAAATTTTATAAAATTTATTTCTGCATTAATGTAAAAGTGCAAGTTGACCGATACACTGAAAAAACAAAAACCATTTTGCTAGTAATAAAAGATGCATTCCAAAAATATTTTTATTTACATAGGTTCTCCAGCTATGTATTGTTTACTCGAAATTGTAGCAGTTGCTCCATATAAACTTGCTTCTCAACTTCTGAAACATATAGATTGGATTAAGGTATGTCTAATAGATAAATGATATATTAGATATCAAAAATTAAAATCTGTATATATTTTATGTCTGATAATAGATTTTGAAATATTTTGATGCTTGAATACTAGAACTTAGAGTAACCTATGATCAAAATCTAAGATATTTTAGTATTTAGGATTTAAAGTAAAAAAAGAATATTATGTAAAAGGTAATTTACTTAAGCATATTCTATGTGCAAATGTTTAAACAATGAATGCCAGAAATATGAAAATAATTACAAATAGCCCATTTAGACAAGCTGCTTATGTGAAATTCTGTAAAATTGAGACATAAGAAAATATAAATTAGGAAAAGGATAAAGAAAGCTTATAAAATGTCAGATTTGATAGTGAAAGGAAAATTATTTTAGTGATAAAATAGGAATGAGATCATAAAGATTTTGGAAGAATTCTACACAGAACTATTCAGTAATAAAGAACAGGAAAACACAATAGGCTATGCAAAAACATCTTCATTGTTTGAAATACTACACATTTTAAAAATAAGAGTGGACATATGCTATTAAGAATAGAAAAGCAGTTGAGAAATAATTACATTTCTATTAATTACAGGTATATCAGTTTTCCATCAATTCTATGTAAGAATATTTGCAAACTTACATTTGCATGGAACTTTGGATTCAAGTCTATCGAAAGAACAACTTAGGTTTACATGTTCATATTACAATAGATCATATTCACTTAGTAATTAGAAATTATGGGACGAAACATTTAATGTAAGTTGATATTTGATTCTGTGAGCATTTCTGTATAATTAAAATGAAAATGACCCAGACATAGTATATTGCCAAATTGTGAAGAATTTCTGTCATAATACAATAGGCAATGAGTAGATTATATAATAATACTATATAGATAACATTGGTAAAGGTGTTTGTCAAAATGATTCCAAAACTTTTATAGCAGTTTATGGAAATTATTTTATGGATTTAAATAGAGATTTAAAAGAAATAAAAATAAAGAGATTATTAATTCTTTTCGATTTTGATGGTTATATTTTTTTTACAAAGAATGATCAGAGCTGCAGGAAATATTAGAAGGAGCCTATCAGATAAAAGCAATATATTAAATTAAAAAGATGTAGACGATTTCAAAAAATAAGGAAAAAGTAAAGATTAATTAATAATAATGAGTTAGAAAAAATTAACAATAATAAATATTTTGATTAAATTAGTAATAGAAATGGAAACATAATGGATGAAATAAAATTAAACTTGGATGAAGCCCTGTCAATAGAAATTACTTAATTTTAAAAGAAAATTTGTCTAAAAAAGTAAAGATTTTAATAAATGTGTTTCATTGGTACTTATTTATAGAATGAGGTATTTATTAGAATAGTAAGAAATACTGAGACTGCAGATTATGGAAAGAGGTATTGGAATTAGCAGAGAAGTATCCAAAGCAAAATACATAGATGACAAATTAAATAAGTATCAGTGACATCTCAGAAAGAGATCTGAAATGAACGTGGGTTCCAATAGATTGGTAAAAGAGATTACAGTATATAGACAACTGAAATCCTAAACTAAAAAAAGTGTAAGATGCCACACGTGCAAGTTGGATAAATAAAATAATGAAGTTTTTTGAAATGATAATGAGAAATTCAAGATATAATTTAGCTAATAAAGAAATAACATTTCTGTGGAATTAATTGAAGGACTAAAAATGAATACTTGAAAGATCTGGAAAAACTTTAGAAATAAGAGGATGCAATAAGGCGTCATTGTAAATGGAAAAAAGTCAAAGATTTCTATTTTAATTAAAAAATAAAAATCCTGCATAGTTTCGCACAATTAGATTCTAGGGTTGTGTGTGTAGATGAGTGTGTATAAATATTTAATTTTTTCCCCCCAGGATTTGACATTAATATAAATATATATATATATATTTTAGAATTTTTTAAATTCAAGCAAAGAAGACATGCGTGAAAATGCTGCTCAACTGTTTGCTCTTGTTGCAGCACATGCATTAGAAGAAAGCAGATTTCAAACTATCATTGAAGAACTATCTAATGTGAAGGATAAGGTATATTTAAGCAATTCACAATTTTTCCAAAATCATAGTATTAACATGTCAACAATACATTTTTTTTTTTTTTTTAAAAAGCCATGGATTTAATTATATTTTATTAATAAACCTAATTAAACATTTTGGCTATTTTATTAATTTTATCCATATCTTTTGTTATGGGAGACTTTAATGCTAGAATTGGTAGACAAATGAAAGATGAAATTGCTGTAGGTAATTTTGGTTATGGTAATAGAAATGAGAGAGGACATAGACTTGTGGAGTTTGCAGAAAAAGAAAAACTTTATATTATGAATTCATTTTTTGAGAAAAATGTTAAAAGGAAATGGACATGGAAGCATCCAAATGAAGATACAGCGGAATTGGATTATATTTTGACTAACAGGAAATACATATTTCAAGATTGTAATGTTCTTAATAAATTTAACACAGGAAGTGATCATCGATTAGTAAGGTGTAAGTTACGTGTTAATGTAAAACTAGAGAGACAAAAATTATTGAGAAAAACAATATTTACAGTTGATATTCCTAATCTTCAGAAACATTCTAATGAATTTAAATTAGAACTTACAAATAGGTTTCAAGTGTTAGGAGATTTTGAACATGATTCAGATTTGAATGAAATTAATATGAAAATAACTGATACACTTTTAAAAACTGCAACAAAGATAGCTGGTAGAAAAAAAGCAGCAATTGACTAATAAAATTTCTACTGAGACTAGAGAATTTATGAAGAAAAGAAGGAATATGAAGATATACAAAAATGATGTATTAAAAAGAATTGAATATCTCGAATTTTGTAAAATGGTACGGAAAAGAGTTGAAAATGATATAAGAAAGTATAACTGTGAAATAGCAAGGAAAGCTGTAGAAGAAAATAAAAGTCTCAAGAATGTTAAACAACATTTTGGTATTGGTAAGAAATTTATATCTGCAATAAGAAAAAAAGATGGAATTATTACTAAAAAGAGAGATGACATCATGAAATTGGTAGAAGATTTTTATCAAGAATTATATAGTAATAAAGAACAAGTATCTCCTATATCTATTACATCTTCCGAATTGCCCAGAATTTTAAATGAAGAAATGAGACAGGCAATTAAATGTATGAAGAAAGGAAAGGCTCCAGGAAATGATGGAATTATAATTGATATATTAAAAGAAGGAGGTGAAGAAATAGAAACAATTTTAGCAAAGTTATATACCAAATGTCTAAATGATAAAGATGTACCGGAAGATTGGAAGAATGCAGTAATAATATTAATATTTAAAAAAGGTGATAAAGAAGATATTAGAAATTACAGACCTATCAGCCTTTTATCAGTTTTATATAAAATTTTTACCAAGATAATTACAACTCGTCTACAGAGAACTTTGGATTTCCACCAACCAAGAGAATAAGCTGGATTTAAAAGTGGTTTTAGTACAATAGATCATATCCAGGTATTGAGAGAAGTCATAGAAAGGACAAATGAATATGAGTTGTCATTATGTTTTGGATTTGTAGATTATGAAAAGGCATTCGATTCTATACACATTTCTTCAGTGATTAAAGCATTGGATCATCAAGGTATAGATCCAGGATGTTGTCATATTTTAAAGAATATTTATAAAAATGCAACAGCAACAATTAGATTACATAATGATATTGGAAAAATCAACATTGAGAAAGGTGTAAGGCAAAGTGACTCCATATCTCCAAAACTTTTTACAGCAGTGCTGCAAAAAGTATTTTGTGGATTAAAATGGGAAACTAAAGGAATGAAAGTAAATGGAGAGTATTTAAGTCATTTAGATTTTGCAGATGATGTAGTTGTTTTTGCAAATAATGCTTCAGAGCTGCAGGAAATGTTGCAGGAGTTAGCAGATGAAAGTAGAAAAGTAGGACTAAAGATAAATGTTAAAAAGACTAAAGTAATGTTTAATCGATTTGCTCAAAATATGAAAATAAAGATTGATTATGAAGAATTAGAAGAAGTTAACAGTTACAAATACCTAGGTCAGATTATTAATACAGATGGAAACATAATGGAGGAAATTAATCATAGAATTAAACTTGGTTGGAGTGCTTTTGGTAGAAATAACTTGATACTAAAAGGAAATATGCCTATGTGTTTGAAAAGAATGGTTTTTAACAAATGTGTTTTACCAGTTCTTACTTATGGATCTGAGACTTGGACACTTAATAGAAGAGCAATACAGAGACTTCAGACCACTCAAAGGAGTATGGAGAGATGTATGTTGGGAGTAACAAGAAGAGATCGAAAACGCAATGTATGGGTAAGACAACAAACATATGTTACTGACCTTATTGAAAAAATTAAAAGATTGAAATGGAGTTGGGCTGGACATATTGCTAGAAGAAATGATAATAGATGGACAATTGAAATTTTAAACTGGATTCCAAGAGATTGTAAAAGACCCAGAAAGAGACCACGTGTGAGATGGATGGATGAAATAAGAAAATGTGCAGGGGTGTTGTGGAAAAGAGAAGCTAAAGATCGGAGAAGATGGATTAAACTTGGAGAGACCTTCATCCTGCAGTGGATTGATAATGGTTGATGATGATGATGATCCATATCTTTTTGCAAAACCGAAAATGTCTATTCAAAATAGTTGAAATATTTCAAATAGTTCATATTATAAATAAAATCAATACATCTGTGTGGGTTTTTTTTAATTTCATATGAAATACAACATGAATAAGGTATAAATTTGTTATAAAAATTATCTCAGAAAACATATAGAATGGATTTACACAGTTATATGCATATACTAAATATATTTTTATTAGTAATTAAATTTTCTAATTAAAATAATAAATTGTTGAGGTAACTTTCTTTAAGAAACAAAATGCCTAAAATTTTATGATTTTAATTAGTGGTTGTATGAGTTTTTATAAACATCATGAAATTATTTTTTTAATCTTTGCTTTTCTATATTTTTAGTTTCCATTAACTGATGATCATAGAATAAAAAGTTTGAAAAAAATGATCTCAGTAAAGAAAGGAGCCTGTCACATATTATAAAAAAAGATTTGATATATGATATTACATTTGTGATATAATTTTTAAAACAGTTATCTAATAGAAATTTTGGTTCCCATATCTGTTTATATTTAATTGTGTAAAATTTATAATAGAATTGTGTATTCAAGAGGTGTTAATGTTAATCATCGTTTTTAATTAATTGGATAAAATTGTTTTTATATTTTATGATTTTAGTAATTTTGATTTTAATAGTATTTACTTGTTAAATACTTATTTTAGGTACTGGAAATGCAGCATGGTTCAATATTAGCATTGGGTTATTCTATTGGTCGAAAATTATACATCATACAGCAGAAAATTAAAGATGGCATTGAAGATATGGATGTTGGAATTAGTTCTTTTAATCACTCTAACAATTTTGTAGAAGCCTTAAAAAACATTGGTTAGTTCTAGTCTTATATTTTAATACTTATAAACAACTATTTATTTGTATATATGTTTCATAATTTATTTATTTTTTAAATTATTATGATTAGTTTTAAGATTTTTAAAAATGAAATTTTGCAAAATTAAAAGTACTGTGTCATATTTTTCTTTAGAATAAAACTTCATGGCAGTAGAAGGGACAACTTTTAAATAAAATTAGAAAATAGATTTTAAAAAAAAAATTTTTCTCTTTGTAAAGAAAACTCCTTTTATAATGTATAAAATAAGCAAATGTGAAATCGGACTAAAAATTAGTCAGTAAAAATAAAATGTTTGTAAAACTTTCATTATGAAATTAGTTTATAAGATTTCAGGTTGATAAAATGAAAATCAATAGTTGTATTAATTAAAAAAACTGTAAACTATCTTATCAAGATTATTTAGATGAATCTGAGCAAGGGATTAAGATAACCAGAAATGCAAAATTAATTAAAAGACATTTCAAGTTAAGATGTAAATTAAAAAATAGCGATAAGAAATTAAAATAACAGGAAAGAAAAAAGTATATAAAGTCGCTCTTTCTATTATTATTATTCAGTCTGGTTCGCGATATAGTCTGGTTTGTTATTACTACGGTTGGGGCTGTAATCTGTAATTCGTTTGTATTGTTATTAGTCCAGAGTTCGGGTTCTTTCTAAAGAATTCAGAGCCAGAGTTTCATTGAGAATCCAAACAACCAGAGATCTAGATATTCGGAACTGTAAATGCAGGAAAGCCAATTGTTGCTGCTGCTGTCAACATTAATGGAGAGGCCGCATAAGCCATGGATGTATCTGACAGGGCTTCATGCCCCAAACTCTGTAAGTCAACTATTCCGCCTGGAACAAATGCTGGGAAACTGATGCCAAAATCAGAATAGATGCTACCGCTACTCTCTCTCTCTCTTCCATTGCTGAGTCACAGAATGGAAACAAGCCATGATGGAGAACCAAAAAGGCAACCGTTTGGAAAATGCACACAAATGAAAACCTAGGTAAAGATACTTTACATAACTAAATATATTTTGATCACTGTCTATAAATTCTTTATATTTAAATGAAATGAACTTTAATTAATGAAGGACTATCTTAATTTAGCCTGAGTAATTACTTATATGTAAATTTCAATATTATTGTGTTATATTAGATATGTGTGTGTTTAAATAAATATTAATGTTTGCCTTAATTGTCATTTTATCTATTTTCTCTTTCCAGTAAATTACTGTAAAGTTACTTTATGTGTTAAGTAAATATGCTGGACCCTGAGACAGTGTGAGCTAGTCATGGGATATTTGGGCCTACCATTCAAGCATGTTAATTATTTCTTGTAATTAACTGTTGCCTGAGGTTTACCTCTAAACAAATAAAATACTTTGGATGACAGGAGTTTGAATCTAGCAGATGAGGTGGGCCACAGTCTGGAAATGTGATCGTGTTATGCTTTGCATAGCTCAGTCTGACTGTGGGTGTCATTGATGTTTCTGTTATTGATGGTATTGTCCCCTTTGAATTGAAGGGCCGGTCTGTTCACGTAATATTAAAAATATAAGATTTAAAATTATGTTAAATAGGGTTTAAACCCAATTATTCAACTTTTGTTAAATGGACCCTGTTCAATATACATAATTAATTTATGTGTCAAATCCCCTTATCTTCATAAAATATTCTGCGTTATTAATTCTAGAGGAAAGATGTGTACTTAGATTATCAAAGACTGATATGAAATTATTGCTTAATCTAAAATAATAATAATTAAGTTGAAGTATATCTTGGTCTGTGAGTTATTTTTAGATTTCCTTTGCTTATGTAGGTATTTACTTAGGTCATTCATAGACCATCTCCACATTAATATATTAAAAAAATATCATTTTTAAGTGCATAAGCAAAATTTAATACCAAACATTTAAAGAAAATATAAATTAATGAAATTCTCTTCTATATACATTTATACATGTACAAATCAGTTCTTTAAAATTAAATCATTGTTTAATATATTAAAATTAACAAATAATTAGATTGAAGATAATTTCAAATTATAAATAATATGTAGTAAAATAAAACTTCTATTAATAGCTATTGAACTTGATTATGTTTATTAAAAATTAAACTGTAAAAACTTAAAATTAAATGAATTATATTTATTAAATTAAAATTATATTATCTCTGTTGCTGAAATTATTTTTCCATATTGTAATTTTAAATCATAAATCAATAATTATCACAATCTGAAAAAACAGCATATTCTTTAGTCAAGAATCAAGTCTATTATAAAAGAGATGTTGAAACTTTTTTTTTTTAATAAATGAAATTAAAAGCAGCATATGAGGCACTTGAAATAAAAGCTATAAAGAGGGCAAAAATATTAAATGCTTAGCACTTTCGAAACGGGTTGCCTCATATTCATAGCAATACTGAACAGTGCAAACAGGGAGATAATGGTGATACGCAAAATACATGCAAATTATTAGATAGTCCAGCATTTGGAGATGTCGAAGCAGGCATCACGTCTATTGATAGAGTTATTGTTACCAACAATGAAGTACGCCTCCCTAATTTTCCGTTTGATGTCGTTTTTCTCAATGCAAACTATCTTGGAGTTAGAGGATTCGAATATATGGCCGGTCTTCTTAGAATGTTACAATTTTATATGACTTTAAAAGAATAAACTTCACAATGAGTGTTGTATAGCTGAATATCTGTTTCATTTCTGAACTATTCAAAAAATCAAAACTATTGTTAGACCATTGTATTAATAATTTTGACCTTGAAAAAGATTTCAGTTTAATAAATATAATTAGTAGTGGATTGTATTTTGGATTTAATGATGTTTAATTTATTGAGAAAAGACCAAATTGTTATGTGTTGTCATATAATAGTTGCAGTGCAAACATACATTGGCTTCAAATATAAACATCAACAAAAACATTTATGACAATAAGTTAGCTCTTATGGAATTTACAATAAAAAATTAATATTTTATTATTATCTAATGTCTTTATACTACAAATTATTATAAATCAAGTTTCCCAGTAATTTCTGCAATTTCAATTGATCATCCTAAATTGTTGCTTAATTAACTAAAAATGAAAAGTTTGATCATTCTGATTATATTAAAGTTAATAACTGCAGAAAGTCATGGCAGAAAATTATTCATGAAGAGAAAGGTCAATAGATAGACAGTTCTGAAAAAGACCCTGATTGCTATTTTAGCATTGCTTGCTGATGTTTCAATAATATTGCAGTTATTTATTTATTTTTTATAATTGTCTAACTACTGCTTTTTTACTTCTGAATAGTGTTCTATCTGACCCCATCCCCAATTTTTTTTGCCGTGCTTATCACATCCAGTCTGGACACACTCAAATTTTTCCCAAGATTCAATCAAATTTAGGATTTTTTAAAATAGCTGACCTAGCTAATTATCCAGTATTGATCAGTAATTGGTTATGTAACTTTTCTTCACTGGAGCATAAAGCAAGGATGGAAAACTTCTCAAACTCTTATCTCCCAGTAATAGCAAATCTGGTCAGAAATACTTTATCTTTTATTAAAGAGGCTTTTGTTGTAATAAGTTATTTAAAGGCTATTTTTATTTTTTACTAGATATAAAAATATTCACATGCATGTACACATACCTGCATTATTATGCATTTTAAGATTTTTAGTATTTTTAATAACATGAAATAAAAAATAACACTAATCTTTTTCTTTATTGATTTATAATAGTTGCTTTCTTAAACTCTAATCAACCTGTCATTGTTTGTGCTGCCTGTATCGCTGTTGGAGAAATTGGAAAAAATGGAAAATTACCTTTTCCAGATGGTAGTGATGATAATGAAATTAATACGAAATTATATGTAGTAAAGCAACTTCTTCAGAAAATACAATCAAATAAGGAGACAACAAAGGTGTGTATTTTATCATAAAACAAAGTATTTACTAATTTATTGGCTATTATTAAAAGTTGAGAGAATGATAATTTTTTAACAAATGCACAATCCTCTCCTTTTTTTTTTCCAAAAACTTTATTTTCTTATATTAATAATGAACATATATATATATATATTTATATTATACAAACTCCGTTTCAACTGTTATATATTCTTACAGTCATTTTCAAGGATCTACAACAACAAAAAAATACATATTTATAAATAATACCTTAATTACATAAAACTTTCTTCTTATATCAACATAAACATTAAAAAACATATTAATTATACATAATTATATTTTACTTACTTCTCCTTCTTCTACTTTTTATTATTACTCTTTCTTCTTCACATTATTTAATTACAAATCTTATTACTTTATAAAAACATCTAAGAAACTTTTCATACCAATTTTAAATCAACCCTAATTACAAATTATTTCACCCTTTAAATCTTTATCTAAAAATCCATCTCAAAAACTACATTCCTTACATTTAAAAAATGTAAACATTTTTTTCAAACTTTTAAAATATTTAAATGGTGTTAAGTAAATTGTTAAAGTTTTTGAAAAAAATGTTTATATTTTTTAAATATAAGGAATGTAGTTTTTGAGATGGATTTTTAGATAAAGATTTAAAGGGTGAAATAATTTGCAATTAGGGCTGGTTTAAAATTGGTATGAAAAGTTTCTTAGATGTTTTTATAAAGTAATAAATTTGTAATTAAATAATGTAAAGAAGGAAGAGTAATAATAAAAAGCAGAGGAAGGAGAAGTAAGTAAAATATAATTATGTATAATTAATATGTTTTTTAATGTTTATCTTGATATAAGAAGAAAGTTTTATGTAATTAAGGTATTATTTATAATATGTATTTTTTTGTTGTTGTGGATCCTTGAAAATGACTGTAAGAATATATAACAGTTGAAAGTTGGAATTTGCATAATATAAAAATATGTATGTATGTTCCCTATTAATATAAGAAAATAAAGTTTTTTGGAAAGAAAAAAAGAGAGGATTGTGCATTTGTTAATATTATTGGAGAACATATATTTTTTTTTTAAAAAAGGGATTGTATATTCATTGTGTTATAATATTCATTGTGTTATAATATATGATAATTTTTTTGTGTGAATTGATAAATTTTAAATATGTATGTGTGTGTATATTGTATACATAACATTTTTCATGATTAAAGATGAATTTAAAATAATTTCCAGGGAATATCATGTAGAATTTCACATAGAATAAAATAGATCAGATTATTACAAGTCTATAAAAAAACTGATTCGCACACATAGGAAATTCTTCATACAAGTGGCCAACTGATGTTTTTTTTTTTTTTGTTTTTTTTTTGAGCCATCTTTCTTAAGGTTAATGTATATGTCCATGGGAGTTTTTGTTGAAGTGATTTTTAAATAATATCCAGATTGTATTATCAATCTGCATCCCCAATTTTTGACAGTATGAAAACATCAGCAAAAATAGAAAAGTAAAAGACTAGACAATTTTAGCAAAAGTAAAAAAAAAAAATGCAATCCTGCATTATGGAGATCTCTTATTTGTTTTTCACAATCTAGCATTAGTCAAAAACCAAATACATCTGGGTCTCGTTTTATGTGGATTATTTTAATGCAATTTTGAAGTTATGCAATTCATATTTTTTCTTAATATTTTTCATATTTCACTATATTTATTAAATAACAAGAAATTTAAATTATTAATAACTTATTTTGACTTGAAATACTTTTTTTTTTTAATATAATGTTATACTAGCAGCTAATGTGAATATGGCCTGAAGCTGTATTTAAAATCTTAGCTTCTATGTAAATAACCTACTTATACTATTGAGTAAATAATAATAGATTTATATGAATGTAAATATCGCAATAAATATTCAAAAATTTTAAACTTTTAAAACGTATTTTGTTAGATATTAACAGAAATAAACATTTTTTTAGATTTTTAAAATAAATAATAACGAAGATTTTATTGATTTTATAAACTGAAAATAATCTTTCTAATGATAATATATAATCTTTTTGTTTTGATTGCGATCTCATTTTTTTAATATAGAAATAAAAAACCATTAACACAGCACAAGACTGAAAGTGGCGCTAGTTGTACATCAAGTCACGAATCTGATTTCTTATCAGTTCACAAACAAGCGCATATTGTCAAATAGCGGTAATGATTAAAATATGTATGAAAAAATGTAAAATTAAATACTATAGTTAATAAAAAAAAGTAAAAAAAGTTTGTCTTGTATTAATTTTTTTCAAATATTTGAAATTTTTTATTAGTCATACTTTATTTCCTTGTTTTTTTAATGCGAATTTTAAAGTAATTTTTCCTTGTTGCTTTACTTTTATGCCGATTTCTGAAAATTACAGAACCTATCCCCCATTTTTCAAAGTAAGTTAAGTTTATTTTTATGCAATTTCTTTTGTATACGTTTTCTGAGGAACCTATCTACCACATAAAATGAGACCCGGGTGTAGATTTATTTATAAGTTTGTTATTTTCTGCATTTATGATTGGTTCAAAATTCTGATGACTAAAAAATGAATGAAAAGATATAAAAATGCACACATCACTGTCATTTTAAAAATTGTTGCAACAGTTCCTTAAAACATATTCGCCTTAAAGAAGATGAATGAAATTGCATTAGAGTATTGCTGGTCACTTCTGCTGAAACTTTTTTTATATCTGTGATTTCTGTTTTCAAAATCTTGCACAATCTGAAATATTATGATCTAAATGAGAAATTTTTACAATCAAGGACTATATAGAGAGAGAAAGATAGAAGTGGAGAAATGGAAAAGTATTCAGATAGCCTGAAGGAAATGAAAGAGAATATATTACTGTATAAACAAGTGGGTCTATAAAAGATATATGTATCAAGAAATAAATAAATTAATGAATCATTAGGGTAATGGGTGTTACTATGTCCTGATATTTTAACACATTCATTATATCACACATTTCATTACATAGACATATTATTATGTACATCTTTAACTATTGTCCAAATCATCATGCGAGCATTTGCAATATTTTAATATAAAAAATATTTAATAGGGTCCCCTTCCCCCCAACTTAATAAGCAGGTTTTTTTTACATGTAAATAATATAAACTGAAAATTCTGTAAAAAGAACTTTTATTTGCAACAAATAAAATAGACTGGAAATGAAACTTTGAAATATTAAAACATATGAGCAATTGAACAAAAATAAAACTATCTATTTATGTGCATCATAATGTTTCGATTCTCTGTCTTTTTATTTCACACATTTTCCAAATTATTATGTGAACTTTGTAATTTGAAATTTTGGACAGTTATAAAAAATAAATAAAAACAAACATGGAATAACAAATTTCAAAGTGAAACATTTTGTAATCTTTACTTATAAAATACAAAAATAAAAATTACATACATCATTTCAATTTACTTGGACCCTTTATTTTTGAACTAATAATAACTTTTGTATACATTTACTTACGGACTTGTACTGAATAACTAATCAAGTTAAAATAGATCAGCTATGTGAAAGAAAATATTAACATTGTTTATAACCTAAAAATGTCAAGATTCACTCAGCCCAGAGTCAAAAATTGCCTGAATTAATAAAATCAATAAAATATATTGTAATGGTCAGATTTAGCATTGTACCGGTCAAAACATGTTGATCCATCTAACATGAGCTGGAACTCAATGAAACGTACTTCAAACCCAGTCAAGCCCAAGATTTAGGTCAGAGACCAACCTGAATTCGAACCCACTCCATAAGCAACACCTAACGAATAACATATAATGATGGCATGCGAGAATTTATTCGTAAGTCCTGCCTACTAACAGAGCAAAGAGACGATGAGACATCTATTAAGTATGACTTAACTAAAATATATATACACATGGCTGTGCGTGTGGAAGTGGAGAAAAGGGAATTTGAACGATTAAACAAGTTTAGACAATAAAAATAGTTTAATATAATGAATTAATTATATACATGATGAATTAATTGCATACATTAGTGTGTGTGTGAATGAGCAAGCGGTCTACCAAATGATAGATAATTACATATTGTCATTCACGCTATTATTTCTCATATGCTCTTTTATTAATTAAATGACATACACTATAAATAAACACACATCTTTGGTGGGTACAGTATTAAGATGCCAATCAATTATTTGAAAGATTACCTAATATTGCCATTAACGCTTTGATTTATGGTTCTGAAACATGGTGATTAACATGATTTCAGGGAGAGTTCTGGGATTGATTACAGATATAATATAAACTATTTTCATGCCATTATGGTCATGAAAATAAATAAAACACATTTGAAAATTACATTTAATTTTATGACAAAATATTTATTGGAAAAAACATTTAAAAGATAGAACGCTTGTTTTTCCCCAAAGCAGATACTCTTAAATATAGAAATGCTAAATTACGAGGCGAGATTGTATAAGACTGAAATAACATTATTAATTAATAAAATTAGTAATACTCGGCATTTACATATATATTTGAGCAAAGCGTAATTTTAATATTAGAGCACTAAAAACTGGGTCATGAAACAAAAGGAATAATAAACGGATAAGTGGCAGTACTGACATAATAGCCAAGAAATAACAGGAAACGGTCATGCTTCTGGACAAAAACAAAGTCTAAGATTCCCATTGTAGGGCAGTGCTTAGAGAAAAGTGGATTAGGCATACCGTGGACATCACCGACGTGCAGAGGTCTTTTATATGAAGAAAGTAGATAGGCATAGCATGTGCCAGGCATACTGGAATCACTGCCAGAGGCCTTTTTATATGAAATAAGTCCCAGGAAGGTCAACTATCCATGTGACAGGAAATAACGAGAAATCTATGGGTTCGATCTTGTCGCAACTCCCAAATTAGCACGTAATATATTGTAATGGGATGGGGTGGTAGGAAATGGAATGAATCTGGGGTGATGAGAAATCATCATCACTCGCAGTCATTTTAAAATGAAATATCAATAATTTACAGTTTCTATAAGTAATATAGCATTTTATAAGAGCATGAGATTAGAGAATCTTTGAGAGATCAGAAGAGCAACTAAAATCATAATTAACCATCCACCAGCATTATAATAAAATAAGAAATACTCAAAAAAATACCAAAAGAAACCATCACTGTGAATGATCAATAATATCAATTAAAATCAACAGTCCATCTTGTGGCTGGAATTGAACAATAAAAAATATAAATCAACAATCAACCTAGTGACTGGATTGGAAATGGGTCTTCTGTAGACCAGGCTATTTGAGTCTTTGCCAGCTTGGGCAATTATTTAAACATAACTTGAATGCACCAACTTAGTGCCCATCCATTAGAATACACAATAAACAGAAATCGAAATAATAATGCTGGGACATTTAAAACATGCTGATTATCATCAATACTCTGGCCACTGGTAATGGCCAACTGTAAACTTAACTTCTAATAAGACAACTAAAATAAAAGATAGTGCATGGACTTTAAAGAATATAATCTTATGCGCCAACCAGGATGATGATAATTGATCATCGCTGGATGCCCCAAAAGCACTAATATACATCCCCATTTATATATTCATCCCGTGCATGAATCTAGCTCAGAGAAAATAAGCTCTATTACTGTATGTGACCAAAAGATGATGCAATACAATTTTAACAATTAAATACAAGTTTATTAATAATAATAAAAAAATTGAAATTAAGGTCTTATAGGATAAGGATTCTGATTTTGAAAAGTATACAGAATTATATACACTAAAATTTTTACATTGATTTACATAATTAATACCTTGGGTTTACTTAAAATCCACTCAGCACACAGGCAGGTGGCTTGATACAAAATGAACATGTTTGACTTGATGTTTCATTAAAAAAAATTATCAAAATTTTACATATAAGTATCTATCTGACACATATTGTTATTGACAATACAACTGACATATATACGCACACATACATGTGTATGCGTGAAAATTCTGAACATATGTAACTTGTTACATAAAAATAATAAATTGTTAAATTTTTTAACTTGCATTTTTAATAAGACCAAAACAATAAATTACAATACTTTTGTAATTAATAATTCCATTTTGAATATACATAAAATTTACATATATACGTATGTATCAATATTAGAAAAAAAAAATCAATTTATCAAAATCTATTACAGCTTTCTTTTATTCTTTTAAAAAAAAAGTGTAGTCAATTTTTGAGAGGTTAGAAAGCCTTTTATTAGGTTGCATCTCAACTAATTATAACTGTCTTTAAATTTAAAAATATAGACTTAAAATGTCTTCCAAATGAATTATTTAAAAACAACTCACTTTTGTTTTTCTGAAGGTTTGTGATAATGGTGTTCTAGCTGTATTTTTATATTGGACTATTTCCATCATTTAATATGTGTGTTGAATGTCTTTAGAAAAGTTTAATTTTTAGTTAAATATTCCAAATGCATTCAACTGTTAGTAATATCACAGCAAACAGGTTAGTATATGCACCAACTGTTAGTAATATCACAGCAAACAAATGTTAATAATATCGCAGCAAACAGGTTAGTATATGCACTAACTGTTAGTAATATCACAGCAAACAGGTTAGTATACGCACAACGTTTCGAGAGGTATTTGTCTCCCCTCTTCTTCAGGTGTTGCTGGCCTGACCAGTGACAGTACTAGCATGGGATTCGAACCTGGGTCCTTAGATTCTTGATTATTGAAATTTAAGGTAACGCTCTAACCAACTGAGCCATCCTGCCAAAGGCAACAGTATGTAGTAATTTCATATACTTATCTATGAGGTTCCTCCTGATTTCTCCACTTTTTCTCAGAGCAAAGTTGATTAGTGATTTCCATACATTATGTATAGTCACACTAGGTTGGCTTATGGGATTTTTTGCCATTGTCATGTGAGCAGCTTCTTTAAATTTTCTTCTTTGTACCTTTTCTTCTTTATCCAATATTTTTGTATTTTCCCAATTGAACGTATGTTCATTGGTCCATACATGGTCTGCTACCTTAGACACATCTGTTTTCTCTCTTCTAATCATCAGTTTATGTTCTTGCAAGCGCTTTTGAATGGGACGGCTGGTCTCACCAATATATGTTCTTCCACATTCACATGGTATTTCATAGATGCAGTTTTTTCTTTGCAGCATTTCAAGTTTAGGCTTTGTAGATGTTAGAATTCCTCGTAGTGTGGTATGGCTCTGAAAAGCTGTTCTGATGTTATACTGATTGCAGATTTTCCTTAATTTGTCTGCTATTTTTGGAATGCATGGATACACTACAGTACCAATAATTGTCTTTTCTTTTGATGGTTCTTTTTGTTGTCTGTTTAATGTTTTCTTAATAACAGCTGATGGATAACCATTTTTTTTAAGAGTTTGTTCTATATAGATCTTTTCTTTTTCCAAATCACCAGTTTCTGAACAAACTTCTTTTGCTCTGTTCCACAGTGATAGTATAACTCCATGTTTTGTGTTTTTGGTATGATTAGATGTATAGGCTAGGTATTTTCCTGTATGTGTAGGTTTTCGGTAAACTGTAGTTCTTGATTTTGCCATGAGGGAGTCTTGTCACAAGAACATCTAAGAATGCCAATTTTTGTTCTTGTTCTGGTTCTATTGTAAATTTAATTGAAGGGGATATGTTGTTGATATGTGTCCAGAAAGTTTGTAGCAATGCTTCACCATGTGGCCATACAACAAATGTATCATCCACATAGCGAAGCCAAACTTTAGGTGGATAAGGAGTAGTTTTTATGGCTGTGGTTTCAAGTTCTTCCATGTAAATATTGCTAATCAGGGGAGACAATGGTGAGCCCATATCCATTCCTTGATTTTGCTGGAAGAACTCTGTGTTATATTGAAAGTAGGTTGTTTTTAGTAAACAACCTACTTTCAATGTAGACAACCTACTTTCAATGTAACACAGAGTTCTTCCAACAAAATCAAGGAATGGCTATGGGCTCACCATTGTCTCCCCTGATTAGCAATATTTACATGGAAGAATCAGGGGAGACAATGGTGAGTCCATAGCCATTCCTTGATTTTGTTGGAAGAACTCTGTGTTATATTGAAAGTAGGTTAAACAACCTACTTTCAATATAACAGAGTTCTTCCAACAAAATCAAGGAATGGCTATGGGCTCACCATTGTCTCCCCTGATTAGCAATATTTACATGGAAGAACTTCAAACCACAGCCATAAAAACTACTCCTTATCCACCTAAAGTTTGGCTTCGCTATGTGGATGATACATTTGTTGTATGGCCACATGGTGAAGCATTGCTACAAACTTTCTGGACACACATCAACAACATATCCCCTTCAATTAAATTTACAATAGAACCAGAACAAGAACAAAAATTGGCATTCTTAGATGTTCTTGTGACAAGACTCCCTCATGGCAAAATCAAAACTACAGTTTACCGAAAACCTACACATACAGGAAAATACCTAGCCTATACATCTAATCACACCAAAAACACAAAACATGGAGTTATACTATCACTGTGGAACAGAGCAAAAGAAGTTTGTTCAGAAACTGGTGATTTGGAAAAAGAAAAGATCTATATAGAACAAACTCTTAAGACAAATGGTTATCCATCAGCTGTTATTAAGAAAACATTAAACAGACAACAAAAAGAACCATCAAGAGAAAAGACAATTATTGGTACTGTAGTGTATCCATACATTCCAAAAATAGCAGACAAATTAAGGAAAATCTGCAATCAGTATAACATCAGAACAGCTTTTCAGAGCCATACCACACTATGAGGAATTCTAACATCTACAAAGCCTAAACTTGAAATGCTGCAAAGAAAAAACTGCATCTATAAAATACCATGTGAATGTGGAAGAACATATATTGGTGAGACCAGCCGTCCCATTCAAAAGCGCTTGCAAGAACATAAACTGATGATTAGAAGAGAGAAAACAGATGTGTCTAAGATAGCAGACCATGTATGGACCAATGAACATACGTTCAATTGGGAAAATACAAAAATATTGGATAAAGAAGAAAAGGTACAAAGAAGAAAATTTAAAGAAGCTGCTCACATGACAATGGCAAAAAATCCCATAAGCCAACCTAGTGTGACTATACATAATGTATGGAAATCACTAATCAACTTTGCTCTGAGGAAAAAGTGGAGAAATCAGGAGGAACCTCATAGATAAGTATATGAAATTACTACATACTGTTGCCTTTGGCAGGATGGCTCAGTTGGTTAGAGCGTTACCTTAAATTTCAATAATCAAGAATCTAAGGACCCAGGTTCGTATCCCATGCTAGTACTGTCACTGGTCAGGCCAGCAACACCTGAAGAAGAGGGGAGACAAATATCTCTCGAAACGTTGTGCGTATACTAACCTGTTTGCTGTGATATTACTAACAGTTGAATGCATTTGGAATATTTAACTAAAAATTAAACTTTTCTAAAGACATTCAACACACATATTAGATGATGGAAATAGTCCAATATAAAAATACAACTCACTTTTGTATACATGTTTATCTATGCTTCTCTGCATATAGACACAGCAGCATACGTATAACTACTTCTTTATTCAGCTGCTGTTTCTCTTGGGCAAGCTGTTTTTTGGTCAATCCAGGCAATTGTCATCCATCAGGTAAAAGTACATAATTCAGGTATGGTTGGCTTTCTCCCTTCTGCAGTTGGTTCTGTTTAGACTTGGATTTGGAAAGCTTGAGGTCAGCAAGCTGTTTTCCAGAACACTTAAGGCTATGAATTACAAAGAACCTTGACACTTTTTTTCCATGTGAATTCAAACTCCACCAGTGAATTGTAGAGCAGCCACTTCCTTGCATTCTTACATCCTCATATACAGTTTTTTTTATAATTATAGCTGTCTTTGCAGCTATCTTTACTGTTGCCATTCTCAGCTGCAGTCACCAACTCTTCACAAAATACTTTAGCTAACTTTGCAGTTAACTCTTCTGCTAACCACTTCTCAAAAATATTAAAACCAACTCTTATAAAACTACAAGCAAAACTAACTGATATTTTTTATAAAGTCATCTGAAGTGATAACAACACCTTGATTGAAAACAGAGTTTTATTTTTATCTCTCTAATCCCTTGGAATCTAGATACATGTTTTAATTAATTAAAAAATTTCAAAAACAAGTATGATGTTTTTACATTTCAAAATCAGAATAATAATAATAATAATACAATATTTATATATATTCAGACCTTTTAAAAGTTTAAATTATGAAACAATTTTTATTTTAAATCAGAGTTATTATTTAACCCTTTACTTATTATTATTTTATTTTAGGAAATATAGAAAAATATCTACAAAAATTTATGTCTGTGTTTATTTCTACTTTTCCTTTACTTTATATATATTTATGCACACACACACACTATATTAGTATGTGGTATGTAACCCAACTGGTTACAATATATATATATTCATAAAGATATGCCGAATGTCAGTAACACAGTACAGAAAGACTGCTTTAAAATAAATGATCCTAGTTTGAATGCCATAATTCATATAAATAATATGCTATGCCACTAGAATATATATATAAAGAGATTTAGATTTCATTTAATAAAATATACATTAAGATTTGCCCCCCCTCCTACTTTGCTGCTATATTAAAAATGATTCAATCACACTTCATCGATTTTATAATAACTAGAAAATTTAAGTGTTTGCAATTTTAAGAGTATGGAAAAAATAAAAGAAAACTAGCAGTTAGAGAAAACAGCTAATAGGCCACCTTTTCAGAATTGAATAATAACATTTATAAAATAAATAAGATTTCAGAGTGTTAATTAGCCTAAGTTCTGGATTCACCCCAGATAGAATCAAGAGTTAAACAAATAACAAATTTTTATACTAAAACATAAACAAAATGTTGACTCGTAAAAACAATCTGGCTAGCATATTAATTAATAATGCATTAAGTTTTAAGGGAATGTTAGTAACCGTAATTCATGGAGGTTTACTTAAAAAGAGGAGTTGCTTGAGATTAGCAAAAGCATACATATAAAATCAAGTAATAAATAACTATAAATAAATGACCGCACCAAAGTTAAAGAAAGTTAGAGCATATGAGATAGGATTAGATTTATAAAATATCATTTGAGAGCAATTTACATATTAGAAAGAGCTAAAGTTAAATAATACATTAGAAGAAATCTTGAGAGTAGGGTTTGAAATTAATTAGATTGATTAGATTTACTTTTAGGTGGCAGTATGAAAATCATCAGTTACCTTGCACAATTCTTAAGAGTTCATTTTAAAGATCTCTGCGAGTTCTTAGGTGGCAAGCAAGTTTCTATTTAGCATTCTAAAGTTCTCCGTCGGGCTTTTACTTCATTTTACGGGAGCATGATAGTACAGTAGCGGCAGATAACTTTCACAGGATGGGCTTACTAATCTATCTTTTTTTTTTTTAACTTTCACTGCACAGTTCTTTCAATAGTAGCTAATTCTTTGGTATTCAAAATTAGCCCATTTTATACTCCTGCCCAGGTATTTGAAGAATGCTTTCAATTTCTTATCTCTAGCTTAAATGTAATCTTTAATCTAACAGAAATTTTACATTTCTTTGTCCATTGTTTTTGGAAGATGCAAACGTTCAGATAACATTCTAAAAAATATTCAAATCTATTTCCAGATTGAAAATAGATTTGACAAAAATGAACAAAGGTACAATCGTTAATCTTAATCCCCATTTTATTTAAGTAAAAACTTTAATTAAAAATTCCTTCCCAAGATTAAAACAGTATTATATTTCCATCCCTTTAATTATTTTTGGACAATTAACGGTTGCATCTTCCATCTTGGATTTCATAAAAATATATAGTTTAATAGAAAAAACAATTGAAAAAGAAAGTTTTGAAAATGATGTATAATGAAATATTTTAAAAAATCA
The DNA here is from genome assembly GCA_028023455.1 of Epiperipatus broadwayi. Taxonomy (NCBI): domain Eukaryota; kingdom Metazoa; phylum Onychophora; class Udeonychophora; order Euonychophora; family Peripatidae; genus Epiperipatus; species Epiperipatus broadwayi. The sequence goes on along the minus strand of JAQFVV010000074.1, from coordinate 1,288,947 downwards.
ATCTTTTGTTAGTATTTTTGCCCCTATAATATATATATATATTTGAGCCGCACCTATGTACTTTAATAAAAAAGGATTAATAATCATTAAAAAATTAATAATAATAAATATTGGAAAGTTAAACTATAAATTTTAGGCATGCATCTCAAATATATACATAAAATATATATACACGACTAAAGGATCTGAATGGTATCTAGGGTTTGAATCCACATTCGTAGATGATATCATGAAGCTCAATCTTAAGCTAAGATTGACTGCTTCAGCACTTTATATGTGATGTGATGAACTGTGGCTTCTCCTTAAACGAAGTCAAGAATATTTCGGCAATTATGCCCAGATAAACCTGTTAACCACTTTATTTTCCATTCCCTACTCTAAGTTTTTCCATATTCTGCTCCATTTCATTTCCACCACATAATCTTTGTCAACTCTATGGCCTTTATATCTAAATCCCCCTTATCTTTTCGCAAACCCGGCATAAAAACCAATAATTCACTTTCTGTATAATCACTTTTTTCATATTTATTCTTCCATAACTTCATTATATGTACCCTTTTTGTTTTCAAGCATTTACATTCAATTAACAAATGCCTAATATTTTCTATTCCTTCCTTACATAATTTACAAAATAAATCACTCATATTTTTCCATTTACATGTATATTGTCTTGTTGTTAAAGATCCTGTTTGAGCCTTAAGCAATAAACTACTTTCCTCACTATTATCATATATTAACTATTATCATATATTAAATAAATTACACAGGTGCCACCTGGTTTTAAGCATAGAAAATAAACTAACATATATATTTAAAACAATATTTTATGTAATCATTACACAGCTCCATTTGTAATGCTGAGGAAAATCGTGGAGAACGTAAGTCATTCCCGATGAATGATAGTAGACCACGCAATCTTACAAACAAAATAATTTATTTACAAGTGTATTTATTAATTGATGTACAATTTATTTTCTTAAATAAAATTAACAAATCATGTAATAATAATTTATTTATAAGATATAATCATTAATGGATATATTGCATTTTATTTCTTTAACAAACTCTTTTAATTTTTATATATCATAGTATATATTCATAGATAATTTAACACATTTGCCTTACCTTTAACTCCTCTTCAATAAACTTAAATATAATTCTATGAATGTATGAATTCATAAATAAATATTATTTTAACTCACGTCGCCTAGTACTTACACATACATATGATCTTTATGGGATAGTAATCACGCTATCTTTATTGTAATAATCATAATGAATGGTCTATTTTAGATTCTGTTTCTAAACATAACCACTTATATAATAATAATTATAAAGGGATGGCCTTTTGGTCCTATCCCTGAGTTTTACAATAATTATAAGGAATGGCCTTTGATCCTAAACGTAATTTAATACATTTACAATTTATACAGGGATGACTCATTTTGAGATAGATCCTTAACACATTATACTGTTAGGAATGTATTCTGCCATATTGATGCAAACATATGTAAACTAATAAACATTGAATAAACGACTGCACATATATAAATCCATCTACATAAAATCCAATGTTCAATAATCAAATATAAGTTTAACTATGAACGAATGAGACTAATGGAAATAATTACATTCTTAATTATGGTTATTTGATACTTTGGCAATTTCTATGTGTGCATTGTATTTACATGATTATTATTAATTTTTTTTTTTTGCCCTTTTATATAAAATTCATAAACTTAACATACATTGTGAGAAGTTATTATAAATTCTTTTTTTTTTTTTTTTAATTGACAGTTTCTTTTAAAATAATATCTGGATAATAAGCCTTATTTACAAATTCAAATTATTTAAAATAAAGTACAAATCACTCTAAATATAAGACTCACTCAAAACAAAATAATTGTCATTTACTTCTTTCTGACAAATATTAAAAGTCCGTTTATGTTGATAATATAATCTTGTAATTTCTAGCTGTTCTTTAAATAAACCTAATTCAGCTGGAGTTATTCAAATATTCAAAAGTGTTCCAGACCAGATCTGGCTAACTGTTAGTAGTATTCTTTCTTTTCCTTTTTTTCACAAGAATTCTCATCTATTTAAAAGAAAATGGAAAACTGGTTTTTTATATTTTCTTGAACATCATTTTAGTTTGTTTTTTTTAAATCAAATTTATATATTTTGAAAAAAAAAAAATATATTTTTTTTATTGAAATGAATAATGGATTGTTAATTTCAGTATATATATATATATTGACTAAGATTATCCATATGGTACTGATAGATATCCTGATATCAATAGACTCAACTTTGTTCTGTACATAAGCTTCATTAGAATCTTGGAAAATACTAGCTTCACATGAATTTTTTTATGATTGGATCTCTAAACTAAAACCATGAAAAAGCTATTCACTTTTCAATATTAGTCTAAAAAAGATAATAATTGAAGAGAGATATTTAGGATAAATTTATTACAATTAATAAAGCAATGACTTTATGAAATTCAAAAAATAATATTTTACCATTCTAGACTAGTCTGGTCTGGTTATTTGATCCAGAAAAGTCTGATTGGAAAGAAGCACTTTTAGTGCTAGTTAGACCTGTCTTAATGTTATATTCATTTTTATTTGCTGCATTCTTCATTAACATTCAAATAAAAGTTTTTTTCAGGTCTTTTGTTTAAGACATATTGATTTTTTGTTTGTTTATTTTTATAATAAGTACAATTATTATCTTTTTTATTTAATGTAATAAAAGTATAGAATTAATTTAATAAAACATTAAATATGTGAGTAGACTTAGATTAAAAGTTTGTATAAAAATTAACAATGAATTTTTGTTGTAGAAGATAACTTCAAAAGTATAGTTAAAATGAAAGAAGAAATAAGTGAGAAACTACTTCAACATAGAACTGACTTCATGATTGACCATGTCAATCAAATTACAATTGCATATAGAAAACCATTAGAATTAAAAACATATAGGAATGCATGCATGATAACTATGAACAAGTCAGATATTATGGTTAATTTATTGTCACAGCTTGAGAGAAAAAGGCCAGATATCATAAGATTTTGTGAGGTAAGCTGGAACAGTTTTGAGAAAAAGAATGATTATGAAAAAATTTTGTATTTTAAGTTAGGAGACATATTGATATATATATATATTAATTTAGACACATTTTAATTAATCTATATGTCTATCAGTAATTGTTGTAATGATCAAATAGAAAATTTCTATGAAGATATTGAAAAAGAATATAAAATTAATCATATAATGATAATGAGATATTGAAGATTGTGATAGAGAAGAGCTGATAAAATTGTTGAAAATAATGGTTCGGGAATAAGAAATGAAAAAGATGAATCGACAATGCTGCGGGGTTTTTTTTAAAGAAAATACAATGATGATAATAATGAACATCTTATTTAGAAGTCACAAAAGGAAGACATGCATATAAAATTACAGATGAAAATAGATTTTAATTAGTTTTATGTTTTCAAACAATGTTTGGAAAGAGTATTGAGGGTGGGTGTGTGTATATATTCTGGACAATATAGATTCAGATCATAATATAGTAGTAAAGTTATGATTATTTTAAAAATAAAAAATGAAACAAGAAAGAAATATGCAATAGATAATTTGAAGTTTTTAAAGAAAAAAAATTAGAATTGTTGAATAAATGGCAAAAATTCTAGGAAAATTGGAAGAAATACTCTGCAATAAAAAGAATAATAATTAGAAATAAAATAACATTAAAAAATCTGAAGTTTATAATGAGATGATGAATAAAATGATAGAGAAAAGAAGGTGGGAAATTTAGAATTCTTTAGATTAATTAGTACATTGAGATGTGAAATAAATAAGACTATGGGAGATATATTAGAAAGTGAATATAGGGAAATGAAGGAATTATGAAGAAAAGAGATGATTGAATTAATTTATTTATTGTAGAATAAAACAGTTTGTATATGAGAAAAACAATATCAAAAGAATAAATAGCAATTGAAAATAGAAATATTAAATTACACAAGAAAATAGATACATTGAAAAGATTGGAATTAATATAAAAATGATTTATGTGTTAGAAAATATAAGTCTTTATCTATTTTAGTTAAAAAAAAAAAAATAGATTTGGATAGAAGAAATTATGCAATAATGAATGAAAAAAATGTAAAAAGTTAAATCAAGCTGAAAACTAATGAAACACAAGGAATTGATTAGATTCAACTTAAATGATTTAAGGCTTATACAAGAAAGTGTTTGATATAATTAGCAGTTTGTAAGATTTTTTTATCATAAATGATTGCCTTAAGAAAAAGTGTGAAGATTTTAAACAAGTAGTTTAATCTTCCATATATCTGATTATTTTGAATAGATGTATTAGATTTCCTATTTGAAGAGGCATTAGATGTGGAAAAAGTAGAGGGATAAAAGCGGTAATACAAACAATAAATTTATTAAGAAATTTATAAGAATTAGATTATAAATGTAAGATTATTTCGTCTTTTTACATAAGTGGTAGATATAAAAAGAGATATAAGAGCAGGATTATTGTTTATCTAGTGTTTTGTTTAAATAGATATTGTAATGATCAACTAATGTATGTTTAAATTATTTAAATATATTGTAATTGATTTGGGTGTCACAGGATATTAAATTATCATCGTCAACCATTATTAATCCACGATAGGATGAAGGCTCTCCAAGTTCAATCCTTTTCCAATCTCTAGCCTCTCTTCTCCACATCATCCCTGCACACTTTCTTATTTCATACATTCATCTCACATGTGGTCTCTTTCTGGTCTTTTACAATCTCTTGGAATCCAGTTTAAGATTTCAATTGCCCATCTATTATCTCTTCTAGCAATATGTCCAGCCCAACTCCACTTCTCTCTTTTTATTCTTTCAATGATGTCAGTAATACCTGTTTATTCTCTTACCCATGTATTGTGTTTTCAATCTCTTCTTGTTATTCCTAACATGCATCTCTCCATACTTCTTTGAGTGATCTGAAGTCTATATTGCTCTTTTATTAAGTTTCCAAGTGTTAGATCCATAAGTAAGAACTGGTAAAACACATTTATTAAAAACCTTTCTTTTCAAACACATAGGCATATTTCCTTTTAGTATCAAGTTATTTCTACCAAAAGCACTCCAACCAAGTTTAATTCTACGATTAATTTCATCCATTATGTTTCCATCTGTATTAATAATCTGACCAAGGTATTTGTAGCTGTTAACTTCTTCTAACTCATCATAATCAATCTTTATTTTCAACTTTTGAGAAAATCCATTGAACATTACTTTAATCTTTTTAACATTTACCTTTAGTCCTACTTTCTTACTTTCATCTGATAACTCTTGCAACATTTCCTGAAGCTCTGAAGCATTATTTGCAAAAACAACTACATCATCTGCAAAATCTAAATGACTTAAATAATCTCCATTTACTTTTACTCCTTTAGCTTCCCATTTTAATTCACAAAATACTTCTTGCAGCACTGCTGTAAAAAGTTTTGGAGATATGGAGTCACCCTGTCTTACACCCTTCTCAATGTTAACTTTCTTAGTATCATTATGTAATCTAATTGTTGCTGTTGCATTTTTATAAATATTCTTCAGAATATGACAATATCCTGGGTCTATATCTTGATGATCCAATGCTTTAATCACTGAAGAAATGCTTATAGAATCAAATGCCTTTTCATAATCTACAAATCCAAAGCATAATGGCAACTCATATTCATTGGTTCTTTCTATAACTTCTCTCAATACTTGGATATGATCTACTGTACTAAAACCACTTTTAAATCCAGTTTGTTCTTTTGGTTGGTTGAAATCCAATGTTCTCTGTAGACGAGTTGTAATTATCTTTGTAAAAATTTTGTATAAAACTGATAAAGACTGATAGGTCTGTAATTTCTAATATCTTCTTTATCATCTTTTTTAAATATTAATATTAATACTGCATTCTTCCAATCATAGGTACATCTTTATCATTTAGACATTTGACATTTCTATTTCTTCACCTACTTCTTTTAAGATATCGATTATAATTCCATCATTATCTGGAGCTTTTCCCTTCTTCATAAATTTAATTGCATGTCTCACTTCTTCATTTAAAATCCTGGGCAATTCAGAAGATATAATAGATGTAGGAGGTACTTGTTCTTTATTACTATATAATTTTTGATAGAAATCTTCTACTCATTTCATGATGTCATCTCTTTTTTTAGTAATAGTTCTATCTTGTTTTCTTATTGCAGATATAAGTTTCCTACCAATACCAAAATGTAGTTTTATACTTGAGACTTTTATTCTCTTCTACAGCTTTCTTTGCTAGTTCACAATTATATTTTCTTATATCATTATCTTCTTTTTCACACCATTTTACAAAATTTGAGATATCCAATTCTTCTTAGTGCATCATTTTTATATATCTTCATATTCTTTATTTTCTTTATAAATTCTCTAGTTTCAATAGAAATTTTATTCGTCAATTGCTGCTTTTTTCTACCAGCTATCTTTGTTACAGTTTTTAAAAGTGTATCAGTTATTTTCCTATTAATTTCATTCAAATCTGAATCATGTTCAAAATCTACTAATTCTTGAAAACGATTTGCAAGTTCTAATTTAAATTCATTAGAATGTTTCTGAAGATTAAGAATATCAACTGTAAATATCGTTTTTTTTAAATAATTTTTGTCTCTAGTTTTGCATTAACATGTATCTTACTAATCGATGATCACTTCCTGTGTTAAATTTATTAAGAACATTACAATCTTGAAATATGTATTTTCTGTTAGTCAAAATATAATCCAATTCTGCTGTACCTTCATTTGGATGCTTCCATGTCCATTTCCTTTTAACATTTTTCTCAAAAAAAAGAATTCATAATATAAAGTTTTTCTTTTTCTGCAAACTCCACAAGTCTATGTCCTCTCTCATTTCTATTACCATAACCAAATTCTACAGCACTTTCATCTTTCATTTATTTACCAATTCTAGCATTAAAGTCTTCCATAACAATTTTAAAATGTTGTTTACTCTGATCAAAAGCCTTTTGTACATCCATATAAAAATCTTCTACTACATCATCACTATGAGAACTTGTTGGGGCATAAACCTGAATTATCTGCATTTGGTATCTGCTATTAAGTTGTATAACTAATCTTGCCACTCTGTCTGATACACCATCAATCTCCACAATGTTCTTCCACTTTTTATTTATAATGAATCCTACTCCACTTGTACTTCGAATATTTGTGACTATGTAATAGAGTACATATCTATTTTTTAAATCAATTGTCTCTTCGTCTTCTAACTTCACAAAGCCCAATAATGTCCCATTTAATATGATACAAATCTTCTTCCAATTCTTGCAATGTTCTTTCATTTGAAAGTGATCTGCAATTGTAAGTACCTAAATAAAAAGTTATCATCAAATGGCATCCTAAGTTCACAATCAGGGATTCTTAGCACCCTCCGCTTTCAGCCACCAATCGCTGCCTTGTCTGGTAACTTTACAGCCTCCTGGGAATAAGAGCCACAATTTATTTTTGTCTGACATGATTGTGTATATCTATTAGAAAAAAGTTTTTCATTTACACACACATTCATTCTGCCTTATCAGGCAATTGGGAAGAAAGACCATGGTGTTTCTTGATCTTAAACTCAGAGGTAAAAAGCCACTAAACTCACCACACTGGCTAACATGTGTTGGTGAGCAGCCCATCCATGTTTGTATATTATATGAATAATCACATACTAATAACAGCTGCAATGACAAGAACATATGGAGTGGACTTTAGGAATTAAATATCAGGAAATATATGGGCACACATTATTTATTTATATATTTAAATAAAAATTTAAAAATATTTTCTTTATTATGCAATGATGATGACCACTAACAGCCATTATTTACAATACCTAGCTAGATCATGTGGAACATAAGTCACTCTTGATGAAATGGACCTGGAATAAATATGCTGACCATTTAAATATGCACTCTGTTTAAACAAATAGTTTATTTACAAAGTATCTTTATTGTCAGACAAAAATCTTGTTCTTTTCTCTAAATAAGATTACATTATAGACTATATCATAAGAATTTATGACAACTTTTTTTATATATATATAATTTTTTATTACTTTAATAAGCCTTTTTTTTTCTATCTTTAAGTTTTAGTTGGAAAGTGTTCAAGGTTTATTTTGATTAATTTTAAACATTAGTGTTTCAATTATATATTATAATACTGATATAGTTATATGTTCATGCACACCTGTCACAGAGCAAATCCCTGGTCTTTAATATACCCTAGATATAATCCTACATATGGCTGACCCTTGCAAATACATTTATTCATGTCATTAGCTTTATAGCATAGTCACATACATATTTCTAATATGGGATTATTTTAATGAATACACATTTCTTACAAGGATAATTCTAGGGAGTGGTCACTTTAGGTCCAAATCCTGATTTAACAATGACAGAAATGATTCTTTTGAAACCTATCCCTAATTTAATAATAACACTACTTAATTAATTGAGATAGCCCTTTGGATCTGACTCCAAATTTTCAGAACAAAACTATGAATAAATCCATCATATAGATATAGACTATTTTAATCATTCAATCTTGATCTGATAACTGCATTTATATTACGCTCTACATATATAAAATCTTACTTGTAATTCAAAAGCAGGTTAATAATAAAATGAGATCAAAAATAATTATACAATTTTCATCAAACTGTAATACAGTATCTTAATTATTACCTATTTATTTTTATTAAAAACATTTTATTATTGTTTTTACTAATTTATTTTATTTACTTTAGATTAAGGAGCGAGCAGCTTTAGCAATGGGGTATTTATGCGTTGGAGATGAAAATTTTCCTCATAGTAAATTTGTAATGCAGGGACTTCTGGACTCATGTGACGTAAGGTTACAACTATTATTTGTAACAATAATTTAATAAACATAATTAAATTATCTTTTAATGTTTAAAAGATTTAATCTTTTTATATGATATCATTTCCCTGTATGTATACATACATGCATTTGTGCCTACCGGAGCCTAGGTATAGTTTTAGAGAATCAAGGTTGTTGTTATTATAAAATAAATGTAAAAAAAAACAGGAGCAAAAGTGTGATTTGTATAATGGATATTATCAATTTGATCAAGATAAATTGATTTAGTTCGTCGAAAAGATTTGTGGCAGTGTTTATTCACCAAAGTTACTCATAGTATAGTTCTATATCATAATTTTTATAAAGAATGAAAATTTAAATATTTTTTCATGATTTATAAAAGTAACTACTCTATATACCATGTTTCCCTGAAAATAAGATTAAGTCTTATTAATTTTTGCTCCAAAAGACAATCTAGAGCTTATTTTCCGATGTCTTAATTTTTCATGTGCAAAAAAAATTCATTTATTTAATGCTTAATGCATTAAGTCCAAAAGATTTTAACTTTTTTTAAAAAAACAATGTAATTCAATAAATGATAATACATACAAAGCATATACTAAGCATTAATGTCAATAATATTATTTACTTTTACATTCATTACTTTATAATTCAATACATACATTGTGTGCTTCAATAAACAAAAAGAAATCCATTCATCTGGCTGATGATCTTAACTAGAGTTTATATTTGGAGTAGGGTTTATATTACAAGAATCCTGAAAAATCATGCTAGGGCTTATTTTCTGTTTAGGTCTTATTTTGGGGGTAATTGTCAGTTATCTATAGCTCTAATTAAGTAATATAATTTTAGAAGCTCTTTTAAGACAAATCATTTGCGTTACAATAAGAATTTAAACTTAAATGGTTATGGGCACAAATATTATGCAGAAGAACTTGTAAAACAGTTAACTGCCAAACAAAGTACTTTTATATAACATTATAAACTGCAAGAGACAATTGTAATATTAAATTTTTTAACTACAAGCGATATTGTAAAATGTAATAAATCTTTGTCTGAAGAATTTGTTATAAAGTTTATCATAGATATTTTTTAAGTATTGTAACCAGAAATGAAAAATAAATTTGAGAGTATTAATCTTTTCTTTCCTGACAAACTGTTGCATAACAAATACATACAGCAAATATAAATTTTGAATACATGGAACAGTTTTAGATAAGAGTCTTGACATAAGGAATTCTGTGTATTACTAGTTCTTTATTCGTACTATTGATGAATATTTTGTTTTCAGAAAAGAACTATTGACCTTGATAAATGGAAAAAATATTTTTAGTCAAGTTGTAAAGTGTTTTTCAATATATAATATTGAATGCAAAAAGCTGGTTAATATGACAACTGATGGAGCAACAATATAATGGGCAAAAATTTAGAGCTTGTACAAAAAAACTTGAGATAAAGTTAAATATCTGACTCCACCAGTCATTCATTGTATTATTAATCAGCTTTATGCTAAAATGCACACATAATAAAAATAAATTATTATAAAATTTGTTAATTTTCTCACAGCTTAAATCATAAACAATTCTTTTTTTTTTTCTAGAAGAATTGAATGCTTAATTATATAAATGTGGGAATTCAAAAAAAAAAAAAATTGAATTTTTAACTTTATAACAAAATGTTGGCTTTCAAAAAATAGCTAATCCCATATGACTAGTTTTTGTGATTGATTTTTCTGTTGATGTTTTACATTATTTTAATGATTTACAATAGAAAAATTCATTGAAAGTGTTTTATCAATCAATTGCAACATTTTTTTTTTTTATCAAAATGTTAATTGTGTTTAAATTAATATTTTACTAGAACTGATAGATTTGCAATGTGACTAAATTCTGTAGGAAATGTAAAATGAAGAAAATATATTTTTGTAAAATTTCGAACCCAGAAAGTAATATTAATTAGAAAGAATTAGCATTGAAAATGCTTATGATATTTGATTCAACTTCATATGGAAAGAAATATTCTCAGTTATGGATATCCATAAAAACAGATCAAGATTAACTGATACCCATTTGGAAGTCACATTAAGAAAGTCAACAATGAGCCCACAATAATTGCATAAAAAAAAAATTGATAGATAATGCAAAGAAGTTTTGGTCTTCTCACTGATTATTTTTGATGTAATTGTTGATTTATAATAAGTATATTAATTATTTCATTTAACTATAGCTTTTTTTTTTTTGTTCTTTTGCCTCTATATCATGATTTTGTCAAGCAGAATACAGTATATATAAGCAGATATTTAATCATGCTTGGTTAAAAGACAGTGTATTCCATTGTAGTAATATAACTATTTCAACTAAAGAAGTTGTTTATAGAGCTGTTATTCTACCATATTTATTTAATAAAGAAATAAGACATGAATTTATTATAGTATAAAGCATTCATTTAAAGAATTTCCATAACTTTTTGGAAGTATGATGACAAAGTCAATACGTTTTTGGCTTGGTAAATGGGATGATACTGAATCTATTTTTATTAGAGCCTGTCTGTGAATTAGATATCTTAAGACAGGGGTCCCCAACCCTATGCCCGCGGGCACCATGGCACCCGCAGACCATTTTACGTGTGCCTGCCGCTATCCGAATACGATAAAAAATTATTTATCTGATACAAATAAATTTAATTTTTAAAATTTCTTATAAATTATTGTACTATATTGTAATCAAATTGTAGGGCATACTATACTTTTACAGCGTAAAAATATAAACGTTAATTATATGTTAAAAGTGTATTTTTGAAATAAATATTTTTTTGTACATTATATGTATTATTAACAATATCCAACTATAAATTCACATTGAAAAAATAAATGGTGCTCACTACCTGGTTGAAAAAATAAATGGTGCCCGCCACCTGGCCAGTATTATAGAATGTGCTCTTAAGTGCAAAAAGGTTGGAGACCCCTGTCTTAAGATAATGAATGATAGTACACTGACTTCCTAAGAAGTATTTTATGGTGAACTTGAGTATGGGTTTAGTTGAAAGAGGTAGGCTACATTTATGTTTAAAAGATTACCTCAGAATGTTAAAGAGATTGGGTACTGTCATTGGAATTTATGGTCAGGATAGAATAAAATCAAAAGCCATTTTTAGACAAACTTCTGTCTTTTAGAAAGAAAATTGTCCTGCAAAAGAAGTTAAAAGATCTCATCATGTGATATCAATAAAGGACCAATATATGATATATGATTATGGTTTTGCATTTTCATGGATTATTTTGTAATCACTATAAACTCCATTAACTTTTTATTTTTTGTCTTTTATCTTTTCTTTTTTTTTTTCTGGAATTATCTATCTGCTAATAGTCATGCTGATACATTAAAACTAAGAGTTGAGAATGTATAAGAGAAGCATAAGATCAATCATATGATTGTCTCATGGATAATCTTTCACATTAAATGAGAAGTACACAGTTCTCTTTGAAGGTAGTGATGGCAATATTTCAGAATGAAATATCTCAGTGGATGAGATCCTTGTAAGTATCTAATGAACAAATGTTGCTAATGATGATATTATCTTTTAGAATCTTTGAAACATAACTTTTAACTATAAAATATAAGTATATTTAACAACCATATTTTAATATGCAAACCAATGTAAAACCAAATCACACTAGTTTGTAATACGAACATGAGGCCAATAGCTAAAGAAGTTTTGTTTGGAAATTTTATTGAATATAATATTACATGAAACAACTCAAATTCTTATACTGCAAATCCAATTTATCAATATGGTAACTCTTTTAGATCTTATAGTTAAAATACAATAATAAATAAAATTATACTTTCACTACTAAAAATAAATCAGTTTTTATATCTGGCTAAATCATATTTACTTTGGAATGTTTAAACTTTGATACCCTGTTTTCATAGTTTATTAGTGCAATAGTAAATTAAATAGACTGTATAGTAGTGGTAAAAATTAACCAGAATTTTTTAAAAAAAAAATATTCATCAATAGGGTGTTATTATAAAAACTTTCTTCTGATTGAATTTTATAGTGATTTTGTTGGATTGTCTGTTATAAAGATATCATAAACAATAAATGGCAGGCTTACAAAATTTAATGAGTCACCTATGTACTTTTTTTTACTTCTTTTTTTTTTACATGCATTTGCTACAGGGAAAAACAATTTAGCAATGTGATGATAAGCTGCCAACTTTAAACACAACAATTATTTATTAAATTCATGACTTATCCTCATCACTTTCAAGCATCTTAAAAATCTTACAAACAATAGATATTTTCATGACACTTGATGAAACTACAGACTTTATACTCGGGAATTTTCATGTCAATGATGGTATTGCAATAACAGTCTATGCATATAATAAATCAGCTTTTGCTTAAGTATATTTCTCAGGCTTCCTGGCAGCTGTCATTCTTCTCTTTTATTGTGAGTCATCAAATTGAGAAGTCTTTTATCCATTTTTTTTCTAAATGGAAAGTGATTATTTAACTGGTAGGAATTGCTTTCAATCCACTTACATTCTCACAATTAAAATCAACTGACTTTTCATTTTATATAGATGTTCATTTTAAGATAATATGTTGTGTATTTTGCCTTGTAAAAATTCTGTGCTTGCAACATAGCAATAACGTTTAGCATGAATATTAATTGTGATGCACCAGACTTAGTTATCTGAATTTTAAAAAATATTATCAAATGATTAGTTGCTCAGGAAATCATTGTGAGATTTGAGTTCCAAAAGGAAAACTTTAGCTTTCAAATCTATGTCTGTATTTAAAGTTGTTGAGATAAATAGATACAGTTAATCTTTGATAGTTTATATTTTGTAACTATAGTGATTTTAAATGGCCTAGACTCTTATTAACAATTTTGTGGTATTTATGTTTAGTATTTTAACTTTTTATAATTAGTAAAATCGTTATTATGATTTGGATTTATTCGTCTAAATTAGCTTAAATGTATTTTGATTTTTTTTTTTTTTTTAATAAAATATCTAATTTAAAGATGTGGATTAAACTTAAATTTTTTATTACTAAAATAATAGAAATTACTGTATGCATTATAAATTTTTCAAAACATATAATATATATATATATAATATTTAAAATTAAAATATGTATATTAGGCATTTGTAATGATTTACCCCCACTGAGATCTATATTTTATTTGTATATTATAAAAAAATTTGAAAGCAATAAAATCACAAGTTCACTATTCAATACATTATTATATATATATATATAATTTTAAAGAAAATATTTATTAATATGTAAGACTAATGTACTTGTAATTTTTTGTGTTCTAATTAGAATGTTTTTATTTGTTGTTTAATGGATAAAATTGTTATGAACTTTGTTCAATTTTTTTTTTTCTGATTGAAGTTTTTCTATATATTTAATTTAATAAAGTAATATATTATATTTATTTATAAAGCCCAAACAAATAGAGCAACATTTTAGCATTGGTGAGGCTTTAACTTATGCTTCCTTAGGTCCTTGTTCTTCTGCTGCTAGGGATTTTTGGACAGTATCAGAAAGTGATTTTAAGGTATAAATCTATTGTAGATTTACATTTTCAAATATACTGTGTAAATTTATATATTTAATGTTTTTATTTATTTATTTTAATAACTAATTTTTTTTTGTCATCTTAATACAGACTGAAGTCAGGAAAGAATCAGAAGAAAATCTATCGTGGTTGTTGGAAGAAATTTTGAATAAATACATTTGCCATAGAATGTCACATATTCGAAAAGTATGAAACTTTTTTTGTGTGTTTTTTTATTTTTTGAATGAAAATTTTTGAAGTTTTTGTAGGGGATAATTTTTAAATTTGATAATATTAATTTATACTTTTTTTACTTATCAATATCATGTAGAATTCATTAACATTTGTCATGTAGCTTTATAATTAAGATGCTATAATAAATTATATTAAAAGGATGTTAAACAATAGCAAACTTCCATGGATAATTATTAATTGTTTTTACAAATATGTTTTTCTATAGTCTTGTTTAATCTATTCTGATTTCATGCAGAGAACTTTCTATATATATCAATTGTAACAGGAACCAGATTTGAACCTTGTTACAATTTTAAGGAATTCTTTATCCACATGTAGGCATATATGGTAGACAAACGTATATATTTGATTAAGTCAAAATGATTGAATAAAGTAGCTAAAACTGGCTTAAGGGAGGTGGGTGGTCATTTGTTTTAATGGAATATGTGTATGTATATGTTATTATATAATCAGATGTACATAAAGAATCTTCTGGAAAAGCATATAATGTACATATTTTTTCTTGTGTCTAATTTTGTTTTATTTTTAATAAAAAGAAAAAAATTTGTAAATGATGAAAAAAACGAAACAGATTTTATCTACGGAATGCTATGCTTTTACTGTAGATATTGTTTAAAGTTATTTTTAAAGGTGTCTAGTGAAATTTTTTTAAGATGGCTTACTAAAAGATTTTATTTGTAAAAACAAAAAAATAAGACAAAAGAAGCTGGACCTAAAATCACACAGGATAAAAAAAAATATCAAATATTTTGAAGAGAATAGAACTTAATAGAAAAATAAAAGATATGAATAGAAAAATCAGGAGACCAGTTTGAGTTTTCATGCTGATATTTTCACTATCGTATTGAATTGATATCGGAGATTTTTAATTTATGATTTTGGAAGAAAATATATATTTGCCAGCTAACATGAATAGGTTGGGGTAAAGTCCTAAACGTGCTGGGCTTTTATCCCATTGCTCCACGAAGAAAACAAAAAACTACCTCATGATCCTGTAACAGTCCGAAGCTAAAATAATCCATGTTCATCCTTCTGCATCTCTGCAAGTATCCTGATTCATCATTGTACCATCAGAAATTTAAAAGGTAAAGTTATTCTTTGTGAACAATTTCTGTGGCCACAATGTTTCCCAGTAAGCTTACTTTCTTTATGAAACTGAACAATCTAATTTCTCCAGGGATCCAAAGGTAATATTTATGTTATTCCTAACTTATAATTGTGCCCATTCTCGATATTTTATTTATAGTCTGTAATTTTTTGATATTAAATCATACTAATAATGTTAAAGATAAACTATTTGATATTTGTAATAACCAACCATTTTGTCTGTAGAAAAATATATATATGCTATTATATTCATTAAATATTTGAGCACTTATTTATATATACGTATATATTTTATTTATTTCAGAATTATTTAGTTAGTTATAAAATGTATGTTTGCTTTTAGTTATTGAATAATTTAGATAATTTGATTCGTACTACCTTAAATATACCCATTTCTGTTGGTCTAAGTGCTACCCGCCCTGGTGAGCTAGCTAGTGACCGGGCAATCTCAATTCGTCATATTACTCCATTTATATGTGTATTCCCGTATTGTTAGCGATCCTGTTCAAGCCTTAAATAGTAAACTGCTATTATCATAAATTAATTCACATCCAATATTCTGTTTATATCTATATATATTTAAGTTCTTTTTACTCTCCATACTAATTATCCATTTCTCCAGTTCACTATTTTTTTATTAATATATCTATTCTTCTACCCAGTTTTTGCCACTATAATTCTCAACAATCATTCCACCCTTTATACAAGTATACTGACATAAAGTCTTTATCCAAATCTTCTGCATACTGTACTACCTTTCTCATCCATCTTGTTTCCTGTCCTTTATTCATAACCCAATTAAATACTATTTTGGCTATTCACTTACTATTTATAAATTTACAATCTACCAAACATTTAAATTTTATTTTTTGCATCTCTCATATAAAACTTGATCATCCCATTTCTTGTTGAATTGCCTCCTTTGTCATCCACACAGCTGCGTCTAACATATGTCTTCCTACTTCTCTTTGTACTTTTTCTAAGTAATCTAACAGCCAATTGCTAACACATCATTTCCGTATGTTAACCACGCTACTGCCACTCCCTTCCATACAATTCTTGCTATATCATATTTATTATATGAAAACACTATTAATTTCTTTATCAGTCCCTTTCTTTTCTTTGCTTCATTTATCTTTTTTTTTTTTCCATTCCTTGGAAGCAATTTCTCTGACTGCTTAAGGCAATTCCCAAATAATTGTACCTATTCACCACACTTTATATCCCCTAAGAAAAATTCTTTCTCTTTCCCCAGCATTTACCATTACTTTTGATTTTTCTTCACTAAATTTGATTCCTATCTTTTTACCTACACCTGCACAAGTCTTCAATACAACTTCCATATCTTTACTACTTTTTGTGGAAAAAAAAATATCATCAGCAAATAAAAAATCTGATTAATATATACACTCCCTTGCCATATACTAATGGTATCTCTACCCCTCTTCCTAATTTTTCTATTGCTCTTTCCCTTTCTTTCAAATATAGCAAAAACAAAATAGGTAGTTCCACTTTATTTTTAACTTTATTTCGGAACTGATATGTATAATAATTATTTTTATACATTCTCTTAATAAGTTCCACTAAAACCCCATTCATTCCCAAATTTACTAAACTTACCCATAATCTATTTCTATTTTTTCTATCATATGCCTTCTCTATATCTGTAAAGACCATATATAATTGCCTACATTAAGAAATTCAGCTATGCCTTCTGTGAATAAATATATGAATTCGTATTTCTAAATAGCCATTCCAATACTTTTTTGACTGACTATTTTGAAATACGAACTTTTATATATTTATTCACAAAGGGCATAGCTGAATTTCTTAACCTTGGAAGTGATTTGATATTTAGAGATATAAAAGTATGCTGTATGTATTATTATAATTATATTGTTTATTTTAAATTTATTCACAAAACAACCCAGTCCAAAAACATTGCTATAATAATTCACAAGCCAGATTTCTAAAGAATAATTTTAAATGTGCTTGCAAATATTGTCCATTCTTATATCAATGCCAATTATCTAAAAGATCGGTATTGATATAAGAAAGGACATTATTTGCAAGTTCATTTTAAATGATTCTTTAGTAATTTAACTTATGAATTATCATAGAAATGTTTTTGGACTTGGTTATTCCATGAATATGTTTATATTATCAGCATTATGTATTAGAAAAAGCCATAATTCATTTATGGGCTTGTTAAAATTGTTACTATTTTATATGATTTTTGTTTGTTTGTTTGTTTTAATATATATTTTGCTTTGTAAAAATAAAATATAAGCTAAAACTCAACAGAATGATTTTTGTAAACTCATATTAATGGATTTTGATTTTTTATTGTGATAATAGGCAGCCTGTGTATGGTCTTTGGCAATTCTGAAAAAGTGTGCTTCTCATCCTGCTGTTTTGCTTTATTTAAAATCTTTGCAACAAGCCATGCTAAAACTATTAGGAGAAAGTGATGGTGTGTATATTTTATTTTAACAATTATTTGAAATCAAAGTAAGAAATAAAGTATTTATAAATTTGATTTTCATTTTAGAATTAACTCAAGATATTGTTAGCAAAAGTCTGGGAGTTATTTATGATTGCAGCACTCCAGATATGAAACAAGATTTGATCAAAATGCTTGTGGATACACTTATGGTTGGTCGAAAGTGAGTATTTAAATAATCAAAATTATCGTTTATGAAATGATTTTATTTAATTATGAAAAGTTCCAATAATTTCAATAAGTAATTGTAATCATTATCATTTTTAATAATTAATCTGATTTAATATATTTGTGTGGTTTGGAAAACCATTTTTAGATTTACTGTTCAAGTTTCTGAAGATACTGAAATATTTGAAGAAGGTGCTCTTGGCAGAACTCCTACTGGGTGAGTTATTAAAAATGATGACCTCAGATATTTTTAGTTTTAGTGTTTAATAAATTGTGTATATATTTCAAGATGTAAATATTGGGTATAATACAAATAAAATGTCCGTTAATTGAAAAACTATTGTAATAACAATAAATATAATGGTGTAATAGTTAATTACCAATATATTTATTATTTTTATTGTTATTAAAATATTGTGTGTGTGTGAAAAAAAAATTTGCTATGATAATTGCTACTTGATAGCATTTATTGTCAGTTTAGCTACAATACTGCTGCTGAATAACTAATTTAATCATTTGAGTTCTACTTTTATTTTAATATTTAATTACATGCATTGTATAAGTTATAAGAATTTACTTGATGCACAAATATTGAGAAATGTATATATGTATGAAAATGCAGACGAAATGGATACTTCCATAATCTAGAAAGACATTGACACTTCACTAAAATTTTAGTATAGAATGAAAAACACATGATCTTTTCTGATTTTTTTATTATTGAAAAATCATTATCCTATTAAATAATATTCACTGATTTAGTAGAATTTGATGTTATATTTTAGACTTTTCAATGCATCAAAAAAAAAAAAAAAGATTTAAAATGAAGACAACCAATTTTTACTGATAGTTTTTACTATCTCTTTGCAGTTTTAATCAACTAATCATTCCATCAGTGATTAAAATTCTGACTATAAATATGGCCAGATAGAAAATGCCTTCTTTTTTTTTAATCAAGTCCCTAATAATCATTAATTGAGAACCAGGCATGTTGGTTTTTTTTTTAATAGTGAATCCAAGAATTGTTTTTAATGTATTAATAATATATTTCTTAAGAAAATTATTTCTCAATGAGTTGTTCCATTAACAATTTCAATATTCATAGCAATCAGTTACTTCTAAAGAATAAATATCAAATTTTGTATGAATGTTTAGGATAAAAAAAAAATTTAATTTTATCTTTAAGATCTATCTGATAATCTACACTTATAAAAGTAATTTTGGATTTTTTTACATTGTGCAAAAAAAAAAGCTTTAACAATAAGATTTTAGTCATGACTTAAATTTTTTTTTTAAAATTCATATAGATTAGTTACTTATGCTAAACTTTTAATAACTTATCCAACTTATATTAATGTAGTCGTAATAATTTTGAAATTTTTTATATATTTTTACTAATATTACTAAATCCACCACTATCTTTATTTTGCTGTAATATATTAAATAATTTTTTTTTGCTAAGAAGTGTTCAAATTGAGGTGGATAAATTGTATTTTTACTAATAAATAAATATTTGCATATTCATATTAAAATTTTGGGACACATACATATATATATAAATTTATATATAATTAACAGAAGTAATCTATCTACCTACAAGGAATTATGTTCTATTGCATCAGATCTAAACCAACCTGACTTGATTTACAAATTTATGCATTTAGCTAATCATAATGCTGTATGGAATTCAAAAAAGGTAACAATATTTTTTGTAATGACAGTTATATTAAAATATTTTATGCTAATAATATTTATCTATAAATATTTATTCTAGTATTACAAATATATATATATATTACAAAGAAATCAAGTCATATGTCACATGACCTAATTTAACAAGCTTGTATTACAAATGTTATATAAAGAGTTCGCAAATAAGCTCTTAATAGGCTTTGCAGAATATCCCCAACTCCAGACTGGTTTCTGCCCTAGCACTTCACTGAGGAAGCCAGTAGCAGAAACCGGTCTGGGGTTGGGGAGATTCTGCAAATCTTGTTAAGAGCTTATTTGTGAACACCTTTATATATATATATATTGCAGTGTTTATTAATTATGAGTGTTATTGCAAGCCAAATCTTATATTTTATTTTTGATCTTATAGTTTAGTTTATTTTCAAAAAAATATATAAATTATTATCTTTATGTTTATATATTATGAATAAGAATATTTATGAAAGTAAGATTATATATAATAATAATTCTGAATTTTAAACTATGATAATAAAAGCTTTAGGGGAATCCTTTTCATTAATTGTGTCAGACTATACAAATCATTAATGACAAATCAGAATAGGTTTGAATTTAATTTATATGGAGCAGATTTTGTTTGTTTTATTTCAAAGAGTGAAACATAAAATACACTTCATTACTAAAACTATACGTATTACTTTTTTAAACAAACAGGAATTAAAAAACAATTGTATTTTTTATAAATCTTATTATTGGTAAATATGTGTGGTAAAGAAGATATTATTTTTTAATGAAATTTACAATTTTTAATATATGCTTTTTATAGTTAATGAGGATATATATAAATATATTCTTTTTTTTTATGTTTTGTTTTTCCTCGCCGGGGGGGTTTTTTTCTCTCTCTGGGGGCTTTTTTTTTTTTTTTCTACCCAAACAAAAAGGGGGGGTTTAAAAAGCAGACGACCCTTTTTTTTTCTTTATGGGGCGGTTTTCCCCCTATGCGCACACAGGAACTTTCCCCACTATCTGGTGGCTAGTTGATTTCTTTCCTCCCCAAAAACCTGGTGGGGGGCGTTTTTTGCAAACCTCATCGAGTTTTTGTGTTTTCCTATAAGAAACTCCCAAGATTCTCGCCCACTACGCGGCGCTGTTTCCACGTTACACACGGTAAAAACACAACCTCTAAATCCTCATTGCAACGTTTATGAACATAGTACTTAAACATTCAGGGCCTATAATGTACAGGGTGAATAATTTATAAAGTCATAACTATTTAAATGTACGGTCAAACGTAATAATTTTACATTCTATTTCACCATTTTATGAATCTATTATTTTTAAGTATGACTTTGTAAAGATCTGTTTTTTTAATTATTTACTTTAGTTTTTTTTTTTTTGTAAATAAAACAAAACGTGATTTTCGGTCTAAAAAAAAAAAACTAATTTTTTCCCTACGCAGTATATCGTTCAAAAAATGTATTGTTTTAAAGATTATTGTTTTAAAACTTTTTTTTACACTTTCAATTAATATTTTCAATAAATTTTAGTAATATAAATTATATTTCTTTATAGATTACTATTTCGAAAATAAGTGTTATTTGTGTTAAATACCGTTTTGTTACTGGACAATAATTGAAGATATAGTTATCAGATGGGAATTTAACTCTATATTTTACTAATTGACCCCATTAATTAACCACAAGATATTACTTGGCACAGCCTGTAAGGAGAGTTTTGGAGATTGTAAGGGACCCTAGCTTACAACTCAAGGACTCCCAATTTCTAATCATTCCTGCCAATGATTAGTCCACTTATTAAATTAAATCCATCTTGAAACTTGCACTAATAATAGGAATGTTATTTGATTTTTATTAACACACATATATGTGTGTACAACACGTGTTCATTTATACTAGCATTTAATCAAAGAATTTGTGATAGATTATTGTTTTTTTTATATAGTGAGTCATTTAGCACAGCTAAATATAGGAAAAGAAATTATATATATACTATTTGATAAGCTTTACTATATTGTGTTATACATTTTAAGCTGAACAATAGTGTGATGCAATTTGAAATTAGGTAACTTGGAGATGACCTGATGTCAAGTTGGCTAGCTAGGAAACAGAATATGAAAATAAAACTATGATTTTACTATTTTATTTTTTATTAATGAAATGTACTTAACAATAATCAGCTACATCAATCTAACAGAAAATGAAGATCTTAATGTACCGCATGACATAAATTACGGGAAGTATAAAAGCAAAATTTTTTATAAATCTTTCTTCAGTCATTTATAGTTAAAATCTGCAAGGCGCATGTGCAACAGCTTAATGCTGTTTAACTATTATAAATCTTTCTTCTTGAAAATGATACATGTGCTATAATGAGTTAACCTCAATTGAACTGAAATTTTGAATGCTAAAATGGAGTCTTTTATTCGAATTACAGGAGTTTTTAATCAAGTACTATAATATAAAACTTTGTCAAATTTAGCAGAAAGAATTATAAAGTGAAAATTTAAGAAGAATTTATAAATTTTCATATATATATATATATGTAATAATAAATTTGGTCTTTATTAATTTCTGTCTCAATCTTATAATTACCATAATTCTAACATTCATGCATCCAATTTTACATCTAAGCTAAAATATTCTAAGATTCTTCAAAGGAAAATAGCCAAATTTCATATTGTTTAAAATCATTTTCATCTTTAAGAACACGTTGAATGACTTTAGACAAAATATTTTTCTGAAGCATTAAATTTTTAAAAACCCACTTGTCAGGGATAATTTTCAGACCTTACAAAATTTTAAAATTTTAAATCGTATAAATTTTAAATATTTTGTAGGAATGAAGTTTGTTTTAAGAATAAAAAGAATTGTTTAAAATGTATTAAATTAAACTATTAATCAAAAGAGAAAATAATGTTTTATTGCAATCTCATTATCTATTTGTTGTAGTAAAATTTTATTTATTTTTATCTCTCATGGCACATCTCATTAAAATAATTATAAAAATACTGATTTACATTTGGAAAATCAAAATTATATTGCATTAGAATATTACAACTATCTTTCTTATTGCATTGCCAAATCCATATAATATTAATATCATTTACATTCTTTATTACTTTTACAATGCTTTTTATAACCCACTATTGATGGTTTTGATTGCCCTGCCCCAGCAATCTTCTTCAGAACTACAATAAACACAATACAAATACATGAATACAAATATACATGAACATGGAAAAAGCATTGTAAAAGTAATAAAGAACATATTAATTTGATCAAAGTTTTCCAAAAATAACATTTGTATTTTTTCCTGCAAATTTATCTTAGAGTCAGCCATGATGTTTGAAATGTAAGGAAGTTGAATAGCTACAGCTAATTATTAAATATATAAAATAAAATGAGAAGAAAGTAGGATTTTCAGTAAAATCCTGCAAGTATATTGTCCATTCTTAAAAGAACAATCTTCTCTCAATCTTAAAACTAATGGTCAAAACCAATTATAGATTATGAATAGTTGTATTTGGAAAATTACTATATACATTTTAGATTGCAACTTTACAGAAGAATTAAAAAGAATTTAATCAAAACAAATGATAATATAATAGTATCCAAATGACTACCTTTGATTAACTCAACTTGTTCATCAATTAGATTATCCTAAGATAACTATCATGAAGATTATGAAAAGTAGCTATATAGTGAGCTAATATTCAAGTTTGAATTCAACTTATACAATGAAGCGTCACCTGATCCCAAATGATACTATAAATACCTATAAGACTACAAACATATTAAATTATATTACTGGAAAATATGCAATTGTAAGAATATTTTTACCATTAAATTTAATGACTTAATTTTAACTCATCAAATATAACATATATCTGAATTTGAAATATGAATTATATTTTAATACACTTCTTTTTCATAGTAATAAGACAATTTATTTCAACTTGTATTTGGGGGGAGGGTTATGCAAATTATATTGTTTTATCCCCTTTCTATTATAGTATTCAATTCCTAATAAGGAATTTATAATACAAAAATATATATTTTTTAATTTGATATTTATTTTTTTGTTTTTATCATAGATTACATTGAAATTTAACAGAGCATAATGAAAATTCTGTATTAACTTATACTCTGATATATCCTTTTGAATACAGTAACTAATGCTTTGAAGAAAATAAATGAGATATTGTAGCATCAGCTAGCAATTTTGGATTCCACACTGATATATCCTTTTGAATACGGTAACTAATGCTTTGAAGAAAATAAATTAGATATTGTAGCATCAGCTAGCAATTTTGGATTCCATACTAATTATCAGAATTCTTTTGAGGTTCTTTCACTTAAATCCATAAAAATATTCATATTAACACTTATATGAAATATTAAATATATTTGTTGACTTGCTAAATAAATAAATATATTTGCAAAGCACTGTTTTTAATAAGTATGTTTTATTTTTTATTCCAAAAACCTTCCCTCAAGACAATAAATAAATCACCTCATAAACAAAAAAAAAAGTATTATATTAAAGCATACAGTGGAATAGAATTATATAAGTCATTAGAAAATACTTTTGTGTTAAATATAAATTTTAGTTTTAACATTTATTATTATAATAATTTTAAACATTTATTCTTAGAAAGAATGTTTTTCTATTCATATTGTACATGCTGAGAAAGAACCCTATTTGTTCTAAAATAATTTTGATGAATACTATTTAGCAACTTGGCAAATTTGTTTTGTTTATTTTAAATCCATAGATTTTGGAATTATTTGTGTATGCATGTATTAAGATTTTTACAGACCTACAGATATAAACATTGAAATAAAAATGAGAATTTTGCTTTATAATAATCTATATAAAATTTCAATTATGATATAATATTGCATTTTGTAATGACAGCTGAAACCATGCTGTTTAATAATACTCACTTATGGGCTAATGTGAATCAGACAAATATTATATTACTAGATCATGTGGTTTCAACTTATATTGCCAATATTTGTTATTGCTTGGTTACATCTTAGCTGAAATTATATCTAAATTACTATGGAAAAATAACAATCCCCATTATATTTCATTGTTTAAATATTTATATACAGAAAGATAAAAAAAAGTAAATCAGCCTTTAAATTATTTATTGTAAGAAAAAGCTTCTCTGATAACTTTCGTTAAAGAGTAATAGTAAATAAAGAGGCATTATTCATTGGGCTTTCTATCAAAGTAGTTGTCTAAAAAAAAAAAATTCTAGTGTGTTTGGATTTGAAAAAAGTTTCTTCGGTTTTATAATGTCTGGATTCAAACTCTATTGCTTAAACATGATGAGCAGATATGCTAACCACTATATCATAAAGTCTTCATATATAAATAGACATTTTATTATATTTTATTAACTGCACTTGTTCTTTTCAGACCTAGAACATACATATTTATTATTTTTATTTATTAATTCTTTATATTATCTTGTAGTTTATGTTTATTGGTTTAATTTTATGTTTAGGGTGCAGCATTTGGTTTTTCAACAATTGCTGCACAAGCTGGAGAACAACTTACACCTTATTTATCCAAAATAGTGCCTCGGTTATATCGTTATCAGTATGACCCAAACATGAAAATTCAACAAGCAATGACAAGTATTTGGAATTCCGTAGTAACAGATTCTAAGTTAATGGTATTTTTTTTTTCTTTCCATCTCTATCCTCATTGGAAATATATATTCTAAATCTCGGATATGAAAATTTGAGGTTGTTTTTTTTTTTCATTTATTAAGGTGGAAAAATACTTTAAAGAAATTTTAGATGACATTATTACAAGTTTAACAAGTAATTTATGGAGAGTTAGGGAATCAAGGTAATGATTCTATTTTTATTATTATTATTTTTGCAATATTTTAATTAGCCATATTGTTTCATTTGCTGCCCTTTTTTCAGTTGTTTAGCTCTTTGCGATTTACTGCGCAATCCATCAACAGACATTCTTATTGAACATGTAGAAGTAATCTGGGAAAATTGTTTCAGAGTTAGAGATGATATTAAGGTATTTTAATATTATTTACATTTTCTCACTGATTTTACAATTGTAACTGAGCTTTATTAAACAAATTTTAAATTTCTGTGTGATTAAATTTTATATTAACAAAAATGTAAATATTATTTGTATTTTAACAATAATAAAACAAACATGTCTAGATCATATCATGATGATGGTGATAAAATATAGGTATTATTTTTTACATAAACATTGTGGTTTAGTGCAGTGATAAAGTAGCATTTGAGCTTAAGATTCTCTATAACTTCCAGTAGCTGAACTTCTACATCCCGAGTAATTAAGCCATTCAATTATTTATTTATTTTATTATAATTATGATTAATTATCTGTTTGGAATATACTTTACTTTTAACAAAAATCACAAATATATAGTGATGACCTATTGTTTATACAAGCAAATTATTTGGGTTCAAAACTTAGAATGTTGAATCTTTCATATGATTAGCTTGAATAATATAAATGAAGTAAAGATGTCTATTGTATAAATAAGGTATGCAATTCCATGCATCTCACTATTTAGACAGTAGTCTAAAAACTAGTCTGAAGATGTATTTGGTACTGTCTTCTGATGTCCTTTGATTATTTATGCTTCCAGAGAAGATGATTTTATATATACAGGTTGCTAAATAAATGTAAAATAGTCATTGCTGAGCAAAGTATAATTTCAATAGTATTTAAACATTAGTGTTAGATGTGTGTGTGCATTAAAATGAAGTCATGCTGGCATTCATGACAACAACATTTGTGAATCAAAACAATAATTATAAATTAACCAGAAATAATAATTACAACACATTCTCCTCTCTACTACCCAAAATAGTGAAGGAAAAGGTATTACTAAGATGATGATAATTTTAAAATTTTCTAGCTCTGAATAGCTTGCTGAATTTGCTACATGTATTTATATATATATAATAATCAATAAATCAAGTCATATATAGCGTGACATTTCTTTTATGAGCTTGTATTTATAAATATGTAATATAGGGAGACTACCAACAGCTCAAACAAGCTCTTAATTGATAAGTGCAGTAAGAAAAAATATTTAAAATCCAGATAGAAATTTTAAATATTTTCTCTTATCACACTTAGCAATTAAGAGCTTATTTGAGCTATTGGTATGCTCCCTATATTGTGCCAGGCATTATCAAATGGCCTTGCACAAAATCTGCTGTAAAGAATATTACAGCAGATACATATTTAGATTTGTACATATTAAGCACAACAAATATATAAACGTGCTATATTAATAATGGAAGTTGGTCTGAGCATTAAAATACCCACACACACCAATTTAAAGTAACATGAAATTGACATACAAAATATTGCATAATAAACTCGTGTTGTTTTTGTTTTTCCTTTTTGTATATTTTTTATGATATGTCATTATATGTATTTGCTTTTTTATTTTCTAACATACTTGTATATTTTTTTTAATTTTCTAAAGATTGTAATTTTATTCCATAAGCAAAAAAAAAAAAAAAATGTTAATTGCTTTTGCAAAAATCTGATCAAAAGCAAAAGGTTTGATAATGCTATAATTAAACTGTTATCTTTTTAAAAAACTTCTTTTGAATTGATTTTGTAAGTAAGTGGTCTGGGTTATTCGAGATGGAAACCATTGTCAAACTTAAAATGTAGAATTTAATCGGAAAGATATAGAGGAATGTTTATAATCTAAGTGATAAGGTAAATTAAAAGGATTGGCTGATTCATTCTTCTCAGAGGGATATCTGAATTGGTTTTTATTAGTGGGATTGATAAGTGCTGTGGGATTCATTCTTTCTTTGGCAGTCATTCTGGGCAAGTCATTCACTTTTTTGGCTCCAGAATTCTCCAAGCAACCAGCTACTTAGAGATTAATTTATGAACAGGACTACTGCTGACATTTTCTAAGAAATCCATTATACAGTTCTTTTAAGAACTAATGATTTCTTAAAGATTTAATGAACTAGTCAAATAGCAAATGAACATTTAATAAAAATTTATTATCATATACAAACAGAGGAAAATATGGAGCAATCTATCAGAGAGTCCAATGAAATGACCGTGGGGTAGACAACCAGCCGGTGCACCGCCCTTTCTCTGTCCCAAGCCGCCAAGATGTGACCACGCCAGTTCCAGCCGTCCACGATGAAGACAAACACCGCCTTACCTATGCCGAAATAGATGAAACCCTCACCGCACAGCCAGTTGACTTGAAGCCCACTCAGAGCCCACAGGAGAAGAATGAAGACGCAGACATAAGTTTATTTTAAGATGGTTTATTAATATTGAAATAATTAACTTTGATATTTCCGATTAAATATATTATTATTTTTTTATTATTATTATTATTAATCTTTTAAAAAAGAGAGTTATCTCTCGCATATGTATATTGAATTATGGTTATTACGGGCATAAATGTTAAAGCTTTTACTTAAATCTTTTGAGTCAATTTTTCTATGTCAAATTCTAGTATTTTCAAGAAAGATTGCAATGAGATTTTTTTTTGTGTGTTGCTATTCGTTTTCCTCTTTGTTACTCCTGAAATTCGTCATATACAAATATAAATGCGTATATATGCGTACACACACTTACAATATTCGGTAAATACAATATCTCATGTTGAATATCTAAAAAATGTATTTAACCGTATATCTTTGTTTTAATTTTTTTTTTTTTTTTGTCACTGCAGCACCTCATGATGCGTGTAAGAAGGGATCTATTATAGATTCTCTGTAAGCAAGTCCTTTAACAACTTTATATTTAAATAGTAAGTGTTTAATTGTGCTGCACGTATATACATGTATAGGAGTTTATCTATAGCAAAAGGGAAATAGATACAGTACCTTATGGTGAGTACGATATAGTATCTGAGCCAATGCAACCTTGTTGACTTGTTGAAAAATATGAAATTAGTGAAATATCTCATATTGCAAATATACGTATGCATAGTTTTTATTATTATTATTATTTTTTGCTAAAAATAAAAAGGTTTTAAAGTAATCAGTAAAAGCATATGCCTATATGACCGAAAATCTCATATCTGTATATCAAATCACACAAAGTATAACTTATTTCTACAGGGTAAAAAGCCCAGACCACTTCCATTACTTATAAACATTGTAAATAGCTTTAGGGATTTATTATTTTCTTATTTAAAATTGTATTTATCTATTTCAACACCGCGAATATATATATGGGTTTGTGATAATTAATTATTTAGTATTTTTGTTATTATATCATCATTAGTATGAAACGGTGGTGGGTATTTGGGATTAAATAAATATTTAATCATACTATTAAACTTATTTCGTTTTCGTATTGTTATTTATATTGATAAAAATATATTCTTTCCTTATCAACCACATACCTGTAATAATCATTTAACTTACCCATTTGAAGACCCTAGATGTAGAGTGACTGAGCTAGCCACAAAGGGATATCGCTCTACCGGGGTGTTAAATCTTATTCTTATGCTCCGCTGAACATATGGTATTGCACATCCTTCTAGGAGGGAAGGAAGGAAAAAAAATTTATTTTTTTTTTGTTGTTTTGTTTTCTAGAAGTGGTGCACAAGGGTCTATTTTGTAAATAGATTTTTCAAAGATGTGTACTTACCATTGTTCTAAATGTTCCGGCATTCGAATAAGATATCAACTAAAGAGTGTTTTTTGACTGGAAGAGTCCGGTCAATGTACTCTTCCTATCAGTTTAGCTGGAAGTACCAATATATATATAAGTACAGACAATCGGCTAAATTGATATCCATTCTTTTTCCTGTTAAATCTTGTTCACTTCATGCTCAGTGCAAGATTAGGATTAGGAAATCCGCAGGGGAGTTTGGCCCGGTACAATATATATATATAACTACAACCATTAAATGTCTGTATTTTTAAATCATATAATAATAATTCAAACAAATATATTTAACACAATATTCAAAATTAAATAATATATTCTTTACCAGAAATACTTTCAATTGTTTCACTGACAATCTTTATCAACTGTTAATACAAACGTACAAAAAATAAAAACTTGCATTACCCATCATTCAATCTATTCAAATTTCCCACAATTCTGTTGTCTTTATATTAGCCGATTGTTTATTCATTAAACCATCTCTATTCCTAGATATCATCATTGCCTCTTTAATTTTACGTTTTTTACTACACCTTTCAATTTAAATAATTTTTATATCTCTATTATTAAATCTAAAACCATAATTACATGGTTTATTATGATCAAATATAATTGATGGAGTAATCATATTTACTGAAGATATATTTTCTTTCTGTACACGTTTATATTTTCAGTAAATATGAATACTCCATCAATTATATTTGATCATAATAAAACATATAATTATGGTTTTAGATTTAATAATAGAGATATAAAAATTATTCAAATTTAAAGGTGTAGTAAAAAACTTAAATTTTTTAAAGAGGCAATGATGATATCTAGGAATAGAGATGGTTTAATGAATAAACAATCAGCTAATATA
Source organism: Epiperipatus broadwayi (assembly GCA_028023455.1). Lineage (NCBI taxonomy): Eukaryota > Metazoa > Onychophora > Udeonychophora > Euonychophora > Peripatidae > Epiperipatus > Epiperipatus broadwayi. The sequence continues at coordinate 1,258,132 of JAQFVV010000074.1, read as the reverse complement.
AAGACAACAGAATTGTGGGAAATTTGAATAGATTGAATGATGGGTAATGCAAGTTTTTATTTTTTGTACTGAAACGGAAATCTCCAATCCCTTTCCGTTTCACCATCAACCTAATGACCTACTCGTCTGAACTAGTTTCGAACCTATTTTAAATGTAAAAATGTAATATATAAGTCGAGCGGGAAAACTTTGCTACAATGGCCGCTTGAATGGCATCATCCATTTACATACGAAAACACGCTATAATTAGACAGGTTTGATAAAATTATAGCGGAGAAATGCTCATAATTTATTATAAAATGTTTTATTAATTTTCAGTCAATTCTTAATTATATTCGCTATAATATTCGTATGTGGATGGATAATTTAAACCTTGGAATAACGGCAAAATGATTCATATATATGTAAGTTTAAATAAAAGTAATGTAAATGTTTTCTTTAATTTATTTAACGTTTTTCTGATTTAATGTTTTACATATATAGTTGAAACAAGTATTTTCTTTAAATTTGCTTTTTTTTTTAATAAACAAATATGTTAAAAGTTATTTAGTTTTATAAAATAAGAATTATCTGTTCGCAATTAAAAATGAGAATTTTTGTAAACAAGATATCAATTAGTGACACACCCGGGTAAAAAAGTAAAATCTGTTTTCTGATTGATTTTTGTTTGCAACAAAAGACTTTTTCATTAAATCAGAATACTGTTCCTTCTGCTAAGTAATAACACCTGAAAAGGAATTTAATTAATGAAAATGAATCAGGTTATATAGTTTATATATTTTGATACATTTTTTTAAGGAAATTAAATATAACACCTCGGAGATTTTATCAGTTGTTGTAGAAATTGAATTATATTATTTTGCTTTAATTAAAAGTCAATTGGTCCCGAGGCTTACGAAATTCCAGAAAGGTGTTAAAGTTTAGTAGAAGGATATAAATAGGCCTTATTTTAAGCGGGAAGGGAGAATCCATCTTACTTTTGAAGAGAGTCAACAGGAGAAGTTTTATTATTGTTCAACCTTAACATGTCTGGCTAAAGTCAGGCAAAATTTTGCTGCTTTCCCGTGATGGAATGCCTAGTTCAATCCATCAAATGCCAAAGGAACAACCAAGCTTACACCAACTAAATTTGAAGATGCCATAAGCCGTAAAAATAATTTGCCCTCGTTCCGATTTCAATCCAGCTAAAGAAACACTATTTTAAAAAATCGTCTCCCAACTAAATTGAAGATGCCATAAGCCGCCAAAGAAGTCACCTTCGTTTCCAGCTCGAATCTCTCCTTAGCTACAGAACTGTTTTAATATTATTTAAAATCGCAGAGCTCTGTGTGAATTTCAACAACAATCATTATTTCTTCAAAATCAGGTTAGCTAACCATATTATTGTAATTTCTTTCTAAATTATTTTTCAAATAATATTGTAAATTCTCTAAAATGAAATACTTTTGCAAATTTCTTTATTAATTCAATATTGTAAACTCTGTCTAAATCGTATTTGAAATCTATAAATGAAATATTTTTGCTAAATTTCTTTGTTAATTAATATTTTGCTATATAATTTAATCACTGCAGTTATATTTTGCTTTTCTTTTGCTTATTTTTAATTATTGTTAATTATGCCTATGTTTCGAAACAGCGTGCATTTAATTACCAGTATGTTTTTTAAAAAAGATATCATTTAAAATCTCCGTATTATTATTTATATAGCGTCATTTCATGCGCTGTTTCGAAACCCAAATTCATATTTTGTCATTTAATAAATTAATTAATATAAATATAAAATGTGGCTTTTCAACCTTTATTTATTATGTTACTAAAAATTAAACTAGCCTGGAGTGCAATCATAAGTATATTTTTTAGTTAAGTATTCGTAAGTCCCCTATTAAATATACTTTTCCCCCTTTTAAAAGTTTAGTAGTTATAGATAACTAAAGAGATTGAATGGGATAAAGTAAAGTTTGTAGATATCTATATTGCCGTCAGTAGCATATCGTATTTCTCATGCTACAGAAGAGTTGGCTCTTTTGATCAAGCTGATGATCTAGTGTTCATTTAATATATGATCTTTAATTTATAATATCCTTCGGCTTGGCGGATGTGAAACTTATTAATATTTTTCTCGTTGTGCTGTTTTATATATAAGATGGAGCCACGGCGTTGCCAGCACATCTTCTCTTACGGGTAGTGCAGTAGCGAAGTCTGAGCTACGGGCCAGCTTAGCACGTAAGTCCCCCGCCTCTGAACCAAATAAAGGTTCCCCATTAGCAGCATGACGACCGGTTCTTGGGTAAACCGTTGTTTGTCACAAAAACCCTAAAACTATTCTTCCATCCGCAGAGCCACTTTATTATTATACTTTACTTGTGCCTAGCGTATTAGTAAAATCGTTATAGCCAACTCTCCCTCCCTAATATGCAGTCTTCGGCGTTGATCCGAAGCATTCTTGAAAACCCGTTCGATCTAAAGCTATCTGGGATGCTTTAAAAGCCCATAGTTAATATAAATTTATTATAATTAAGACGTATTATTAAGCTTCACTCCAGACTTGGTTTGATTTCACGTACAATAGCCACACGAACTGATGATGAAAGGGCATAACTGGTAAAAGTTAATGTAGTGATTAGTTATATAGTAGGGTATTTGTTTCCATTAAATAATATTGGAGCAATTAAATAATAGCCAACGTATCAATTATTGGCCTAGAGTAATGTTACTTTATAAATAAAATGCCTGCGTGCATTTGCCAACAACAATTGTCAATAAATATATTTTAATTCATCATATATCAGTTTCTGTCTCATTATTAAATCAATCCAATTCACTAATTGCCCATAAGTATTCATTAGTAAAGCCCCTATTATTTAATTATGTTAGATTTTATCTGTGGAATGTCTAGTATTTAAGTTGTTTATATATATGTTTAAGTCCATGAGTCTTATTGTTTTCTCCGATTTGCTAGTGGTCCGGATGAAGAATTAAATCTCGTGTGCTACCATTGTTATGTTATCTATTGGGTGTTAGATCTGGTGCTTGGAGAGTGGGTTCGAATCCAGGCTGGTCCCTGACCTAAATCTCGGGTTTGACTGGGTTTGAAGTACATTTTGTGAGTTCCTGCTCGTGTTAGATGGATAAGCATGTTTTGACTGGCACAGTACGTTCGTATTAACAGTTGATAAAGATTGTCAGTGAAACAATTGAAAGTATTTCTGGTAAAGAATATATTATTTAATTTTGAATACTGTGTTAAATATATTTGTTTGAATTATTAATATATATATATATTGTAACCTAACTAGAATGAGATGGGGATATGAGAATGAGAAAAGAAATAGAAAAATATAATACTAATAATGAAATGGAGATAATGATAATGGTAAGGATAAATGATGGAAAAGAAAAGAATTGAGGAGGAAGAGAAATGGGGAAAAGTAACAGAAATGATATATGTAATGGAGACAGAAAAGGAATGAGATGATTGAAAGATATGAAAGAGAGATATAAGAAGAAGATGGAATAAAGGAGAGATAAATGAAATGAGATGATAGAAGAAACTCTTAACGAATGTTTTAAATGGCTGAGATGTTAGAAAAATATGAAAGAGAGATATAAGAAAAAGATGGAATAAAGGAGAGAGAAATGAAATGAGATGATAGAAAGAAATGACATGAAAGAAATGGAATAAAATTGAAATGAACTAAAATAAAATATAAATGAGAGACTCTAAACGACTCGGCTCAGTGGGGTTACAATAAATTTAAAGAAAAGAGATGATGATCCAGAGATATATAATCAAATAAAGGTCAATTCCAATACTGATGAATTATAACTACTACAGCATATATTTTAATAAACCATACAAAAGATTATCTAAATTACTAATCAATGCTTACCATATTAGTCCTACTAATAGATTATATACTCTCTGAATAAGACCTATGATGCTTTGCTTTAAAATATTATCTTACAAAATTATATTTACTAAAACAACAAGAGTAAATAACCTCAGGGATTTTAAAACTAACACTCTTGTGTAAAATTAAAGTTTAAGTTAAGTTGCCTATTAAAGAATTACTGTGATTAATAAATAAATAAATAAGTGACATCTTAGCTGACCATAAAATAATTATAATATATTCAATCTTAAAATAATAAAACAAATATTAATTCACAAAATTTAATGAATCAATTTAATTTAACTAATAATGGCCTATTATCTAAGATATTACTTGAGCAGAGAAAAGAGCAAAGGTACCTTTAATGCCTTTCCATACTCATAGACAACCACTAAAGACCTCAAATGCAAATGAATTAGAATTCTTTAACTATATCAGATTTAAGATGATGATAGATGATGTGCAGTGAATATAAGATAAGGTGCAGCTTTTAAAATAATATTAATTAAAATATTCCTCTGAAGTACTACTATTGTTAATCTGATATTGCATAATCTTTAGTCTGAAAGATATACTGACAATTTTTAAAAAAAATAAACTTTTAACTAAGTATTTAATTAGGTATCTGCTATAATGCAATTATCTGTATTTACGATTCAATATGAGAATCATTTACTTTAACATAGCTTTTTTTTTTTAAATTTTCAAGACAATATTAACTATATTTAATTAACTTAGAATATACTTGTAAATTTCTAAATTGAAGATTCAATAACTTTTACATTTAAGATTTTGTGAACTTGGAACCCAAGACAATAATATATTCTCATATAAAAGTAAAATAAACAAAACAAAACTTTTAAAATAATAATAATTTGATTTATTAATAATGAGAAGACATGTTTACAAATGTAGTAGAATACAAACAATGCCAATACCGCACTAAGATTTAATATAATTATTTGGACTCTTAACAGTTTTATTTAACTTACACTAATACATTTAATAACCTACAAAGGTTATTCACTGTTACTTTCTTTTAATAATTATATTTTTATCAAAAAAAAAAAAAAATCTTAAATTTTAATTATCATATGTACTTAATAAGGACACTACTATCCTTCTTTATTAGACTAATTGATAACATTATTGTGTCATCTACTAATCAGAATAACACACAGAACTATGTTTATATTGAAAACCCTAAGTTTAATTTTATACTCCTCAATTTAACAAACGCTAAGTTGGAGTAAGCATATTCAGCAATACTTTTGAAAATATCATCACTAGTTTCATGGATATAACTAATATCACAGCCAGATATAAGTTTAAATCAGATTAAGCTAATATTAAAATTAAACTAAATTAAATGTATGGGACAGTCATTCATCAGAGATCAGTTATACTTTTTAAAATAAATCTAGTCCACATAAAATTATTCCCTCAGTGTTTTAAAGATAATGATATAACAGACTTACAAATCCAGCGGCAAAATTCTGGATGAAAATATTAAATTAGTATGTGTGAATTGCCACTTATACCATATGCATATTTAACATACTTTAAAATAAATATAACTTATTGTTGGTTAGCTTGTGCATGATAAAACTATCATAGCAATACAATTCAAACATTGATATACCTATGAGCCTTAAATTAGCTACAACTACCTGAAGAAATACATTTCCTTATAAACAAGCATATCTTGTCATCACAAATCTAAAACAAATGCAACATCACCTACTGTGGTGGAATTAGCATTAAGTCATCATGAATGATAGGCAAAAAAATATAAAAATACTAAGCTCCTCAGAGCTGGAAAAGAATGTGGTGGTTTCCAAAATACCTAACTACGAGGCAAAATTTAGATGTCTGGAATTCATCTTCAGTCCATCTGGGAACAGGAACACACACCAGAAAAGCACAATCCTCTCATGGGATTTCCAATGCTTATAAATGTGATCATCATCACTGAAAATACAATACAATACCCTCTTTTTTGGGGACAAGCACTATCAAATCATGGAAATACAATACAATAAGGATGGAGGATTTTATCTACTCCATAAGTATATTCAAAAATTATTACTAAGCCTAACTCTTGAGGCTAACAAATACTAACTAATAGCAAGATATATACTTCACCTTAATTAATTAAGTTATTCCTAAGAAGTTTAAAAATACAAAACGTATATCCAGTGTTCGAACCAACAAAGCAAACTATGTGTCAACTGACTACTGTAGAAAATACTTTGAAATTAAATGCATATAAAATTCTAGGCAAGGCACAATGCACACATAACAAAATATTAAATGCTAAAATATAGTAACACGTGGACTTTTAAAATTGTAAATTAAATGCAAGAATATTTACTTCTCGATGAATATAAAATATTTGTAGTTATTCTTAATATAACATTCATAAAACGAATGGATATTCTCTGATAAACTTCTTTAGTAAATTTAAAATAAAAATTGAGTAAAGCATCCCATTTATATAAAAATAAGACTGTGATATTTAAATCTCTATAATAAAATTATCAACAGAAACTAGCTAGTGTAATGCTTAATAACTAAACTAAATCTACTTAAGAATAGCAAAAAACATTTGCTCATTCAAATACACCTATTTCGTTTTAAAATTATAACCCTAGTTTACCTGTATATTTATGCAAAAGTGTTACAAAAAAAAAATTAGTAGCATAAATATTTTATGGTTTTTTTTTTTTTTTTAAACCAATAAAGCAGACCATAAAAAAAAAATAATAATACATTAATCTAAGTTCATATTTCCGCTCCATGACGATTTTTTCCATTTCATAACGTGTAGACAATTTATCCAGGTTAAGATATCGATTTGAATTTGAAGCTTCAACTAATACATTTATATACATGGCAATCATTTCCAAATGAAAATGTTCAATAGTTCATTAATAATATTTTTTTTAAACAATTTAAAAAAAAAAATTAAATAATAAGATTAAGCCGGCATGAAACAAAATAAATTCTTCAGCTGAACACACTTTAATTTATTTATAGGATCCCGAGTTCAAAATTGCATATAATAATAATAATATATATTTCTTTATCTGAAGTTCTTTATCCTCTTTTAGGAAAACGCTTCTTTTAAAATATAGTTTTTTAAATAGTTTCCTAATAATATTCCAAGACGTATTTATTTTTAAAATTAATTTCCTTTGCTTACTTTTAAATATGAGAGTAGAAATTTTTTTTACTGTTCAAGACATTTCTCCATTTATATGCTATAATTAATGCCATAAAGTTATTATTTTTAAATACTGGCAAGTATGACCATTTATAATGTATTCAATAACTTAATTCATTATTAGTCATTATAGATTGCTTTAAAGTTTTATTTCCAAATACGTGTCCTTTCTTACGGCGTAACCAAGAATTATCCTTTAAAATGTATATATTATCTGTTTGCGTTTAGCTAAACAAATCATTTTTATATATGTCAAGATATAAGTAATAACTTTTTTTTTTAAAAAAAAATAATCATTCTCTATAGTTTCACTGTAATCAAATGTAGCAGCTTCTTTATAATGTTCTTTTTTTAAAACTTTATATACTTTTAATCTAATAGGAAAAATAATTAGCATTTTATTTTCAAAATAGTTTAATACAACCGAACACTTATCTATGGAAATGACTAATAGTTTGTTCCTTAACCTTATTTCCAAGTAAAGAAAATTAAACAAGTTAATGTCATTTAATATGTGAGACGCATCATTTACTTTAGCCATTTTTTTACTATAATTTCTATGCCTCGACTGAAATTCAAATTGTCAGAAAAACGGATTACCTTTTTTTTTAGCACTCCTTCATTACAAGACGATTTTAAATATTTTAGACAGACTTGTATTTTTTTAGAAATATCAAGTTCTTAAAAAAAATTACTTTTATTAATAAAATCTTTAAGATCCACACCAGTTGAATCCAAGCAAAATCAGACCCAGAATGGTCCCTCGATATCCGTTTTATTTCACAATTTTTCATCCACCTACAATTCATTTAAAAACCAATAAAAATTATTTTTTATTAAATTTTAATATTCTGACAAACCATCTGTGGAATCAATCTACTGACATAATCAATATAATTTTCCCATACCACGTGACCTTCAGCTGCAAAGTCAAAATTTTATTATTAACAAATATGCAACAAATTTTTTTAATGATATTTTACATAACACAATAGTAATAAATATAAAATTTAAAGTTATACCCTTTATTAAACCCTTAAATATTTCATTTAAAATAATTTTATCCACACATTTGCTTTATTTACTTATTTTAAACAATATGGGAGTTAAATTATTTTTTTATTCTTATGTTTCCATGTCTCTGCATGCACATATTCTCACATACGTCTGGCGTTACATTAATTGTTTAAAATTATTTTTAAAATTACAATAAAATGTTAATGATTATTTAATTTAACTAACTTTTATAACTAGAATGCTAAACTACAAAACTAATAACAAATATTCTTATTTTCCTTTAATAAAAACTTACATATCATTTCTTTTTTTTAAAGTTTCTTACTTATTCCAACTTAATAATAATATCTTATTATTATTCTTTAAACATTAGAATAGATTATACAGTAGTTATTTTCGAATATATTTAATACTATTTATCAATTCACAATTATAATAATCTAACATTTGCTTATGTTAAATTATTACTTAACTTCCCTTATCAAACCAACTGACACTATTAAAATGTTTAGATTATCCTATTTTAATAATTAACTAAGTTAATTTCCATTTTTATCATCATTATTTTTTTTTATTCAAAATTTTAAACAAAAGGTTAAGCTAAAATAACCTTGATTACCTCTTGGAACTAAGTGACACTTTAGTTAGGTACAATATATATATATATATATTATTATTATTATTACAAATATTTTACTCGGTACAAAACAAATTATTATTAACTAATATTGGCCTCAGAATAAAAAGAAACAAAAGACATTAAGAGGGTATAAAGAAGATATTAAAAAATAAATGGGAGAAGAAAAAATAATGGTTATGAGGAATAATTATTTAAAGAAAAAAATACATAGACTAGAATTAAGATAGAAGTGGAATGAACTTAATAAGTAATTAAGGCAGGGAATGAGAATTATGAAAAAATTTTAAAGATATATTAAAAAAAGAAATAAGAAAAGATAGTCATGTTGTCAAATGCAATGAGAAGAGAATATGAGAGTAAGAAAAAACTTAAAAAAATACTTAATGAATTTGTAATAAAAATCTTTGTGATGAGGAGTTGGAAAATAAATGTGATTAATCAGAGAGCTTAATTCATGAGAAAGTGGATAGAGTTGTCGATTTAGAATTGAAGAGAGCAATTAAAAAAACAAGAGACATTAATGATGTGGCAACTGAAATGATATATGTATAGAGAAAGAGGAAAGTATGCAAGTTACAATTTAAGAGAAAACTTCAATAAAATTATAGATAATTATAAGATTTCAAATGAATAAAAGTGTGTGATAATTAGATTATATATAAAGAAAAGAGATAGGATTTTTAAAGTATTAATCAGCTATGACTATTAACAAACATTCATAGTTTTTATAATACTTGAAATATGATGGAAGAGTTTAAAATCTTGGAGAATTTTTCAGAATGAATCTTATTCAGGGGGATGGATAGAGATTAATTTATCATTTAATTGATTAAAATGTGTTAATAAGAAAAATAAACTAATATTTATTGCATTTTTGGATATAGAATCTTGAGATAGCATGGATAGGGACAAATAATAAAGAAACCTTGGAAATTAGATATAGAAGATTGAGGAGATGAAGGGAGTATTTTTATCATAGGTAATAGGAGAATACATAATACAGTGACTATTTTTTATAAGGATGATGTGGTGGTGTTGTTTTGCATATAGTTTGAAAGGTGGGAGACATTTTATTAGTAGAAGTAAAGCTATAAGCATTTAGATACTTTATTAAATGGGAAAAAGAATAGGATTAAAATTTTTGCATGTTCCTCATATTTTATTTGTGTGACCATGATGTTGTTTTGGATAAATTATTTATTTTTCTTCATATTAAAATTTTATTTGCATCGCCACAATGTTGTTTTTATTTGTTTTTATTTTTGTTAAAATTACAAATTTTATTTTAGAAAAATTAAATACAAAAAGGTTTATACAATATATTTTATTTCTTTTAGATAAATTTCATTATTGATGATTTACAGATTTTATTGTAAATAAAAAAAGCACTTTAAAGTTGAAAAAAAAAACAACGGCCCGGTAACGTTATAATTCTGTTTATTTACATAGAAATTACACCTTCAAGCGCTTTCAACATGCTAGAGTAAACTACCTATAACAGATATGGTTTGAAAGAATTAGTACCTGCTTGAAAATTTAAAAATGAGATACTTAATATTATTCAAGGCATTCAGAAATTTTTTGAAAGAATTCAAAAAGAAATAAGTAGAAATGTGCTGGTTAATGAATTATGAAAGCAAATGAAACTATTTAAAGAAGATGAGTGGCTCTTTTAATAAGATAAATTAAAAACAACTTAAAAATATTTAGGAAGCTACAATTTATAAATGAAAATAGATTAATAAAAAATAATTATCAATTGGAGTACATGGAGATAACAACAAATATGTTGAGCTAAAAAGATTTTGCAATACGCAAAGTTAATAACTAGAGAATTTATTTATAAGAGAAATGGGGCAAATATATAGAGAATATATTACAGATGCATAATTATGAAAGGTTGTTTGACAAGAAATTAGGGATAAATTGGTTAGAGAAATATTAATTATGGAAAATAACTATAAATTTTAAAAAAATTTTATAGTTTTATAAGAATTAAAAATATGAAAAGATCTATAATAACACTAAAAGGAGTTAATAATTGTTATTTAGTGTAAGGACGGGTGTTTTATATAACACAGGAAGAAATCAAAAATAAATTAAGTATTTTGTTTATAGATATGGTTTACATGGAGATGACAGAGAGTATGTTGAAGATTTATTTTTGGATGTAGTACGTAAATTTACTTAGAATGAGAGAAACGTAAAATTTAAGAATGTGAAAAAAGTAGATATTTTAATCTTTTGTTCAGATCTTTCTGACAAGAATAAGTAGATACTATTGGAACTAATGAAATAGTTTTTATTAAAATGAAATAGAAAAAAAAAAAAAACTGAGCCAATGCTGGGAGAATGATTTAATAATAGGGAATAAAAAGCATTAAGATATATATCATTTTTAAAGAGAGAAAATGCTTAATCTATCAGTCCCTAATTAACCATATCAGTTATACACAAGAGACTCTCTAATTCCATTTAATGAACCATTTACATCATCACAATCATTATGAAAGCATAAATTAAAAGTAAATAGAGAAAATCATTGAAGTTTTGTTGTTATATATTATTATTTAGTAATTATTAATCCAAGTACATATTTAATTGTTTATATTTTTAATGTTGTTGGGTTTTTTTTTAGGAATCTGTACGTAATGCAGCTGAATTGGCGCTGAAAGCTCTAAGTAAAGTAATTATATTTAAATTTAATAAATTTAAACATATATGTTTTTAAAATTAAATGTTTTACAAATAGATTTTTTATAATTTTTAATTTATTTATTAGTGGTGTATCAAAAACTGTGATCCTAATAATGGAAAAACTGGAAAAGAAGTAATATCTGTCATATTACCAATTTTATTGAAAAAAGGCATGATGAATTCTGTGACAGAAATCAAAACTCAGAGGTATTTTTCAAAACAAATTTATATAAATGCATGTTAGTGATTATCTTTGCTCCTAATTTTTTTACAAAATTTATTTGTATTTTATTTTTTTATTGTCATTAATAAAGTTTAGAGTTTATATGATGTGATTAAAAGGTTCATTTTTCTATTTTAATTTGAAAATGGTTATATGTTTCAATTACACAAAATGTATAAATCACTGCCTTTTTTGAAATTTAATTCCTAATTTGTATAGTAAAAATTTAATAATTAGGCAGAAAGATAAATTTAATCAATTGTCTTCTAGCTCAGTTAATGATTTTAACACTAAGAATCTGAAAACTGATTAATGTTGATTAATCATTAAATAGGATGATATGCCGATTTATTATCTGAAATAGTATTTAAAATAAAATAAAACATCATTTAAATAATCTATTACAAAGTCCTGTCCAATAGGTGCTTGAAGAAGATTTTGGAAAAAATAATGGAAAAGTCATTACTTGATAGGCTAGGAAATTTCCAGATGTAAGAATTTGGTGTAAACTCTAGTTAAAAACAATTACCAAATCAGATATCTTAAAAAAGAAAAAAAAAAAATTAATCCTAATTGCATTCTTAAAAAATTTCATCCAATCTAGATTGAAATACTAAATAATGAATCCCTTACACTCACTAGGTATCATATGGAAAGAATTATTATATTTTTCAATGATGTTGTATGATTTGCCATAGTTATATATAAAGTATTTTGTGATTATTGATATTCTTACAAATGAATTTATTATTACATATTTATTCTACTAGATTATTCATTTCTTTCTCCTGTAAAATAATTACCAATAATTGCAAATGAAGATATACTAACACAAACTAAATGACTGAATTAGCTATGGTATTGGTTTTTAGTTTCTATAAGGAATTTAATTATCTTTTTATTCTTTTTTTATTGTACTAAATATCTATTATCTTAAGGTTTGTTTGTCAATAACTTATAGACAGGTTGCATCTCACAAAATAAATTCAATGGCATCAAGACTCTATTAAATTCCTTTTTTTTTCATTAGCCTATATTGGTTTAAAGGTTTTCATCTGGGACATTCTTTTTAATTGTTGTTATTTTTCTTAGATAAGATTTTTACATCTTTTTAAAGTTTACTACTTTAAGAAATTCATGTTACACATCTTTTTTGAGCTACAAAAAAAATCTTATATGAAACATTTTATGAATTAACATGTATGCATTTCAATTCTCATTTAATATTTGATATGATTTTTTATCTTCATCTTATACATAATGTAATCAATCTTATTAATGTGCTTTAATTAGATGATGGCAAGTTATAACTGTAATGGATTAATTATGCAAGTGCTCTGTGCCTTTCACTAACATTTTAATATTTTTAATTATAGTAGGTTTGTATATTTGTAATTGTATATAAGATTTTTAGAATTTGATCATATCTAAAAAAAAAAAGTCATTTCTCATTGGGTCAAATTATGTTCACATGCCAATGAGAGAAATCACTATACTATAATTTATATCTTGATTAACCAGTTAAAAACTTCCTCTTGTTTTCTATTTATTTAAAGTTTAAATTTTGAATCCACAACTTATTTTCAGTAATAATTAGTTAATATTCAACTATTGCAGTGTTAATTATTGATATTTTTGACATTGTGATTGTTTAGATTTATTGAATTTTATGAAAATTATGAATTATAATTTGCACATTGATTCACAAAGTGAAAGAATTGAATTAGCAACATTCTTTACATTTTTATACTCACATTATATAACACCATTTCACCAATCACTATTTCTTTGAGAATATAGTTTTTTCAAGTGGAAAAATCCATCATTAATTATCTCAATAGAAAATAAATTAATCATTTTTTAAATCATCAAGTGTTCTTTTTAATTTACAGAGATAATCATAAACTTTATTATCCTGAACATTACTTTTAAACATTTATTTTTTAAAATGAAGGAAATAATTAAATTTGTTTTTTTTAAAAGGCTTTTTTTTTTCTGAAAAGCAAAAATAAGTTGAAGAAAATATTATTATCCTTTAAGAAATAATCTTTAAATTTTCTATTGCATCGGTAAAACCATGAAGCCTTATATTCATTCATTTTCTTGCATCTCTGATAGAGATTTTTTGTTAAATTCAATAATAGAATGGAATAATTCAAGAAATCGCTCTAGCATATCATATGTTGACAGTTATTTCTAGATGCAGTTTAAATATTAATTGCTAGAATTTTGCTTATTCATTCACTGTTACCAAGTCTTTACTATAGTGCAATAGTATTTTTAATGGTATATATTCATTCTACCAATATTGAATTAAGAACATTTTTGATATGTCTACTACAAGGACTTTCTTTAAATTCTATAAAATTAAGGCAATTTTTTTTTTTTACTTTTACTCATAAAAAACAAATACACAAAATCTATTGAATTACATCCATTATTCATAGATTCATCAAGTTCTAAATTAAATGCCATACATTTTTAAAACACTTTTTGACTTTGCCTTGAAATTTACATCTGTCAGATTTGATTTTCTGACATGGAATTAGAATTTTCTACATTAATCTTTGAAGTTTTGTGTCATGTAGAGCAAAATCTAAATGCATTTTTTTTGTACTGGTTTCATCTTATTTGTTTAAAAATCAACAGTAAAGTAATTTTATTATCTACTCTTGATTTTAAACATATAAGTTTTTTTTTGTATTTTTTTAATCCACAATTTTGAATTATAAGAATTCTGAGAGAACATTTTTAGTAATATTTTTAATTAATGATTATCATATCACATATGTTCTGTAATCAGATGTCATGCTTATTTGTAAAAGTGAAATCTTTTTAACATTTATATATGTTTTTTTTTTTCTACTATTTTATAATGACATTAAAGGTAAAATAATAGATTTTGTTAAAGCCTCAAAATTTGAAGATAAATATTTTGAATGATTTTTTTTTTTTGTTATTAAAATTTTCCTTTTCTTTAAAATAAATAATAGTGCTTATTTTAGTTAGACATTGTCATTTAACTTAACAATGGTTAATAATAGAATGAAATTGCTGTTGGGAAATCTGTTTATCGAGTAACATTGGTATAAAAAAAATTGATGTTGTTGATTAGTAATATATTGTAATAATCATAATGTCTGAAAATCTTAACAAATAGAACTTTTCATATTTGACTAACTGCTCAAATAAGTGTTGGAATCAGAATTGTTTTTTTTCTAATTGCATTGCTTGTCTGAAATTTTTCTTAAATAATGATAATCCATCAAAGTCATGAGAAATATATAAGTTATGAGTCACAATTATGTCATTGTGATAATGTTTATAGATACCCAAACACATGCAAATGAAAGATAATGAATAGTGTTTTGCAGTATAACGAATTATGTACTTGAAATAGAAATATAATCTTATTTCTGAAATTGAAATGTGTATTATGTTTCTGTAATTACTAAAATAAGAAAAAATATTAAAAGTAAAGTAATATTAAATTAAAACTATTTTTTTCATCAGTTGTTTTTTTTTTTTTTTTGCTTCAGTTTATTACTGATATGTAAAGTAATTTCATTGTAAAATATCTTGTTTTTTTTTGCCAAATTTTAATAATAGAGTTTTTAAAAAATGGTTAAAGAAAATATGTGATAGAATATATAATGTAATGTCTTTATTATTTTATAGTCTAATTTATTCAGATGTATGATTAAATTTCAATGATAAATTTGTTAAGGAAATAGCAAGTTCCTAGATGATGAAGTGTTAGCACTAAAACACTACATCTAATCATTAGACCTGCCTGTAGATAATGTGTGTGTATAATATTTACACAAATAGTACTTATTTTTTTAGCTTTTATATTACGATATAACAAAACCAATTTCTGGTGTTTGCCTTTATCAATGAATATTTGGAATACAAAGCTGAAACCAGGGTGCATCTTGGAAATTTTTTTTTCAGATAGCTGATCCATAGTTAATTTAGATAGACATATAATTATAAATGAAATATTATCCAAGTACATCCGTGTATAATTTATTGAAAACATATATAAAAATCAACATTTCGACCAGGTCATACTGGTCGTCAACTGAGTAACAAATATTATAAAATAATTGTAAAAACGCTATAAACCCTGATGTCTAACAATAATGAACATTTTATTAATAAAAAATAGAAATAATAATTATGATAAATTATTTATGAGGGTTTTTTTTTAAAAAAATCCAAATAGACGGAAATTTGAATGCATCATCATATTTGTTGATACATGCTGGCCTTTTAATAATTTTTAAAAATCAGAGAAGTCATTGAGATCTTTAAAAGACCAGATTGTATCAAGAAATGTGATGATACATGTAAGTTACCTTCTATTTGAAAAAAATTTTTAAAACTCATTAATCTAAATAATTTCTCATAATTACTTTTTCTATTTTCTATTAATAGAATATTCATTATTGTTGTACATCAGTGATTACAGCGACCCTACAATTATTTTATAATATTTGTTACCCTATTAATGACTAGTGTGACCTGGTCGAAAAGTTGGTTTATATATATATTTTCAATTAATTATACACGGATGAGCCCTTGAAAATCTTCAATTTAATATATAGTTATAAGCAATATGCATAGAGTGAGATTCTAGTCTATCAAAGTTGTTCAAATGAATTTGTTACTTGGTTGTTGGAACATTGAATAAATTTGTTTATAAAATCCCATAGGTATGAACTTACTAATTTCATTTTTTAATGAAAATTTTACAAATTCAGTGACAATGTGCTTTATGCTGTTGCCTATGATAAATGTTTATTTTAAGTTATTTTTTTAATAAATCTAAGAACATGATAATCACATAATAAAGATATGAATTTTAGAGAAGACAATAATAAATAAGCCATTAAAAGTATTGCAATTTTGTTATGAAGATGGGGTTTAATGTCTTGACTATTGTTGAATAACAAGATTTTGAGAGATTATTATAATGTCGTTATGTGGAACTCAATTACCAATTATTTAAAAAAAAAAAAAAAAAAACGGCATAATATTGCTCATGTAATGACTGCCATATGCTTTAAGAGGTCCAAAACATCTGCAGAAAATTGGTTTTTGATATTCTTTACATATATCTGTATATTTCTGAGATGATTGACATCATGTTTATAACAAACATCAAATTAATTCTTGTTATCTATTTTTTACTGTTTATTTTATTTAATGTATTAGTTTATTATTATTTCACACAAAGTTTAGTACAAATAAGTATTATATTTTACTTGCTCATTTATTTCTCTGAGCTAAAAACATAGGAGATATAATGCTTAGACCACATGCTAATGATATTCATTTCTTATTAGAATAATATGTAAAATTAAGAGCATGCTAATAGCTCTAAACAAGCTTCTTTTTTTTTATTTATGATAAATGCTACTACAAGAGAAGACATTCAAATCATTTTTATCTTGGATTGGGGAAATCCAAGATAAAAATGATTTGAATGTCTTCTCTTGTAGTAGCATTTATCATAAATAAAAAAAAATAAAAAAGCTTGTTTAGAGCTATTAGCACGCTCTTAATTTTACATATTTGTAAGTGCAAGCTATATATAAGTCATATGACATCTGACTTGTTATTATTACTATTATTAGAATAATATATATCTGTGATCTAATAATTAGCATTTTTTTCTGATATATATACAAATTATTAATCAATGTCTGTATTCCAATTATAATAAAATATATATAATTATTCAAAACAATACAATAATTTATACAGTAAAAAAATATTTTGAAAACAAATATATACCATAATTTAATAGAAGTACTTTCGACTATCTATGTAGTCATTATCAACTAGATTCAAATTGTATTACAAAAAACTGTTATAAATGTATACAAAAAGAATTACGTCATATATCAATTTTCCCACAATTCATTAATTTTTATATTAGCAGCCTGTCTATTTAAATTATGCAGTCTATTCTATTATATTAGCAGCCTGTTCTATTAAATTATGGTATATATTTGTTTTTAAAATATTTTTTACTGTATTAATTATTGTATTGTTTTGAATAATTATATATATGTACATGATTAAATGTCAAATAAGTGTAAGGATTTTTTTCAAGTAATCCATACCTAAATAATGCAACTGTTTTTTCAATTATTGATCAATAAAGATGTATCTATCTACTTTTGACTAGATAGTAAAATATACAAAGAAAAATGTTCAAACCATCACCACCTGGCAGTTGTCAAACACTATAGTTCTTTAGATACCAATGGAGAAATCTTAGCTCTGCAATAAGTATTTAGACAAGTCAATCTTTTCATATATATATTATATCTTTAATGTGTATTTATCAAAATGGTATAAATTATAGTTATTTGTATTGTAAATATATTTTTATTGTTGTTTATTAATTAAAGTTAGACTGCATTTCAGTTTTTTAAAGTCATACTTGCTTATCATTTGTTTGTTTCAACTAATCAGTAGTTGAATGCTACAAATGTTTTTAAATTAATTTTTCAGTTTACACACTATATTGAAAATTACCAAAAATGCTGGAGTGTTGCTGAAACCACATATATCCCTGTTAATTATAACTTTACTCGAGGCCTTGAATACTCTGGAACCACAAATTATGAATTACTTAAGCCTTCATGTCTCTCAAAATTCTGAAGCACAAGAAAAGGTATTGATTTGTAAATATTAATTTGAGATCAAAGAAAAAAAAAAATTGTTTTTTAAGTATTATTTATATTATATCTGAATTTCTTTTATTCTAAGAATTAAATTTTTTGCAAAAATTTTTATGATTTTCTGAAGATATTGTTATATGTATTACTTTGGCATTGAAATGTGTTTAAAGCAAAAAAGTCATTAAGTATGATAGAATTGTAAAATATTATCATTTTACTGCAATTTTTTTAAATTAACACTTCAAACAGAAAAATAAACATCTAAAAAATGCACTTGACAATATAATTCATCCAGATAAGGAAGTTTAACCAACAATGATTTTTTTTAAAAATTAAATCAACTTTTTAGTTGTTTATTTGCAAATAAAATCATGCCTAGGGTTTCCAGTAACAAAGAATTTTTCTAAAACTGATATTTCGATACTGATATCAATATCGAAACTGGAAATACCAGTATTTTTGATATTCAAAAGAAGCCTTATTTTATTCAACAAAGATTAAAGTTATAAACAAAGTAAGAAAAACATAAGTAAAAAACAATACATTCTTTAATTCGTTTTTCAAAAAATTGACAAATCATAAATTAAAAGAAATTAACAAAGCAAGAAATAAAAGAAAAGAAACGGAATAATAAAAACTATTTAAATATTATTTTTGTTTTAAAAAATAGCTTTTAAAAAGCATAAATTATTGATGTTGTCATTTGAAAGCATCGACTGAATTTTTGTTAATAAAAGCTCTGTTGCTGAGAAAGCTCTTTCTGACTCAACACTGCTAGGTTGCACGGTTTTTAAATAACCTTCAACTATACTTAAATACTTGCCCTTGGAACCTTTATCATCATAATATTTCATTTCTGTTCAGACAACTTTTAGAAACTCTTGTTTTGATTTCTTTTTTGGCTGGCATTACTATGCTTGGGTACTGCCCTTTCTCTCAATTTTTGCTGAAGAATTTATTTCAATGGCATTTGCTTTTTCTCTTCCTCGACTATTATTTCTGATTCTGAATTACTTAGTCTCCAAAGTGTCATCCACATCTGATTCTCTTAGATCTGGTGAAAGCGTGCGTAATCTATCCAATAGAAGAACAATAATTTAGAATAGCAATGCTGTTTTTGATGTCAAATTAAATATGCCATAATCCTTATTTTTATTGTTAATTTTTTTAGGATCCTGAAGGAAACTAAAAAGATCTGCACATTTGAAAAGACATTCTAAAATTCTATGCCTTAAGGTTATTTTAAAATATTTTGAATTTGGTGTAAAATTCCAAGAATTTTATAAATAATTTTAAAAAATTCTTGAAATTTTACATCTGATTCAATATATAATCAATACCGATTTTCTTGGTTCAGTATTTCATTACTGAATTTTCTTTGGTAATACCGGGATCCTGGTATCAGTAGTACCAGTATTGGAAATACTAATCATGCCTTTTATTGCAAAAAAAGAAAGCCAAGACGTTTTAATATAAATAAATGGTAGTCAGTTATCGATCTATCATAACTGAAATAGTTGATGAATGATTTTCATTTTATCATGATTTTTTTTCTTAATCTATTGAAATTAGTATGTGTTAGCATACAAAACTAACGTTACCACAGAGAAACAGACTTCTGATTATATAAATAACAAAATTTATATGATCAACATAGATTTTATTGTAGCTCAACAAAATACTAATATTACATATATTGTAATCAAATACCAATATCACTTGATTTTTTTTTGCTTATACTACAATAGAAAAAAGATAAGAGTATTTAGTAGTGTAAGCTTTAAATAATCAGTGGTTCTAGTTGGTAGTACAATTTAATTTCCTTATCCTTTATCAATAAGCTAGAATCAATGCAGTCAGTCATGCATCTTAATTCTTTCTTTTTTTTTATATCAAGATAAAAAGTCGTAAATTTGAAAAATTCTTAGTTTTGAAACTAAGCCAATGTGTTTGTAAAGTTATATAGATCTGATATGGCTTTAGCTATATATTTCATTAATCTTGCTTCTATTCTAACTGTAGGCGCTTTTTTTTTTTACTTTATTAGGAATTTAATATTAACACAAGATCACTTGATTCTTTCAATTTACTACAATATAATACGGATTTTTTTTTTTTTTCCTCTCTACCTATTCTAGCAAGATCTATTATAAATTTAAATAATCAGTTGATATCAGATGATAGTGTAGTCTTATCCCCATCCCATAGAATAATTTTTGACTTTTGCTTTTATCGATGTAGAATTAGGATTTATTGTGTTTGTATTAACATTTCTAGCCAAGGGAAAAAATCTAGAGTTGGAATAGAACTGTGATTATTAAAATATATAATTACTGACGGTATCAAATCCATATATTTTTTATACATTAGCAAATTGGCTTGGTTAGCTTTTTAACTAATGAAGGCCGTTATATTGGATTTTAGAGAATTGAACTGAGGTACAATTTGTACAATGACTTCAGTTTGAACCCTATTAATAATAATGTGACATATATTATTTAGAAAGAGTAAATATCAAGGAATGTAATGAAGCCTAGAAAATATAGTCATTATCTTAAAAAAAAAAAATTTTTTAAACCAAATTTTTAAACACATTTAGTAATGTTTATTTTTATATTGGTTCACAAATTCTAAATTTTGAGAGTTAAATGTCAAAATCATATTTTTATAGACTACTTCTTTTACATTTTTTTTAAAATTCTGAAAATTATTTGAATATGAATTCACTGATGATTTTTATTTTTACTAGCTAACCCAGATCTTGTTTTTCCTTGCAGGTATTTGCTGGACATATGTTTTTTTCTAATGTAAAAAAAATATTTCATAATAAATGTTTTATATCAGGTATTATGCAAGGAGAACTTTAATAAATTATAATTTATTAAATAATAAAATTAATTTTAAAATAATTGCAAAGATATATATTGTAACAGACGGGGTTCGAATACAAGAGATAATGCAATATAGAGTGTTAATTGCGAGTGTTGATATTGAGTGACTGTGTATATGTGAAAAGATATATAAAGTCATTCGAACCCTGTTACAAAGAGTGTGAAAGTAATACGTAATCTGTTAAAGGATGGACTGTGTGCTTATATAAATATAGTTGTATGTGTGTTATTATAAAGTGTGTATATGTATTAACGGGTATATGTGGGATTGACGAGAGGCAATTATATATGGAGTTGTATGTTGTTCGTTAATGTTCTTCTTGATGAATCCATTGGGCATATAAAGCTACAGAAATAAGAAATAGAATGAATTAGTTGCTGCGGGCAGTTTGAGTTAATGACTCTGTCGTCTAGAAGTCTGAGAACTGGTCAAGTTGGTATTCTGAAACAATAGAAGATCTGGTCAGCGGCGTACGAATATACAAGGGAAAATACGAGGTTAAAGAGTGTAAAAGAAAAGAACTATTTTGTGCTCGAAAATATAGTGGTGGTTAGAAGGAAAAAGAAAGATGTGGCACGGATTTCAGATTGTATGAATGTGTAATTAATTAAGAAGTTTTATTAATATTCCCAACAAAATGTTGGGGTAATTAAATAGTGTGAGTTTCGTTAGACTGGCCCAGTGGATTGTTATTGTAGATCTCACCTGAATCGGATTTACGAACTTCGCTGTTTAAAATTTATCAAGTGTAATGGTGACGAAGCATCTTCGACAACTTGGACCTCTTAAGGTGAGTGAAATCATCTACTCCACCTCTATGATAAACTATTTGGTGTCACATTGCGGACTGTTTACCATCCTTAGGATCAACAAACGTCGATAAGGCCAGTATTTCTTTAGAATTATAAATGTGCGGACTGTTAGCTTTGACCACATGGACATTCAATCGTAATTAAGGTAAATTGACCTTTGCTCTATATATATATATGTTCAATGAATGCGTAGTAATGAAGGGACTTGTGTTACCTCTATATTAAATACAATAATAAATCTTGTTTAAATTAAATTAAATAAAATAAAAACATTAAATAAACAACTCTGATGTGTAATTGCACTCTTTTGTTGCTATATATATGAATCATATATGTGTGTATCGGAATAAATGGGTTGTGGGCATGAACATTAAGATAGGTATAGGTGTGTATAAAGTTTAGTTTTGTTATAACTTTTGGGCTGGGTAAGGTAATTTATAAACAAGTAGGTTGTCGTATGGTATACGTAGATATATAAGACGTAGTTGGGAATTGTCTTTGCTTTGTTCTCTAGTTAGACCATGTTCCCCAGACCTTGAGATTGAGCTAGTCTGGACGCGCTACCCTAGATATATATATATATATACAGAACCCTTATTTGTGTTTTCGATGAGTATAATTCTTATCAAAGTGTAAGATTGGCGCTTGAGATGGGATTTAACCCATGCTCATAAATATACTTACTCGAAGCTGTGGGAAAGAACGTATGTGCGCATGAATAATGCAATAATAATGTGGGTAGACGCTTACAATGGCGACCCAATGAACGGGGCTGCGAATAGTGGAGAACGGGCATTAAAAGGGCGTCCTAACGTAATGTAAAAAGAGCTTTCCAAACGAGAGTTGGAGAATTTTTTTTTAAAAAAAAAAAAAAGCGATAGAGAAAACAGAAAGTGTTTAAACACATATTGGAAATATAGTAAATGGGCATATTTTGCAATGTGTGAATATACGTGTAGAAAAGTTCTCAAATGGTCAGAGGGTAAAATAGCGTTGATGTCTGTTATACATATATAAAGTCACATAGTTCATAAAATAGGGGTTTAAGAATTTTATCTAACATTGGGATATTGTAAAACAATATCGCTCCATATGATAGTAATGAGGGATGAAGGTCTATCAGGTGGGTCATGCAGTGGACCACTGGAAGCCGGGATGACGAATCTGGCACGTAATTAAAATAGTAATAGAGAGAAAATGAAGCCAAAAAATAAACAGAAAGGGGAAAAACAGAAGGTGACAGAAGAGAAAGAAGTAAATGTAATGGAGATGATTTTAGAAAAAGTAGAAAGTCTAGAACTCCGATTTCAGGAAATGGACGAGAGGTTCGAACTGAGATTTCAGGAGATAGAACGGAGACTGGGGATAGAAAGCAAAGGTAGGCAAAAAAAGGGGGATGTAAGGAAAATGAAGATGAAAGCAAGGAAAGGGCAGAGAAGTCTGACGATAAAGAAGTAGAAGGAGGTTTAGATGAAAGAGAGAAGAATATAAAGCAGAAGCCGAACGCTGGTGAAACTAAAAGACCGGAGCATATGGGTAAATGTATGGGTATGGCAGTACACATCCACATGAATCACTTCTTAAAGATACGACAGTTTGAAAGCCATATCATTCAAATTGTAAGGCACAATATGTCTATGAATGGGGAAAGAATGATATTGGGGGTGAGGAAGGCATCCATCAGAGAAGTGGCAGAGTTGCTTAATGCTCTAGACATTAATATATTTGACCATAACATACCGTTGGAGCGAGGGAAGGAAATTCAAGATCAGCAAAGTATTAAGTTTGGGATGGAAGAAGGAAATGCTAGTGGGGACGCCACGCATAGAAAAGGTGGTGACGATAGTCACAGACTGAGATGGCAATACGAACCGGAAACTCGTCGTCCGCCAGATAAGCCAAAGTTCGACCAAGGAAAGGGACTGTGGCCACCGAAACAGAAAGGTGGTACCGAAGGGAATAAAGGATAGGGAAGAGTCATTTAAGAAGCCGTTCAAATACACAGAAGGTATTTGAAGGCTATTGCACCATGAGGGTATGTAACAGACGGGGTTCAAATACAAGAGATAATGCAATATAGAGTGTTAATTGCGAGTGTTGATATTGAGTGACTGTGTATATGCGAAAAGATATATATAAAGTTGTTCGAACCCTGTTACAAAGAGTGTGAAAGTAATATGTAATTGTTAAAGGATGGACTATATGCCTATATAAATATAGTTGTATGTGTGTTATTATAAAGTGTGTATATGTATTGACGGTTATATGTGGGATTGACGAGAGGCAATTATATACGGAGTGGTATAAATTTGTTATCGATTATACATATATATTTTGTTGTTTGTTAATGTTCTAAGTTCTACATTTAATAATATTGGCGGTAACACGTGTTTTTTGAATCCATTGGGCATATAAAGCTACAGAAATAAGAAATAGAATGAATCAGTTGCTGCGGGCAGTTTGAGTTAATGACTGTCGTCTAGAAGTCTGAGAACTGGTCAAGTTGGTATTCTGAAACAATAGAAGATCTGGTCAGCAGCGTACGAATATACAAGGGAAAATACGAGGTTAAAGAATGTAAAAGAAAAGAACTATTTTGTGCTCGCAAATATAGAGTGGTGGTTAGAAGGAAAAAAAAAGACGTGGCACGGGTTTCGGATTGTATGAATGTGTAATTAATTAAGAAGTTTTATTAATATTCCCACAAAATGTTGGGGTAATTAAATAGTGTGAGTTTCGTTAGACTGGCCCAGTGAATTTTTATTGTAGAACTCACCTGAATCGGATTTACGAACTTCGCTGTTTAAAATTTATCAAGTGTAATGGCGATGAAGCACCTTCGACAACTTGGACCTCTTAAGCGAGCGAAATCATCTACTCCACCTCTATGATAAACTATTTGGCGTCACATTGCGGACTGTTTACCATTCTTAGGATCAACAAACATCGATAAGGCCAGTATTTCTTTAGAATTATAAATGTGCAGACTGTTAGCTTTGACCACATGGACATTCACTCGTAATTAAGGTAAATTGACCTTTGCTCTATATATATATGTTCAATGAATGCGTAGTAATGAAGGGACTTGTGTTACCTCTATATTAAATACAATAATAAATCTTGTTTAAATTAAATAAAATAAAATAAAAACATTAAATAAACAACTCTGATGTGTAATTGCACTCTTTCGTTACTATATATATGAATCATATATGTGTGTATCGGAATAAATGGGTTGTGCGCATGAACATTAAGATATGTAAAGGTGTGTATAAAGCTTAGTTTTGTTATAACTTCTGGGCTGGGTAAGATAATTTATTAACGAGTAGGTTATCGTAAGTAGATATATAAGACGTAGTTGAGAATTGTCTTTGCTTTGTTCTCTAGTTAGACCATGTTCTCCAGACCTTGAGATTGAGCTAGTCTGGATGCGCTGCCCTAGATATATATATACAGAACCCTTATTTATGTTTTCGATGTGTATAATTCTTATCAAAGTGTAAGATTGGCGCTTGAGATGGGATTTAACCCATGCTCATAAATATACTTACTCGAAGCTGTGGGAAAGAACGTATACGCGTATGAATTATGCAATAATAATATGGGTAGACGCTTACAATATATATAAGAGCAAAGAGAAAAAGTGGCTGGATGAAAGACTAAAAGTTTTTTCAGGCTTTATGTATATCACATTTCTACACATGGTGATAACTAAACAAGATTTTTTTTCAATTTTGTGCAATATAAATTATTAATGAGAATAGTCACAATACTAATGCTTTTTTTGGTCTAAGTTACCGCTTTGATTTGCCATTGTGGAAATATTTTTAGCTTACTAGATAGATGGCTTTGTCACATGATCACCATCTCTTACGCTAGCACATAACTGTTATTAAACAGGCAAAACTCTCTGTACAGTAGTGCCACCCTGTGCCAACCAGAGTAATCAATGGATGCCAGAAGGCTTGTGCGTAAAATACCCATCTAGTGCTTACTCATCCAATATCTCCAGACTAGTTTCTGGCTTGTGGCCTTCGTCAGTGAGGAGCCTCCAGCAGCCACCTTTTGTCTCTATTTAACTACAAAACTATGAGAATGAAATTGAAAACATGATAATATTTTCAACCTAAGCTCAATAGCTTATATAGTCATATGGGTCTGAACTCAGTTCAGCACCCATACATTTTGGTCTTTTTGGCTCTTTAACAACCACATCCACCACTACCCTCTTAGGCAGGATTGGTGTTAAACCATTAAACATCACATGATCACCATCTCTTATGCTAGCACATAAATTGTTATTAAATAGGCAAAACTCTCCATACAGTAGTGCCACCCTGAGCCAACCTGAGTAATCAATGAATGTCAGAAGGCTTGTGCATAAAATTCCCATCTAGTGCCTACTCATCCAATATCCCCAGACTAGTTTCTGGCTTGTGGCCTTTGTCAGTGAAGAGCCTTGGATCTGAGAGCACTGCTTCTAGATCTTAGGATCTAATGCAACCCTCCAGCAGCCACCTTTTATCTCTACTTAACTACAAAACTATGAGAATGAAATTGAAAACACATTAATATTTTCAATCTAAGCTCAATAGCTTATATAGTCATATGGGTTTGAACTCAGTTTAGCACCCATACATTTTGGTGTCTTTGGCTATTAAACAACCACAGCCACCATTACCCTACTAGGCAGGATTGGTGTTAAACCAGTAATCATCACATGTAGAGATAAAAGATGGCTGCTGGAGGGTTACATTATATCCTAAGATCTCGGAGTAGTGCACTCAGATCCAAGGCTCCTCACTGACGAAGGCCACAAGTCAGAAACTATTCTGGAGATATTGGATGAGTAGACCATAGATGGGGATTTTATGCACAAGCCTTCTGGCATTCATTGATTATTCTGGTTGGCACAGGGTGGCACTACTATATGGAGAGTTTTGCCTGTTTAATAACAGTTATGTGCTAGCATAGAAGATGGTGGTCATGTGGTTTAGTGGTTTAACACCAATCCTGCCTAAGAGGGTAGTGGGGAATGTGGTTGTAAAGAGCCAAAGTTTCCAAAATTTATGGGTACTATGACTAAATAAGCTATTGAGCTTAGATTGAAAATATTATTGTGTTTTCAATTTCATTCTCATAGTTTTGTAGTTAAGTAGAGATAAAAGGTGGCTTAGATCCTAAGATCTAGAAGCTGTGCTCTCAGATCAAGACTCCTCACTGACGAAGGCCACAAGCCAGAAACTAGTCTGGGGATATTGGATGACTAGGCACTAGATGGGGATTTTATGCACAAGCCTTCTGGCATCCATTGATTACTGTGGTTGGCACAGGGTAGCACTATTGTATGAAGAGTTTTGCCTGTTTAGATGGTTTTATTTTAGGAAAATTAGGATCATTTGAAAAGCATGACTAAAAAATATATATAATATTTGTATAAACAAGTAGAAGATTGCAAAAAATGAAATATAATTGGTTTGTGTGTAGATGATAGAGCTATATGATACAGATACATACAAAACATATATGAGACACTGCTTCCAACATCAGTTATGACAATGAAATAAATTTGATTTTTCTTTATAATCATTATTTGCAACAAAATATATTTATATATTAAAAACTAAATATAGATCGAAAAAAATATAGATATTAAATTTCTCACATTTAGATTATTCAGTTTGTACATTACGGACTTATTCTAAAACGCAGACAGACTTATTCTAAAGAACAAAACAGACCATTATTTTATAGCTTTATAAATTATTTATGTAAAAAAAGTGAAAAAGATTATATACTTATATCAGGTAGAAAACTATATTTCAAGAGTCTTCAGGCTGTCAGAATAATGTATATGCCAACATATTGGAGTTTTAATTTTTATTTTCAGAGAAGGAAATATTAAAATCTCTTTTTACAAAACTTTCATAAAAATTCAAATTTTATCATAGAAAAAAAATTATATTGTTTGAAAAAATAGTGAAACAGCATAAATAACAATCAATCCCACGTGTTTCTAGACCTTACCAATTTTATGCTAGCACAATTTAAAGTCTATAATTGGTTAAAATTCTTGAAAAAGAATGATAGTAAACAATGAATTAAAAGTAGATGCCAATTGTACAACTGAATTGGTTTGAATCCCAAGTTTTCATTGGTAAATGCAGAAACCAATCTCAGGATGGGAATTAAATTTTTTTTTACTCAAGCTTACAATAGGTGGCGCTAGAATTGATACAGCAGTAATGCTATATTAGGCATCTGCTAATTGAATGTTAATGCCTGAAAGCAGAAAGGGTACAAATAATGAAGTTGTGGGAGAATAAATATAAACAAGGTGATTTTACAAAAAGTGGGTTTTTGGTTTTTATACTGAGTTGGGAAAAGGTAAGTGGGGTTTAGATATAAAGGCCATGGAGTTGACAATGATTATGTTGTGGAAATGGGATGGAGCAGAATAGAGAAGAATATGGAAAAAAATTTGGATGGGGAATGGAAAGGGAATATAAGGTAGCTAACAGGTTTTTTGGGGCAAAATAACTGAAAGATTTCTGATTCCAAAAAAGGAGAAGCCACGATGCATCACATCACATCAATGTTCTAACATTGGAAAATGTAGTTTATATTGGCCAGAGAACTCAGAAATTTTTTAATAAAAAAGTAAGTAGATATGCAATGAATAGTGAATTGTTGATAATATATGGAGGCTTTTCAAGATGAAATGAAATTTACTTTTTTTTTTTTAGTTAGAGAAATTAAAAGGAAATTTTAAATGTTTGGAAGTTTTCAATATATGAATGAAAATAGATTAGTAAAAATAATATTTATTCCGTTTATACGGAGAAAATAACAAACTCCGTTGAGCAAAAAAAGTTTTGCAATGTGTAAATTAATAGTTAGGCATTTTATTTCTATATATAAGAATTAGGATAATATAAAGTATTTACAGTGCTAAATATATATATATATAATGTTTTGAGGTTAAATCTCAATGCAAGTGTTGTCATAGACAATTGAAATGCTCTCTAGTCACAGCATTAGATTATTATACATCTTTTATCTTTACCTCCTTCATATATAAATAGGAATTTTTGCAATACTTAGACTAGAAGGAATGGATTATTTAAATCAGTCAAGAATTCTACTTCTAAACCTTGAAACATTATATATATTTAGCACTGTAAATATTTTATGTTATATAATTTCTCCATTTAAAATTTACTAAACAATCAAGTCAGATGTCACATGACCTAATTTAATAAAGCTTGTGTTTAAAAATGTTATATATAGAGCTTGCCAAACAAACTCTTAACAAGCTTTGCGGTCTGAGGTTGGGAGTATTCTACAAAGCTTATTAAGGGTTTGTTTTGTGAGCTGTATATATAAAATTTCTCTGTTTGAATAATTGTTGATAAAATTTAAAAATGAGAGAAATCTCAGATTTGTCAGATAAAAATTTCAATCAATTTAAAATGGTTAGAAATAAATTTATTGATTCATTTAAAAATTTCATTTTTTCTAAGAAGCTGAACTCTTCAGACATTCTTCTATATATCTATAAAGGAGGTAAAGGTAACAAATCTATCTTTTACTGATAAAAAGTAAAATCGTTTTATGTTATGGCTAGAAGACATTTCAGGTTTATGGTAAGAAATGGGACTAATAGTTAGAAAATTATTAGATTATTTGGAAAAGACAGCATATGCATTGAGCAAGAAAGTTTTTCAATATGCAAAATTAATAGACAATTTATTTTTATGTATTTATATAATAAATCGGATAAATATGTAGAGAATTACTACAGACACAATATAATTATAAAAGGTGACAAAAAAAAATAGAAAAGTTATTTAGAGAAAAGAGAATTAGTGTATAAAAAACAGATGCTAATAAAAAAAGTAATTTGGAATTTTATAAGAATACAAATTATATAAAAAGTTGTATGAACACTAAAAGAGATTATATGTTACATGATATAAAGATAGGTATTTTAGATGCCAGAGAAAGAAGGCAAAAATTGAGTGAAGATTTTACAGATATAGTTTATATGGAAATAAAAGGTAGAATATTGAAAATTTTGAATGTAAGATCTTGAGAGATGTTGTATGAAGAATGAGAGAAATTTAACAATAACAAGCATGGAAAGAGGTGGACTATAATTTTTTTCTTTAGTATTTATAATGAAGTTGGGGAATATTAGAAGAGAATAATGGAGCTATCAAAATAGCTTTTATTAAAATGGAGTAAAAGGGGAATAAAAGAAAGAAATCAGGTATGGAAAAATATTTGATAATAAGAAATAAAAAATAGATTATTTGTGATATGTAAAGTTTTTGAAGAGAGAATGTTTATCTTGGCTAACAGGAATTCTGTGTATATAGCCTATATGTAGAAACTTCTGATTTCATTTAAGCAAAATCTATATTCCATCATATCACATCAATGCTCTTGTTAATAAACAAGTAATTATGTAAATATTTAAATGGCAACTTTTTTCAGTAAATGTATTAACTTTTAAATATATATATAATTTTGTTTTCTTTAAAAAAAATGAGTTAATTAAAAAAAAAAAGTTCATATGGTTATTTTTTGGAATGTTTATGGATAATTAAAAAAAGATGTACCATTTTCATAAAAAGGAAGCACCAGTTGTAATATAATTATTATTGGCCATAACACTGAATTGTTTTTGTTTTTTTCCCCTAATAATATATTTACATGATTGGTGCCAGAAGAAATAGATGAAATTTGGAAAAGATTTGTCTCTCATATTTTTCTTCATTATGTTAAATTATTCAGTTTTATTTTCAGCTCATTTAGTCACTTTCTAGCCTCCAGAATATTTTTTTTTTATATTGTTGACAACTATAAGTTGATTTTATCAGTTATGTAAACCATTTTTATTGAGAATTTATTCATTGTTAATTCTTTAGTTAACTTTTTTTTTTATGAAAGCAGTTTTAAATAATAAATATTTGTATGGTTTTATTAACTAAATATTACATGACTTTATTTGTTTACATTTAACATATGCTTTCAGAAATACTCTTTTCACTCTTCTCCAGAATTATTAATTGTAAGCTTGAATAATAAATATGCATTAGAGAATAATACTATTATATTCACATCCCCAGACTAATTTCTGGCTTAAGTATCTTTAGATTTAAAGCTGGAATCAGTGCACTTACACATCAACAAACATTTGTAATTCCTTTACTTTAGCAAACTAATAGCCTGAAATTAAGAAAAAGTCTTGGGTTTGAACTCAAGCCAATCTTCATTTATAATTATAAAAATCTAGTACCAAATCATTAATTGTGTATTTTAATGATCTCAGTTTTAGGCTAATTATGGGCTCCTTTTTACTCTTTTGCTGGTATATATCAGTTTAATACTTTAAAAAAGTTTAAGATGGTTACTGGGTGCAAAAATGCTTTAGTTTTAAATTTAAAATCTCACAGATAAAAACTGTAAGCTAGAAACTGATTTGTTGATGTGAGTAAAATAACACCATTCTCTATGCCTATTGATTAATCAGGTTTACTACAGATAATTTTGAAATAGAATGAAAAGAAGATCTTTGTTATGAAAATAAGAAATATGAAGTTGGAAATAGTGAAACAGCTTTTATTAAAATGAAATATGAGAAGAAAAATATATGAATCGGGGCTAGAAGATTGGTTTGGTAATAAGAAGTAAGAATCAGATAAGTTTATTTTTGATATATAACTGAGTTTATAGGCATATTGCCTTTATATGAAACTCTTTGACTTCGTGTAAAGAAAAGCTTCTGAAAGGAAATTTTTATTTGATTTCAGTAGTTTTTAGTTTATAGAACTTAATAATAGTTTGAAAAGCTATGTTTATGATTTGTTTGAAGTTTTTTGAATAGTTTTTGTCAGGGATTTATGTATGATAGTTTTATACTTTCATTCTAAAACATCTATTTTTATTTATTTTTTGTTTTCATATTTTGTATAAAGGCAAGCAAAAAATTATTTGAGCAGAGAAAGCTAAGTTGATGCATAGTTTTGATCATTATTATTGCTATGTATGATATTCATAATTGTTTACAGGATTTTAATAATATATGAGTTATTTTTCAATCATTTACTATAGGAACATTGGCAATTACTTTCTGATATATATATATGATCTCCATCTAATGAGCAATTAATGAAAGAAAAAAAACAGTATAAATTCTATTTATTATATAAAATATATATTATTATCTTGCTAAATATTAATTAAATATTGCCTAACACTAATATTGTTATAAATAAATAGAAATTCCTATAACATCACAATACTAACAACAACAAAAAACAAAATTTTACTAAAATTCTTCTACAACTGTGGTTGGTTGGGAAGAATTTTAGTAAAATTTTGTTTTTTGGCTAATGTTATAGGAATATCTATTTTATTATCTTGCTATCTTCCATTAAATTGATGACTTAATATACCAAAGTTCTTTTTCCTATTTTTCATAATGTAAAGCTTTTCTGAATACCCTCATATGACCACTAATATATTGTCCATCCTTGACATTAATGGACATTTTTACTTTTTTTGTCTTCAACCCTTTTGAGCATTGATATTTTTTCATTGAACTATCAGTTGCAATAATGTCTAAAATATGACAAGTTTTATCTTCCAATAAACAAGATTTAATTTTTTTTCAATTCATTCATTGATTTTTATACATTTAATATTTATGCATATATTTATATAAAGATTATGAGTTATGTTTAATCTATTCCCTGCAGTTGGACTAACCATTAGTCATATCCGTGCCAGATATAATCGAGGAAGTTTTTTTAGCTTTTATTCAATTATTCTTTGATTAATGAGTAATGTGTGTATTCTGGGATAGAAGTTAAACCAGAACTGCTGAAAATGCAGAAAATTTCAAACCTAATGAATAATACTTTTTTAAATGTTATATTTTACAAAACTGTTGAAGAGGTCTTTGCTGCGTAATAGGCTATTTAAATTATTATGATAATTAAAGTATTGGATCATCAAGATGTAGAGCCAAGATATTGTCATATTCTAAAGAATACTTATTAAAATGCAACAGCAGTGGTTAGATTACAAGGTGATATTAAGATGATTAACATTAAGAAGGTGTATAACAGGGTGACTCCATATCTTTTAAACTTTTTACAGCAGTTTTACAAAAAATATTTTATGTATATTTTGCAGATGATAAAATTGTTT
The DNA here is from genome assembly GCA_028023455.1 of Epiperipatus broadwayi. NCBI lineage: Eukaryota > Metazoa > Onychophora > Udeonychophora > Euonychophora > Peripatidae > Epiperipatus > Epiperipatus broadwayi. The sequence goes on along the minus strand of JAQFVV010000074.1, from coordinate 1,224,814 downwards.
TTACAAATAATGCTTCAGGACTTTAGGAAATGTTGCAAGAATTATTATTGAAAGTAGGACTAAAAATAAATGTTAAAAAGATTAAAATACTATTCAATTGATGTACTCGGAAGAAATTAGACTGCTAATGATAAATTAGAAGAAATGAAGAATTACAAATATTACTACAAATGGAAACATAATGGATGAAATTAATCATAGAATTAAATTCAGTGTTTTTGATAGAAATCATTTAATATTAAAAGAATATAGCTGTGTGTTTGAAAAGAAATATTTTTAATAAATGTGTTTTACCAGTCTTTGCATTTAAATGTGGGGTTTGGATACTTAACAGAAAAATAATACAAAGATTTTAAACTATTCAACAAAATATAGGTAGTTTATATTAGGGATAACAAGATGTTGAAAATGAAATACATGGTTGAGAGAACACTGAAAGAATTAAGAAAATGAAATGAAGCTGGGCTTGACATATTGCTTGAAGAGAAAGAAATGATAATAAATGGATAGTTGGAGTCTTAATTTAAAGTAGATCCCAAGAGATTGTAAAAGATTAGAAAGAAATAATATGTGAGATGGATAATTAAAATAAGGAAGTGTATTGGTGTGATTATAAAGAAGAGAAGCTAGGAATTATAGTAACCGGATTAAATTTGGAGAGGCCTTCATCCTACATTGTAGCGATAACAGTTGAAAATGCTGATGGTGATATATGTATACCAGTAGTGTTATATTCTGATTTAACATTTTTTAATTATTTTTTGTTTTGATTTTAGTTGGATAATGCAAGAATTACTGCCTATAAAATGTCTCCAATGATGGAAACAATAAATCTTGTAAGTTTGTTTGTTTTTTTACTATTATTTTTTATTAAATGTATTTATTATATAATATACACTTACATGTTGTGTATAAAAAGACTTTTTTGTATCAAGAAAAGAGTTGAAAGTTTTTGAAAATATTAGCTTTATGACAGGTTGATTGTGTTTATTAATTTGATCATATATGTTACTAAATACTGATAATAAATATACAGTTCACAATAATAATTCAGAAGAGATTTCCAGACTTGCATTATTATAGATCTAATTTAATAATTTATATAGGAAAAAAATAATATAATTAATGTAATATTATTTGGTTATTTCAGTAGACATATATAAATAATTTAAGTTTATTCCCCCATTTATTTGAGATCTCTATAAATTTTGTAATCATTATTATTAAGTCTAAAAATACAGTTTTTCTTTTAAAAAATCTATGAATCTACATTTTAAAACAGACCAGGTAAAAAGATAAACATTTATAGAAAACTTTTTTTTTTTTTAATTGTGAATAGTCATTAAATAAAATATTAGTTTAATTAACAAGTTTTCCAATTATAAAATGTTGAACAATTTATTTAATGCTGATCACTTATAAATATATTTTTTAAAAAGGTAAAAATTTGAAATCGTGTTAAAATGAATTACAATGAATTGTGATTTATTTAACACAGAATAAAATACATTGCAAGTAGATAAATATTTAATAACTGTGAAATTGTTGCATCCAAATTTCTTTTAATCTTTGTTCAGTTACAATGGCAATAAAAATGTGTGCAAATTATTTAGAATAAATAATTTTTCTAATGTAAATTATCCTAATCCTGATATGAGATATATTTGAACTGTAAATAAATTATTTGAGTTTTTTTTTTTTTAATAATAGCATTGTCACTTAAAATTGCAATTAAAAAAATATTTACATATATAGATGATTATGAAATCTTCAATTGGAGGAATTATGGTATTTTATATTAATTATTATATTTGATTAACACTTATCATGAAATTATCCCCAAATTAATTGCCATGTTTAGTAGATATTTTCTGAAGATACATTGTATTTATAATTATATATAGAAGTAAAATTTTATTATCCTTTCTAAAAATGAAACACCCTATTTTTATTCCCGTAAGAGTTCAGAAGGAGAATAAAAAGAATCTTATTGTATTTATTACAAATACAACTTATATCACAGAACATAGGTGCATTTAACCCTGTGAAAAATTATTAGATAGCATTCAAACCTAAAAACTATGAAAATACTCAAAACACAATCAATAAAGTATCTGAAAAGTTTTACGTAACTATAGCATCCTGCCTATGAGTAAGTCATCATGGAATTACAGTATATGATTTACAAGCCCAAATAATTATTACTGCATCAGAAATGCAAATTTATAATTTCATAAAAAATTAATAATTACAAAAGAAAATAACTGAAGCATGATACTATCCTCTTAATAACATCCAATGTTCCATTTTCAAGCAATGGAACTGTGAATCTATCAGGGCTTCATGCAATAAACAACTTTCTCACAATCATTACATTAATTATTTTATTTTCAACAGATATATTATTTTCAGACTAAATAGAGAAAAAGATTTTCAAAACTTGATATTAAATATCTGATGTGTCAAAGCATTGAGGATATTATTCCAAAATTCCTATAATTATGCTGAATGAAATTATATATTTTTTGTAATTAAGTCATTTTGTCTTTCATATGAAAAATTTTTAATATGCTATACTGGATTTGCAAGTTGTTGTGTTTTTTTTTTTGCTAATTTTTTTAAAAATACTACTACAAAACTACAACTGATAAGATAATTACACAATTCTGTAATCCATGTAACTGTAAAATCTTATTCCTGTATTATTCTTCCTGAATCCCCAAAAACTATATCTACTGGAAGTTCGGGATTTTAAGGGTAATTTGTGAAAAATGCAAATTAACTAAAACTATTAAGAACTTAAGATTATAGCCTGAAGTTTTTCTGTTGATTATCAAAAACGAATTGATCAAAAAGGATAAAATTCTGCAAATTAATGTTCTTTATATAGAATTACTAGCTTTTATTTTTTTTAAAATGTATTGATTAAAAATGATAAAATTCTGCAAAAGAATGTTCTTTTTATAGAATTACTAACTTTTATTTTTTTATGTCAACCTATCTCATAATGAAGTAAAAGGGTTTTTTTATAAAAAAAATTAAAATAATGTTTTTTTTTGGTAAATAATATATGCAAAATATTATATTTACAAAACAGATTTGTAAATAAATGTTATGTGCAAATGTAGTATAGGTTTAGATAAGTTAACCAAACTAAGATAATAATTATATTTTACACACAAAATTTATTTGTTTTAATAACACAAAATAATTCTTATACAAAACAAATTATAATTCTATTTAGAAAAATAATAAAAAAAGTTGATAATAATTACCATCTAACAAGTTAGCTTAAGATGATCAATGATTAATTGCTTACAACTATATTAGTAAGTTAAAAATGTATAAAGAATTCTAGAAGAATCTGTAGGCAAAAATCAGACCAAACTCAAATGAGATGTTTGGTCCATTTTAAAAAACAAATTTTGCAATTCAGAGCTTATATATGTCAAATACAGAGGTGGTGTACTTTATCTTGAGAGATATCACACCAATTCAAAAAGTTCAAATGGAAATATTAACCTATTGATTAAAATATAAAATAACTTAAAATTTTAAGATGGATTGGAATATCTTGTATTAAACATAGATTGATCATATTATTAAATATGCATTAATCTGTCTGGTTTTACTCTACTTAAAATCAGTATATTCTTCAAAGGTTATTTATTTAGCATTAGTTTTTTCATTGTCCACTCATTCTATTCAGATATTGCATGTTAGTAAAATTCTGAAGAAAAATGTAAATATTGTAATTAGACATAGAGACTTTAGTACCTCTACTCTAGAACCAATTATATAAGCATTAGAAATTATTAAACATTAAATTAAATGGAAATGTAACAATATTTCAAGATTGATTCCTGAAAACTAATCTTTTTATCATTAAATGTACAATTGTATTCTAAATCAGTTAAACAGAAACTAGCTATGGTATCTGAAAACATCACTGTATAGTAATGTATTATAGCCAGTATCATATTTACTGCCTAGTGAAATATATTTACGAATATAGAATTTTTGAATTTAACAATTTATTCAAACAAATGATGAACTAGTATAAAAACTTTTGACTGAATAAAAATGGTATACTGTTTTAATAAAGAAAGAAAATACATGATAATTTGTCAGTGATATCAGAGGTGCATAAAATTAAAAATTAATTAATTAAGATTATGCAGTCAGTTTTTACAAAAATTAATTGTATGAACTTGATTGTAGAGAAAAAGTAAAATGTCAGAATCTGTTCTTTGAATTATTCCAAATATATCATTTAATTATTATTGTTTCACAAACATAAAACTTCACAAAGTAATAAAAAAAAATGTAAACAATTAAACTGTAAACATATCTATTGTAGTAATTTTCTAAGTAAATTTCACTATCTTATTTTTTTATTATTATTATGAAACATTTAAATTTTACTGGACAATTATCATCAGTCTATATTAAAAGAATATAATGAAATATTATAAATATAATGTGCTTTATTTAATTTTTTACATAGTCTATTGATAAAGTTTCACAACAGTTAATAAATGCATTGCATACCAGCCAAGAAAAAGTATGGAATTCAACACTAAACTATTCTTTCTACAATGTCTTCTTAATCAGTGGCAAAGATTGCATCATATTTTTCTTTATGGTCAGTGCATTAAAACTTCTCTTATTTCATCTTCATCTAAATATAAAAACAGGCAAAACTCTCTATGCATATTGCCACTCAGTGCAAGCCAGAGTAATCAATGAATGCCAGAAGGCTTGTGCATAAAATCCCCAGACTAGTTTCTGGCTTGTGGCCTTTGTTAGTGAGGAGCCTTGGATCTGAGAGCAACCATAAGAAATGGTGATCATGTGATGTTTATTGGCTTAAAACCAATCCTGCCTAATAGGGTAGTGGTGGCTATATTAAAGAACCAAACACACCAAAATGTATGGGTACTGAACTGAGTTCAGACCTATATGACTAGATAAGCTGATGAGCTTGGATTGAAAATACTATAGCCTTTTTAATTTAAGTCTCATAGTTTTGTAGTTAAGAAGAGATAAAAGGTGGTAGCTGAAGGGTTGCGTTAGATTCTAAGATCTAGGTGCAGTGATGTTTATTGTCTTCTAAATATAATTAAATATTAATTTCTTTACTAATTTTAGCTATCTAGTTAAACAATTAATTATCTGAAAAAATTATTGAGATACATGGAAAAAGTTTTGTTTTTCATTATGGTTTTGCAGGGCAAGTTATGATAGTAGCCAATATAACATAAGATCTTTCATTTCTAAGTAGCATTAAATCACAACATAAATAACTACTTGAATACTATTAATAGTAAGTGGTCTTTATTGCATCAAATGCCCATCTAGAACTCTTGTTAAAAGAAATAAAAAAAATTTTAAAAAAAAGTATCTGATTAAAAAAGGCAAAGAATGCAGAGCTTGGTTTCAGTATATCACTTAGAATTACTTTAAAGAAAGCCTTAGATGTTGTAGAACCATTTTATTTATAGCAGAACAGTTAGTAGAATTTAGTACACCAAAAAAATAACTTCTTTATTCATTTATTCACAATTTTATTATGAATGATAGATTTTCTTTTTTGTTCCTGATTTAGAAAAGAAAGCAAAACAACAAAAAAAGTATTATTTGGCATATAATTAGCAGCTATTATAAAAAATTATAGTAAATCAATTAACAAAAGTATTATATATTTCATTTAAATAATAATAATGATATAATTTTAAAAAACATCATAAAATATGAATTTGAATTTTCTTTTCAATAACTTGTTTTTAATTTTACTTTTTTAACATTTAGGTATTATATATTAAGAATAAAATTTATTTACATATACTATATATATATTACAGTGTGTGCAATATATTGATGGTGCAATACTGGTAGAGTTAGTGCCTCAATTAATCGCTCATATTCGCAGTGGAATTGGTTTGAAGGTTTTCCAGTTTTTTTTATTTTTATGAAAAATTTTGTTTATTATATAAATAAATTATACATTATATAAATAAATTGTTTTCCTTAGGTTGGTGATGCCCAGTTTATTATTTCTTTGACTCATCAATGTCATCAGGAATTATCACCATATGCAGGTAAACGATTTGTAGACAGTTTTCCATATAATTTTATGACTTTTTATATATTTTTTTAATTTAAACAAGTAATTTTATGATTTTAAATGGGGAAGGGGAGTTATAAACATATATATATATATTATAGTTTGGGATTAAAATACTATGGTCAGATATTTATCATTGGTGATAGTTTATCACTATTTGCCACTTTTAACACAAATTTTTCCAGTAATTTTCATTTGTAGAACTACATTAGAAACATATAAAATAAATAAACTCTTTACAATATTAACTTGTTCATGCACTTATTTGTTTTAGTGATTTATAGTAATTATCCAGAAGAATTTTTCATATTATACTCTTATTGTAAAATTTTGGGTGATAGGATTTTTTTTTATCTTATTATTTAATAAAATTAAATTTTAATATTAGAAGCATCAAGTTATATTAGCATAAGTGATTTAACTAAAATTTTATGTTAGTTAATCTTGATGATTTTTTCTGTTTTTACTCTAAAACCAATTTATAACAAATTATATATAAACATATCAAAATTGATTAATCAAGCTACACATAAGCATTTAAATAAATTAATAGCTAATCACCCATATTGATGCATAAAGAGAAACCACATCACTGTACAATATTACATTGTATATCTGGGACTTTTTCCGGTAACCCAGGAGAAATAGCATCAGTCCCATACCATACATTATCATGATGATGTGTAATATTCAAATTAGAAGTGCACAATACTGTGCATATTTATATATGTAATATCTAGTTTCATGGTATTCAATCTGCATTTTTTTATATAAATTATAATGTGTGCATTTTTCAAGAGATTTGATTGATTTTTTTTTTTTTTCAATCTTGAATAGAATTATTTCTAATATGAATATTATACATTACTATGTTGATTATAAGGAACGGAAGTGATTTATATCTTCTTGTCATCTAAGAAGTTTCCATTTACCGGAAGAAATACAATATAGCAATTAAATAGTTGTTTATTTCTCTGCGTTTTGATATAGAAGACTAGTCGTCAATTAATTTATATGTATTGAATAAATATATGAACATATATTTATACAGAAATTGATATTTGATCCTTTTCCAAATTGTTGCATAATAAAATATCAAGTCGATAACGGAAATCTTATTTATGATATAACATTTTTTTAGATAATAGTATGAATACTGAACCCTACTGCTTGATGGCATTGTTTTTCACACAATGCACATCAATATACCGTTTTAGCGGCCTAACTTACGGCTAACACTACAACAGTGTTGTTTAGAGTCGTAACAGGCCGCCTAGAGGGCAATGTATCCTACGATTACATAACGAAATACTACGCCCATTGACTTGCAACAGTATTCCTCAAGTGAGCGCAATTCAACTCTCGCTATGGTCTGATTTGATGGCGGCCTTGAAGGATGTGAAACTATCAAAAAATTCATTGTGGAAAAATTTTGAGAAAGCATAGTGGATTTAGTATTACATATTAAGAATTGTCAGGCTGTCACGCATGTTTCCAGACGATTTTGAACTGCACACAACCTGAAAAGGTTAGCGTTTTCAGCAGAGTTCACGCGCCAATGCACGTTTACACGTAAATCTGTGTGAGACCAGTAAAATGTCGGCAAGTATTCAAAATTGGTTGAAAGGGAGTGAATTGCCGGCCACAGAAGTTGTGTAAGTTTTTTTTTAAAATCGAACTGTTTAATTAAGGCTTTTTGAAAAAGGCAAAAAATAAAGGAAGAACTTTTCGCTATCATATAAAGGTTTCGGTAGCGTAAATATTTTTAAAAAAAAAAAAACCTCATAATAAGAAAATAAAAGACAATAATTAAAAATCAAACCAACCACCCTCTAAAAACTAACTATTGTTTTATTAAAAATGAATTGATTAATAATGCTTTCCAACAAAAAAAAAAAGCTCAAAATCAATAAAAAGTTGATAAGGAAAAAAAAGTCGATAATTTAAAAGCAAACCAACTCCCCTCCAATAATTCGTATCTTTTGTTAATCTATCTCTTTATATGTATTCTATATTCAAACACATTTAAAATTAATATGCGAAGTTTCCAGTATATCGGCAAAAGATACTAAAAGACGAGAATTAAAATTTAAACCGACACCCCTCCACTCTCTAAAAACCAACTGTTAGTTTATTAATTAAAACTGAATTGTTTAAGGCTTTAAAAAAGTTCAAAATCCAAAAAAGGGCAATAATTTAAAAGCAAACCAATCCCCCTCTACCATCTAAAAACAAAGTGGTGTTTGTTTATTAAAATACAAAAAAAAAAAACCGTACGAGTTTTAGGGATAGAAAGGGGTAAAAAACATTTTTTTTACTGTAATACTATGTAAAGAAACCGATAATTCAAAATCAAAAAAAAAAAAAAAAAGTTCAAAATCAAAAAAAAAAGTTGATAATTTAAAAGCAAACTAACCAACCTCTCCCCCTCCCTACACCATATGAAAACAAAGTGTTTGTTTATTAAAAATGCAAAAAAAAAAACATACGAGTTTTGTGTATAGAAAGTGAAAAAAAATATTTTTATATCGTAGTATTCTGTAAAGAAACCGACGGCCCATGAATCATTATATTGATGTGCATTGGGCGAAAAAGAGCATTATCAAAATGGTAGGGTTCAGTATTCATACTATTACCTTTTTTATTTTTACTACTATTATTTTTTTAGGAAAAATTATCAATAATATATATGTATTTTAAGTTCACCTAAAAGCAAGTTGAAGTAATTAGATAACAGACTGTTATGATTAGTGATATGTGATCATTCTCTTAACATAATATATTTTCATTTCTGAACATAAGAGCTATATATACCATATGCAAAAATATTATTTGCTACAAGAAATGTGATCTTTTAATAAATAATGCTTTTAAATGTTTGTGTGTATGTAATTGTTTGATTGTTTTTTTTAAAGAAAAACTTGTGATTCTCTAAATTCTATTGAAAAGTTATAGATTAAATAATAATTTAACTCACCTTTCTACTATCTATGTAAGCATTTAGTGATGAACATAATTTTTGACTATTTTTTTTCTTTAAGGCACTAGACAAGGTTGTGTTCATTTAATTAGTGACACATATATATATTTATATTCATAAAATTTCAAAGCCATTTTGTATAATTTGGTAAATTTTTTAAATTTATAATTAGGAAAACTTCTTGCAGCTCTACTTCACAGATTAGATGATCGAAATTCATCAGTTCGCAAGAGTTATGCTTCTGCCATTGGTCATCTTGTAAAAGTAGGTTTTATCTTTTTATTTATATATATATGATGGATATAAATTAGTAGCAAAACATTTAATATGGCTTTTAAAAAGCAATTGCTTTTATCAAATATATATTTTTTACTCCATGTCTGTAAATTAACCTGATTAATTATTCTCTTTTGCCAACAAAAAATTAAAAATAAATCAAAAATGAAAACTAATGTTTTTTATTGTAGTTGAAAGTTAGTAATAATTTTAAAAATATTCCATGACAAAAATTTGTTTAAATAAATACATTACTATTAAGTGGCATGAAATTAAAGTTGATTTGTTTAATTGTCACAATAAACAGATAATTTTGTTCTGCAAATTTTTATCTTGAATTTTCATATGATATATGGTGTAAATAACTGATAGATTTTGTTTGTTTGTTTTTTAATCAGAGAAAACTAAAGTTTGCATAATAATAAATATTTATTACTGGTTGTAAATGTTTATTACCAATTAATATAAAATTAAGAGAACCAAGAAACTGCTCAAATTAGAAAATTTTTTGAAATGATAAAATCTAGGGTAATAATATAAGTTGTATGCAACCATGCATTAATAGACTGAGGCTTTCATGATTACACAATATTCTCATCCAATTCAATAATCAATCTATAATAAAAAATATTTTACCCTTCCGACATTCATACTTATCAAATAATGTTGGTCAGTAGATAGATTATTGCCAGGATTAAGCATCATCAATATACATACTTTGATGAATCAAAATGTAATATGCAAGGATGTAACAAACTAGTTATATTTCCCAGCAATGATCATTATCAGTGTAATTTTTAATTTCAGATTGCAAAAGAAATGGAGTGAATATGAGCTTTATGTATTATTTTTTGTTGTTTCTGCATATGAAACATCCTTATTAATAAATGTAAAACTAGATTAAAACAGCATTGGAAAAATAGTAATTTTAATATATACCTGAATATGATACAATGGAAGCATTTACATTTTAAGATAAAAATAATGGAAAATGTTAAATCATATCCAGAGAGATTTATTAAAGAAAATGTATATACTGGTAGGAAAAAACCAGTTTTAAATGGGATTAATGTTAAGAATTTGACATATAGTCAATTATAAGTAACAAATATAAATAATTAAATCAGTCTTAGAAAGAAAAATTATAAATGTAAGAATTGGAGGTAAATATAAAAAGCAAGCAAAATTACAAATTATATGAAAATGTTTTATTATGTTATTATTGTATATTGTTTGTAAACATATTTGTATACCATATATATATATTATGTTATTAATAATGTGTATATATTTGTGATCTTTGAAAATGATCATATAGTATTATTGAAGCATAGGAAGGAAAAACTTGAATGGCTATATTAAAATAAAAATGATTCATAAAGATTAAATAATATTTAAAAAGAAAAAAGTGTGAGTGTAATTGGATTATTTCATATATTGAAATTGATGAGCCATATTTGGAAAGAAAAATGGAGTACTTATTAATAATAGAATCATTAATGAAATATTATTTTATGAATAATATATTTTAACCAGTTCAGTGTTGTAATATTTTTTTTTTAGCATTTGTGTATATTTTCTTCTATTATAATTATATAGCTTTTATTAATTTGACATTAATAACAACTAAAATCTCAGGCCTAACCTTTCCCTCTTCAGATTGTAATATTTCAGTCTCTTAGTCTATTAATTTTACTTTTTGTCCCCCCACATTTACAAATATTTAACACTGATTTTTTGCTCTCACTTCTGAATTATGCAAGATTTTAACTGGTATATCATATGCAATATTACGTTTACTACATGATTTTTTGATCTCTATATCATCTTTTCATTATTAATTGCAAGTTAGTTAATATTTTTTTCACTATTATCCCATAAAATAATTACTGATTCACTATAAATATTTAATTGGGAAAAAAAATATTATAGCTTCTTTTTAAAATCACATGCCCTTCAATATTAGACTAACAAAAAATAAAAAAAATAGTAGACTCACTAGAAGGAAAAAATCTTCTCAATTTTAACATGATATCATGAGAGAGAGAGAGAGAGAGAAAGAACAAAAAATTATGTTTTTTAGGTCAGTATAAGAAGTAGAGAACAAATTATGAGATTACTTATAAAATTTTGTGCAAGTCAAAATATAAAATAATTTTATAATTTCATTTTAATTTATTCATAAATTATATATTTAAAGTAACATGCATATAAATAAAATTACAATGATACATATTGTGTGGGGGTGGGGGCAGAAATACTTAAGAAATAACTTAAGTTATTTTTAATCTATAAATGAATAAATATTTAAAACGAAAATTTAAGTGATTTTAACATGCACAATTTTTAAATAGTCCACTGCACAAATGCAAATTAATCAGCAATAATATGCAGTAAGAGTTTTTCAATAAAGTGTATATAAGCCACAAAATAAACCATTTATTTAGATAAAATTGAATAAATAAATAATTACATCTTTTTTTTTTTCCAAGCAACAGATAAATTGGCTAATATATTTGATTCATTGCTTGTTTGTTAACAGTAGTAAATAAATATTTAGCTTTCTGATTCTACGATGATTCAGCATTATTATTATTTTTTATTCAAACTATTTATATTTATTCGCTACCTGTAAGTTTTAAAGTTAGTATGTAAATGCAAATTTTTTAAATGTACTCAGCTATAACTTATTACCATAGTAAAAGAATCTAACCATTACAAATTAATCAAACACCTATGAGCACATAATATTTATTTTATAAGCACTTGAATTTCAAAAAAAAAAAAAAGTGATTAAAACAACTTATTCTTGTCAAATTACTGTGGTAAATCATTTCAAACTAATTGTCACTAAGCATTTTTACTGTTTTGTCATAAGGCCTTTATTATATAGCACTAAAATATATAGCAGCATCAATTACATTATTTTTTAAATTAGAGTTTTTTTAGATAATGATCACAATATCCTTGTTGTTTTTTTGTCGTATTACTCTTCTATTATTAACAACTAACACATCTTAGCAGTCTATGCAATTGAAATTAGTTTATTTGAGTTGTAATTGAGAAGAACTTTGTTTTAATAATTATGGAGTAGAACGTGCCATTTAATGAATTGAAGTTGATATATTTATTTATTTCATTTTTATTTTCCATCTATTTGTCAGGATTTTTATGATGTAGGGCAACAAGAAATCTTAGTTTACAGCTGACTAATATTTTTAAAATGGCCTTTGTTTTAATGACTTCTTTGAAAAAATACACTGTAGTGATAGATTTTCTCCTGAAAGAATAATTGCTTCTCTTAGAAATTATTCTTTAGATTAGCGGCTCCCAACTGCTGGTAAACAAACACCAAGTTACTGGTATGCAATAAGTAAAATAACAACAAAATATATTATGTATAATATGTAATAATTTTTTTAAAATATTTTTATTTTTAAAAAAATATCACAATCTTTTTTTAAGTAAAGAGTAAAACAAAGTAAAAGTTTGATGAAAAATAATATCTCATATTTTTACTAGCCTGCACATTTTCCTATATGGTGATATGTACAAATATAAAATCTGTTTGTAATGGTTATTTGTAGTGTTATATCCAGCGCGAATGTATTGAAAATAATTATAAGTTGTTTATTGTTTTATGAATTATATAGTGACTTTTATTAATCCCTTGAAGTGCAGTCTAATAAATTTTAAAATATACATTTAACAATTGATGTAATATTAAATGTAAGTTTCAAGTCATATTCATTTTTTTATTATTATTATTTTATTTGTCACTTAAAATAGGACAATCAACGACCTTAATATGAAGAGATTTTTGGAGCAGGCTGGATGCAGTTATTTCAAATGCAAAAGAAAATAAATCACCAGATATGAACAAAGATGAACCATTGACGTAAAAATATAAATATAGTTGGATTAGGCAGTATGATCCTGACTATATAAAATACGGATTCTCTATGAAATCTGGCACAGAAACTGAACCTATTCCACGATGTGTTATATGTTTTGAATGTTTGTCAAATGGATATTTGAAGCCTTCTCTTTTGAAATATTCATTTATTATCCCAACATCAAAATTTAAAAGATAAATCAACTTTTTAAAAGAAAACTATGTGAATTTCATGATCAAAAAGCAGTTGTGTCTTCTTTCACCAGTTTTAACACCAATTGTGTACTGCATCATATTTAGCAAGTTTGCATATAGCCAGGTGAAGTAAAGCCCACACAATTGGAAAAACTTTCTTGCTACCAGTAACTAAAAATATTGTGAAATCTGTACTTAAAGAAAAAACAGCCAAGGAAATTGATAGTGTGCCATTACTTTTCGTATAAAAGTTTGTAGGCCAAGAATCAAAGATTTTACTTACAGCTAAAATCATATCATATGAGGGCGCCACCAGTAAATAACCTGGAGCCACGAAATTAGAAAAATCTTATATCGCGGCTGTTAATTTTTATACGTATGACAGATTCAGCTAATCTACCTTGCAATCCCTTTTTTCTTTATATATATGCGTATATACGCTACGGTCATATGTTTTATTATTACATACAAACGCTAAAGAAATAAACGCGAACACTTACATATGTTTCAAATAATAAAAAGTTTTATTATAAAATCCTTTTTTTTTATACCTTTCTTTTATTCAAGACTATTGATAGAAACAAATCATTTATAATTACCCCCTCTACCTCCCTCTTTTCTATAGACTTAACCCGACTAACATTATTGTTCTTTTTCTTTTTTTTTTTTTTTATAAATAAAAAAAAAAAAAACACAGGTGAAGATTAATATATTTTTCATTCTCGAAGGAGCATGCACTTTTACTTATATATATAAGCATCCCAGATTGGTATGAATCTTGACCAGTGCAGAGGCTAAGCGGCTTACTATTAGGAGACAGTAATTACTCTGAACCCCTACCATCTCTTTTAATATTTACCCCACTCTTAAACTTTTCATTTGCTTTCTTAAATCATTTCTATTTTTAATCTCCCCTATAGTCTTGAATCCTATCTAAAGCTAGTTGAAAACCCTCTTTAAAGAAAAATTCAAATAAAAATAAATTACGAATTTCAAATAAAATTAATTGGACAAAGTAAACATAAGCATTATAAATATATGCATATAAAAAAAAAACTTTCTATTGTCGCAACTTATATTTCATGGCTGATTAAATATAATCCCAATTACAGGTGTTTTTAAACTTAGCAATCAATAGTTCAAGCAAAAAGCAAAGTTTATATTAATCTGATTGATCAGTGTCCGTACGCGTTCCTCAGGATCCTTTGGGAGTTGATTCACTATAACGAATTTTGTCCGTCCGGCTAACTTCGCTTTCTCTTCGGTGGTTTCTCGGTGATGAAATCCAGGATTCGGCTGGGGGACGGATTTTAGTTGTTTAGCCTTCTAACATTTTTATTTTTCAAAAATAGCTCTCTTCTGTTATAAAAAATTAATAATTAATTAAACAATAGGTTTGTCTTTTATTTATAATCCTTTTTTCATTGTCCTTTTATCTGATCATGTTCCCATCCAGTGATTGCATTTCTTTTTTTTTTTTAGTTTTTTAACACCAGCTAACTAGAAGCCACGACAATAGAATTAATTAAATTCTTTCCTCCCCTCCCTTCAGATTAGAAAATTTAATTAAAAATTGTTTTCAAAAACAACTAAAAATATATTTTTAATATCACATTCGATTTAATCTCTCAATCATATAAAAAAATAATTAATCTACCATTTTGCCTTTTCTTTCTTTTTTTCAAACCCCAATAAAAAAACTAATAAATAATACCCAAAAACCTACTATAAAAAGACTAATAACTAATTCTAAAAAAAAACTTTCTATACACACAGCATTTATTTATTTATACCTAATATACATATGTGTATATGCGTCATTTACATGCACAGAAATTATAACATGAGCCGAACAAAATTATCGGCTCAGTAGAGTATATGGCATCAAATATTAATAATATTTTAATCAGGAGATTAAGAGAATGCCGGTTTTATTTTTAGTAAGTAGACAAAAGCACCAATGTCTCTAAATTAGTGCAATTACTTGTATATGTAAAATTTGATATCCTAAATGAAAATCAAGAAGAAATATTATTTTCTAAGTCATTATCTGCATGAACAACATCAGACGAAATATTCAAAATAATCAATGATTATTTTACTAATAGCAGTATAAGTTGGTACAAATGTGTTGGAGTTTACACAGATAGTGCTCACAAAATGATTGGACAGTTATCAGGTGTAGTAACGAAAATTTAAAAAGTAGCACTAGAGTGTAAATCTACACACTATATAATTCATTAGGAAGTTTTAGCTAAAAAATATATCCCTGCGAATTTAAGATCTGTTCTTAATGAAGCTGTAAAAATAATTAACTTTATAAAATCAAAAGCACATAATTTGCGCTTATTTTCAACTTTATGTAATGAGATGGGAAGTGAATATAAAATGCTATTATTTCATACCGAGGTTCAGTAACTCTCACGAGGCAATATCCTCAACCAACTTTTTGAGTTACACTCTGAGGTAAATATTTTTCTTATGGATTCAGGAGATTCAATAAAAGATCATCTTATTGACAAGGAATGGCCATTTAGACTAGCATACATATTTTTTCTCGTGGCTAAATGATTTAAATATGAGTTTGCAATGAGCTAACATTTCTCTGTTTGACCTTAGCAATAAAATAACAGCATTTAAAAATAAATTTCCATTTCTTAAAAAACAAATCGAGAAAAGGAATTTCAATGCACACTCCATCCTATATAATTTTTCAGAAGAAAACAATTTATCAATAACAGTCTCTGTCATTAATGACATGCAAGACCATTTAAAATCTTTGTATGATTGTTTTCAAAAATATTTTATTGAAGATTTTACTGCTCAAAATTGGATTTACAATGCTTTTGCATTTACAGAGGAGGTTCCAGATAATGTAATTGCAAAAGAGTCTTTTATAGATCTTATTAGTGACAGTGGATTGAAATTGAAATTTCAGAGTATAGACTTGTTTTCATTTTGGCTGTCTATCCAGGTAAAATATTCAGAACTCACTAACAAGCATTAAAAATTTTAATACCATTCAATACCATATACTTGTGTGAGAATGGATTTTCTGCTATGATTGCGATAAAAAACAAATATAGAAATTTGCTCATAATTGAATGAGATCTTCCCTTAAGCTGAGCAAAATTATATCAGACATTTCTAATCTTGTTAAAAATAAACAAGTGCAAATCTCACACTAATTAAAATAATTTGTTACTATCCAAAAAGTATTAA
Organism: Epiperipatus broadwayi; assembly: GCA_028023455.1. Classification (NCBI taxonomy): domain Eukaryota; kingdom Metazoa; phylum Onychophora; class Udeonychophora; order Euonychophora; family Peripatidae; genus Epiperipatus; species Epiperipatus broadwayi. The sequence goes on along the minus strand of JAQFVV010000074.1, from coordinate 1,208,119 downwards.
CCAATTACACTTTTATGATATTTATGTTCAAAAATATTTTTTATATCATATAATTTTTATTTTGTGATATATATGTAAATTTTTTTCTTTAATTTTTTTATATTTTTATGTCATATAATTATATTTAAAGTATATTCTCTCACTAAATGTGTTGCAATATTTTATGTTTTACATTTATATAAGGTTAGCTGCGAATAAGCAGAGTACTGTAAATAAGCAGTCGCTGACAATGTGACAACATTCACTATCAGGAAGTGGGGAAGGAGACAGTGGCGTGTTTACTTCTATAAAGTGCCACAATTCCTATGACGGTGGATGTATAATGGCAAGTGTTGACCGCCATTAAATAAGTCAACACCCCGCTGGGTGCTGGGTCAGCAACGGCATTTCTTCCAAGTCAGCGGAAGATCACTAGAGGTGACAACGATGAGGAGGAAGCGGTAGTTGGATTTTCATTTTATGGGATTTGGCTAGCGCACTAAGCCTATTATAGAGGTTATTGCTGGGCAAAGAAGGCAACGGGAAACCACTTTGTCTTATAATTCCCTTGTTTTATTATGAGTATGTCTACAGGAATCATTACGTTTGGTGTTGAGACCTTAGTTAAGAATAACTTTGGTGTCTTACCTGGCAGGAGTGGACATGAGGCTACTCAGGTCGTCAACCTGCGAAATCCTCATAAATATAATTCATTGAGAGGGGATACACTGAGAATTGGAACGTGGAATGTTAGATCTTTGAGGAAAGGTGGGAAATTGGAGAATTTGAAAAGAGAGTTGCATTTGAATAATATTGATGTAATGGGATTAAGTGAAGTGAGGTGGGAGGAATGTGGAGAAGTAAGTAGTGGAAATGCAAAGTTGTTTTATTCAGGTGGTGATAGGTCAATTAATGGAGTTGGCATTGCTGTGAGGAAGAAAATATGGAATAGTGTGGCAAAGGTTGATGGTATTAATGATAGACTGATGGTGATGAGAATAAATGCAAGTCCTAGGGATTTGGTAATTATACAAGTTTATATGCCAACTAGTACTCATGATGATAGTGAAATTGATGAAATGTATGAGAAGATAGAAGAAAGTATTCAATGTGAAGGAAAAAACGCATGTAGATTGCTATTGGGGGATTGGAATGCTGTTGTGGGGAAAGGTAGGGAAGAGAAAATGGTTGGAAATTATGGTATTGGAAAAAGAAATGAAAGGGGTAGTCGACTTGTACAATTTTGTAAAGAGAATGGGTTTGTCATTGCAAACCCTTGTTTTAAAAATCATATTAGAAGATTGTATACATGGAAAGCTCCAGGTAACAAAGAACATTATCAAATTGATTATATATTGATTCAGAATAGATATAAGAATGCTGTTAAGGGTTCACATGCTTTGACAGGTGCTGATATAGATTCGGATCATAATTTGGTGATGGCTAAATTAAAGTTAAGTTTAAAAAGAATTAAAAGAGGGAAAAGATACACAAGATGGGACTTGGATAAATTGAGACAAATGGAAAAAGGAAAATTTGGTTTGATATGTGAAAATGAATTTAAAAGAATTGTTCAGGATGGGAACTATATTAATAGCTCAGATGAGTGTTGGAATAGAATTAAAGAGGGGTTCTTGAAAATAGCAAAAAATGAAATAGGTATTATTCATGCGAGAAAAGCTAAAAGACCTTGGATAACTGAAGGTATGTTGGAAAAGATGGAAGTGCGGAGACGGTGGAAGAATGTAAATACTGAGGAAGGGCAAAAGGAATATAGGAAATTTAATAATGAATTAAGAAGAGAAACAGATTTAGCAAAAGAAAAGTGTTTGGAGCAAGAATGTAAAGAGATAGAAAGGTTTCAACAGATGAAAAGATATGATCTAGCATTTGATAGAATACAAAGTATTTCTTGGGAGAAAAAGACATGGGTATCAAGTGAGATTGCAGATAAGAATGGAAGAAGGTTAACCGATAGTAATGATATATTAAAAAGATGGGAAGAATATATTCGGTATCTGTTTAGTAGAGGAAATAATTTAATTAGTTATGAACTTGAAAATGAAGAAGATGTTCCAATGGATGATAGAGGTATGGATATACTGCCAGATGAAGTAAGAAAGGCAATCGCACAAATGAAGAATGGTAAGGCTATTGGATTTGATGCAGTACCTATAGAATTTTTGCAGAGAAATGGGAGAATTTACTATGAAGGAAATAGTTGGACTTTGCAATTTGATATATAATAGTGGAGTTTGGCCTGAAGATTTTTTAAGAACTATAGTGATTCCAATTGCTAAAAAGAAGAAAGCTGTTAAATGTGAAGAGTATAGGACAATAAGTGTATTGTCTCATGTTTCTAAGGTGTTATTGAGGATTTTAACTCAAAGGATTTATGGGAAGGTTGACTATTATATTGCTGAAGAACAGTTTGGTTTTCGGAAAGGGAAAAGCACAAGAGATGCTATTAGTATTGTTAGGACAATTGCAGAAAGATATATTGAAAGAGATAAAGGAATTGGTATATGTTTTGTTGATTTAGAAAAGGCATTTGATAGAGTAAGCTGGAATAAACTGATGTCTATCTTAAGAGATAAAGGAGTATTCTGGAAAGAAAGACGATTGATATGGAATATGTATAATGGTCAAAGAATAAGAGTTAGATTTGGATGTAATGAGACTGATGAAGTGAATATAGAAAGTGGAGTTAGGCAAGGATGTAGTATGTCACCTGTTTTGTTTAATATTTATTTAGAAGATATGCTAAATAATTATTTGGACTGTGGAGGAGCAAATGTTGGAGGGAGAGTAATAAAGTGTATAAGATTTGCAGATGATATGGCTCTTATTGCTGAGGAAAAAAAGGATCTTCAGAATATGTTGAATAAATTGGAAGAAGGATGTATGGCATATGGAATGAAGATTAATATTGAAAAGACTAAGTGTTTATGGATAGGGAGAGATGCAAAAAGACTGCAAATTGGAATCCATGATGACATGGTGCAGCAGGTGAAGGGATTTAGATATTTGGGTTGTTGGTTGAGTGAGGATGGAAGAAGTGAAGATGAAGTTAAAAGAAGAATAGCATTGGCAAAGGTGACATTTGTAAAAAGAAAGAAGATATTTTGTGGACCTATGGAAAGAGAATTAAGGAAAAGATTAATTAAATGTTATGTGTGGAGTGTATTAATGTATGGTTGTGAGACATGGACATTGAGTAATAGAATTAAGAAACGACTGGAAACTTTTGAGATGTGGACATGGAGAAAAATGGAAAAAATCAGTTGGGTGAATAAAATAACAAATGAAGAAGTTTTGAAAAGGGTTAATGAGGAAAGAAGATTGATTGAAAGTATCAAAGAGAGAAAGAGAAACTGGATTGGACATATACTAAGAAAAGATTATAGTTTAATGAAAGATGTTTTGGAAGGAATGGTGAGTGGAAATAAAAAGAAAGGACGGAAGAGATTGACATTATTGGATGATATAAGAGATGGAAGGGATTATGTGGAATTGAGGAAGTGGGCAAGGAAGAGAATGGAATGGATGAACTGATGTAGTGACTACTCTCTGGACCTGTCTATTGGACAGACTACTATTGATGATATATATATATTGTTGTAAAATGCTATGATACCTAAATAAATTTTTAAAAAACCAAATACTTAGGCTGTATTAAATTCTGTTACATTCCATCATATACAAATTTGAAAAAATTTTAACTACTGTTAGCCATTCTCTTGCCTAATATTCATCAGTATTTTATCCTAAAAAGGTTGGGAACTGTTGCTCTAGATCATTGGTACAACGGAAATATCTCTTCATATTTTTGTACTACAAACTCTAAGATATGATGTAAGATTTTTTATCACAGTTAGTTGTCTGGTACAACTCTTTAGAGAATATGTCTGATAAAATATCTTTTTTAAATACAGATTTAAATAAATAAAATGATTTTACTTATAATTATTTTTTAAAAAAATTTTTTCTTGCCAGCCATAACAAGTGATTTGCTATTAATATAATATTTTTCTCAATAATCAAAATATTATTTATTAATAGTCATTCTTTTTTATTAATCGTGTGCTATATTTTTGTCTTTACTTGTAACTTAATTATAATTATGTTATTGTAGTAATTTTTTTTTTTTTTTTTTAGACTGCAAAAGATAATACTGTAGAGAAACTTTTTGGAAAATTGAAATCTCGATATTTTGAAAAAGAAGGTATTTTTTTGTCTAATTATAAGTTAATATTATATAAATATTCATTAAATATTTAAAGCAGCAGTCAGTTTTAGATATTTTAGAATTACCAATTAATTTTATTAAATGGAATATTAATTATTGAAATTGTTTTAATTGATTCTATTTAATGATAATAACTAAAAACTCAAATCAAATACTTTGATCAATATTGATTACAAGTTTTTTAAAATTTATTTCATATAATTTTTTGCTAATCTTTTACTTTTATTTATTTTTAGACATTTATTTTTTTAATTTCTTTTAACTTATAAAAAGAAGAGAGAGTGAGTTTTAAATCTCTATTTCTCGTGATTTTTTTTTTTTCACCTTGCTCTTAATAAATAATAGCTTTATTTTATTCTAAAAAGAAAAATATGAAGCAATCTTTTATTTTTACAAAATGTACTTCTTAAATATATTATTTTTTTCTCATATTTCTTAATAATTTGTTTATTTATTTTTAAATTGTAAAATATGTAACACATATGTATGTGTGGTTTAGAATATACATCTCACTAGCATTACAATATATATGTATAGGACAACAGTTTATGTTTATTATATATCTACCTACCTATAATATAGAAGACAATTACAAATAGATGAAAAAAATATATTCTCTTTCTATCAGCCAATCCATTTAAAATTTTTAATAAGGTGTAACTGAGATATAACAGCTGTGATGAACATGTAAATACTTTGAGAATATTATAGCAGCAAAGTTGACAAATTCTTTATTTCCAGTTTATAAGATTGTGGTATTTCTACATTGAATAAATATTTAATTTTAAATATTGACAAGAATGCTCCAGAAGTATAAGTAACAAAAAGATTAAATGTATAAATTAAAGAAAATGGAAAGAGAAGTGTTTAGGAATTTAATCAACAACAGAAATAATGTAAAACTTGTGGAATTAGTAGAATAGTTGCATAATTAGAAAGTTTCTTTACAGACTGATTAAAAAGTATTGAGGAGCAAGTTTGAGAACTATTAGAGAAAAGATTAAACAACTTAACCCATAGAGACCTGAACGGCCATTTTTAATTCCCAAAAAAAATTACAGGACCTACAATTTTAAATAAAATGTCTAATTTATTACAATAAATAAATATATATATATATACATTTTTATAAAGTGCAAATATGAAAGAATGTTATAAAGCTGATAAAGTAGTCATTACCATAAAAAATAATTAAAAAAAATGTTATTTTTCACATTTTTAAAATCTTTATTTTTACATTGGTTCACAAACTCTCAATTTTGAAAGGTATAGCCTAAAATGACAATTTCATAGACAGCTTCATCACATTCATCATAAAATGCAGAAAAAAATAATATATAACATGACCTACCTGAGTTACAGATTGTTGGTGTAATGTGGCAGAATGTGACAATTTCAGTTTCGTTTTTTTACTAACCACCCTATATGTTCAATTTTTGCAAGCAGTTGTTTTTCTAGGCCCTCTATGCGGGATATCTATTAGAAATGCAAGGTTTTGTGTGGATTAGAAATGCAAGGTTTTAGTGTGGATCAAAAAAAAAATAACAGTAATAACTTTAGTAAAATGTAAGTTATGGGGATAAAAAATAATTACTATATTATTGAAAAATCATGGGCTAAATTATGCATTATTACATAGGAAACCATAATAGCAAAGTAAATGAATAAAAAGTTATCTATAATGAAACGAATAAAAATGTAGTAAATTCTAAGTTATGCATGTAAAAAATAATTACTACATTATTGGAATATCATGAGGGTAAGGGTGAGCTAAATTATGCATTTTTACATAGGAAACCATTATAGCAAAGTATGCTATAAAAGGAATAAAAAGTTATCTGCAAAGTATGCTATAAAATGAATAAAAAGTTATCTACAATGAAATGAATAAAAACGTAATAAATTCTAAGTTATGCATGTAAAAAATAATTACTACATTATTGGAATATCATGAGGGTAAGGGTGAGCTAAATTATGCATTATTACATAGGAAACCATGATAGCAAAGTATGCTATAAAAGGAATAAAAAGTTATCTGCAAAGTATGCTATAAAATGAATAAAAAGTTATCTACAATGAAATGAATAAAAACGTAGTAAATTCTAAGTTATGCATGTAAAAAATAATTACTACATTATTGGAATATCATGAGGGTAAGGGTGAGCTAAATTATGCATTATTACATAGGAAACCATAATAGCAAAGTATGCTATCAAATGAATAAAAAGTTATCTATAATGAAACGAATAAAAATGTAGTAAATTCTAAGTTATGCATGTAAAAAATAATTACTACATTATTGGAATATCATGAGGGTAAGGGTGAGCTAAATTATGCATTATTACATAGGAAACCATGATAGCAAAGTATGCTATAAAAGGAATAAAAAGTTATCTGCAAAGTATGCTATAAAATGAATAAAAAGTTATCTACAATGAAATGAATAAAAACGTAGTAAATTCTAAGTTATGCATGTAAAAAATAATTACTACATTATTGGAATATCATTAGGGTAAGGGTGAGCTAAATTATGCATTATTACATAGCAAACCATAATAGCAAAGTATGCTATAAAATGAATAAAAACTTATCTACAATGAAATGTATAAAAACAGTAAATAAAATAAAATAAATAACACAAAGGAATTGGGAGATGATGATGATGAATGTTGAATACTTACGGGTAATGGGGAATACGAAACCTCAAAATCAAACACATCAACAGAAAAGTTCGTTAGAATCATAATTACGTTTAGCGGCGAAAATAATTGTTTTCTCCGTATATTTTTTTTATCCGTTGATAAAATCTAGAAAGATAAAAAAAATTTACAAAATTTTAATAATGTACTTTACAAAAATTGCTATAAAAAATCTAATTTTCATCGCACAGAAAAAAATTTTAGACGTACAAAAAGATAGAAAAATGGCGGAGAGAAAGAAAAAAAAAGCATAACTGTGACGTATACGGTTTGCACACTATTGCGGTCGAAATTGCAAACTTTTTTTAATGCGGAAAAAAGCGGTTTTCGGTCTCAAGGGGTTAAAATAGAAGATCCAAAAAATGACATTAATAAAATTCTTGACAAAGGAATTTAAGTACTAAAAAGAATCAGATAAGGGGAAAAACTGCAGACTATATAAACTCAGTATTTCAGTAGTGAAGTACTTTTTTTTCTTCGCTTGTAAATTTTAGTGTTCTAGTAACTGGTATTATCTGTAGCAAGTTGTTTTCCAATGAGGGAGTAAACCCAAAGACTCAGATCTGAAGTTACATAAATCTGAGTAGTTTTAAAACAGATCGTCCTGATCTTAATTTTGTTTTGTAAGCCTAAAAGACTATCAGGGTTTTATATTGGGAAACTTATAACATCATTAGCTGATATGTTGACAGAGAAATGCAATAAAGGACTGTAATTTTCAGGCAGTAATTTTAAGAATGTTGCAAATGTATTTAGAAACTGAAACTATCTATATATGATGTATATATTATGTGTATATAATCACAATTTGTGGTATTGGAATGTGTAATAAATATTGTTTAACTAAGATAATCTTATTATTGTATTACTTGGGGGTGTTTCTCAGTCAGGTTGTTGGGGAATACATCACAATAAAATGGTACAGTTAGAAATTCAAACCTAGTGATAGGGAAGGTAGTATTAAAGTAGGGAAGTAAAAATAGTACAGTCAAGTTTTAATTTTATAAGTAATTGTAATGATTGATAGGCAATCAAAGGTTAAAATGTCTATAGGGCAAGCGAATATCTCAGAATTCAATATTGGTAATACAAGGGAATGGTTTTTATATGTAATGCAGCTTGAAATTTTATTCATACTTAATAGTTTGACAGGGAAGAAAGTAGTAAAAATTACTAACAAGTTGTTTGTCAGACCTGTAACTGGGGCAGTGAGTTATGAGGAGGTAGTGAATAAGTTAACAGAGCATTTCAGCCCGCAACCATCTAGACATTGCTAGATTGGCACAAGAAGATAGAAGACAGGCAAAATGAGAGAAAATAAAAGATTTCACCATAGTGTTACATCAGCTAGTGAAAAATTGTCTGTAAGGTAAATTTGGGGGAATGGGTATTGTTGGATCAATTGCTATGGAGAATGATGAATGAAAAGTTAAGAGAAACTTTGTTGATTGAAACTGAGTTGTTGTATGAAGCAGCAGTCAAGAAAGAGATTGTATATAAATTAATAATTGAGCAAGCTTTCATTGTTAGAAGTAAAGCGGAAGAAAAGGGAAACATCAGTCTATAAAACTAATAAAAGTATGCCGCCGAGAAATTATAAAGCAAGTAGTGAAACAATACCATTAGGGAAATGTTTTTGTTGCAGTAAATCAGGACATTTAGCAAAAAATTGTAAATGCCAACGAGAAAGTTGTTTTAATTACAAGAATAGAGGTCATTTGGCAACAGTTTGCAAAAAAGCCAAGTCAAAATATAAAAGTCATAACCAAACAGAGGAAAGGTAAGCAAGAAGAGGTTAATATAAAAAAGAGTATGACATTACATGGACAAAATCAATATACACTAACAGTTAAAATATGTAGCACAGAACTTGAAATGAAGATTGATAGCAGCTCTGGTATTTTACTGATGTCTAAAAGTCATTGGGAGGAAATTGCAGACAGGTATAAAGAGGTTAAAATGAAAAAGACCAATATCAAAGTTGAAGATGTAAGCTGAAACTCACTAATGTTAGTTGGAATGGTAAATGGTCCAATTTCATACAGAGATAAAGTATGTTATTTGCCATTTTATATTGTGAAAAGATATATAAGTCCCATAATCAGTAGAGATTAGTTTCATGAGTTAGGGATTAAGGTTTCCATTGTTAAAAACATTTTCATCGAACAGGAAATGTTAAGCATGTACCCAGAGTTATTCATGGAAGAGCTATGATTAACAAAGGCAAACCTGGTACAAGTTGAATTAAATGAAAATGGATAGTCTGTGGTTTGTGAGCTGTGGAATATTCAGTTCGCTCAAGGGATAAGGTTGAGGAAAAATTAAAAACATTAATGGCTAGAGGCATATTATCCCCAGTAGAAGATGCAGAATAGGCCATGCCCATAATGGTGATAAGTAAATCTAATGGTCAAATCAAAATGTGTGGGTATTACCGAGTGACAGTGAATAAATATCTTAATAAAGGTGTTTATCCGGTACCCAACATCAGAGAGGTTTTAGCGAATTTGTCTAATGCAAAGTTTTTTGCCAAACTTGATTTGAATCCCACTTATCATCAAATAAAAGTAACAGAGAAATCATCAAGAATATTAACATTAACCACACCATTTGCTCTGTTTAAATGTAACCACTTACCATTTGGAATTGCTACAGCACTAAACATTTTTCAGACAAAATTAAACTTATTGTTATAAGAGTTTAAAGGAGTAACCCCATACTACGATGATAATTTGATAACATCTGGTGAATTGTTAAGATCCAGAATTTTGAAAGTTTGCGAGAAATTATGGAAGACCCAAGAGTTAAAATTTCTGGGGCACAGTATTTCGATAAAGGAGAATGTATTTTAATTAAGAGTCAAAGTGAAAGCTGTGAGAAATGCTAAAAGGTCAAAGAATAGTGATATAAAAATTATTGAAACATGGCAAATTATGTAATATTTATATGAATTCAGTGAAATAAAATAAGCTTTGAATAGAAAAGTATGGATTAAGAATTATTATAAATTTTTAAAAACTATTCTGCATTTGGAAAGAAATATGGATGGTAGATTTTTTAAGTTTTCAATTTTGGTTTAATTATTTATGTGATTGCGTTGATAATAGTGAAGTGAGGGAATAGATTATTTTTTAATCAGAATAGTGAAAATATTGAGATTTTAATGCAATACATTCCCATTTAGATTCATTAGATCATTGATACGTCTAATGCTTGTAGTTGGAACTTTGTTGCCTTACCTCATTAATTTCATGCTAAAGTACTTTCAGTTCTTTTCACACACATTGATTTAATAAATATTATCATTGCATTACTCAGAAGCTCCCTCTACAAAAACAAAATATTTTAACAAGCTTGTATTACTAGAGAAATGTTTTAAATGCAGGCCATGATTTTCAAGTTATATGTTTTTTACACTAATTAAATATTTTTATCAAATGTTAAAAAAATTATTTTCTACATGACATGATCAACTTTTATTCATCTATTTTAAATAAATTTGGTCTAATCAAAAACTGTTACTTAGAGATGCTTAAAATTATTAGATTGTGCTCTTTTTTATGTGACTTTTAGAAAAATTGCTGGAATCTATTATTCTTTAAGAAATAGCCAAAAATGTAGCTTCTTTTATATGATTTTCTATTTGCTTATTGTGCATGGGAATTTTGTTTCAGATTTTGAAAAGACACTGGGTGGTGTTTCAAATAAATTAATTGAAGACAAGTTCCAATGGTGCTTTTAATTTATAATAGGTTTTTACAAGTCTCAAATATGATTTGCATTCATTAGTTGGTTTGTGAAATTGTCTATGAGCTTTGATGAATCTAATTATATTTCAGTTTTCAGCTCAGAGATTTTACTATGATAATAATATCTGAGTAGAAAATAGCAATGATTTTTACCAATTTATAGAAACAAGAAACAGTTTGCAATTGGTATAAGTTAGGGTAATGGATTCTAAAATAAATAGCAATTTGAACTCTCTCTGGTTTCTGCTAAGATTATGGTTAAGCAAAATATTCAAGATTATAGTAAAGCTATGCCAAAAATATATCTCAAGCAATTATTTAAAACTCCATATACTGATTTTTCACCCTTTTAATTGATATATTATTATTAAATATTTATTATCAATATCATACTCTTCAATTTTTTTGTAGCATAAGTGAAGAAAAAGGAAAGTAAATGTCCTTTGGATGAATAATTATCAATTTAAATTTTATTAGTAATATTGGCTTTTAAATATAAATCTAATAGGTTGTTACTGTTTATTTATTTATTTTAAAAATTGTAAATAAAAGATATAAAAAAGAAACAGTTAAAAACTATATCAACAAATCTTATTGGATAAATATGATCTGATAATTTAACTTTTGCCTAGTTACATTAAAGAGTTCACTACTGCTTTCTATGTAAAAATATATAAAACTGTTTTTTCTTATTGACAATGTATTATCACAAAAGCTTCGCTTGAAAAAAAATCACTATTTTTACAATGAAATGATTGTAACCATAAATAAAATGCATGCTTCAATACACAAAATGTTTGCCAATGTGATTTTTGGGAAGCAGATTTATGACTCCGGTGAATCTTTTGAAAAAGTGAATTACGTTCAAACATTAAAAAAAAATTACTTGATCATTTTCAGTGGTAGTTTACCATTCTTTTCCATTTTGATTATTGTAGCATTTTATATCTATATTATAACAATCCAGAGAAAATAGACTTAACATAATCTACACTACAGGGCGCCACTAGGTATTTGAACCTAGAAAATTTATAAAGTAGGCAGATACATAAGTCAAAAAAAAATTTTTTTATTTTATATATTTTGATAACCGGTCGTTAGCCCATTGTCACTAGCTCAGGGAATAGCAGAGATTTATATTTATAATAAAATCTTATCTAAGAATAATTTTTAAAAAAGAATAAAATAAGCCACTGCCAGTAATTAACATGCAAACATTTATTTACGCACATATATATAAAATTTAACATTATTATTTTAGCACATTTACTTTAACATTTAACATTATTTTTAACTTTTATTTTTAGATTTTAATTTACATTTTAATTTTTATACTATTATAAGTTCGCACAGATGGGTTTATAAAAGTTTGTTTTAAAATGTTGAGTATAGATCGGTTACATAGATTACACGGTTAAAAAACATTTCAAAATAAACATAAACGATCAAAATACAAAGTCATTGATACCATCAGTTGCATAGGGAATACAAGAAACCCAATGGTATTCATCATAAGATACCGCAGAGATACCAATAACTTAAAAGACATCCGAATAAATACATTTTAGATACTCACCATAAGATATCATTATTTACCGAATGTCTATATATTTTGATCAAATATGAAAACCAAAAACATAATTAACCGATAACGAATCCATGCAACATCCATACCCAACTTAAATTTAATGCATTTTTATTTAGAGTGTCGAGTATGAATAGACTACATAGATTTGCATTTGAAAGAAAATATTCTATCCTTATTTAACCTTAGGCCAAAAGTTCGCAGTCAAACTAACGTCAATTCATCTGATATATCGATGCATTCAATGTAATACGAAATACGGCAGCACAAAAGGTTAAGAGAAGAAATTGCCTCTCGTCAGATAGGAATACTATATCTATGACAAGAAGAGCTTTAAAAAAAAACTCCATAGGAAAGGACTGCGGTCATTTTGCCGATTTACAAATCGCATTCCATAGGCCAAAAAGGAAGTGTGCGATGTATAAAGCGATTCTGCCCGTAGCGAATCTCGTACTACATCTACTAATTACACCAATATATCCAATCCATCGACCCAATTTATCTACGAAACAAATAACCTAAGATTACCCTCCCCTAATATAACCTTACAAATCTATATAGCCATTCACGCCCGACTTTAGTTTAACATTTATATAATTTAATTTACCGAAAACAAAACAGTCATAATAAAACTTAAAAGAACAAAAAAAATAAATGGAAATGATTTTACAAAAGAAATATATCAATTTAAAATTACTTATTAGTAAATAAAGTTGGTCAGATAGGATTTTTTTGCAATTATTTTAAATACCGAAAGCTTTAATTTAATGTTCATTAATTATAAAGTTCTTACGGTTTTAAACAGTTCATTTTTATCCGTTGCTTGTCGTTTGAATGTGAATTCTCACGCCGTCCTAAAGAGATTGGTTGAGTTAGCCATTGTTTTTTTTATTTATCCGGAGGTCTTTTAGTGTAGCTGGTCCTTAATGTAGAAAAAACGATGTCATTTTCTTTCTTTTTTTAACAAAACTGGAGGGATTGAAGCGTGCGTCTTTTCAATCCCTTCTCCTTCAACTCCGCACTAACACATATAGTCACATCATAATAACTAACTAATAATTTCCAAACTTTTCCTTTTATATTAAGTTTAAGGATTCAATTGACATTACGTCATCGATGATGATGATCCTTCCGTTGAAGTCCGATTTCCCGATGGATTTCTCTCATTTGCTATTAGTTTCTATTGTTTTCCTATCTGACCGTTGCTTATACATTTAAATGCCCAAAGGCTAGTTCACTTTAACTAATTAAAACAATCATTTCTATTTTCTGATTACTTAATGTGTTTTCCAAAATTAAAGATATATTTTTATCTCTAAATCTTTTTAAGTTTTTGTTTTTAAAATACCTTTTCTATTTTTAATAAAGTTTTATTTTAATAATTTTTTTTCATCTGAGCGATTTTATATATATGAGTTTAGTATAGAATTTTAATTTTTAATTCTTAAAAAGGAAGTTTTATTTGCGAACTTTTATTCTTTTTATGTTTACTAATAAAAAACAATGTAACGTACGTATGTGCCCGTTACATATCAGTAAACTTGCTTTAAAAAAAATATTTTACTTAGGGTTAGTAATTACGGTACATGATTAATGAAAACATTTACAAAAACATTCGGTTAGTAATTTTTACAAAGATTATATACAAAAAAAAAATGTTGACTATCGTTTTACGTCTATGCCTCCTCTCCCCAAGCGTTCTATTTTTTTTATACATTTTATTTTTACTCACGGCATGACAAGGAAATTTTATAAATTATTTATTTAAGACGGTTGCACTGAGGTAAATATGTTTTAAGAAATAATGTTTTAAACGTGTATATTTGCAGCACAATTATAAATACCACCAACTTATTTATGACTGACTGAAATGCTTACATAAGATTACACTGAAGTAAATTCCCAAACAGTACTCATCGTAAGGTACTACATTTATGATCATAAACTTACGTGGTTGTGCGCGCCTATACACGTTAAAGCGTAATATATATTAACAAACAAAAAAACATATTAATTGCAACCTTTTGACTTTCTTTTTAACAAAATACAATTTAAAATTATTAATACTTTCTCGTGTTTAATATATGTGCAATTTCTTTCTGGCAGTGCTTTTATAAAATTTAAAGTATCTGACTTTATGTAAACAGATAAACATATTTCATTTTGAAAAAAATTGCTCAGGGTATTCGTGGATTATTAAAGATCGGCCCGTTTTAAAATGTTGATTATAGATCGGTTACATAGATTGCACGGTTAAAAAACATTTCAAAATAAACATAAATGATCAAAATACAAAGTTATTGATACTGTCAATTGCATAGGGAATACAAGAAACCCAATGGTATTCATCATAAGATACCGCAGAGACACCAATAACTTAAAAGACATCCGAATAAATACATTTTAGATACCGTAAGGTATCATTATTTACCGAATGTCTATATATTTTGATCAAATATGAAAACCAAAAACATAATTAACCGATAAAGAATCTATGTAACGTCCATACCCAACTTAAATTTAATGCATTTTTATTTAGAGTGTCGAGTATGAATAGACTATATAGATTTGCATTTGAAAGAAAATATTCTATCCTTATTTAACCTTAGGCCAAAAGTTCGCAGTCAAACTAACGTCAATTCATCTGATATATCGATGCATTCAATGTAATATGAAATACGGCAGCACAAAAGGTTAAGAGAAGAAATTGCCTCTCGTCAGATAGGAATACTACATCTATCTGACAAGAAGAGCAATAAAAAAAAAAACTCCATAGGAAAGTACTGCAGTCATTTTGCTGACTTACAAATCACATTCCATAGGCCAAAAAGGAAATGTGCGGCGTATAAAGCGATTCTGCCTGTAGCGAATCTCGTACTACATCTACTAATTACACCAATATATCCAATCCATTGACCCAATTTAACTACGAAACAAATAACCTAAGATTACCCTCCCCTAATATAACTTTACAAATCTATATAGCCATTCATGCCCGACTTAAGTTTAACATTTATATAATTTAATTTACCGAAAACAAAACAGTCATAATAAAACTTAAAAGAACAAAAAAAATAAATGGAAATGATTTTACAAAAGAAATACATCAAATTAAAATTACTTATTAGTAAATAAAGTTGGTCAGATAGGATTCTATTGCAATTGTTTTAAATACGGAAAGTTTTTAATCTAATGTTCATTAATTATAAAGTTCTTTCGGTTTTAAACAGTTCATTTTTATCCGTTGCTTGCCGTTTGAACATGAATTCCCACGCCGTCCTAAAGAGATTGGTTGAGTTAGCCATTGTTTTTTTATTTATCCGGAGGTCTTTTAGTTTAGATGGTCCGTAATATAGAAAAAACGATGTCATTTTCTTTTTTTTTTTAACAAAACTGAAGGGATTGAAGAGTGCGTCTTTTCAATCCCTTCTCCTTCAACTCCGCACTAACACGTATAGTCACATTGTAATAACTAACCAATAATTTCCAAACTTTTCCTTTTATATTAATTTTAAGGATTCAATTGACATTACGTCATCGATGATGATGATCCTTCCGTTGAGGTCCGATTTCCCGATGGATTTCTCTCATTTGCTATTAGTGTCTTGTTTTCCTGTCTGACCGTTGCTTATACATTTAAATGCCCAAAGGCTAGTTCACTTTAACTAATTAAAACAATCATTTCCATTTTCTGATTACTTAATGTGTTTTCCAAAATTAAAGATATATTTTTATCTCTAAATCTTTTTAAGTTTTTGTTTTTAAAATACCTTTTCTATTTTTAATAAAGTTTTATTTTAATAATTTTTTTTCATCTGTGCGATTTTATATATATGAGTTTAGTATAGAATTTTAATTTTCAATTTTTAATTCTTAAAAAGGAAGTTTTATTTGCGAACTTTTATTCTTTTCATGTTTACTAATAAAAAACAATGTAACGTACATATGTGCCCGTTACAATATATTATCATGTAAGCCAAAGTTTCCCAAAACTAGTCAGCTAAGGTTTACTTTACTTTACCATTGACTCTTAATTAACATACAGAACATGAATACACTTTTTTTTAACATATGTGAATTTGATTACAGTTTTATACTTTATTATAATAAATTAATATTTAATAAATGGTAAAAGTGGAATTTTTTTTTTTTTTTTTAAATTAATTACAGTTTAATTTGTACTTTTTTACTTTACCATTTCCTGACTTTAATGCAAATTACAAATTTTATTGATAATAAACTTTGGGCAGCCTTTTCTTATATACATTTTGTTTCAACAAAAATGAAGGAATAAGTTTTTTTTAACCAACTAATAAATAATAGCAAAGACAAAATTGATCCAAAAACATCACACATTATTTACATAATTAAATGTCAGGAATCAAATTGTTCTTATGATTATTATGGTGAATCAAGAACAAATATTAATGTAAGATTACAACAATATATATATTGTACTGGTTTAGACATGATCTTCAGGTTTGTTTGTTTTTAAACCACTACTAAGTAGTCATATTTTTTTAAAGAAGAAAAAAAGAATGTAATAGTTCTTTTATTATTTGTCTAAATTAGTATAAAATAAGAAATAAAAGTCCCCAGATTTATTATGTTTAATCTTAGAGTTTATAGAGAAAAAACTTGGAGAGAGATGAGAGATGCTGTGTTACTTTTTTGTATGTGTGTGAAGAAAGAAAAACCTTTTAACAAGAAAGTTTTTTTGTTTTAACCGAACTGTAATATCTTCATTTGAAAGGACTGCTGGATTATTTTCAACTGTAAATGATTCTGTTTAATAGTCTTATAAAATTAGCTGATTTGAACAACAGAAATAATTTGTGATGTTTAAAAAACAGCTAAGATGGAAAACTCCATAATAGTTCAAAATCTTGTTATGCATGGAATAAAAACTTTAATTAGTGCTCGGGGCAAAGTTGAAATTATATAGTCTTCTTCAAGTTCCCATTTTAGAAGGATCTCATATTACCCGCATTAGGAGAATAAAGAATTATTATCTGTCATATTTCACATAACTTTTTCCTGCCTATTCATGAATGCATAATCCAGAGAATAATTCAACAAAATGCATCAAGTAAAGCACTGTCTTATGGATCAATTTTTTTTTTTTTTTTTAAAAAAAAAGATTTGAATCTAGAATTAGTAAAGTGGTAAATTAAAATCTAATATTATGGTAAAAGAAATTTTATTTAAATTAAAAGGCCTTTAAAAAAAAACAAATAATAATAGGATTTATTACAAATATTAAAGTTAATATTAATATGTAATTAATAAATTTTAACATGTAATCTTATCAAATATATATTTACATTTTTATCCTTTCTTAAAATGATATTTTTTTTTCCTTTGCAAATGCTAAAGCAAATATAATGTAAAATTGATTCTTGTTCAATCAATAATTGATAATATTTTTTTATAATTTTAATATCGATTAATTGATATTTTTCTGATATACATTTATATTCTTATTTATTAAATAATAATAGTCATATAATAGTTTTTTATTGTATGTAAGCATTTCGGAGTTCATAAGTTAAATTCAAACTAATTAAATGAATTGTCTCCAATATGGTTGCATACTTGAGTAAATATATATATATTATTTTTTAAGAGTTAGATTCACCCCTAGGTATTAGTAAGGTGTAAATATTGTAAATAAATTTTGTGTTATTTTATTTATATTATTATAAATGTTCATTTTTCTCTTATCCCAAGTGTAAGTAAACATAGGCGTCACTTACATATTCTGTGACACATTGTTATGTTTTTGTTTTGAGCTAGTAGTGAGAAAACGTAAAAGGTAACATCTAAGAGGCTAAGGAGGGATTTGAACCCAACCTGTAGATGTTTCTCTTTTTAGAGATGACACCCTAATCTGTAGTATGGCAGATTTTTTTTTTTTAAATAATAAATATCTATAGTGGCAAGAGATATACCTTCTCTGCACTTAGACATGTTTGATGAGAATAATGATCATGAAATATGGCTGATACTCAATCTGACCATCAATAGTTAGGATATTAAGTTTAAAAAAAAAAGAAATGTGTTATTCCTGACATTCATTCAGCCCAGGGTTCAACTCCTTTTACATTTTGATAAAGAATTATATATATTTGAAAAAGAGAAGCAAAATTGTAAGCCCGATTCAATATACATAGTAAAAATGAAATAGATCCTATAATATCATCAATACTTTTAAAACAGGAAAGAATGTTTGATCATGTTTTTAATCCTAAAGAAGTTTAAATGGTTGGCACTGAACTTAATGACAGGAAATGTTAAACAAAAAATTTGATAAGGTTCAGTTGAGTTAATTTTGGAACATGTACACTCAAATATAAAGATTGGCTTTGACAAGAGTGTTCAGCATATGTTAAAGTTGTATTTAATATTTTCAATATTTTCTCTGAATATACAGTATTAGTATTGCCTTTGATTTATTAAATCTTACAGCTATTAGATATTTATGATCAAAGAAAAGCATGCAGTATTGCAAATAGACTTCCAAATTATGTGTTATAATAAAAAGTAATAGTTAATTTTTCAAAAAAATATTTTTGGAAACTACAGGATAATTAAATATTAAATTTTTAAAAAAATTGATATAATACAAATTAAATTTGAAAAAAAAATTTTTTTCTTATATTTATTTATTAGATGAAAATGTTCGTGCAAGTTGTGGTTTTACACTTCAGGCTATTACAAGACATAGTCCAGATGTTATTAAAAGACATGCTGCACAAATTTTACCACTAGCTTTTCTCGCCATGCATGAAGATAAGATTAAAGGTAATTATATGAAATTAAATGTTTTCTTTATTTTGTTGATTTATTTTTTATGTTTGTGAATATGCATATATATGTGTGTATTCTAATAAAACTTCTAAAGTTCATGGAGCATGTGCAAAAATTGATAGTAAAAATATCTAATTGAAAATGAAGAACCTTGCTTCTTTATTTCAAATGCTACTAAATACATATGGAAGAAATATATTCTAATAAAATCATAAAGTAAATTTTTTTTAAGATGTTGGTAAAAATTAATGTATGAATATTTATATATTAAAAAAATAAAGAGTTGAATTGTTATTTTCTTAAAATTTACAGTGAAATATAATAATTTCATAAAATTTACTTCTTTTTTTTAATTTTATAAGATTATTAATTCTATCATTTAATTTAAAGTTTCACATTGCTTATATTCAATAGACAATAATATTAAATTAGATCATCTTTCTTGAGTCTCATAGAATGTAATTTTATCTTAAAAAAACAAAAATTATTTTTATGTATATGCAAACACACAAAATGCAAATTTAATGCTAAATTTAGTTTAGTGCAAATCAGCTTTGAAACCTCAAAATTTGCAACTAATAAATGTGAAATTTATTTCTGCATAAATAAACAAATTCTTAGCATATAGTTATAAAAAAATGCTGAATTTAATTAAAAAGTGCTCCACATTCAAGATTTTGAGAAATGACACTATTGGGGTGGAGTTTGAACTCTTTTCCTTGCATAAAATGGGATGTTGATGTTTACCGCATCATGTAAATGCTTCAGAACTTGCTGATAAAATGCCTGATTGTTATGAACTAAATTTGAGAAAAAAATGCTATTTTCCATCAAAAAACAAATCACCTTTAATTGTTGAACATTTTAACCATTATAAAAAAATTGACAAATATGGGAAATGCACTTCATAAAAAATTTACTACATAGTCCCATGATTTTACACAGTGATGTCATTTGGCAGATTGATGCAGAAGGGTCCCTGCAAGAAGTATGTAACAACTGAAGCATTTACTACCTAAGGCACGCAAACCACAGAACAATTCCAGTTATTTTTAAATCCTCTTACATATGTTTGGTTTTGTTGTTTTGTTTTGTTTTTTTGTAATTAATGAATTAATTATTATTTTTGTAAAGTGTAATAAGAAAATAGTTAGTTTTTTTTTATATAAAAAAATAAGATATTTATCATAATAGATTAATGGTTAAATCCTCTTCACTTTTATGCCCACACAATGTGGGCATGAATTTTTAAATTATAAACATCCGGTTTAAGCTTAATATTAATGGAAATCTACACAGGTTATGCATGCTCTTTTTACACCTTTGTTTCCATCTTTCTTTCTAGTTTCAGAAAGGTAAGCTTTATTTTTCTATGATAAAAATTAAAAATTTTATGATAATTTTTGTGATTAAATAAATTGAATTTTTTTGTCTTTCTCTCAGTTTTTTCATTGTTAATGGATCAATAGTCACCCTGATAATCACATCGAAAAAAAATACATTTTACCGATGTATTTAGAAGAATGAATATTATTGGGAGTCAATGGTAAGTTTTTATTTTTATATATTTTTTAATTATTATTTGAATTTATATTTGATAAAAAGTATATGAAAAATTATTATTGAAACTAACATATACGCTGATCAAAAAAATAGCTTGTGATTGTGTAAATTTATATTGTGAATTATCTGCATTTTTTGGTATGATGTGGGCTTGGGTCCAGTATTTGAATTAGGTGATATGAGACAAATATAAACATATTTTGCAAATATTATGACCTGATTTAGATTTTTCTTTAATGTCTTGTCTGCATTTTAATAATAAAAATACGCAAATGCTAAAAGTAAAGATTTTGACAGTATATATTGTAACGGTCCCTGCCTGCGTCTCTAAACGCATTGAGCAAGACATGCGTTTTCTAACATCGAGCAGCAATTAAGAAATATTCAAAGGCATCCAAAATATACATTACTATAATCATACCTTTGAAAGGTTTGTTTACTGCAACCTTTGCGCGCCACCTTAAGAAAGAGATTGCTCTCCTCCCTAAGGGATATGATCATGTAATCAATAAATAGTTATAATCTCTTATATTTTCTTTTTTATTATATATAAAATCAATAGAAAAGTGAATGCCTAACGAATGATTCCCGATCCCGGTAAGTTTAATCCCTGACTAGCTCAATCAACTCATGATCTCGGGATGGTAATTTGTTGCTTCGTTAACAGAAAAGGTCAAACAATAATATCATTATCAAATACACAGCACAATGCCATACTTTAAAATTAGATGTTAAATTTATTAAGCCCTCTATGATTATATAAATATTTACAGAATAAAGAAGAGAATAAACACACACATAAACGATATTAATTAAAATTCAAGTGTATAAATAAATTTTAAATAGTTTCATTAATGGGAAAGGAATGGTCTGAAATTCTCCCCTGCTTACACTTTAAACTCAAAACTTAGAATAAATTACTTATACAAAAACAATGTGTATTGGCCATAGTATGCACGTGTTTCATAATAAAAAAAAAATGATTTAGCCACGAGTTAATGATATTTGAATCTTAAAAGTTCCATAATATGAGTCCTGCATGTGGCGGACAGTAATAATTATTTGGAACACTTTATAACAGACTTTTATTCCTTATGGAAACAATCCTGCCCATAGCGGACAATAATAATTATTTGGAACACTTTCTAACACACTTTTATTCCTTATGGAAACAATCCTGCATGTAGCGGATGGAATAAATTTACTATTATTACAAGGCGAAACACATAGATCCAATGACCAAACCACCCAATTATTTCTATTTAACTATTTTGAAATATTTCCGATACTCCAATGAATTACATGTACCTTTATGTTAAAATTACAAAAGAAATATTTATAACTGAATTACGTAATTCATTGGTTCGTTTAATAATAGCAATATTAATAAAATAACGAATTACTAGTAATAAGACACAAAAATAGATATAAAAACATAAATAATACTTCCCGAAGGCTTTGTTCTTCTCCGGGCTAGGATTTTGAGGGCGATATATATCTGCTGTTCAGGTGATTACTTAACAGGGCTTCAATGGAGGTTGGCAAATTGTCCATAGCAGCTACACTTTAAGAAATAAAAAGTCACATCACTGGATGGCTATGTAGGTCTTCGAGCGGAGCGAATGTACCGAACTTGGTCTTCTACTCCATGTCCATTGCTGTATCACGAATAAATCTTGATTCCATTCCCTTAGCGATATAAAACATTAGCTTAAATTTCACTTTCTTTTGTTTAATTGGGCAGTATTCTTTCTCCCTTCGGTTAATACTTATTAGGAAAATGTATCTGATAATAATAATTTCAATTGTATTTTTCTTTCTTAGTCCATAAGTCTCATATTTCTTGCTCTGCACCTTTTAAAATACGGCCAGCTAGTAATGACTCTTCCACTTGTTCAGCATTCCGAAAAAATATTTTTTTACACTCATAATTCTGCTTTTCCGTCCGTACACTCTGAAAACTATACTGCTAACTCAAAGAGAATGGGTAAGAGTGACCGTGAGTATCAACGAATATAACCCAGCTAACTAATTTAATTTCACCTGACCAGCCTTTATATATTTCCCCCATTACAGGGTGTATTCTCTCATCCCCTCTACAAGTTATTGGTTTTACATTTCTGTTTTTAATTAAATTATTAATCCCTGTTTTTTAATTACTTAAGTCCAAACAATGGATTTAATTTTAGCTATCTCCTTGGAAAAAAAATTTGTCTTACGATAACTTTATCTTTTAATTAATTTCAGAATTTCACAGACCATTTAAATTCCAATCCCTTGATTTCTTTAAACAATAAAATAAAATCACATTTATTTAACTAAATAATTTTGAGTAGGTGTCAAGCTGAATGACCACTGATACAATTTCTACATTTTTTTTCCAAAAACATTATACAATAAAAGAAAGAGGTCATTGGCTTGCCTGCGGTCATGAACATTAAGTTCTAAAAAAAAAATTATAAAACTGTATACTTGTTGTCACATAAAAATTGTTTTTAAGTTTTCCAAAAAGAATATTCAACAAGCAACAGAAAAAAATACAACATTTGAGAATCTGAAATAAAATCAAAATACAACAATGTTTACTGATAGGTTACTTGCGAATACATTTCAGTTTCCCACAGTCATTTGTTTAATCCCCTGCCATATTTATTCATATCATAAATAAAAAAAAATATATAGCATTTATTAACAGCAAAATACATATTTACATGTGGTGTCCACATTTGTTTATTTATAAGCATATTATCACCATTCATCCTATTTATTTACAATATATTGTGTGTGTAAGCAACAGAGAAATATACCTGCACAGACCACTCCTTTTCTTATAATATGTACATTTGTTTGGGCTGCAACTATGCTTGTGGCCATCTTTGTGGCAGTCATTTAAGACTGACTGTCACAATATACTTAGGCTGATTATACACTACTGCAGTGTAAATTTCAAAGCTGCATATCAAATGCAGAGAGGGGTAACAGTTGATGAAGTTATTACTAAATTTATGGTTATAGTAGCATGAAGCAATATGAGCCCTCAAAACCTATAAAGATAAGATAAATAATACTACATCGAACTGAGTTTAAACTACTAACTTATGTACCTCAAGCTTAATCTATAATGAATTTAATATTTCATTCACTTTTTATTTTATTTTGTATATAGTGACTATTTTAGTTGTAGTGTTTAATAAATTACAAACATTATTGAAGTTCTTTATTATAATATTCAAATTATACTAATTATTGATCATTATTAACTACTTGTTATAAGGATGTTATTAGGGATGACATTTTCATTGCAAACCCCTGTATGGAAATACATTTTGGAGGGCTACTAGGAAAAATGAAAGGTACTAATGTCTTTATTCTATGAAGTTTTCAAGTAATGGATTACCTTAGGTAAGTGTTATTATATACCAATTTTTTAAAAATTTTATGATGAATCCAACTAACCTACTAACAAAAATATAATTTTAGGTTGTATGCATGATAATCTTGAATTTATGAAATAATATGAAAATAATTGTTAGAAATATTAACTTTTATTCTTTTTTTCATTATTTTTAATATCAATGACTATATTTTTTTCAGTTTAATTACATTCTTTGATATTTTATGTTTCAAACAATATATATTATGTCATTTTTGAATAATACAAACTTAAGTTATGATAAAATTTGTGGCTTAACATAATTTTTGAAATATTCAATATAGCTGCTTCGCCAACGAAAATGATAAATTCAACATTTAAAAAGATTAATTAATTTTTTTATTGAATTCTGATTTTGAAATTAAAAACAAGCATGTTTTATGACTATAGATATTCTGGTAATTATAAAAATTCCCCTTTCTAATTTTTGAAATCTTTAAATTAATGCTTGTATATATTTCACTATCTAGTTAAAAATCTTTTTTTAAAAAAAAAAAAATTAAGCTTGTATGACATTTTTGGTAAAGTGTCTACTATCTATTTTGGAAATCTTTTCTTTCAAGTAATACTTAATAGATCATACTTTTGATAAAATTTCTAAGTTGCTTTTGAAAGGATTAATGTGATTTTATGAAAAGATAAGAAAAACATTTATTAATTAATTTATTTTTTCACCCCTCCCTAACTATAAAAGGGGTTGATAAAAAGTCCATAGTAGTTAGTTTTTTTCTAGAGTTCTTAGAGAAGTTGGCAGTATTTAGTTTCCAGTAGTTAGTTGGCTTCCAGAGTTATACAAATAACTACCATGAATCATATGATTGAAGACAAGATAGTAAATCCAGCAGTGGTCTATTAGTTCACTATGCTCGAGTTTAGATGCAACTAGAAGGAAGACCCAACTTCTGTGTGTTCTCTATAATCAATATAATATTAGATGGCTGACTTGAAGTCTAAATAGAACCGATTGAAGGGAAATAGTTATCTGATTATACCTTTGCCGATGAGGACAATCCCAGACTGGCTCCCATTATGAGAATCCATCAGCTGACTGAAGAATTAGTTATACATATGCTGTTTTATCTACATGCAGAGAAGCACAGATAAACGTAGATATATGAAGCACAGCTGTTAATTAGAGTAACATATGTATAATGAGAATGAAATTTTAAATAATTTCTTTGGTTTAAAATAACATTTTTTTTTTTTCCTTCAATAAATGATTTAAAATATTATTCTCAATTATATATCTAAAAAAAGAAACATTTAAAATCTATATTTTAAATTTACATTTATAATTAATCAATCAACAATAATCCTGTCAAGAGTGATTTTTTTTTAAAAAAAAAAAAGAAGGAAAGAGAAAATACTTTTATTGATTATAAAAGAGAGACTAATTAATAATTTTAATTCATGTCATTAATATTATGTATATACACCTGGGTCTCGTTTTACACGTTAGATAGGTTCCTCAGAAAACACGCGCAAACGAATTCGCACAAAAATAGACGTAACTTACATTGAAAAAGGGAGGATGCGGTCTGTGATTTTTCAAAATTTGCGTAAAAGCAAAGCACCAATGTAAAATTACTTTAAAATTCGTGCAAAAAAAAAAAAAAAATAAGGAAATAAAATATGACTAATAAAAAATTTCAAATTTGAAAAAAATTGATACAAGACAAACTTTTTTTAACTATAATATTTAATTTTATTCAAAATAATATATTTTTATGCATAATTTACAGTACAGTAATTTACATTTTTTTATACACGTTTTAATTATTATGATTTTCTGGTGACAACATAATTAGTAATTAATCTTTGAGACGGTGATTTTATTAATTGTTTACAAAGCTCGCGATATCCAGACATACAACCATTTAGCTCTCATTGGAATTTAAGAGCACGTTAATGATTAGTGTCATTAATAAGAAAATAATAATTGATTATGTTCTTTTTTAAAAAGCAAAAACAATGTGATTTAAAATGCAAAATTAACACGCACAATGTTTGAACAAATTTACATTATAATCTTGTAAAATTTAATAAGTGTATACATAATGTGGAAATCATGATTTTAATTTCATTATTGCATAAAATCTTACTATTATAAAGCACTGAAAATATTGAAATTACTAAGATGAAAGTCGAATTCCAATAATGTGCTATTACTTTCAATATAACGTAAGTGCGCGAAATTTATTTAAAGTAATAGCGCATTATCGGAAATCGACTTCCGGTGAAACACGAATCGCATAACTTCAAAATCGTGTTAAATAAGTCCGCGTAAAAAGAGACCCAGGTGTATACACATTATATGTGTGCAGTTTTGTGAAAAATATATTTTTAATAATTTTATTTTGATAAATTAAAATATGGTATAAACATCAGCATACACATTACTATGTGCACAGACATATATGTTAAATCTATCATTAATTATGTATTATAAGAAATAAATTAATTTCATTTATAAGTTTATGAATTCAAATATATTAATAAATTATTATATCACATGTCTGTGCAACTATATATGTTTTATGTAAATTTAGTATAAAGTATTTCTATCATTAAAATGTGATAACTTAAAATTTTATTAATGCTGCCTAATTTGGCTATTTTTCTGATATTTCTGACATTTTTCTTTGTCTCACACTTCAATGTAAAATATATAAGAAAATGATTATTACTTACCAGAAAAAAATAAATTTGACTTCATTTGATAGATATTTTTGTTTACTACTAAAATAAATTTTAAATGTTCACATTTTGTGGTCTGTAAATATTAAAAAAATGAGATCGCATTCAAAACACAGAGTTTACACGTCATCTTTCTAGAAAGATTATTTTCAGTTTACAAAATCAATGAAATACTTGTTTTTTCTTAATATTTTTAAACATCTAAACGAATATTTATTTATTTCTCTTATATCTAATGAATTATGCTTTAAAAATTTAAATTTTTTGAATATTTATTGCAAAATTGCGATATTTTCTTCCTCGTAAATATAAATATAGGGGATTTGAACTCAGATTTTCAAGCACCTTTCAACTATCCACACTATCTCTTACAACTGATACACATGCCACATACATGTAGAAAAGATAAATAATTACCAATATACGTATTTCATGCTAAACCAGCACTCATCAGTTGATCCAGATTATCATCTCCCACACATATATATAATCAATGCTCAGTTTATATTAAGATAGCAAATCTTCATACTTTAATGACAGGCTTCAATCCACTCAAATATTTACATATCAAGCTTGTATCCTCTCCATCCCTCTTATATGTATTTAAATGGATACAGTCCTATACATGAGGTTCAGAGTGACTTCAGGTCAACATGGGCATGGCAATAATATTAGCATCAGCATGGGATTTGAGTTTTTCATCATCAGATTTTCAATGTTATGGATGGCTGAAGAGTTGGAGGTTGGAGTGGATTGAAGCCTGTCCATTAAAATATGATTTAATTGATTATATATATGTGTGGGAGATGATAATCTGGACAACTGATGAGTGCTGGTTTAGAATGAAATACTGGTGATTATTTATCTTTTCTACATGTATGTGGTCATGTGTATCAGTTGTATGAGATAGTGTGGATAGTTGAAGGGTGCTTGAAAATCTGAGTTCAAATCCCCTATACTTACAATTAGGCTCCCAGGTTTGTGAAGAGTGCCTGGTTTTCAAATATTTTCTAAATATAGATTGTTTACATCAAAGCTAGTCTTCTAATTTGCTTCAGGCCATGTTTGCTATATTTTTGAAAATAAAGTATTTCAGTCAAAATAAGTTCTTAATAATATATATTTCTTGATATCTAATAAATATAGTGTAAATTATTTTTTAAAAAATATCTAAAATCATAATAAATTCGCAAATATGTTTTTGCGTCATTGGAAACTACAATGTCGTAAAATGCCAAATGTTTTACAGCCTCGACAACAGATAATGCCTGAACATATCAGGGTGGAGCTTATGTCTATTGTTAGAGTGGGTCTTTTGAATTTTGCGCCTTTTAGCGCAAAATTTTTGGCAAAAAAATTTTACCAGGGAGCGAATTGGCCAAAAGGCAATTTTCTGTCATCTTGAAGTAAAATAAAGTTAAATGTCAATTCACATAAGTTCATTTTATATTATTGCGTGTGTCTGTGAGCTGATATAGATATGTGTGTTGTGTGTAAACCCATTATGAAGTGTTGGTATCATTGAATATGATTATTTAAATTTTTTGTTATTTTATGGCATGTCAAATATGCTCAGAAATTTTTAAACCACATGTCTGTGTACTGACTGTGATTTAAGTAAACCTATTGGAACATATATATAAACCACAATATAATAACTTTTGTAAACTAATCAAAATCAGAAAGCTTAATTTATGTGTATAAACATATTCTGCAGATCTTAATATTATTTTTTTTTATTTCATTGTTATGAATGAACTTGTATTCAATTGTTAAAATTATTCCAGTGAACTTAATTCTAGATAGTTTAGAATATTATGTGTTGCATCATCTCTTAGTCACAATAACAGTTATAGAACTTGTGTTCTCTGAGCTATATTTGTGCATAACAATCTATTATATGAAAGGGGGTATATTAGTGTATGAGAATCCACTTGATGATGATCATCATCCAATTTATGATGATGATCATCCCTAGATTGGTGCAAAGTGAATATTCTTTAGAGTATATGCACTACATTTTAGTTTAGTTTAGTCTCTATTAGAGTTTAAGTTTATAGTTGGCTAGTACATCAAAGGTACTAACTAAGTGGCCAGAGCATTGATGATAATCAGTATGTTTTAGTATCTCAGCATTATTTTTTTTTGTTGTTGGTTGTATTCTTATGGATTATTACTTAATTTTGTGCATCTAACTAATGGTTTCAATGATCTGCCCCAAGCTGGCAAAGGCCAAATAATTAGCCTGGTCTGTAGTAGGTCCATTTTAAATCCAGTCACCAGATTATTCATTTATTTTTATTGTTAATCATTCAAGATGATGAATGACTATTACTTATATTGCAATTTGTAAAAATATATTTACATTAGTATAAGTTGGTGCATCCCAGAAAAAGTAGAGAAATATATTTAGATCGCGAACTGATAAGCGGTAAATTTAATTAAATAATTTATATTAATTGCAATCGATAAATTTCAACAAATATTTGCTGATTACAAATATTTCTTGATAAGAGACTAATTAATTAATGGAATATACTAAATTATCTTATATGGAAAGGAATATATCTAAAAGCATTACTGATATGGAAGAAAGTAATTAATTGTTAGAGTAATTAAAAACTATAAATAGAATAAGCAACAGAGTGCGTGGATCATTTCCAGTTCATTTTGCAGAGAGATGTAAGTGACAGTAGCTTCAGTTAATGTGCGGCACTCTCAGTGAAAATATGTTCACAGACCCAAAGAGTTTGGGAAACCGGGCCCAGAGGAAACCGTCTGGATAGTAGCTAAGTGCAAAGAATTGATTTTCCAGCAGATTTCAAGTGAAATTACAAAGAGGCCTGTTGCCAAGAGATGGAAGTAATTGCAGCTAAAAGAAGCTCATAGTGACGGTCGCAATGCTCTACAACGAAGTCATATATGTTTGTGTGCAGCTGAACTGGACCGGGATGAAGTGTTTAGGGAACCGAGGCCAATTGGAACCATCTTGAAAGCAGCCAGTCTTAAAGTACATCAGGAGAAATGAACCATAGGGAACTATAGAGATATTTGTGTTGCAAGTGTAGCAGACTGTTCACTATTCTTATTATGTACTATTTTGTTTGTTGGTATTCGGAATGATTGCATTTTGACTATACAGCATGCTGGCACAGTCGCATTTCGAACTTGTGAGTAGCAAATAGGTTTTGAATATACAATAAGCTTAGCCACAGTTGGGAGAAACCTGATGAAAATGGAAACGCTGGTTAGTGAAACGATGGTTCATTAACCATAGGACTTGTGAGTACACAAAATGCTGGCAATGAAAGTGAAATTTCTAAAATATTTGCTGCAAGTCTACGTGATGCAATCGAGTGAAAGTTAGTAAATAAAACACTCATGCAGTCATTATCAGAAGCTGAGTCCCACCACGCTTGTATAATCACCATTAAACCTGTACATGGCAAAGAAGTTTGGCAGTAGTTTGAAATGGACACTTATAAAATGAAAGAACAGAAAAATCAAGTGTTTCTCTAAGTTGGGAAGAGAAAAAAAAAGCACCCAAATCAGCGAGGGATCGCAACAAGGGTTTTTATGTATTTGGGGGGTGTATTTTGTAAAAATATATTTCCATTAGTATAACTCCAGAAAAAGTAGAAAATATTAGAGAAATGTATTTAGATCGCAAACTGATATGCAGTAAATTTAATTAAATAATTTACGTTGACTGCAATCTATAAATTGCAAGAAATATTTGCTAATTACAAATATTTTTTGATAAGAGACTAATTAATTAAGGGAATAGACTAAATTGCCTTATATGGAAAGGAATTCCTAAGGCACTAATTTATTAGTTATAGACCTAAAAACATTACCGTATATGGAAGAAAGTAATTAATTGTGAGAATAATTAAAAAACTATAAATAGAGTAAGCAACAAAGTGCATGGTTCATTTTGCAGAGAGATGTAAGTGACAGTAGCTTCAGTTAATGTGCAGCACTCTCAGTGAAAATGTGTTCATGGGCAACAGCGGAATAGCCCCAAAGAGTTGGGAAACCGGGGTTGGAGGAAACCATCTGGATAGCACCTAGATATGAAGAATTGATTTTCCAGCAGATTTTAAGTGAAGTTACCAAGATGACTGTTGCCAAAAGATGGAAGTAATTGCAGCTAAAATGGTCACAGTGCACTACAATGAAGCCATATGTGTTCGCGTGAAGCTGAACTGGACCAGGGCCAAAGTACCAAGGCCAATGGAAACCGTCTTGAAAGCAGCCAGTTTTAAAGTGCGTCGGAGAAAGTGAACCATAGGGAACAATAGAGATATGTGTGTTGTGAGTGTAGCAGACTGTTTACTATTCTTATTATGTACCATTTTGTTTATTGGTATTTGGAATTATTGCATTTCGAATTCACAGCAACTTATACTTATAATGTTGGTGAACTTATGCTCATACTTAAAATAATTAATTGCGCTGATCTCTCAGTCATTATATATGTGCTCGTGCTCATTATTTAAATAATTACTTTATAATTTTATATTAAATTTTATTATTTGAAATATTTTGTTCATTTTGGGAAATAATGATTTTTTTGTCACCCTACCTTAATTCTATTACCTCCATACCATTACAATACCTATACCTTCATATATATTTCATCTTCCAGTTATCTAACAGTAACCAATTCCCTCCCAATTTTATTGAATCATTTACCATATTAATACATTTATTTATGTTTTCTTGTATACAAAATGTTCCATAATATTTTCTTTCTTTAAAATTTTTACTATACTTTATTACCTTTATATTTTTCTCACAACTTATCATATGTCCTTTTTCTAAATAATGATTATATTGTCCAGACTTAATATCTTTTCCTTTTTATTGCCCTAGTATGTTCTTTAGCTCTTTCAATTGTACTTTTCCTTGACTGCCCTATATATATCTCTCATTGTATTTGTCACATAATTATATAAATAATTATTCTTCTATCATCAATACTATGATAAATTGTGAGGAAAATTTTAAAGAAAGAAAAATTATGAAACATTATATATACAAGAAAACATAGGTAAATCTATTAATATGGTAAATGGTTCAATAAAATTAGGAGAAAAACTGTAATATATTTGAAGGTATAGGTATGTCTATATGTATATGTATCGATAGTTTAAGACAGGAATTGTTTATTTGATGATAGATAGTAATTATAAGGTAGAAAAAAGAGGAATAAGAGAAGGTATAATGGATGTATATATATTAATAGGCTCAATGAATCGATAAAAATGGAGAGGGAAGTTGTCATTGTTAGAAAATTGGAAGCTGTAATATATATGAATGTATATGTACATATGTCTTGATAGTATAAAATGGGGATTAATTGTTTGTTTGATGATATATAGTAGTTATAAGGTAGAAAAAGATAAATTAGAGAATTATAATACATGTATATATATATATGAATAAATTTATATGAAAAATAATTTAAATTTTTTTTATGAGTTTATTTCTAATGATAACCACTAGAGAGTGTATAAAGCTCTAGAATGTTTATTGTCACATGATTAATTTGGAAAATGGCATCTTGAAATGGTTCATGTGTGAGCGAAAATTGATTTGATAATATTAAATTAAATTGAGTACAAACAAGTTGTCTATTATTTCAATTTATTTACAATTCTATTGATTAAGTACATATATATTGTAAGTAATACATACTTTTTTTTTTTAAGATACTGTACTTGAGAAAGAAAATATTTGGGAAGAAGTTTGGTTAGAATCAACTCCTGGTAATAATTATATCTTTTCATTATTTATTTTTAATAAAACTATATTCTTAGATAGTAATAGATTGATAGAGCAAAGATTAGATGGATATATCAATTGATAGAAATAAAAATTATAATTTGATTTAGTGTTAACATACGGATTTATTATTTACAATAATATCCTAAGAGAAAATATGAGAAACTGATATTTGATTAATATTCTAATTTTTTTTTTTCATATCAGTAATGAAAAAGGTAATATGGAATATTATCAAAATGCCAATTTTTGCCTATCTTCACACACAGGAAAACAAGAAAGAACAATATTCTACTGAGTATATGTATTTTAGATGTATATATAAATGTGTAACAGAAGAAGAATTTATAAAAATTTATAATTTTATTTTTTATTACCTTTCAAATTATATAACAAATTATGGTAAAATACTATCAAGCTCCAAATTCAAAAACTCTACGGTTTTAAACCCAACCTCTCCTGCTTACATAGTTATGCAAATCTGTCACTAAGCCAGTATGTTAACTATAATCACCAAACACCCTGTGCTCAATATAGTATGTACTAAGAAAATAGCAATGACCTTTTCTCTGATATTTTTAGGAGAGATAATTCATTCTATTTATTTTATTCCAGAGACATCAAGGGTCCATTGATTACAATAATTGGATTTGAAATAAAGTAAATACTTGAAATTACTGATTCTGATTAATTAAAAAAAATTGATTTGACTTACTGTATTGTTTTTGGATTTTCTTTATAGTTTGGTTCAATATTTCATAATATTTACTATAAATGAAATATTTTTCTATTTTATAACTAGAAAATTTAATGAAATTGAGGACTTTCATATATTTGTTTTTCATTTATGATCATTACAAGTGATTTAAATCCCAGATTTAAGATTTTATTTTTTCACTGAATATTTTCTTGTAGATAATAGAGCTTCATTAATAGTATTAATGATTTATGAATATTATGGAATTAAAGTTTTAAAGTAATTCATCAAAATTGAATAAATCATAGCAGATTTACTTTTTGGATTGATAACTCTTTTTTCATCAGAATGTTCAAATTGGATTATTGCAAGAAAATTATCTTTAAAAATATAAAAAATGCAGAAATGAAAATTATTCAACAGGAAAAATTAAAGGAAGATCTGTTAGATACAAAAAAATAA
Organism: Epiperipatus broadwayi; assembly: GCA_028023455.1. Classification (NCBI taxonomy): domain Eukaryota; kingdom Metazoa; phylum Onychophora; class Udeonychophora; order Euonychophora; family Peripatidae; genus Epiperipatus; species Epiperipatus broadwayi. The sequence goes on along the minus strand of JAQFVV010000074.1, from coordinate 1,174,406 downwards.
TGCATTTTTTATTATTTCCAACCCAAGTCAGAAAGCTATTTAGTAATATCTGCTTCACATATAAAATAATATTAAGATATTAAGAATTTCTGTTAGTACTTTAAATAATGAATATTTTAGCTTTAACAAGAAATCTTCTTCATCAATTCTTTTATGCTGTCTTATGGAGATCTCATTGTTTTCAGTAATTGGAAACATTTTCATTCTAATTTTTGGAATTATTGAGTCAGTTTCAATAGATACATTTTTTGTATGACAAGAAAGTTTTAGCAATTGGATAAAATACTATTATAGCTGACAATTAAATGAGATGATAATTTATTCATATTAATAAATAAATTTATTATGCCTCCAAAAAGTTTTAGCACGTATGAATGGCAAATTATTACATGTGTTATCTGTTTTCAGTACCAGATTATTTAGAAATGTGTTATCAATGCATAAGCATATACAAAGATAAAAACTTACTGCTGTTTATAATATTCATCCCAATCTGAGATCTCCATTTTAAACATAGTCTATCTATAGATAGATGTATAAGAAAATATTTGTAATGATGAACTTAAAGTAAATATAATGATTATTTATGTGATTCAGATTTGCATCACAAATACAATGTAAAATGTTTGAGGTTGATATGTGCTACTAAATCTTAAATAAAAATCACAGACTAAAGATATATTTTTATTATATTTTATTTAATACATTGATTTTTTTTAGATAGTTAAATAGTAACTAAAATAATCTGTAGATATTTTAGGCTTTATTAAGTTCTTTAGTTCTGCATAGATTTAACCATTATTAACTATGTGATACATTTTTTGTGTTTGTCACAATTACCTAAATCAGAGGCTATTAAATTTCATTCCTGAATCGGGTAAACTTAACTATAGTGAGTGATGATACAACTCCAATAATATCTAGGAAGATCAAATCAATCTGTTTTTACTGTTAAATCTGGGAAAAGTAATTTTTTTTTTTTTTTTGGGGGGGGGGGGCACAAGAAATCACCCTGCACTGTAATTCTTTAATAGATTGAAGGGATTTTTGATTGAACATTCAGGAATGGATCTTGATTTGAGATTAAGTGGTGAATTTTTTTTTAGATTTGATAGAAAATTTGATCTATGTAATACTTTTTATTCATTTGTGTGCATGTGTGTGGCAATTTATCTCTAATATCAGATTATAGAATATGTGAAGTGATGGAAAACCGCTGTAAAGGGGGTGAACTTGGTTGTGGCAGTAATATTTTTCATAATATTTAATTGATTACTCAGAAGTTTAATATAACACTTTTTCTTTCCAATTTGTATCCTATAGTTAAGAGTCATTGATTAAAATTTTCAAATAATATAAATTGAAATAATGAATTTTACTACTGATATTTTGAAATGTCTTAAGCAGTTTATCATTTTTCTAGGAATGATATGACATTCTGTAAAATGTTCAACCTATCTCTTCAACATAAGATTTTTAGAAAAGCAGGAATCTTGTCTATACTTCATTTTGACTTGTTTCATGATAGAAATTTAATTCAGCACACATTTAAGAAAGAGAGTTATGAAATTTAAACTATAAAACTAAGATTTGAATATATCTTTATATTATTTGAAAAGGTGAGAGACTCTTTTTTAATATATTTTAGGTCATAATTGAATTATACTCTACCTCTGATTATAATTAAAATATTTTCTAACTTTTATAAAAAAAATTTCAAATTAAGCCAACTGATAAGCATTGCCATTCTCAGTTAGTTTATCTTTTCCGATTCTAATATAAAGAAAGCATACTTTTTTTTTATATAGTTATTTTTTTTTTTGTATAATTTTGTAAACAGTCATAGTTTTACATACTACTATTTTCTAAATAAATCCAAAGTATAAGGGATATTCTGTCAATTTATTGTTACTTAGCTAATTTATTATCACTTATTTATATTGTAACTTAAGTTCAATCATAACAAATAAAATAAATATATTGTTTTCCTTTTTCATTTCTAATTTAATCACCATTAATATTGTCACATCTCTTCTTCATAGATGTAGGGGATATTTTAATTGAAAACTCTCATTTTTGTTATTAGAATGAGTCAATTACAAAATGGCGTTCTTTTTAAATTTTTTTGCATAATTTTGTTGTTCTACAGTTATCAATATTTTTTAAAAAAATATATGATCCTTCATTAAACTTTTTAATCAATCAATAGCTGGACTATTAACATCTACAAATTATTAACCAGAAAACTCCAAATTTAAAATGTATTAAAATAGAATCTGTTTCTCTAACTCTTGAAAATAAAAATTAGTCACATTATCATAATTTTGATTGACTTAGATGAAAATTATCTTAAAATTCAAAGAACAATAGAATCAATTAGGAAACCTGTATATGCTTAGAATAACAAAACTATCTAAGATTATCAATTGCCCAAATAAATCACTTATTAATTTTAATATACAGAATATTATTTTAACCCACTGATTCTCAAGAATTGTTAAATATGAACCAAGAAATAAATAAATCTGTTCACGGTAGAATAAAAAATCTGGTGGTTGTTTGTTTGTTTTTTTTTTTTTGATCAGAAATGTTTTTGGAACATATAACGTTATTACATTATCACTTAAACAGTAATAATCAGCCATTAAGCTAATGCACATGTGCTTTGTGGATTTTTAATTATAAATGAATACTCTCACTTCCAAACACAAGATAAAGTCTTTTAGAATGAATCATCTATCCTTTCTACCTAAACATTTATATATGGGCAAATCTTAAGTATTTGGGAATGAAAGCTATATAAAATCGTGCTATATAAAATAAATATCTCATTATCACTTAAAGTATTTGAAAATGCCACCTTTATTACCTTTGGCAATATTTCAACTCTCATGCATAAGCAATTATGGGATCATTACTTTTTGTTTTTATGTGATTTGTACTACAGCACATTTTCAAGGATGTGGGCCAAAATCTATTTGCAGATTTTTTATCAGAAAGATAGCTAATAGATTAACCAATTTACTAATTACTATATTTTTGTATTTAACTTAAAAAGTGTGTTTAATTTGATTCATTGGTAGAATATTGTAGAAATTTATTGGATTAAAACTGAAGCATTTTCTCTGGATCATAATTACATAGGCTCATCTTTTTTAAAATATTTTATACTCACATTTATTTAAGTTTCATAGGAACATTATTTATAGCTTTTACTTTACTCTCTTATATATTGATATATTTATTAAGAAATACTGCCAATCTTTTTAGATGGAATATTTATTCAGCACTTTATTTAAGAATCTTATGTAGTAGTTATCAAATTCATCTATTGTTCATGACCTAGGAGTTTTAATCCAGTCAGATGAAAGTTGGAATTTTTTCAGATTACAAACAAGATTAGAATTGGTCTTTCAGATAGAAAGCCCATAGCCAACCTAATTAATTATCTAATAATTGTCATTAAGTGAATATTTAGCTATTCTTAACTAGAGGATAAGAATCCAGGTCAGATGATTGTCATTGCTCTGATACTGATGAGAGAGGAGTTGTATTCCTATGGGCAATGAGATTATAGTTCATTGAATGATTTATCATCATTTTTAATGATATTATTTTCTATTTAAAAAAACTTCTAAATATATGAAACTAAACTCAATCTTTACTATTCTAAGAAATTATAAAACAATCAAGATGTGTATTCTCATTGCTATTGAAAAAATAATAAATTTAATATCTCTTTCAGCAACCATTCTGATGTTTATTAAATGCACCAAGAAATAAATGTTTAATTAATATGTTAAAACTTTTGAATGTTTTTACTACATTCTCCAATATTTGATTTGTTAATGTACACATTAAAACTAGCCTTGTTTTAATAAATTGATATTGCAGTGATTTCAAACATGACTTAGACATATATATCTTTGCTCTAGGACTATCATGAATTCTTAAATGCATTGAATGTAAACAACTAGTTAATAAAAAGATAAAAATATTGCTACATTTGAATTTCAATCCTTTATTTTTTAATAAGACTGCAAATTAAGAGAGTGTTAATTTAAGAAGTAAAATAAGATGTAAATGAAAGAGTCAATTATGCTTTAATTAGAGATGTTCCTTATTTAGTCTCACGATTAAGATAATTGGTTGCCTATATAAAATTTCTTTCTTCAATGTTATTAGTTTTGGCATAACTGGATCTCTTCTTCTGGGTAGAAATTTGTTATATTTTTTATTTGAAACAAAAAAAAAAATGATATTCAAAAATGTAAGACTTTAGAAATTGATATGTGTAAAAAATGTCATGTTTAATGATCTATTAGATAAAACAAAACACAAAAATTAATAAACCAAGCAAACAGAAAATTTATGAGGATTTTTTTTTTTTTTTTTTAACTGAAATTGAAAGAGCCTTTCAACTACTATTTAACCTAAAATGTTTTACAACTTGATTTGAAAAATAATAAAATATCTTGGTATAGAATAGTCTGTACATGAATATTGTTAATAATAAAAAATACAATCTAAATAACATTTATGTGGGTATGACAAATAAATGATAAATTTCAAATATCCTACACTCAGGAAATTTTTAAAAATAATTTTGGTGAAGATTAAACCAACAACTCTGGCAAAAATTTAAGTAAACAGTGTAGGGAATAATCTTATAAGTTTTTTTATGATAATGTTAAAGCAATCTTAACATCTACCAAATAAATGTAAATGTACTAATAGAAAATCGTGGAAAGTTTGAATTAGAAAACTTTCAATAATGCCTTCTTTCTTGAACTTCACTTTTTCAATTATTGAGAACTATAAAAGAAGAAAAAAGAAACTGATAATAATAGTTCTTACTTTTGGTATATACTTTCAAAAATTTCAAAATATCAATTAATAGGTAGATTGATTTTTTTTTTTCTGGAAATTGTTTATTGAGATTGCTTTTATCAGTTACACTGTAGAAACATAGTGGCAATAGTTGCTTGATTATGAAAAAATATTTATATGACAAAAGATCACTTGAATGTCTAGTGGTATTTTTAAATGACCTATGTTTGAAAATATCTGAAAGCAGTAGTACTTTTAAAATCATATATGTAAGTTAAATTCTTCACTGGTTACTTCTGATTACTAGAATAAAATAGTAATGCATTCAAATCATATTTGGATTTTATTTACCTTTTTTTTTTTAATTATGATATGAAGTGATTTAACAAAGGAAAATGGTTGTATTCTGTCTGCAATAGAAAAATTAATACAAAAAATTAGATTTTAAAGAATCATAAGTTTTCAAGCTTATAAGAAACTTTATTTAATATTACAATTAAGCAGACTATCTTAATTGCTTGCAAATCCCGGTGATCTATAAAACCAAAGGTAGTCAATTTAATCTTAACAAAAATTTACTTCCATTATTTTAAAATATATTCTCTGATGGATAAATTTTTCAAAATGAAACTGAAGTATATTAATAATTTTTATTAATCGTTCATTAGATTAGAGATTATCCAATAATGAATATTTCTGTAATATAAAGTGGAAATTACATTACAGAAATATTATTCATTATTGAAACTGAAGTAGTTTTAAGGCAGCATTCAAACCTAAAGTATTTAACAATATTGTATCTAATGATAATGATTTCTCAATATCATATTTAAATGCAGCAATTACCAAACATCTTATTACTTATTTTTTCAAGAACAAAAGGTACAATTATCAATATCAATATAAACACTAATTTATTATTTTATTATATGCACAGGTTCAGTGTCTTGCTTTTTGTTATTTTTAATAAAATTATTTTTTGCTTTTAATTATCTTTTTTTTTTTTTTTAATTTTATAAATCTAACTAATTATTAAATTGTTTTAGGAATGGAGGGTGGAATTCGACTTTATTTTCTGGAGCTGTTTGAAATTTCTCAGACTGCATTAGATTCTCAATTCTGGTCCATCAAAACTTATAGTGCAGATTCAATCAATACAATAGCCACAAAACTAGGTTCATCAATAGAAAACACTTATGTGAATAGGTTTCTTACAAATCTCATTAAAAGTTTGAGCGGTCGTACATGGAAAGGAAAAGTAAAATATTTTATTTTGATCCTTTGTAAATTTTATAATTTTATTATATATCTAATTTAATCAACTTTATTGAAAATTTGTAGCTGCTTGTGCTTATCTGTCATTTCAAATAAGATATAAAATTTGCATGACAAAACTAAAAATAGTGTCACCTAATCAGTAATTTTAAGTGAACATTTCTGTGTCTTGGTCTTATTATAAACATTAGATGGAACTTAATTTAGAACTTTACTTTTTTAAATTTTTTATTTAGGATAAAAATTAGTTATATATAATTAGGAAGAAAGTTTAAATAAGCCTTTATAGTAGTAATATGTAAAAAAGATCTATAAACTAATAGTGTATGCAGTAAAAAAAATTGCCAAATTATGCTTGCTTAACAATGAATAATTGTATATTAGCCCGTGACTTGGAAGTTTGAATCCAAACTTAGTAAAACTTGAAATTTTTTCAGGATTTTAACAGGTTTACAATTTTTTTTCCCCCCTAATAGTTGATCCATGGCCAATGCAACTAGTCTCAGAAAGTAAAATAAGAATGGAAAATTGTTAAAACTTTTATTATCCAGTGTTTGGAAAATCTGTTGAATAATGTTTTCACTTTCAGGATATTTTGGAGGCATGTTGGTAAGGCATTTGCTCTGTAGCAAGCTATTTAAATGGTTTTATCTTTTCTTTAGCTGTATATTACACATGTAGATTTAGTTTAAAAAACTGAGGAATGTAATACTTTTTATACATGAATTTCATTTTTGTTAGCAGCTAGTCATAAATGAGTATGGCCTTCTTAACTCCAGAAAAAAAGTTACATATCAGTTTTGTGATGATTGTATAGAAAAACAATCTATGAACCACAAATACAGTCTCATATATTACATGCTTATATTCTTGATATGGCACCTTGCGATATTAGCTTATAGCTTTGTTGAATAGTTTTTTTTTCCTTCTTCAAGTCTTTACTAATTGTAGCTTTTTATTGTATTTTTTGTTTATCCATAGAACACAACAAAAACAATCAAAATTATATATATTATTTCAATATTTTGTTTCTCATTAAATTATTCTTAAGCTTACCATATTTATCTTGGAAATCTTACTACCCATCCCTTTCACATACTCTGTCCAATGGTTTGCTCTTAGAATTATAGATCTAGTGTCATCATATTCAGCAGCATGAATATATTAATTAATCCTATTGGTCTTGCCATCTTTTGGAATATCTTTAATAACATTTTCTTAATGCCTTTACACTATATCAGAAGGACATTCATGTTTTACTTCTATACAATAATTTTTTTTCAGAATAATAACTGTATATTTAAATAAATTTAGTTGCAATAATTATATCATTATGATGAAACACCTTATATATATCTTTTGTAAAAAAAACTGTTTAATCTTGATCTTGTTTTCTTTTTTTATATACAGAAGCTTTTTGCATAACAGCTTTTTGCTTAATAGTGATTTGTTATTAAGCAGTTTCTTGGTAGTACTTATTTATCAATGTGCTATATGATTGTTATGTTCCAGGGATATTAATTAGATACCAGTCAGGAGAGTATTAATAACTTTAAATAAATTAACACAAGTTTAGTAACAAACAGTTTATTTAACAATAATAAATTCAAATAAATAAGAAATAATTAATTAGAATTCCATAAGAAATAAAGATAATCTATTATTGGTCCATTTGTTGAATGTTTTGCTTCTCACACTCACAGGATAATATAAGCAACATTATGTGTTTTAATTATAAAGTATTTTACTCACTTGTGCTTGTTATTGTTATATATAGATATATATTTGCTTTCTAAAAGCATTATGCTTCTAGCAATTCAATATTTTACATTAGCCAACCATTACTCTCTTCAAGTTTTTTATTAGCTTACTTAGCTCTCACACTTTTCAAGCTCTAAATAGCCATCTCTTTGCCAATCCTAGCTTTAAGTCCGGAGTTTTTTATATGAGTTCATTCTTTTGCATATAAATGGCCAGTTTACATAATAGTCATTTATTATTAATATTAGCATATGTAAGATTTGATAAACATTACCTTTAACGGGCTGAAACATACGCACTCTGTTTTTTTTCTGAATTTTTTTTTTTCCTGTAGTTGTAAAGTTGGTACTTTAACAAAGTAATTGTACATATGCTATCTGTTATTTGAAATCCATTCAGAGAATTCGTGTGAGAATCGCATTACTTCACGACTAACTACAATAAAACTATGGCAGGAATAAATCATGTAACACTTATTGTATCAGTAAATGAAATGTTAGATCTTCTGGCTATTTACCCAGAATCTTGGCATTCATGGCAGTTGATGAAGGAACTTCGAATTCCAAACTTAGCAATGAGATGATTAGCAAGGAGGCAGTTGCCGAAGAACAATGTCCTATGTCAGCGTTGTGATGAACAGTGTTCACTGGTGAGATATGCTGAAGATGCAGATGGTGTTAGATGGCAATGCAGATTATATCACCGCCATATATTCATCAGATAAGACTCTTTTTTTTCCAGAAGTCATCTGTTCCTGCAAATCCTTGTGCTTATAGTTTTTTATTGGGCAAATAATTTGCTGCAAGATTACATTGTTCATGAGATTGGTATAAATGCCTGAGTTATAAACTGGACAAATATTTGTAGAGAAAAATGTGCAAGATACTTTAAGTGAAATCCACTGCAGCTCACTGGACTCAATAGTGATGGAGTGCCACTAATTATAGAAGTCGTTGAAACTAAATATTTTCATAGAGAATATCATTGAGGGGAATGGCAAGAAGATCATCGGGTGTTTGTTGGCGTAGAGAGGGAGTCGAAAAAGTGTTTCATGACAAAGGTTCTGGACAGGACAGCTGCTACTCTTGAACCCTCATACAACAATAGATTTTGCCAGGGGCCTATATCATTATGGATAGGTGGACAACATACAATAACCTAGATAGAATTTATAGTAGCACATACATGCATTCTCTTGTTGTGCACCAGGAGAACTTTGTGGATCCAGACATAGATATCCATACACAAAATATAGAAAACCTATGGATGCAGGCGAAACATAAGCTAAAATGGTTAATTTGGTATCAGCAATGCTTTATTTTTGTCTTATCTGCAGGAATTTTCATTCAGTTCACTTTATAATAATGACACCATTTTTGTAGAATTTATTATATGCATTGCTGATATCTATGCATTGTAGTTCAAAATTATTCCATGAGATCGTGTATATTTTGGTCCGCTAAATGTAATATTTACCATACATTTTTTCTAGAATATATTAAAATTAAGGTAATTAATTTAGGAACAATCTGTACATATTTCCATAATTAATGAAATCCATTTTATTTACAATCTATATCTAATATAATATATGCACAGACATATAATTATTTACAATAATTAATAAATACAATGTATATAAATATGCTTCTTGAATTGAGTTTATTTAAAACTTATAGACAGATTAAAATTTCAATATATTACAGTCAAATGTTATCACTCTTAATCTATTTAAAGATTTTAGAGCATAACAAAAGGGTAATCCATCTTTAATCTATAGAGGTTGCCTTAACAACAGATTGTTGGTATTTTATTAGTTTATTAAGCTTTGACTATTATCATGTGATATATATATATACACATACAGAAACTGGAAAAATATTCTATAATATATCATACTTTTCAGAAATGAGTAATAATTAAATTTAGCTGATAGAAAAAAAAGGGAAACAATAAATATCCTATTTTATTCTTTTTCATTTAAAGTTCCTCGATTGCATTTTACACGCATATTCTCGAGGTTACAGCCTCAGTAAATATTACTTATTTATTGATGTAAAGATCTCATTAAACTTTATGATATAATTCTGTTGTGTATTTAGCTATGAAACTGACTATCTACAATTATCACAAAATTATTAATTACCCAAAACGTTATTAAATAAGAATAAATATATTTATTTTCATGTTATATATATACACATCAATTAAAATTTAACTAAATAGTGTTTATTAGTTTCTTTATATACATTAACAATTAGTCCTTGATTTAAAGTTCTAAATCTTCAATGCTATAATCGCCACCAAGCAAACAAATATTGCTACTGCACCTAAGTGAATACTAAAAGTTTATATTCACAGTACTTAAAATACAATCCTCATTGGTTCCTCTCAGGCATACACAAATAATACAAGACCAGTGAGGTCTATAAACATTTTCCCTAGCTGGCTATCTTTCGCCTTCAGAGGCAAGGGCTCTGGGACACTTCCATCGTTGCAGAAAAATCTAGGATCACTTTTCCTTCAGCTTTTCTCAAAGGTTCTTATGTCAGCAACAAAACAACAGCACGCGATGAGTTAAGAAAAGCTGACGACCACACTCTTTTGTTGTGCGCACTATTTATACTGTTTTCTCCTTGCTTAAATTCTTTGATAAATTCCTATCATTCCAATGTAAAAGTAAATCCATTTGACTAATGCATTTTTACAATAACGATAAGGATCTGGCTTCTAATTATAACTATTCACATTCCACAGTAATTAACTTCAAATATTTATTCCATTTATTTTCTACTAAAATAGTTTAATGGTTTGATTTTAACAATACACAGTCTTTTTGGTATTTTAAATCCACAAGTTATATCTGGTCTTGAAAATAATCATTTGCATTATCTGTTTAAGTCTAATTTATCTGCAAACCAATCTTTCTTCGTTGAATTACACTTAAACTTAAATTATCAAAATAAAGTTTCCTTTATTTTTACAGAATTTATTTTTTAAAACTTACATGTCTATTTACGTTTCCATTAATTATTAGTGATCTTTTTATTGCTTTTTAAACTAGATATGTATTTACATTTCATTACTGTTTTTTCTCTGAAGTAATACTTAGCTTTATAACTCTCGCGTTACTAAAGCCTAATATATTTTCTACAAAATATAGCACTCCTCCCACCTCAGAGAAAAACCCTATTAAACTTGCTACACATAATCACCAAGTCTATCTGGTTTACATTTTTTACTAATAGACTTGGGTGATTTTTTTTTCTTCTTCTGCAACGTTTTTTCAAGCTTTATTTTTCAACCAATTTTCCCCCCACGACATTATCGTTTTTATTTCATGACTAACTGTCTTAGGGTTTCTCATTTTCTTTTCAGATTTTTCATTCCACCTGCTATATTCAACGGTGACTGGTCTACTCCACTCTCTAGCGTGGTTTTTGTAGCATCTTTTTACATCATCATAGTCATTATTAATCATTTTAGCTTGATTCCACAGATTCTTTACTGCTGTACCTTTGAATCAAGTTTTACTTGACCTCTTTCTATCACATACTGGTACTACCATTCTGAAACTCACATTAGCCATTTTTTCTTTGCTCGCTTTGTTTCTCTTTCTTCGCTTCTTGTGCAAATAGCCATAGCTTGGCCTTACCACTCATAGGCTTTACCTTTCCAATTAGTTCGCTTGCCCCATTATTCACAGCATTAACATTTATACTTATGTTTAATTTGTGAAACAAGTCTTACCCTATTAACGGACTGATTTTTTTCTTTTACTATGTATAAAGGCAATTTTAATATCTTATTTTTATGCTTTATAGGCACTATGGCATAGCCCAGCATACACAATTTGTTACCACTGACATCTACAGCTCTTATATTTGTCTGTCTAATTGGGATGTCAGTGAGGTTTTTTTTAATCAATTTCCATAATTTTTCTGAGCGCAGCGAAATGCCTGATCTACTATCAATTTTCATTTCGATGTTTCTATTACACATAACTAATTTTAACATAAATTTGTTACTCAGACTTGCTCTCATATTATTTATGCTCACCATATCATCTGTTACAATTTCATTTAAATCTGTATTATTCAGCCACTGATGCACACCTTTTTTAAGTGTCCTTTTACATTACAGTTATGACTTTTTCTCCCAGATACCTACCCTGGCTTTTTACATGCCCTTTTTTACCGCAGCAGAAACAATCCATTCCTTTGATCCATTTACTGTATCTGCTTCTTTATGATCTGTTTTCCACATATCTATATCCTCATTTTTGGTTTTATTTTTAAAACAGGCTGCTTGTGCTACCCCTTCTTGATAGCTGACTCAAAGTTCAAATCTGTATCACACAGCAGATTTTTTCTCAGACTATCATCAAGCGGACCCCATAATAACCGATCAAGCAATATTTCCTCAACCTAGTTCCCATATAAGCAATCTTTTGCTAATTGCCTTAAAATTAAAGCGTAATCTTTTACAGATTCGTCCTTTACTTGTCTTCTGTTTTTTAGAGCAACCGGGCTATGTACTTTGATTGACTGGGGCTAAAATGATCGATTAACTTTTTTATGATATCCTCATATGCTACTGTATCCTTTATAGGTAACTAGTAATACTTATTTATTATCGCAGTTACCCCTCTGCCTGATAGACATAACAATGCAGCTATTTTTTTCTTCCCATCCACATACCATTTAGCAAGAAAAAAATTTCTGAGTAGCATAAAACGCCATCCCCCAACATCCCATACATCAAATTCGGCTATTGCCAACTGTTCCAATGACATTTTTTATTAAATTATATATATATTCACGAGAACAAAATCCTAGTTTATACTAAACTATTCTAAAACAAACCTATTTACACAAGACACTAACATATAAACACTATTATAACAAATCTCTACTTTCGCACCTGGTTCGAATGCGATTGTCAGACTGTGTCAACTTTGTTGTGTATTTAGCTATGAAACTGATTACCAACAATTATCACAAAATTATCAATTACCCAAAATGTTATTAAATAAGAATAAATATATTTATTTATATATTATATATATTCACATCAATTAAGATTTAGTCCTTGATTTAAAGTTCTAAATCTTTAATGTTATAATCGCCACCAAGCAAACAAATATTGCCACTGCAATAGTGGTGGACCTAAGTGAATACTAAAAGTTTATACTCGCAGAACTTAAAACACTATCCTCATTGGGCCTTCTCAGGCGTACACAAATAATACAATACCGGTAAGGTTATATTTTAGCTTGCTGACTATTTTTTATCTTTAGAGGCACAGATTCTGAGACACTTCCATCATTGCAGAAAAGTCTAGGTCACTTTTCTCTCATCTTTTCTCAAAGGTCCTTATGACAGCAACAAAACAACAACACACAATGTGTGGACAATGATGACCGCACTCTTTTGTTGCGCACACTATTTATACTGTTTTCCCCTTACTTGTATTCATTGATAATTTCTTGTCATTCCAATATAAAAGTAAACCCATTTGACTAATGCATTTTTATAATGACGATAGGGATCGGGCTTCTAATTATGACCACATTCCACAGTAATTAGCTTCAAATATTTATTCCATTTTTTTTTTGTCCTAAAATAATTTATTGGTTTGATTTTAACAATATACAGTTTTCTTGTTATTTTAAATCCACGGGTTTTATCTGGCCTTGAAATTAATCATTTGCATCATCTTTCGGCAATCTTTTATAGAATGCTTATAAGTTACAATCTCTTTCTAATTCATCTGCAAACCAATCTTTCTTCGCTGAATTAGACTTAAACTTAAATTATCAAAATAAAGTTTCCTTTATTTTTACAGAATTTATTTTTCATTACTTTTTTAAAACTTACATATCTATTTACGTTCCATTAATTATTAGCTATCTTTTTACTGCTTATTAAACTAGATATGTATTTAAATTTCGTTACTGTTTTTTTTTCTCTGAAGTAAAACTTAGCTTTGTAACTTATAGCTCTCGAGTTACTAAAGCCTAATATATTTTCTACAAAATATAGCAAGTTCTAAAATTGAAATTTTATAATCAGTTGCATAAGGAAAAAGCAAGCAGTAGCAAATTCCCATCACTGATGATTAAATTTTGTTGTCACCTATTTATTGAATTTTATTTCTAATAATCTTAGCCTGCCTTTGAGCAGAGAACTAATATATATTTTGACATGGCAATTATAAACTATGTAATTATTATTTTTGCAATCATTTGTTTTGAAATTAAACTGAGAGAGTGCAAACTTCTCAAGCGCTTATGACTATCACCAGCCAATCACATCAAGCACTGAGACAGAGAATTTAACAAGAAAAATGTGGTTCCAACTTCTTCTTTACTTGTCTTTCTATATATCCAAGCCAGTCTAAAGTACTTTGATCTGAAAGCATGAATCTTAAATATCTTCACACTCAGCACACTGAGTTCAAATTACAAACATACAGTGTAAAATCTTTCGATTTACTACGCAGTAGTTTTCCGATGTTATAACTTGCAGCAACGTTTGTAACTAGAATGGTATTTAAATTCATACTTTTACACAATGATTAAGTTTTTATAAGCATAATTATTAATTCATTTTCCAAATAAATAAAAATTCTTATGTTTATTATAATAGTTTATCTCTTAATATATCTGGCTTGATAAGCAATAAATATTTAAATGATAGTCCTGCAAATTGATGAATAAAAATAAATGAATAAATAGATTAACAGTGTTCATTCATTAGTAAAAGCAGTTTATACATTGAAAGATATAATTTATATATATATATTTAAACAATATTATTTTTCTTTCAGGAGTATATTCTAAAAGCCATCCAGTCTTTATGTGTAAACTGCAAGTAAGTTATGTAATTTTTTATAATCTTTTTTTTTAATTTTAAATGTATAAACAAATATATAATAATTCTAAATTTACCATTAAATCAATTACAGTATGTAAGCAAATAAAGTATTGGTAGTTTCAACTATTACCTCCATGATGGTGGTATTTTTTGTTTATATATATCATCATCATCATTAACCATTATCAATCCACTGCAGAATGAAGGTCTTTCCAAGTTCAATCCATCTCCGATCTTTAGCTTCTCTTCTCTACATTACCCCTGCACACTTTCTTATTTCATCTATCCATCTCACATGTGGTCTCTTTCTTGGTCTTTTACAATCTATTGTAATCCAATTTAAGATTTCAGTTGTCCATCTATTATCATCTCTTCTAGCAATATGTCAAGCCCAACTCCACTTCAGTCTTTTAATTTTTTCAATCAGGTCAGTAATTTAAAAAAGGTAAAGAAGATATTAGAAATTACAGCCCCATCAGCCTTTTATTAGTTTTATACAAAATTTTTACCAAGATGATTACAACTCGTCTACAGAGAACTTTGGATTTCCACCAACCAAGAGAACAGGCTGGATTTAAAAGTCGTTTTAGTACAGTAGATCATATCCAGGTATTGAGAGAAGTTATAGAAAGGACAAATGAATATGAGTTGCCATTATTCTTTGGATTTTCAGATTATGAAAAGGCATTTGATTCTATAAACATCTCTTCAGTGATTAAAGGATTGGATCATCATGGGAAAGTCAACATTGAGAAGGGTGTAAAACAGGGTGACTCTATTCCAAAACTTTTTACAGACTTGCTGCAAGAAGTATTTTGTGGATTAAAATGGGAAGCTAAAGGAGTGAAAGTAAATGGAGATTATTTAAGGCATTTGGATTTTGCAGATGATGTAGTTGTTTTTGCAAATAATGCTTTAGCGCTGCAGGAAATGTTGCAGGAGTTATCAGATGAAAGTAGGACTAAAGATAAATGTTAAAAAGACTACAGTAATGTTTCATGGATTTTTTCAAAGTATGAAAATTAAGATTGATTATGATGAGTTAGAAGAAATTAACAGTTACAAATACCTTGGTCAGATTATTAATACAGATGGAAACATAATGGATGAAATTAATCATAGAAGTAAACTTAGTTGGAGTGCTTTTGGTAGAAATAACTTGATAGTATGTGTTTGAAAAGTAAAGTTTTTAATAAATGTGTTTTACCAGTTCTTATTTATGGATCTGAGACTTGGACACTTAATAGAAGAGCAATACAGAGACTTCAGACCACTCAAAGAAGTATGGAGAGATGCATGTTGGGAATAACAAGAAGAGATCGAAAATGCAATATATGGGTTTATATATATACACAACCTTATATGTAGTATTATCAATATTTTCAAAATGACCATTCCATTTCTAAACTGCATTTTTTATTTTAAATTGTTCTATTAAATTGTATTTAATTCATTTTATGATAAATATGATTTCAAGAAAATAACTATTCAATTATTTTTTATTGTATTGGGAGATTTATTGATGATCTCTTGATGCTATTTTTTTTTCTCATATATTTATTATACATTATTGTTGTTCTTTATGTTTATTTGTTATTGTTTTTCAGCTATCTATTGATATAAAGATCTTCTTAAACTTTTTTTCTTAATGGAGGTGGCAACATTTTTTATGTATATGAAATTTATCATTCCTGCGAAATTTAATATTAAAGCACATATTTATTTTCTTTATACTTTTTATAACGCAGTTTATAATTATTATTTCATGATGAATATAAAAGAGAATTTCATTTAAACTTTGAACTCATTCATCAATAGCTATTTATAGAATTTGAATATATAATGTTTGAGAAACTGAGGATACTCCATTTTAATACAGAATGATTAAGATTTTATGGATAGATAAGATAGAGAATAAAAATATATTGAAAATAATTGGAGAAAAACTAATTATTCTAGAAAAAATTGAAAGAAGAAAATGATATTAGTTCACATTATTACATATTCAGTGACATAAATTCTCTTAAAGAATAAATAGATAGGTTGAGAAAAGTTGTTGGATGAACTTCAAGGACGATGAACTTGTAAAGTGTTCAGTAATCTGATTCTATATATTACCAAGTTTGAGAAGAGAAGATTGACTATAGAAGTGCATTACTACTATTAAATTCTGGAATAGAGCTTTAAAATATTTGAATAAGAATTTTAAAAAGTCATTTTAGTTAAGGATGCATTTCTATATATGGTTAATTTGTTAAACAGACAAAAAATTTTTATTCTCTCTGTAACTTTTACTTTATATTAAATAACATTATATATTGTGTATACTGTGTATAGCATTATATTTGAAGAAATTGATTCATGGGATAATTATACTGAAAATAGCCTGTAATGATTGTAAAATGATGGAATTTGAGGTTTAATCTTTTGATATAAATTTTTATTCCAATTTATATACAAAAAAAAATATTCAAATCTTATATTTGTCATATATAAAAATTGACTTTTTTTTTTTTTTTTTGCTTTATTAAAAGAAACAAACAAAAAAATATTTGTTAGCAAATCTAAAATTGGGAAGTTTTATAGATGGTACAATTGCTTATAATTTAACTAATTATTTGCCTTTTTTTTTTCCACTAAAAGTAAATTTAAGTAGTAATGATTATTCACTTATTAGTAACAAAATTGAATCTTTACACAAAGTATTTTGTTTGTAATAATAGAGTTTGGTCCAAATTGATCTGTTATTTTTGTAGATGTCATCTAAATATTGATTTTTTTTTTTCTGATTTGTTTCAAACACATTCTTTGATAATATTTATTGTTCCATTTCTTTAACTCCTTAATTATAAATGAGAATTTTTCTTTTTAAATGCTTTTATTTAACTTAGAAACTCTGATAATTCATTTGTGTGTTTGTTTATTTAGGATAAATTTTGTAATTGAATTTTCACAGGCTTCTATCGAATGAATTTCCCTCAAGTTTTGTACATATGTTAGAAATCTATGACACTGAAATATTTCAGGATGGTCCCATCATTTGTTTACTGTATCCATGTTAGTAGACCAAATTTCAAACATATGATATTAGTTCAGTAAGTTTTCAGTGATGTGTACGAGAGGGTGGATTATTTTTTTAAAAAATAAAAAGTGTATATGGTAAATCAAATTGAAATAAAAACAAATCTTAATTTCTTTTGATTGTAAATATTGCTTTAAATTTTCATTTGTATTGATTGTAAAAAAAATAATTTTTTTTTTAGCTATTCAAAAAATGAAAGGTTCCTTTTTTTAAAAGCTCTTATTTCATAAATAAAGTAATAGTGACTGTGATTTTAATGTATGAGAGTTTTCTTTCTGATATAAAACAGACTGCAACATTGTTTTTAGTTTTTATTTTAATTGGAATAATAAGAAAAATATTCCAATATAAAAATTAAAAATAGTATATATAAAAAATATGTTATCATAAATGCTTTTATTTATTGTGCAATAAAGAGCGAAAAATTGGTGCTTTTTTTTTTTCCAACTACATTTGGAGATTTATATATAACTTAAAATAAAAGTGTTTGGTATCGAATAAATAATTAATTCATTTGCTAATTTGTACTGTGATTGAATTAATTACTTTCTGGACACACTATGCTTTTATTTTAAATTGAATATAAAAACCAAAGAAAGCAATTATTTTTCTATTTTTTAATACCCAGTAAATAAAAGTGTTTATTATAAAATATTTTATAATGTAAATAAAGATTTTTCAAATTAAAAAAGATATATTTAAAATTGCTAAAGATTTTGTCAGTGGCTTGACTGTTTGTTTTTTTTTAAATTATTCAAATTAATACACTCAAATAACTGCATACACTAATGGTCATTCGGAACAAAGGCTTTCTTTGATATTGTCTATAAAGATCAGATACAAGATTTCTTTTCCAGAAAACTTTCCTATTACATTATTATATCTCAAAGTTGTTTTCAGTTGAGAATTACCATAGTTCATTAATTGTCATCTCTTCTATGTTTTTAGCCCATCTTCCTTTTACAAGCTGTTTTAATTCTACTTATTTCTTCCATTTTATTGACTCAAATAAACATTGCTCTAGTTTTAATCAAATCTATTTTCAAATTTATAAAATTCTTTATTGTAAATCATGACTGATGATAAAAAAGTAACAACTTTCTGCAAATCTAAAATGAATTAGTTTGTGACCATATTTAAAAAGAGCCATATTAAAGCAAGCCCTTTATTGCTCCATTATCAAACAAGACAGCAGCAAATTGTCTTCCAAAGACAATAAATGATGAAAATTTCATGTTTAGTAATAAAATATATTTTAAATAAATTCGTAATGATTGAAATAAAATTTCATCAACATAGTGTAGCAGTATTGTATCTCCTCTTCCAAATCAATTTGTATCCTAAGCATTTTCCTATCACTACAGTAGTAGTTTAATACCTGAGAATTTGTTGTCATTTCACATTTCCTGTGAAAATAGTTTTTAAAAGTACAGATTAAAAGGATTACTTTTCAACATTATTTTTAGAAAATTTATTAAAGTTTATTTTTCAAGTAGTTTAAATATGTTTTGTTTTTGTTTTTTCAATTTACAACTTATCAATCATTGAAACTTATTTTGATATAATGAATATAAAATTGCAAATGATATCCAAAAAAAATACTTTAACAGTAATTATTGTTTAATTCTTAATAAAATGTTTTTAAATAAAACTCTTAAACCTATTACAAATTATTTAATTATCACTTTAATAAAGATCATTGGAAGATTTTTGAAAAACAAAAAATAAATCATTATTCAAAAACAAAAAAATTGTTATAATAGTTACAAAATTCTGCATTATTTTAACTGATAAAAAATATTCAGGTCATTTTCATTTTAGGTACCATTTCTTATAGATACTTATAAATGAGTGCAACTATTTTAATTCCAGAGGGGGGGGGAAGTTAAAGAGAAAGACAAAGAATAAAAATTAAAGATGACTTTTGCAATATCTATACATGTTCATATACATCTCATGCTAGTTTTTTAATCTGATTATTTTACAACTTGCAATGTTATCTTTTGATTTTTGCTATGAACTTTTACTTCTTG
Organism: Epiperipatus broadwayi; assembly: GCA_028023455.1. NCBI lineage: Eukaryota > Metazoa > Onychophora > Udeonychophora > Euonychophora > Peripatidae > Epiperipatus > Epiperipatus broadwayi. The sequence goes on along the minus strand of JAQFVV010000074.1, from coordinate 1,154,547 downwards.
AAGTAATTTCAATACCTTGCCTAATATCTAGCTTTTTTATAGTCTATTTGCAGTTGTATTTTCCAAATTTAAGCAATCAGTGTACCATCTTTTTAGAGAGTCATTGGATTATTTTTATAAGTGGTATTTGGTTCTGTTTCTACAAAAATGATAAATAAATTATATAATTTGTTCTGTGTTGTAATATATTAATAGTTTTTCAGTTTTGTTTTGTTTTTGAAAAAATTATTGTTTACTGTCGTAAATTTTGTGCAATTTTGGAAATAAAGAAATATAGTCATTGTCTTTCATAGCATTTAATATATATACATTGTGGGAATTTTTTGAACTGTTACTAACATTACACTCACTTTTTTTTTTTAGTAAACAATATTATCATTAATCACAAATATTTTTAGAAGCTATTGGGAACAATTATATAAATGTGTTGGTTCAATTATCTCTGATTATATTATTGCTAATAGTGACTCTGTCAAATCTTAAATTTCTTGTTCTAAGAAGAAAGTCTTTAAATAAAATTGATTTGTGTTGAAAGTTTAATGTTGTCTTTGGGATGACCGTCTTATCAAAAATTTTTGCTACTAAGAATATTCCTCTTACTGTAGTGGATGAGATGATTGTTATTTAGAAATATCAAACTTAAACTTTAGGCATTATAAAGGGTTTAAACTCGCAACTTAATTGATATATTTGAGTAATACCTTTGTTGTCATGATCACATTGATGTGGAATGAGAAAAATAGTAAAATTATAAAACTAGATATTAATACATTGAAAGAAGTATTAATAAAACTTTATTGTAATGCCAGTCATATTTTTTGATCAGGATAAAAAACTGAATCTGTCAAAGACTTTGAAGGCATTAAGCAAGCTTGCATCAGAGCAAACATGCTCTGATATATAATTATCTCTTATCCAATCTTGATTCTTATTATTATTGGAAAATTACTTCATAAAATTTAAAAAACATCTTATTCATCCTTTTTTTTTTGCTGGGGATTTGCCATATAATGAATACATGATTTTCAAAAAAAGAAAAACCACAAGATAAAGATTTACTCATGGAAAGTTTCAAATGATAACAGATTTCATTTACATTGTATATTATTTTAGAATAGATTCGGAAACAGTATGAAAAAAATGTGACTTCAAATAACATTTTAGTAATGGCAGAAATGAGGATAAATGTTAAAAGTATAAAAAGTTTTAACGAAAGAAAAAATTGGGATATTAAATAAAAGTAGACATAAGAAAAAGTCTTCAAATTTATTAGATAAGAAATTAAGAATTAAATATTGAAAACAATTAGTAATGTTAATTCTAATGAAAGTGAAAAATATTTAAGGAGAATATAAAGCAAGTTATTGCATTGTTATTAAAGAATTTAAAAACATTATTTTAATAATGAAATAATTAATATGTGAAGAAAAAAAATTTTAAAACACAGAAATTTTATACTAAATAAAAATATATGTAAAAGTCTTTACTGATTAATATAACAGATAAAGCTAGACATGTATCATTAGAAGAGGAATTTAGTAAGATAGAGCATAGTAGAGATAGATTTGATTCTGTTTATAGTGGAATAAAATGTTTTGCATTAGAAAACCAGAATCGCAGACATATACTACTAACTGAATCAAAAATTAATATGTTACAAGTAAAGAAGATAGACTTAATGAAAACATAAAAGTATGTAAATGATATTTGTGATAGAAGTAATAAATCATCTTTTATATTAATAAAAGGAATAGACTGTGCAATAATGGAAATGAAATTATAAATATTATAGCCAAGATATAATAAGGTAAGACACTGTGAATTTATGATACTCCATTTGAATTTCTGAAAGTTTGTATTGGGAGAGAATTCAGGAGAATAAATAAACTCTTTATAATAGATAATGGGTTTAATTATAATAAAATGTGATGGTTTTAAAACAATTTTAATCTCTCGTGCAACTAAGATATTATAGAGGATATTGAAATGAAACATTTATAGTAAGTTATTTAAATGAATTTAATGAGTGGGGTTTGATAAGAATGGAGTTAGCATTGAGAATAGGAAGGTTCATTGAATCAATTTTTCTGATAGTATATAATACTTACAGATATGTGCTATTAAAACTTATGAAGTGTAAAGAAAGTTTGGTGTGAAAATCAGTATGGGATGTTAAAAGATTAAAAGTGATTATCAAGCAAGAAATATATTAAAACAAGTTAATATTTATAGTATTGTTTGTCTAATCCATAGAAATAATGGTAAAAACATTATTGAAAAAATAGAAAAAAAATTGTAAAAAATAGAAAGTTATTTTATTATTCAATAATGGTGGAATTTTAAAAAAAGATTTGTTAAATATTTTATTTGGAATGTGGATTGGATGATTAAAAAAAGAAATATTAAACAATTGGAGAATTTTGAATTGTGAATTTAGAAAAGATAATTTCGAAGGATGTGATTTGCAGTGTTGAAATGTTGAAAAAGTATATGGAAAAAAAATTAATTGGAAAAAATTATGAAGCATAAAAGAAATTGGGTTCATCACAGAGATAGAGGTATTTTGGAGGATCTATGGGAAAAAAAGAAGAAAAGAGACAAGGATTTGATTGATGATCTAAACTAAAAGAATAGTTACACGTGACTAAGTTAAAGCAATGAACAAAAACGTTTGGATAAGATTGTGAGTTTGTTGTGCAGAATTTTTTTAATAGATAAGAAATGGAGACATTGCCACATGACATACAGTTGTGGAAAAGTTTTCAACAGCACTATTAAACATCAAATTCTTACATGTTTGAAAGAATATAAAAGACAGTGCTGATTAGAACAACCAAAAAGAACATATGTTATCACCAGTTTATTATGTACATTTAAGAATGTTAATTTTGGCAAACATATCTCTTGTGCACTTTTATTTAAGGAAGACAGATATATTCACTTCCATTCATAAATTTAATATTTATAATTAAAAAAAAAGTTTTTCCAAACTTAGATGATTCTGGTTATATAACATATTTTAATAAATTTAAGTATATTTTTTTCAATAATTTATTTTCTTATTGTTTAAAAAAGTTTAGTTTTTATCATCTAGATAACATCCATTTAGGAATCAACTTCTATTAGACATAAGTTATTTACCAGTCAAGAAACTGATAAAATATTTGAAAATGATTTTAAGAAGTATATAGTTTTATTTAATTGCAAGGAAATTTTTTTAAATGTCTTTCTGCTTTTGACACATGCAAACTTAAAGTTGTTGATCAATTATCATGGATATATAAAAAAAATAGTAGACTGTTGCTTTTTCAGCTCAGAAATTGAAAACTTATTTTCATGCCTGTTATTCAAATAGTCTTAAAATCTTATCATGAAAAATCTAGTCAGTATGGATGAGTCTGATTGAACTTGATTAGATTACATATCAATGTTATCTTTATTATTTTTTGTCTTTTAATATTAAGTAAAATATAAACTAGAAATGCTTATTGAAGACTGTTTGCTTTTTATGTATATCTTTATTTATATGTTTTAAGGAGGTCATTGAATTTAGAAATTTTATTTCATATAATGAATCAATAATATATTTTAAATGAGATAACAATTTGTGAATTGCAGTACATTGCAAATAGATATATTATTTATTAAAGTTAAATATTTTGTTTTTATTTTATTTTATTTTTGTTTTATGTCAAGCATAAAATCATTGTAATATTTTTTGTACATATATGTCCTGTATCACATTTATGCACCATCTTTTTTTCAACAAAATTTATTTGATTTATTTATATATGTTTATGGAATATAAATATATAATTATGTTAATTATAAAAATATATTATCAGCCTAAGCTGTTTTAAAATTTTTATATAGAGATTCGTTACAGAAGATGGATAATTATGCAGTGATAATGAAAGAGGTATGTAAACATTATTCATTAAAGTATGTGGGCATGTGAGTGACTATATGATTTATAACTAGCAACAGAATTGGCTATAATTTTTCTAATTGAATGAGGAATTTTTTAATGTGTTGTAATGTTGATGTGTTGATTTTGTCTTGTATAGCTTATTACTTGTAATTTATGCAAATTAAAGTAGAAAATTTTAAACCATCAGTATTATTTGCTATTTTTTTTTTGCAGTAACTATAATTGAATTCAATTATATGACATACATGCTCTTTTTTATTCTTTAATGCATTTGTTTTTGTAATATATGAAATGTGGTCTTGATTTTTAGCTAATTTTCAACACTTTGTTGTATGTATATTTATATGCTATATTAAAATTAACTGAGATCAATTAATATTATAGTATATCATGAATTCTCCAAATGCTATCTGTATTAATTTTAATTAAACGGCTCACCACATTATTATATATCTGCAAAAATAAGAAAATAGAATCAATCTTATCTACACACTGAATTATTTATTAAGGAAGCCAATATAACCAATATCAGCTGTAAAAATATTTCTACAGATTTGATGTTCAATCTTGCAAATATCATTATCTATATTGACTTTACTAATAAATAACTCAGGCCATAGATGAGTAACTCTATTTTTGATTCCATTTTTTTCTGCTTTGCATGAAAATATGAGATATCATGTAATATGAGATGGTTAATTAAATTTAATATAGATTGGGCTTGGAAAGTTCATCCCTTCCTAAAATATTATATATGATAGTTAGGGGGGGGATACTAGACTATTTATTTGTTTTGTTTTTTAAAGCAAAGTTTTAATTTTTTATCCATCATTTGAATATTCTTGCCAAAGAAGATGCTGATGTATTCATATTTAAACCTTTGATTATATACAGATCATCAGTAAATCTGCATAATCTAATTATATTTGTTTCGAAATTAGCACCTTTTTTTTTATGATATATGTAATAAATGAGTAATCATCTGTTAACATTGAAAATTATGAATTTGTAGAAATTAATGAGCTATTAAATAAATATCAAATAAAACACTCCTTCTAGGAGGCTTTCTAAAAGTCTTTTTTCACAAATATGATTAATACTTTGAAAGGCTCACATTATGAATGGTTGTTTGGTACAGTAGTTTTTATATCTTTTAGAATTGTATCAAACAGTAAAGAAAAATTATAATTTATGGCAACTGTTTTCTGATGACATTTTTTATTACAGTTAAATATTATATGATTTTTTTTTTTTTAAATACAACTGTATTATATAATCCCAGTGCTTAACACTAAACTGAAATAAATATCTAAATAGGAAATCACCCTACAAGCATAAGTTTATATAATAGTAATAAACATGTTAAAGTCGTTGCTTATTTAAATTTCAAGCTCTTTCTTTGAATTAGTTCATATTTCAATATTTAAGATCTATTATGGTATCATTTTGAAGCTGACTATTTTGAAATATGGACCCTAGTATGTTTATTATATAGAGAGCAGTAATGAATTTCTTAACCATGCAGGGTGATTTAATAACTGTATGCCTGTACATTAAGTTCTATGCCTGAAGTAAGTAATATAACTAGGTAGAGAAGTAGCCTTTTGTAGCAAACACTACTCACTTAATGGTGATGCTTTTAAATTATTCATTAACACTGTTCTTCTGGGTTTTTATCACAATGCATGCTGAATCACATGCTCAGCATCAGTTGTTTTTTTTTTTTTTTTTCATAATCATCTATTTAACCCTGTTTGTTAGTTTATAGCAGGGGTGGCCAAGTTTTGTGTTCATAGAATCTACTTTTTATTTTTAAAATGTGTTGTGATCAACTTGTTGTCATAGGCATAATCTAAGTGGAGGGAAATGTGAATGCATACTATTTTTATATATCTACCTACGCAAAAAATAACATAAATATTTAACAGACCAAAAAACTCATGTTTGGGGGAATTAAAGCAACATGAGCAATTATTAACAATATTTATTAATTCAAATTAGCTACAGATAAAGACAGATTTAGAAATTATTTTATTACCTTAACATTAATGGGAAGACTGGATTTGCATGTTTCTAACCAAGGAATCATAATTAGGTGTATATCCTGATAAAAATAATAATAAAGAATCCTCAGTATGGGAATCAGTCTGGACAGAACGTTGTTTAGTCTTCGTTAACTTTTAAGTATGAAAATGCCGATTCACACAGGTATGTACATCCAAAACAAGAATAAATATATTCGCTACATTTGATGATAATGGGATATTTTTCTCAGTTGATGTATTTCCAAAAATCTTCAAATTTTCTAGCTTGTAAAATTAAATCAGTTTGTAAAATTATAATTTTATTTTCTAATGCCTTTTGCTCAATATGAAATACGTCTGAAATTTTTTGGCTAATGCGTTTCACAGTTAAATCTTTTTTAAAAGGAAAAAATATACATTCCACAATTTTTTTAATTTTTTCAAAATCTTGGAATCTTATCTTAAAATCTTCACTTACTTTTTGGATTTCCGTGACGTATTTGTCGATATTATAATTAATATTTTTATGTTTTTGTAAGTAATCCACCATATTTGGAAAATGATTCAGATTATTTTGTTGCAGATCTTCTATTAGCAAAATAAATTTTGTTTTATATGCATTTATGCAGCTGATCATATCAATTACTGTTTATTTTTATCTTGTAATTCTAAATTTAAATGACTTAACATTGAAGTAAAATTGGTATGAAAAGCTAAGTCACTAGGCCAAGTTTCATCATTTAAATTTTCACATTTTCCATCTTGCTCGCAAAGAAAATCTATTATTCCAGGCGATAAATCACGAAATCATTGCAGACCTTTATTTCTGCTTAGCCATTGTACATCAGTATGTAGTAATAATTCAGGTTGGCCTTCATCGAACTGCAGTTGGAAGAGATGCCGTTTGCGGGAACTTCCTCGAATTGAACTAATAATTTTAAATGCTATGTCCATTACTTATTTTGTGTTTAGTCTCTTGCTAGTGAATTATGCAGTGATAGCTCAAAAAAGCTAGGAATTCATCTTCATTTTGACATAGGGCTATAAATCCATTTATGCGACCTATCATTGCAGCTGCGCCATCCATTATTATTGAAACTAATTTAAAAAGTGGTACTTTCAAATCATTGAGCAAGTTTTTAAAGGCTTTGAATATATCTACACCTCTAGGCCTTCTTTCAAATAAATCATACCCAACAATCCTTCTTTAGATGTAAAATCTTTAAAAACCATACGAATGAAAACGAGTAATTGTGTTGTATCACTTATATCTGTCGATTCATGACATTGAAGGGAAAAATAAAAACATCTATTAATATCATTATATAACTGCTCTTTTACATTTCCACTCATCTCAATTCATCGCAACACAGTGTTTCAAGATAGTTGTAGATCTTGAATTGCAGCAATGATTTCACTCATGTTATGAAAATTGTTAAAAAGTGAATCTGTCATTTCCAAAAAAGTTTCCTTTACAAATTTACCCTCTGAAAATGGTTTACATTTTTTTTGCTAACAGATAGCTTACTTTGATTGATGCAGTGGTTACTGCTTATGACTTCAATATTGGCTTTTTAAAAACATTTTGTTGATTTTTTAATTGAGTTTTAAGATCTCTAACTTTAGGTTTTCTCAATTCGGTATTTTGTGGATAATCTGTTTGATACTTGTTACGTAAAACTAAAAAATGTCTCTCCAGATTACCATTGATGGCTGTCAAGGTAAAGCATATTAAACAACAACATTTATCATTCACCATCGTAAAAAAGTAATTGAGTTCCCATTCTTCATTGAAATGATAAGTTTTCAATTTTTTTGGTTTACTATTCATATTCATGGGTATACTAAAATGAAAAAAGAAATACTTATGACAATTTTATTTTCCCAAACTTAACTGATAAGAATTAAATATTCAAAATAAATAATAAATATTGAATTAAATACCTTTCCAAGAAAATTAAAAACTCATGAACTGTGTCATTAACAACTTCAGCTTAGATGTCTATTGTAGAGAATGCTCACTAATCAAGTAAGTAGATAGGTAAGAAAAGCCACGATTTAAATTAAACCATAAAAAAAGGGTACTTACATTTTAAACAGAAGAAAAATTGAAACTCAATGTGGTCACTGTATGACACTACCAAATATTCAAGCTAAATGACTGTGTTTTTCTATGAATCATAACTGCATGCATACTGTTGCGTTTGCGCATTACGTTCACACATTGCATTCGATTACAAGCGAAACACATTAAGTCAAGATTTAAAATATTATTTTCAATAATGATACGACTTAGTGGACTTCACCTATCTAGAATTGGAAAAAAAATTAAAACAAAAATAACAAAAAAACTTGAAAATCTTGACTTAATTTGTTTCACTCATAACCCGACGGCTCTTGTCAGATTGGCTTCATGATCGTGTCCACCCCTGGTTTACAGCATTAATGTATTTTATTTTTAGCAATTTTCCAAACTTTAAAGAACTTTATATGCTGTGCAGTAGATATTTTTGTGTTAATTAGATGGCAACTATATATTTAATTTTTCTGATGTAGCCATAAAATGTCTTATTACTTTCAATGATGAAAATATTCTTTATAATTCATGCAAATAAATATTTATTTTTAAATATAATCAAATTACATTTTAAGCTTATGAGATACAATTTAAAGCATTAATTTTCTTTTTATTTAAGTAGTAGTTAAACTAAGATTGTTAATTTTTGTTTATCAAGAATTAGGAATAACATCTAAAAGAATCTTGGTTTAATTATTAAATAAATCTAATGTTCTAATGCTGAATTTTTTTAATCTATCCTTATTTCAAATAATTTTAAATTTATATATACATCTTTCATTATAAATAAAGATCACCCCATCCCCTTTCATACTGCTGTTTTTTAAGTATAGTACTATTGCACATTTAATGTATAAGGATAGTAACATCTCAATTTGTCACTATGTATTTGGGATTGAAGAAAGATCTAGTCTCTAACATGAAATTATTTCAAAGTGCTATTGTAGATTATTTTAAGCTATAACACTTATTATCATTAGTATTAGTTTGCCTTTACCTGCCACCTCTGATAGTTGTTTTATAGACATCCATGGCGCGTTTTATGTGCTAAAACATAAAAACGACGTTTACGTGGCTGAACGTATTTTTGCGGCCATGTGTTGTTACATGTATACAATAGTTCTGTTGTACTACACATTGCAGATTGCATTGTTTGCATCGCAGTAAATTATTTTGGCGAAGTTGTGTGAGAGTGTGTGTCTTACAATTATGTATAAATGGTTAATTAATTTAAACCATGCTTTACGCAAAAAAGTGAAGCTTGTAAAATATTATTAAAGAGTTATATGGCTAAGCGCTTTCAGAGAACTTAAGTCTCCATATTCATAGCCTACTTTAATTGAAGTTTAAGTTCTCTGAAAGCGCTTAGCCATATAACTCTTTAATAATATTTTACAAGCTTCACTTTTTTGCGTAAAGCGCAGTTTAAATTACTTACTACTCAAAGATGAAGTAGAAAACTAGTATTTTATAAATGGTTAATTGTAAATAAAGTTTAATATATATTTTTTTTTGAAATCACATGATTTGAGCAAGCAATAAATATCGGAGAGTTTATACACTTCTGTAGTCAAGTTTTAAGGTGCAAAACCTTGTCAAAGAGTATGTCTGAACAATATTTTGAAGGAGGTAACGCATCAAATAACGTATTTTCGATAACCTCAAAGAACATGGAAAACCTAGATGTTCGATTCTTGCAATTAACGACCACTTTGTTCAAACTATACGTCTGATATATTACTGTAGCCGTGAACAGCTTGTTTTTTTTTTTAATTTATTTATACCATAAAAAGAAATCATAATAAATGTGAAATTTATTGATGCATACATTAATAATTAACGCTAGTATTAAGGAATTTGCAGACTATAAATATGTCTAGATATTGTGACTATCCTTTACATTTTAAAAATTATTCAATTTTATAGCTACTAACGTGGTGAATTAGTCTTTTGTTGACATTGTTTATTTTATTTTTACTAAAAAAAGAAATCAAAGCAGTTACCTTCTTCATCTGCTTTGATAAGAAGCTCATTCATGATAGGCAGAATAGATTAAAATATATTTTTAAAAATCAACCTCCAGAAAATTATGATCATCATTTAGCAGTTTAAAGATGTCAGCTAATATGTATTATGATAGTTACCTATTCATTTAGTACCAACTTATCTTGAAATTTAAAAATATGCAACACAAAACTTGTTCACATTCACAAGAATCCTCTGTTTTTTAACAATAGAAATCTTCATTCATGAACCCAACTCTATTACAAGCTCTGGTTGCATGTATACTTGTTGATGTGTTAAATTTTAATCAGATTTAAAAAATTATAATTAACAGTTGAAGCACTTGCAATACTTTCTTGTTTGTTTGTTTTCAGATGCTTAATTGTACCATATTGTAATATAATTCCAAAAATGCTGACTCTATTAAAGATAAGAAAGTAGAAATAAATACCAAGAAAAATATCAGAATTATTTATGTACAATTTATAGACATAATAAGATCACTGGAGGATCTTGGTGAAATATTTAAACTTAGATGAATAACTATCTACTGCTGGCTTGTTCTCATTCAAATAGAATTTAATATTAAATTTTATCTTGATAGAGGCAAAAGATTTAGAAAAATTATGAATACACCTGGGTCTCATTTTATGCGGATTATTTTAATGCGATTTTGAAGTTATGCGATTCATGTTTCTTGTTAAGATCTTTCATATTTCATTATATTTATTAGATATCAAGAAATTTAAATTATTAATAATTTATTTTGACTTGTATTTTTTTTTTTTTTTTTTCAAAAACATAACATTATATTAGCAGTTAACGTGAATATGATCTGAAGCTGTATTTAGAATCTTAGCTTCTATGTAAATAACCTACTTATACTATTGAGTAATGAATAATAATAGATTTATACTTATGTATAAAAATATTGCAATAAATATTCAAAAATTTTAAACTTTTAAAACGTATTTTGTTAGATATAACAGAAATAAATATTTTTTTAAATTTCTAAAATAAATAATAAAGATTTTATTGATTTTTGTAAAGTGAAAATAATCTTTCTAATGATAAAATATAATCTTTTTGTTTTGATTGCGATCTCATTTTTTAAATATAGAAACAGAAAACCATTAACACAGCACAAGACTGAAAGTGGTGCTAATTGTACATCACATCATGAATCTGATTTCTTACCGTACCGGTTCACAAATGAACGCATATTGTCAAATAGTGGTAATGATTAAAATATGTATGAAAAAATGTAAAATTAAATACTGTAGTTAATGAAAAAAAATAAAAAAAGTTTATCTTATATTACTGTAGTTAATGGAAAAAAATAAAAAAAGTTTGTCTTATATTAATTTTTTTTAAATATTTGAATTTTTTAATTAGTCATACTTTATTTCCTTATTTTTTTAATGCGAATTTTAAAGTAATTTTTTCTTGTTGCTTTGCTTTTATGCTGATTTCTGAAAATTACAGAACCTATCCCCCATTTTTCAAGGTAAGTTAAGTTTATTTTTGTGTTTTCTGAAGAACCTATCTACCGCATAAAACGAGACCCAGGTGTACTATCATAAACTTTTGTATGCATCATTTCCAGTAAGGAAAAATCTTAATAAACTACTTTAAAATTAATTCATTGTAATTTTATCTGTAATAACAAAAGGCTTCTCAAGAAATTTTAACTTGTACAAGTCAAAGTTCAAACTTTTATAAATGTTTATTGATTTTTTTTTTCCTAGTAGAAATGAATTTAAATCCTTACTTAATTCTTAATTTATTTATTTAATATAATAAAATAATTTATTATATGTATGTAAAGCATTAAAGTTAAATAAATCTTATTTATTGCTATAAAAACTTAATTTATTTAAATATATCTTTATGATTTTTGAAATTCAAATTAAATGTTTTATCTTCAAGCGATATTCTAAAAGCTTTTGTTATATCAACCATCATCATCATTTATTTTCAGCCATTATTTATCCACTGCAGATGAAGATCTTTCTGAGTTTATCCAGTTATTAAAGTATCTGGCTTTTCCAGAATATACCAGCAAATTTTCTTATTTTATTTTTCCATCTTACATGAGATCTCTTTCTAGGTCTTTTACAATCTCTTGGTATCTAATTTAAAACTTCAACTGACCATATATTATTATTTGTTCTGGCAATAGTTCCTGCCCAACTATATTTCAGTTTCTTAATTAATTTTAATGATGATAATGATACCTGTTTCTTCTCTATATATTTCATTGAGTTATTTGAAATCTCTGTATTGTCCTTCTGTTAAATGTTCAGGTCTCAAATTCATAAGTAATAAATAGTAAAGCACTTCTATTAAAACTTTTGTTTTTTAACACATAGGTATATTTTCTTTTAATATTAAGTTATTTCTATCAAAAGCATTATCCAAGTTTAATTCTATGAGTAAGTTATTTTACCATTTGCATTGATAATTTGACCAAGGTATTTGTAATTGTTAATTTCTTCTAATTAGATGATTATCTATCTTTATTTTTTTTTATTTTCATCTGATATAACTTAAATATTTTCTGAAGCTCTGAAACATTATTTGAAAAAATAATCATATCAACTGCAAAATCTAGATGACTTAAATAATCTCCATTTATTTTTATCTCCTTCCATTTTAATCCACAAAATACTTCTTTTAAAACTGCTACAAAAACTTTTCGAAATATGGAATCACCCTATTTTACATCTTTCTCTGTGTTAATCTTTTTAATATTACTATGTAATCAAATTATTGTTGTTGCATTTTGATAAATATTTTTCAGAATATGATTACATTCTGTGTCTATATTTTGATGGTCCATTGCTCTAATCACTGTAGAAATGCTTATAGAATCAAATGCCTAATCCAAAGCAATTCTTTCTTACATGGATATGCCAAAAAACAACTATAAAATTTTTAAATTGGCTTTTACAGCAATAGATATAAACAAAAAATCTATTTAATTTTGATTTGTTATATAGTATTATACAAGAAATTGATGTTAATTTTAACACACATACGTGTATATATAATCTTATAATTTGATCATTATAGTATATTCAATAAAATTTATTTGAAATTATTGTGAGGTAGTAATTTACTGAGATGCAATTATTCATAATACTCCATACAATAAAAATTTGAGCTTTAATTTTGCTAATGTAAATGTTCTTCATTGAAGAAAGAAATAATAAAGAATAAAGTTAAAAGAGGCAATTTTTATCAGTAAAGAAAATGATTTGTTTAATTGGCAGATTACTAAAATTAAACAATGCATACGGTATCAAATAAATAATTACATCTTTGCAATAAATATAAATGATATATTAGTCAATAGTTATATTTAGATTTAACTGATAGTATGCACTTTTTTAATATAATTATATATATTGTACCGGTCGAAAAACCAACCACAACAACCTGACTCAACCGCAAAGTCGGATTCAAACTCAGCCGAACCAAACTGAATTCAAACCCAACTCACGAGCTCAGATCAAATCAATGGATGACCTAAGTCGACGGGATGATTTGAGACCCCCGAACTGACTCTAACAAAGTATAATAAAATAACTAAGGATATTTCTAAGTCAATTCATATATATATGTTCGGGTTGCCAGTACATCAAGCGAGCAATAATATTAAAATAACTATTGAATACGAAAGAAAGTTAAAAACCAAATGTGTTAATAAAATGTTTAATAATAATAATTTTGTTCAACTTTTAGATTATGATAATATAGATTACCTCTAGTCTTTAAACGGAATTTATAATTACAATAAGAAAGGCAGTCCTTATTATATGCCAATAACTATTACACAATAATATAGGAGGATTATATATGTCTATGCCCCGACAAGTAAATAAAGGTATTTGGCTGTGACTGAAATTATTATTCTAATTCTAAAGGAAAGAATGTGAGATTTATTTTCGCATTCGTAAATCAATTCACAAAGAGCAAGATACGTATTTAGGGTATAACTTTAATATTTAACAGAAAACTTATTTAATTAGAAATGAATAAGACTTTGTTTGACTTTAATGAAATCAATTCATCACGATTTACAAGCATAAGAGTGGAGCTTTATTTGAGCTGAGAAGTAAACGGTACTGATGTCTTATGAGCTATAAAATGAATATGAAAAATAATGGCTTGTCGGTGATTTAAGAAAATAGCAGGGCGGCTTGTATTTGACAAGTCTTTGATGCCCTATGAAGGATCCGTGGAACACATGGAAAGCCAGGCCGGGTCATACCCGTGAACCTTTGGTGTTCCAATATAATAAAAAATGAGCAAGTGGAGGAAGTGGTTTCTTCCTTGGTAATTAAAGTAAAAATAGTATCACCGATGACAAGCCTATGAAGCAGGAGATGGTTCACGCCAGTAACGTTCAGAAAAATGATGACTTGGTAATCATCATGGTTAATGAATAAAACCCATTTATATAAAGAATGCTCTACGTGATGACCTGATCAAGTTAAATTAAAGTCAAATGAGCTTTAATACAGAACTACTTAACGTAATTATAAAATTATATTAATTATACCCTAAACATCATGCTCTCCCTTAATTTAATAGAAAGTATAAAATTTGAATTAGAATATATTGTGACAGTCAGATGATGTATGTTGGCTTAACCCAGTTCGAATACTAGGCGAAGGTACCTCGGGGCCACTCATACGCGAGATATTAAATCAAGAATACTTATGACCCCTGCCCTCTTCGTCTATTCTCGAGACTAACCCACGAACCAACAACACTATCTGAGACACGCATAGATATTCCTCAACCGGGCCACAAAGCTTAGCATCAGCGGGAGACATGGACGGGAACACCTACGGAGCTAAATAGTTAGTTAAATGTGTGTAAAAATACTAAGAAATATGTGTGTTTTGCGTGCCTGGATCATTGAAAAGTAAAAATAAAGCATTTAATATACAATTAAGAAACTCAAGCTTTTTATAGTTAAATCATATGTTTAATTAAAGATTTTAATAATATGACTAATCATATAATGGCCTCCGCTATTCCTTTAAATTAATGAAAACTAATTAGACAATAAAAACAGATTAATATGTTTGCGGTCCAAATCTTTTATTCCCAATTTTATTAAAATAGTCAACTTGAATCTCCTCGATCAAATACAATAGTAAAAATCTTTCGCAAAGCATTTCTAATTGCTTTGCGCTAAAAACAGAGTTTAAAAATTATTTAAAACGTATATAGCTAAATCTGATATACGTTATAAGCTAATGGCGGACAAAAGAGGCGCTATTGAGGAGTTCAAGTTAGCAAACAAAGGAAACTTTACACGTATGGAATTTAAAAACATAAACAAAATTGGAAAGAGATTTTTAAATGAACAATTAACTATTAAACTTAACCGCAATGCAATACCAAATATGTATACATTGGTAATGAAGAATAGCGAAGGAAAAAAAGGTTAAGTATAGATAGATGATCACACATATATATTTAAGACTAATCTAATAAGAACAATGGTTAAATTACATAATCGTTACATAAAACAATTCATAATATAATTCAATTAAGAAAGATATATAAAAAAAAATAAAAAGGTAGAAAATAAATAGTTCAATGGAGGAGAGATAATGATTACCGTCCTTGTTCCTTGGTCATGTTCCATCGACGAGCGTAGCTTGATCCGTCCATCGATAGCTATTTGTCCGGACAAGGAAGGTGGAAATAAGTAGCATGCTTTTACGAAAAGTCCTACAGACACAGCACAGAGTTCAGATGACTATTGAGTGGATATTAAGGCATTTTGATGGTATTTAGGAACCTCGGCGATAGGCAAAGCTATTTATTTGCCTAGCCGAGCATAGTAGAATCCATCAAACTTATATGATTTTTAGCTTGAGCAGGTTCAAACTTCTTCATGATTTGTAGACGATAATTGTAGACTTTTTGGAATAAAATCACAAACAAAATCTGACAGAGTTCTCCTAAGAGAAATCTGAATGCACCTTGCAATAGCAGATCTGAATGAAACTTGCAATAGCAAAATCTGAATGCCTTGCAATAGCAAAATCTTGAATCAACCTTGCAATAGCAAAATCTGATATGACTCTCCTCTTTTGTTCTCTCCCTTTTATAACTTTTTTTCTCAGCTACCTTCTATTGTTTGTATGATCTTAGATCTTGATAAGCCCACCCACACTCTTTTGTTTCAAGGTAACACTTTCTAAAAATAAGCTTTTACTTAAAACTCCAAATTTATTTCTTTAAAGTTTGAATTTTTATTAATTAAAAAAGAAGGAAAGAGAAGTCCATCTTTAATTAGCCTTGAATGGACTAATTAATTAAAACATACATTCTTTTAGAAAATGTTTGGCAGGCTTATCTCAAAATAAATCATACTAAATATTTTAACAAGATTTTACAAAAAAATATATTCTTATTTTTTTATAGTAAATAAGCATTTTATTTCAGCAGAATTTTGCATTAACTCATATATATATACGCTTGACGTATATATATGTTTGCCCAATAGGTTTTACAAGCAATTTTTATTAACAGAAATTTAATCTTTGACTGGGATTTATTTAACACGAAATTTAACTGTAAATACAACTTTAATAACATAATTAATTTTAGCTTTAATGCAAAACCCTGCTGATATTGGGCTATAAACTTAGTTCAGTCCTACAATGCTAACTAAATTTATAAGAAACAGTGAAGCATGGAACGTACTTCAGATCCATTGCTTCAATATTGACATTAATTCCTTTATCGACCCTTTTGCAAAAAAACATTATAAGATTATGAATAAATAAATATTTGTAAACTAGATAAAAGAGCCGGGGACATAGGTTAGAAACTGAGCTAATAATTTATTATTAGCCATTAATAGAAATAGCAAAAATTGTATAAATCCTTCAACTCGACAATTGATAGAATCATCTTAAATTAGTTCCAATGGGCAAAAATTACTATCAAACTTAATATTAGATTATTTCCATGAGGTACGTGTAACAAAAGAAATTATTGTCGAGTTGAAGTATTACTGGCATTTAATCAAAAATACATGACATTAGTAATTACTCAATAAATATATATAATACAGTTAGTGAAATGAACCGCCATCGTGAGAAAGAGAAATTTAACAAAGTATTAATTTTAAAAACTAGAGATAGAAAAACGAGAATTACTTATACAGATTAAAAGCATTATAAAGAGAGGAGTTTTTACAGTAGTTAATTAAAAGGTGATGTAAAATAAAGTTCGGAAACTGGCCAGAAAGTTGCGGTTGTTTCAAGAAAGATATTACTGTTCCTTCATGGTTGGTTTCTTAGATTACACATGGCAGAGTCCAGTTGGGTGAAACATAGGCGCGCATTTTATAAATTATTTGAACGACATGTTGATTGATTATTTCATATTTTGGGCAGTACGATTGGTCCGGTTAGCAGCCACATTGAAGATCTTCTGGGGACTTATGGCCCAGCAGTCAGACTCCCGAAGTTTAGCCCCTCACCATGATGGAGACACTATTCAAATTCATAATTTAAAGATGCACAGATTCTAGTAGCACTTCTCTAAAACAACTCTCTCTCCAAACTTTTCCGGGCTATTTATACTATCCTCTGGTTTCCTGCCTATTCCAAATCTAGATGCCTTCAGGCTAGAGCTTCTTGCATTATCCAAGTTATAAATTTTTACTAATTGATTTTAGATACATTCCTTCGATAAGGCTTTCAAACTCATTAACTTTGAATTCATTTTCTAATTAGAAAATGAATTTATAAATCTAAAAACGATTTTAATTAGGAACTGTTCTTGCATTTTAAATTATTATCTTTTTGCTAATTAATAAAACTTTCCCCATTGTCTTTGGAAAAGGACAATCTGAAAGCTTATCAAAAGAATGTAGCTTTTAATCACTAAAATTTGAACAAACTGTTTAAAAGTAAAATAAAATATTCCCGACGCAATGAAACTTTATAACGAACATATATATTTATAAATATATACGCATAATTCACGCATTTATAATATATATAAATTCATGAATAATTTTATTATGAACTAATTAATGAATTGATTAGTTTAAACGTCAAACTAGTTAGTTTTAACACACATTTATATGATACTATTTTTTAAGGAAACTAGCGTGTATTCAACGTATAAAGCCCCATTGCATTTGGAAACTCATGGTTAGTATTAGGGTTTGAAGTGGGCTACATGTGAGATATTATGAAGCTAGGATCGAACTTAGATCCGACTGCTTCAATATGTATATTGTAATGGTATGGAGGTAATGGGTTATCTGGGGGATGGATACTATCATCTCTAAGTCAATGTTAAATATAACATTTAAAATATTAAATATAAAATTTAATATCAAATTAAATATAAAATTTAATGTAAAAAGAATGAACAAAGTAATGTAAAAGTAAAGAGATCACTCTGAGAGATCAGCATAGTTAACTATCCTAATTATAAGTATAATTAGCCATAAGTTCACCAGCATTATAAATAAGTATAATTCATTTATCATCATGAATGATAAACAATAAAAATAAATCAGTCAATCTGGTGACTGGATTTGAACTGGGTCTACTGTAGACCAGGCTAACTTATTAATCCTTGACAGCTTAAAGCAATCATTTAAACATAACTTAGATGCAGAAACTTAAATGCTAATCCATCAGAATATATAACAATAAAAACAATGCTGGGATATTAAACATGCTGATCATCATCAATGCTCTGGCTACTTAGTACCATTAATGTACTGGCCAACTATAAACTTAATTTTTACTAAATTTTAAACTAAATAAAATGTAGTGCATGGATTTTAAAAAATATTCTCCTTGCACCAAGTCAGGAAGATCATCATCAACTAGATATCCATAAACACTAATATACACCCCTTTCATTTAATAGACCATTATGCACAAATCTTCCTCAGAGACCACAAGTTCTATAATTGTTGCTGTGAGCAAGAGATGATGCAACATATATTCTAAAACTATTTAGAATTAAATAAATCATTGGAATAATTTTAAAAATAAAATATTAATTTATTAATAACAAAAAAATGAAATTAAGGTCTGCAGAATATGGCTATACACATATGAATTAAGCCTTCTGATTTTGATTTACAATACCTCATAATGGGTTTACGGTATATAAAATGAACATATTTGAATTGTCAGAAAAAAAATTTTTGGTAGTCGTCGAATAGCTACCATATCCCACTCAATGGCGCCGTGTTGGCGCTAAAACACATAAAAATGCCGTTTCCGCGGCCGACACATTCGAACCCGTGTTTTCTATAATACAACTTTTTTGTTGTGCTACAGATTGCAGGCCGCTATGTCGCATCGCAGTACAGCATGTATGTTGCATCACAGCAAATACATTTTCCAAATTCGCACAGTTTATAAAATGGTTACGGCTTGATAAGAGGGTGCATTTTTTTGAATTGGATGGAAATGTTGTTTTCATTGGATTTTTTTTTATTTTAAAATATTGAAATGTTCAGATTTTGTAAACTAATAATTAACAGACTTTTTACACCGTAGTGTATTGAAGTTTTAAGTGGTAAATGTTGACGAGATATATGTGTAAAATGAGTTGGAATTAGATAACGCGTCAAATAACGTACTGTTCGTAACATTCCACGAGACAAAGAGGATTCTACCGTGTGTATATTTTTGAAATAAAAAAGAGCGTTAACACAAAAATATGCAGTAAGAAAAGCACAATTGTACACTGTTTTTTTAAATGTCATAAAAAGCATATATTGTAAACATGGTTAATAAGTAAAGACATTTTATATATATATTTGTTGTTTAAAAAACTTTTACTTTCTTTCTTTTCTCCGACTATGTTATACTTCATTGAATATAGTTTACGTTTATTGTTATCATTTATTTTATAGATGTTAGTACAAAAAAATATTTACAAAAATACAATTTTGATATTTTTTATTTTAACATTACAAACAACAGAACACTAAACCTAACCATAACAACTTTTACTTTTAGTTGTCATTCTATTTGAAATAAAAAAATAGCGGTAATATCTGTTTGTCTGTAAAAAAAAAAAAAATTTAAAACAAAGACTAAAAAAGTAAAAAATAGCGATATCACAATAATATCTGTTTCTCTGTAGAAATAAAATGTAAAAGGAAGACTAAGAACTTTACTTTTTATTCCGATTATGAGTTTTTAAACAACAAAAAAAAAAACGTAACCCCAGGAAAAAAATCTCCGATAGAAAGTTGATTTTTCTAATAAAGCAAACTAAAAAACACGAATCAAATTGTAATTTGTTTATTTTATTTTACATTTATTATTATCATTTAATTTGTATACGTTAATAAAAAATAATATTTAAAATAGACGATTTTCTTTTGTTTTTATTTTCGCATTACAAAAAACACATCAAAATGATTATAATTAACGGCCCGGGAATGATCATATTTTATAGTTTAAGCGTGAAAACTGCGCCATCGAGTGGGATATGGTGGCTATTCGACGACAACCAAAATTTTTAAAATGATTAATTTTTATTTACTAATATCTCGTAATGGGTTTACATAAAATACATCTATATATCCACGCACATACATGTACAGTAATTTATTAACATTTGAATTCATAAATCTATGAATGAAATTCATTTTTATAATACATAATTAATGACTAATTTAACATATATATGTATGCATATGGAAATGTACGTGCACACTGATGTTTATATATCATATTTTATTTTGTCAAAGTAATAAAATTATTAAAAATATATTTTCATATTTAATTCTTTGTTGAAAGTGTATAAAAATCCATTCATTATTTTAATAGAAAGTTGTTGGTTTTTGTTTTTTTTTTTATTTTTTTTTTTAAAAAAAAAGTAAAATCAGTTTTGCCAGGGTACTATTGATTAATTAATATTAAACATCTTTAAAAATATTCTCACAATATTTTTTTTTCTAATCTCAAAAGATTTTGGAGTTTGTTTTTTCCAAAATAAAACTGTCTATGAATCAATCATTTGTTGTTTTTTTTATTCAAGCAAAAATTATTTATTTATATTTTTAAACTGTCATTTTTAAGGAATTACTCAAAACAATTTTTTTAAATATATATAAAATCATCGATGAATTAATTTTTTCTTTTAAACATTTGATTTAAGCAAAAAGTATTTACTTGTACTTTTAAAATGTCATTTTTAAGGAATTACTTAAAACAACTAACCAGCTGCACTTTATATAACTACAGCACAATATGTTTATCTGTGGTTTTTTGCACATAGACAGAGCAGCATATATAACTACCTTTTTAGCAACCTGATGAACTCTGGCTTATTGTCATCATCAGGAAAGATATAGTCCATACAACTGTTGGCATGCAATATCCCTTCTGTCTAGGATTGGATAGACTTCAAGGCAAACAGCCATCATCTAGTCCACATTTGTGCAGGCTAACAAACACAGAAAAGTGAGTCTTGCTTCCATGTGAATCAAAATCCCTAGCCATTGCCAGATCCATTGTTCCTTGCCTTCAGTTATATCTTCATAGTCACTTCTATATACCTCTAGAAAAAACAACTACCCACCCAATCTTTCTATCAACCCTTTTTAGGCAGGATAGGGTGGGGAAAATTCATTAACTCAAAATGTTTTTCCTATCTTTATCAATTTATCTTTTCAATCCACTTTAATCCTTTTAAAAGCAACTTTGAAATTTTATCAAAGTATGATTTACAAGCTTTATTTAAAAAAATTTCTAAACAAGGCAGCATTAGTTAAAAGATTTCTAAAATAGATAGAAATTGTATAATCAGTTTATCTATTTTAATCTAAAACATGCTTGTTTTAATACATAAATTTCAAAATTCAATAAAAATATTACTTAGATCTTTTTAAATGTTTATTTTATAATAAAATTTTATCTTAAATTCAAAATTATTTAATCTCTTATTAAATTCCAGTGAAATATAGAAAATATCTACAAAAAAATTTTGTCTGTTTTTATTTCTACTGTTCCTTTCAACTTTATATATATTTGTACACACACACCTACTATGTTGTTGCATGCCATGAAACCTATATTATTACAATATATGTATATATGAAATTGTAGAGGTCTGCAAATGTGAATGGGCTTTGAAATTCCAATTGTGTCCATGAAACTCAAATATTTTTTTTGTTTTGTTTTGATTATGGGTTTTAAAATTCATTTTCGTTGCCTGAAAAAATGTGCAAATTATATATATAGACATATAAATTTTAATCTGTTTATTAATGAATATTTTATAGATTGTTGAAGTTTTACTGAAAGAATGTCGAAAAGAAAATAAGATTTACAAAAATGAAGCTTTGCAAACATTAGGCAATATTCTTGAGAGCCATCAGTTGGATTATTTCAAAGAAGTGTATGACCTTGTGCTGCCAATAATTGATAAAGTAAGTAATGAATAATGCAAAGATTGCTGGGACGTTGTACATATTAATTAGAAATTATTTATTAAATAAATGTTAATATTTTTATTTGTTTTTTAATACACATAAATGCCCCTTTAAAACTGTTTTTTAGATTTTTAATTATTTTAGGATTAAGTTGTCTGCTTTCTCAATATATCAGAATGAATTATTATGTAATGATAAATTTATTAAGAAATTATCTATTGAAATTTATTTTTGAAAAGACAAATTTATGCTAAATAATTTATGTATCCACTTGACATATGCATGACCTAAGATTCAAATCTGGGCTAAGTAAAAGGTTTTTTTTTTGGTGGGAGGGGGGGGATTGGTAAACTTGTGGTGAATTGATAAACATGGATTGTTTAAATAAAAAAAATTAAATGTGTTCTTACAAAAAAAAATTTTTTATTAATTAAATAAATAGTTTTATTTAATTTGATCACTAAAGGAAGATTTGTCAAACTGTTAGTTAACTATTGTGTTATAAATCATTTAAAAGATTGTAAAGAATTGGAACTTTTAGGGTTGGGTCAAAGATTAAGCAAACATGCATATCGTATTGTGACAGTCAGATGATGTATGTTGGTTTAACCCAGTTCGAATACTAAGCGAAAGTACCTCGAGGCCACCCATATGCGAGATATTAAATCAAGAATACTATGACCTCTGCCCTATTCGCCTATTCTCGAGGCTAATTACGAACCAACAACATTATCTGAGCCACACATAAATTATTTTTCAACCAGCCAAGCTTAGCTTCAGCGGTAGAGACATGGACTGGAACACCTATGGAGCTAAATAACTAAATGTGCATAAAAGTACTATGAAAAATGTGTTTTGCGTGCCTGGATCATTGGAAAAGTAAAATAAAGCTTATAATAAAATTAGGAAACTCAAGCTTTTTATAGTTAAATAATATGTTTAATTAATGACTTTAAAATCTTAAGAATGTTTTTAATGACCTCCGCTATTCCCCTGAATTAATGAAAACTAATTAGACAATGAAAACAGATTAAACGATATAATATTTTTGCGGTCTAGGTCTTTTCTTCCCAATTTTAATAAAATTGTCAACTCGAATCTCCTCGATAAAGTACAATAATAAAAATCTTTCGCAAAGCATTGTCTAATTGCTTTGCGCTAAAAACAGAAAGTTTAAAAATTATTTAAGACATATATAACTAAATCTGATATACGTAATAAGCCAGTAGCAGACAAAAGAGGCATTTTCGAGGAGATCAAGTTGGCAAACAAAGGAAACTTACTGGTATGGAATTTAGAAACATAAATAAAATTGGAGAGAGATTTTAAATGAAAAAATTAACTTTTAAACTTAACCACAATGGAATACAAAATATATATACATGTTAGTAATGAAGAATAGCGAAGGAAAAAGGGTTAAATATATATATAGATGATCATGCAATATATATATCTAAGACTAGTCTAATAAAAATGGTTACATAACAAATATAATTAAATACAACATTTCATAAATATAATTCAATGAAGCAATTAAAAAAAGGTATTTACAAAAAAAAGGTAGAAAGTAAATAGTTCAATGGAGGAGAGATATGATATCCGGTCCTGGTTCCTTGGTCATGTTTCCTATGGCGTTCGTGGCTTGATACAACCATTGATAGGTATTTGTCCGGACAAGGAAAATGAAAATAAGTAGCATGCTTTTATGAAAAGTCCTACAGACACGGCACAGAGTTCAGATGACTATTGAGTGGATATTAAGGTATTTTGATGGTATTTAGGAACCTCGGCAATAGGCAAAGCTATTTATTTGCCTAGCCAAGCATAGTAGAATCCATCGAATTCATATGACTTTTAGCTTGAGCATATTCAAACTTCTCCATGATTTTGAAGACGACAGTTGTCTAACTTTTTGGAATAAAATCTCCACAAGCAAAATCTGAAAGAGTTCTCCCAAAGAGAAATCTGAATGCAGGCAAGAAAACTCTGAATAACCAAGTCTTTTGTTCTCACTTTTATTTATATCCCCTTTGCCAACTACCTTCTATTGTTTGTATGATCTTAGATCTTGATAAACCCCCATGCTCCTTTGTTTCAAGGTAACATTTTCGAAAAATAACTTTTACTTTTTTACTCTAAATTTCTTTCTTTAAACTTTGAATTTTATTAATTAAAAAAGAAAGAGAAGGCCATCTTTAATTTGCCTTGAATGGGCTAATTAATTAAAAATATACATTCTTTTAGAAAATGTTGGCGAGCTTATCTCAAAATCAAATCATACTAAATATTTTAACAAGATTTAAAAAAATATATATTATTTCTTTTAATAATATAAGCATTTTATTTCAGCAGAATTTTGCATTAACTCATATATATATACGCTTGATGTATATATATGTTTGACTAATAGGTTTGATAAGTAATTTTTATTAACAAAAATTTAATCTTGAAATGGAATTTATTTAAAATGAAATAGTTAAAAGCAAATACAAATTATATAAATGTAATTAATTTTAGCTTTAATGCAAAACCCTGCCTATATTGGACTATAAACTTAATTCAGATCTATAATACTAACTAAGTTTATAGAAGGCTGTGAAGCATGGATCGGACTTCAGATCCATTGCTTCAGTATAATTTTAAAGGAGCAAAATTTCTAAGCAAAAAAGTGTTCAACTACCTTCTCTTACAAATCTGATATAAAATAAACTTAGATATATGAAACCAATCTTCAGTGTTTTAAAATATCCTTTAAAAATCCAGCATTTATAAAGTAAAATATCATCTATTAGCATTGAAGATAAATATTATTTAAATACACTTCTGGATATAAATAAGTTTTCAAAGGTAATCTCCCGACTGTATCCTACTTTTAAAACAAGCTAGTTTGTTCTTTTTTTTTTTAATAACAGATGCAAACTTTTAACATCATACTTCTATATAAATCAATTTTGTACTACTTGTTCTACCTAGTACATTGTTCATATGATGATAATTTGACTATTTCATAAGCTGTTGGGATTAAATTATCTTAAGTCATTACTTGTTGATAATCTTTTTCATTCTAATATTCATAATTGCAAATGTGGTCAGGATCTCCTTATTGCTGCTTCCATTTCCAAAAAACCTATCATCAGTTAATATCAATATCTGAAATCAAATTTGCTCATAATTCTATGTCAGGTATCTCTCCAGCAAAGACTTACATAATGATTACATTCAATGATTTTCTTTTTTACGTTAAATAATCAAAATATTATGGCCACATTTTTACAAATGTAGTTGTTTATGTTTTTAGTGCCAGTGTTACAAATCTCTGGCAATTAATAAAATATACTATTATTCGATTCAATTTGTATAAATTAATGCACTAATAAAAAAGCAGACTTGAAAACAAGATTCCTAGAGGAAGGAAGTAGAAAGAAAAAACATGTCAGAATGATCATTTGAATATTCAGTTGTGTCATTTTGATGCTGACGGTCACGTGATCTTTTGAGCAACATCTTATTCAATACTTATTGAAAGCCAAGAAGATTACTAGATGCAAATTATTATGTGAAGTATGTTCTGTGTTACCTTAAGAATCTGGATGATGTATGTTGTGTTTCAAATTAATATTTATATTTGAATTCCATATACATATATGTTATCATTATTATAGTCGTATTATCATATAGAAAATATTTTTCATATATGTATCGTATTAGTAAATGCATTAAAAATAACTATAATAAATAAGAAGCACATTTGAGTGGACTTGAAATAAAACAAACAAACCAAAATAAAATTATAAAGATTTGAAAATTAAATCTCTCAAAATATTTTTTTTTTTTTGTTTATTTGTTTCGTCTCATTTTCTAGATTAAATAGGAAAATAAAAATGGGTTTCTTCTATTTTTAATTGCCAAAAGGGAAATTTGTCAAGCGTTGTTAGTGGGTTCGCTTGCGTCTCGGCCGATGCTATGACATATGAAAAAGAGAAATTTACCACCTACTACTAGCTATCCCATCCTATGCACTGCTGCATAACAATGATTGATTGAATTACCTCAGGGATCAGCAAACTTTAACAGCAAGAGCTATTTTCTTTAAATCTCCACTCCCCCCCCCACCCCTTCATTAAACAGCTGCAAGGAAAGAGCCACAAGAAAAGAGGTGAAAATATGTTCATGAAAAATACAAATTTCTGAATGGCTGTGGATATATTTGAACATTTATTTTACTAATACTACATAATAGCATATTTTCCTAACAAAACTAAAAATTCTTTTAAAAATAAATAAATAAAAACAAAAAATTACTTTGACAGTTTGATTTCTTCATAAATTTCTAATATTTAAATATTCATCATATACATTGATTACTATTATATAATATGGCTGAATTCGAGAAATATGCACATTTTTTCCTAATGTTGTCAAAATATTTATTTACGAATTACAAGAGGAAATATAAAATGTGTTTATGTTTATCATGATAAAAAGGGCCATGAGGTTGGTACACATTTGGCTCATGAATACCAAATTGCAGACCTCTGAATTATCAGCTATGATTTTAAAAAATTTTTTCACTTACCTTAAACAGTTAATTCTGACAATATAAATTTTAATTAATGTAATATATGTTTAATAATTTAAGTATTTATTACATATTTTTAATGACATAAATGAATCATTAAAGTTTATAATTGATGTCTAAATATTAAGATATTAGAATAAAATGTGGTAAGAAGATAGACAGATTAAATATACCAATCATAAAAATAATAATAGTCAAATGCTATTGTTTTTGTTGTAGTACTAGTACCTAATTCCTCCATCTGTTTTTGGACAACAACTTGGCATATATACATATTTTTTTGCATTTATTTGATAATTTATATATTTATAATATATTTGAAATGCCCCACAGCTTTATTGTTTCTGCCACTCTCCCCCCTTTAAATAAAGAAGTCTGTTTTGCACTCCATTGAAAATTTTTTTTTTTTCTATGAACTGTAAAAATTCGGGCTATTCTTTATTTAAAGAGAGCCTGTGGCTAAAACATATTATACAGCTACGGATGTTTCAAATATCAGCTAACATAATAGAATATGTTTATGTGTATATATACTATACATGTACGTGTATTTTTAGAATATTGAACAAAATGAAGATGAAGAAGACAAATCAAATAGTCCAGAAGAGAAGAAAATAAATCTATCAATTACAGTTTATCAATGTTTAGGACAGGCATGGCCCTCTTCTTTTCCAACTCAAGGTAAAGAAAGAGTAATTGTTTTATAATATTTGAATTGGCATAAAATATTTGTTTGAATATATATATATATTGAAATAAATAATATCTTAGTCATTTCATGGTCACCCATGTGAACTTCTGCATAGCATTTAGCTGCTTTGTAATTGTTGTGAGGATAGCTAATAAAAATAGCATTACAAAATCTTTAAAAAGTTATATAACATAATAGAAATATCTTAAAATAAATTATTGAAAGTAATTATAATAATAATAGCAGTGAAATTTTAGAATAAATTATTAAAAGTAATAATAATAGGTAATATTGAAATTTTAGAATGGATTATTAAAAATCATATTTTAATATAATTATAAATAATAAAATAGGTTAAAACAGTATAACTAGTTTTTTTTATCAATGATTAAAATTGAGAATTAGAAAAATGTACTGAAAAGAATGTATGTTTAAAGCATGTTTGATTGAGTTGTTTATTACAAAAACAACATTAGGTAAATTATTATTAAAGAAAGTAGGAAATAAATAAGATAATTAAAAGATTAAGTTTGATTTTAGTTTTAAAATTACATTCTGAGTTTGGAGGTAAGAGATTTGAAAATAAAGTAAAAATTTAATCAATTAAATAATTATAATATTTTGAAAATTAAATGTAATTAAAATATGCTGAGGTCATCTGGGTTAAGTAAAATAAAGAAGTCATTATGGTGTTGTAAATAAGAGATCAATAATATATATAGCTATGGTTTTTTTGAAATTATTCTTGATTTTTGTCTTATTCATGCTTCATCCTACATTGTATTTTCATGATTATAATTGGCTAAGAAAATGAAAAGCAATAAGCTATCCAAAGTGTAACCTGGATCCACACTGATGAACCTGATCAAGCTATTTTACAGGAATCTCTACATGAAGAAAGAAAATGCCTAAACATCAAATAATTCAAAGAACACACTTTAGACAGAATTCTATATCAGAGGAGAGGAATTCCTATTTGACTAGGAAACTGATAAAAGACAATACAGTGACTTGGAAAAGATAGAAACATAATAATAAAATAAATGAAGTAGTGCATGCTATCAAGAGAGAAATATTAGCCCATGTAGAAATCCTCACAACAAATTATAAAGAGTACTCCAGCTACAAAAGTTTATACTACAGTTTAATATTCATAGTTAAATCTAAAAGCAAAAATCTGTTTATTGGTTAGACTGATATTTTAAAGTATTAATCGGTTTAAGTTTTATTTTATAATGACCTCTTAAAATATATTAATTATAGATAACTACATTTATTAGGTATAAATTATTTAATTAATCAGAAAAAACCCAGAAAGTGATTGGTTTGTAATCTAATTGTCAGCATTTGTTCTTTAGTTATATACTTATCCCTTTTTAACTGTGTTTAAAGCAACTAGAATATAAAATTCACTTCATTCTTTTATATATATAGGATTAGTTAAAAATTTATCTTCTTTTAAAAAGGAAAGAAAATAAGTGTTTTCTCCTCATGTTGAAATTTCCAGCAAATATATAAAGTTATATAAAGTAGTTAGTGATACAGTATTCATTTTAGAGGCACAGGGTATATACACATATGAAAATATTTATTGTGAAATGTCTAAATATTAAAAATAATGAATGCTAGAAGAAAAGAAATATGTGGTATAAACAATGTACTCAATCAAACTGATTATTTTAAATGATTGAGCCCATCTTGTATATGAATTAACTCTTACCTTAATTTCTGTTAATTATATTTTAGTTGCATTAGAACTTAAAATGTAAATGCAGTTGTTTAGATTATTAGTTTGAATAGCTGAAATTTACTATATCTAAATGGTGAATTTATTCAAGGTTTCGTTTTTTTTAAATTCAAGGACAGATTCAAAAGGACCACCTCAGTTAATTAAGTTTGACTCATTATTAAAAAGGGATTTGGACCTAAAGTGGTCATTCCCTAGAATTATTGTTATAATAAAGACATATTTGTTATAACAATTTCAAAATTAGAGATATGTGTGTGATGCAGTTATGAAGCTAAAGATAGCAGAATATATGAATTATATTTGTAGGAGTCATCATTTGTACTATTATATCCATAGTATATTAAAGGCCTGAGATATTATTTACCGAAACTACATCATATAATTATGTTGATATTATAATAAATGATTAAAAGGTTAATATTTAAATTTAAGCTAAATCTTGGACATTTTTACAGAAAATACCGTTCTTAATATAATTTGTTTTCCAGCACATGTAAGAGATAATTGAGAAATGACTATTAAATCATTGCCATTCAATAAAATTTTTAAGGATTAATACTGCTTAATGTATTCCTGATATTATATAATCGGTAATGGATATATATATTGTAAAATGAAAAGAAAAAATATTTCATGACAATTATAATAGTATAAATAAATTATTGGGTTTTTTTTGTTGTTGCTTATTTAAATAGTATGTGTTTAGCTTATCATATATAAGTTATCTGGTTTGTATATTAATTTCATGTCCATTTTATCAGTAGTAATTCATGTTTAAGGTAATTTAGCCTGATATTATAGATAGGAAGTTATGTAGTGGTCATCATCATCATCACATGTTAAGGAAAATTATTTCCTAATCCTATTAATGTAAATAAATAAAACATATGTGCCTGAATATTACTTAAAAGTATTGTCAGGTGATGACCAAAGTTGGGAATGAATTGGTCTTATTAAGAGATTGTATGAAAATAATTACTATATGTATCAATTAGGAAATATAGAATCAGTTATAGTTAAAAGTGGGATGGGACTAAGGCAAGGATGTCCTATGTCACCTATTTTGTTATATTTGAGAGAAATGGAGAGAGCAATAGAAAGATTAGTAAGAGGATAGAGATGTCATTAATAGATGACAAGGGAGTGTATATATTATCAGGTCTTTTATTTGCTGATGATATCTTTTTGTGCATAGAAAGTAGAGAAGATATGGAAATTATGTTGAGGACATTCTCAAGGGTAGATAATGGGATGGGGATTAAATGTAGTGAAGAAAAATCAAAAATAATAATGATAAATGCTGGGAAGAGAATGATTTTTTTATTGGGGTACATAAAATTAAATGTGGTGAAATGGTATAACTATTTGAGAACTGTCTTAAGTAATCAGAGGAATTGCTTGGAGAAATGAGAGAATAAATTGATAAATGAAGCAAAGAAAAGAAGAAATTAACAATGTTTTCATATAATAAATATGACTTAGCAAGAATTGTATAGAAGGGAATGGCAGTAGCAGGTTAACTTATAGTAATGATGAGTTATGTGTTAATAAAAAAGTGATAGATTACTTAGAAAAAGTATAAAGAGAAGTAGGAAGATGAAGATGTGTGATGGCAAAGGAGTCAATTCAAAGAGAAATGGGATGAGATGCAAAATAAAAATGTTCAGTAGATTGCAATTTATGGATAATAAGAAAATAGCCAAAATAGTATTTAATTGGGTTATGAGTAAAGGTTAGGCAACTAGATGGGTGAGAAAGGTAATATGGTATACAGAAGATTTGGATGAAGACTTTATGTCAGTATACTTGTACAAAAGATGGAATCATTGGGTTAGAAGAATTGTTGATGTGTTATAATGGCAAAGAATGGGATAAAGGGTAGATGCATTAATAAAAAATAGGGAGTCGGAGAGATGGAGAACTAGTATGGAGAGTAAAAAGAGTTTAAATATATGTATAGAAATAAAACAGAATATTGGATGTGAGATAATTTATGATAATAGCAAGGAAAGTAGTTTACTGCTTAAGGCTCGAACAGATCATTAGTAACAAAGGAATATACCCATAAATGGAAAAATGTGGGTGATTTAGTCTGCAAGTTATGTAAGGAAGGCATGGAAAATATTAGGCATCTGCTAATTGAATGTAAATGCTTACAAATAGAAAGGATACAAATAATGAAGTTATGGGAAAATAAATGTAAACAAGATGATTATACAGAAAGTGGGTTCTTGGTTTTTATGCTGGATTTGGAAAAGGGGGGATCTAGGCCATAGAGTGGACAAAGATAATGTTGTGGAGATGGGGTGGAGCAGGGTAGAGAAGAGTATGGGGAAAACTTACAGTGGAGAATGGAAAGGGAAGATGGCTAACAAGTTTCTCTGGACATAATGGCGAGATATTCCTAACTCCTATAAAGAAGCCATGGTGCATCACATCGCATCAATAAGTTGACTATTACAATATGAAAAACAATGGATATCATTTCTCATGTTGGTAGGACTATTAATCATTAGTTTCTTCTGACTACATAAATAACTAATTCATGAATTCAGTGTCAGCATGCATGTGCACTTTCTTTAGATTATTATAATAATATATAGAAAAGTACTTGTATATGTAAAATACTGTCTCAGCCTCAGCTTGGCTGATCATTTTAAACTAAGTCCGCTTACATTTTAAAAAATATAATAAATTTTACCCCCCCCCCTTCTTTTTAACGAATACAATTATGACCTTTTTTTCTAAGTGAAGTCTTTCATTACTGAAAAAGGTACCTGTTTGAAGACCGTACTGCCGCCTTTTCATGGTTTTTGGTTTTATTATTTGAATTTTTAGCATTTTCTTGTATTTTTTTTATAATTTGTAGTTTTTGTTGTATTTGCTGTAAATATTTTGCCTTAGGCATTTTTATTTGCCGATTTTCAGGTGTTTTCATAAAAAAATTTATCACTTGCCATTTTCAGGCCGGTTATTGATGGTGTGGCAGCGCCATCTGATGGTGGCAGTATGGTCTCCAAACTACAACCCTGAAAAAATTGATTGCTCTTTAAAAAAAAAAAAAGAAGGCAGTTTTTGACAAAAATATGTTTAAAAAATAGATAAGTCCATCAATTCAAATCTAAAAGGGTAATTGTTGGAGTTTCTGAAATTATCAAGCTTCTTATTGTTCTTCATAGCTTTCAATATTAGTAGTGACTTTTAATTCATTCTTCATATATTTTATTTTGAAAAATAGTTGCTCACCTACTAATAAGTATTTTCAAACATTAAAGTTGTTTTTTTTTCCGTATGAGTCATCAAGATTCTAATATTTTCTGTAAACTAACTAATATTCCCTTTCTTGAATGAAATGTTGGTCTTTGTAAAACATTGCCCATTTTGTGTAGTAATGGCTAGTTACACATCAAACAGAGTCCCAAAAATTCTGAAATCATTTATGTGAGAATGAATGTCAGAAAAAGAGAAAAATCAATTTTGAAAATTACAAATATTTTATCATATATTGATTTGGTCTTTCAGAATTTAGGGAGATAAACATATTTTAATTTCATCAGTTAGTATTCTCACAGTTGTATTTTATTTTGATGAACATTACTCATAGATCAGCTAAACTCTTCCCTGAATCTGAGTTTATGTTGTTTAAATGTGATCTTTAATCCAGTTAGACTAGAAAGCCATTTAGGGTCATAACATTCTGAAACATTTTTTTCTTATTTTCAAAGCATAGCTTCTCAAATGAGCCAGCATAATTGCGGACACATAACTTTAAATTTCTTGTTAGCTTTTAAGATGAATCTGATATTGAGATGCAGTAAAGACTGTAGAATTGGAAGTTAAGATATTTTTTTAATTTATAAACCTAAATCAGTGATATATAGAATTAATATTCTGTCAAATTTATTGAATAAAAGTGAAACATGGAAAACTATATCATCATAAAATATTGAAAAAAAAATTTTTAAGAATGTTTTATAATATTTTGAAAATACAATGATAAGTTCATAAGATCAGTCCGTATGTTTTGAATTCGATGATATTGAATCCACTGCTATAAGGTACATCTTCATTAGTTTGATTATGTAAAAGAAATGATTATTAATAAACCTTTTCATGGTGATATGGCTTTCATAAAAGTTAGATTCCACTATTTAGTTGTAAAAATCATTTTAAAGAACTTTACTGAAGGCATTATTGATTACTTTTATTTGAAAGATATAAAAAGCAACTCTTAGACCAAATGTTGCAGTCTTTCAGAAAGAAAAGTTTATTGTAGAAGATTCCAAAAAATAGTATCGCAAGTAATTTAAATGAGCCAGCACATGATGTGCTTGGGAGTATTTATAATTTATGGATTGGTTTTTACAATCATTACTTATTTTATTTAACTTTTTATTCTTTGCTTTTTTCTCTCCTTTTTTTTTTTTTTTAATCTTTTAGAATTTCAATAATCGTGTTAGATATATATAACTTCAGAAAGTATGTTTATTTAAGAATTACTAAATAATATGGGGTGTGTTCATTTAGTTATTCTGAACTAAAACTTAAATCTAAATAAATAAATGTTATTGGCACACAGTTCTTTTTATATTAATATTTGATAATAAACATCTTGAACAGAAATCACAATTATATTATTAATTATATTTCACCATCTTTAAATTTTTAGGCAAAGCTAAATAAATGTGATTTAAATTAATATACTTTAGAAACATCAAAGTCACTTTTGAAAGTAAATACATGGATTAAAGTATTCAGATCCCTGAAGTGTTAATGGAATGTCCATTTCAGATTGAATTTTTTGTTTTGACTGAAATTTTGTGTTTTTGGAATTAATTGTGTACAAATTATACTCTTTGTATGTTAATTATTCATTTGGGTTTTAGTGAAATTTAAGCTATGAAAGTCTATAGCTTTGACCATTTGACTTATATTGACAGATAAAAATTTAAGTTATAAATACCAAAATCTGATCAAAAAGTATAACTTTATTGCTGAAATACATCAGAAGTTAAATATAGTGGAGACCATAGTGGTTATGACTTCCAATGATCATGATGAACCAGAATTCAAATCTGGATCAGGTAAATCTTAAAATTGTCACAAAGCTCCTTGGATTTTTTTTTTTTTTTTTTTGAGTAGATAACCTAAATCATTCACAAGTAATAAATAAAAAAATATATAGCCGTATTTTAGTAAAAGAGCAAAGATTCAGAGTTAATCTGGGTTAATTATATGAGTATTAAAATATTCAATATTTATTATATGATTGTAAATATTTCAGCCTTACTATAAATGGGAGTAACATTATATTCTTACAATCACTAGACTCTATGATTATGTTTATTTCTAAATATTATAAATTGTCTAGAGTCATTAAAACTTTGGAAAGATATTTTATACCTAAATATTTATTTGCATAAAGTTACAGAAAATCTTTTGCATTGTCAGAGGAAAAAAAATCTTAAAAGAATAACCAACTAGAATGTCATTTTGTCTACCAGAGAATCAAATTGTATCCTAGTAAATAAAATTTCTCGGAGATTTAAACTTTAAAATTCATAAGCTATTATCATTTGCTGCTAATCATCTTTTTACCTCGTGAATTAATCCAAAAATGTAGGCATATCATATTGAATTTAATATTTCTGTAATTACATTCATTGATAAAATTGTAAAACCACTCACACTATCAAAACTATTGAATATAATAAATTTTAACTCTTAAAACAAACTGGACTTATTAGTTTGTCATCTAGTTTAAGTTTCTGAAGTGTGTTCTTTGAGTATTGTGTTGAACTTCTCTCATTGATAATAAAAATATGACATCTGACTGCCTATAATAACACATTAGGGAGTTTACAAGAACCATGTGCTAAGGTCTTGCTAAAGACTGATCATTATTGATCAAATTATATAACCAATTTCACTAAAAGGAATGTAATTCTATTATATGTTTTAACATTCCTTATGCAGTTGTAATTCAGATTGACTAACTAAGCTACAAAATGTTAATAAAATTCATCCAGGTTAGAAATATAATACATGTAGAATCCTTAAAATATTTCTATATAGAAACTTCAGTTTGTGCAAACTCAAATCAGATTGCAAATCTAATATTGGCAATTATATCAAAGACTTATGCCACTTTGGATATAAATACAGGATGCTCATTAATATTATTAATAGATTTTATAGAGACCTATACCAACCGATGTTACCCTGGATATCTCCATTTTACATTTATAACATATTCAGAAATATAAACATTTGCTTAGAAACATACAGAATCAGTCTCCACATCCTGCTAACTCTAACCTGCTTAATTAATAACTCCAAAAGCAATCTCTTTCCTGAACAGACCCCCCTCCCCCAAATCATATACAAGATTTTCTGAAATCACGCTATATCTGTGAACCTATATCAGCCAGTGTGGCATGTTTAGAATGGAATTATGCGAAACATAAAGTAAAGGTGGCTTGGTATAATGCCATAAACAAAAAAGATTTCTGCTTCCCCCTCTCACATATTCTTTATATCACATCATTTTCCCACACATTGCGATTGTATTGTTATGATTATGAAATCTTTATAATGACATCAGAAACACGCTCAGCATTCTATATTAAGAGTATAAGAATTCCATTTAAGCAATTCATGTTTCTTGCTTCATATAAGATTTCAAACTTTTCTCAGTTTGAGTATTTCCAAGTATGTAATCTGAATTATAAAAGGAATGTAGAAGGAAAACAGACAGAAACTTTCAATTGGTCTTTTTATTGATACATCAAAAATTATGTTTGTCTCAACTTGTATTAACTGAAATAAAAATAATTGTTAAACTGGAAATCTAGAGCTACAAAAAGAAAAGAAGAAAAAGCTAAATTAACTATAATAAGAAAAAAAATCTGGAGCCAAACAACTGCCTGCAAGATCTACCAGAAGAATTGCTGAATTAAGTGATTACAAAAGAACTAGAAAAAAAAATTATGATAAAATGTATTGTAGAATGTACATTTATAAGATTCATAAGTTAAAATTTATTTTTTCTTTCTTGTGAAACAATTTTTTTATGATGTTTTTATTATTGTAAGACAATAACTCATCTAAATTAATGTTAATTAATTAAAAGTTAAACAGGACTATTAGTCATGTATTATTTGAAATTATGTGTATTGTATGGTGTTGATCAATCTGTATTAATTTGAGGTTTGTCACATCCGGTGTTTGTAACTTAATAATAAAATGAATTGAGTATTCATATTTTCTTCTGCTCCCAGTTTCTGGTGTATGTGTGTAAACATTCAGATGGTTCTCTGTAGAAATATTTGGATGATGCTGAAGTCATAAATATAAAAGTCCATGTACTTTACTTTATAGATTTGATAATTAATTTATTGATGGCCAGTACATTCATAAGTACTTGATGGCCCAAAACAATTGATGATCAGCCTCACATTTTATGTCATTTTTGAGTCCAGTTACAAAGAATAATTATTAGCTCTTGATAATTAATGTGGGAAATGCCATATTGTAACTTATAATTATTTCTATATGCTTTGAATGCTGATTATTTTATTTTATTTTACCATAAAATTTGATGATGATGATTTCCATCATCCAATACACCCCATTATACCTATATCCAACTCTAACCATATCATTTTAAAAGGTGACATTAATATGGGGCCAATGATGTTTTAGTTCTGTTGGCCAGTATTACAAAATGACCACAAAAATTGGAGTTCAAATATAATTTTACTTCTATAAAACAAAAGCCTGCATTTATTATGCAAAATTGTAAAAGAAATCTAAAAAAAAAAAATTACTATGAAATATGTGAGAAGTATATATGAAAATTTATATAAATAATTGAATTATAAATACTAAATAAATATAATGTTGATATGAAAATTTGTAAAAATAATTAATTTGTAAACATTTAATATGATGTTGTACATGTAAAAAAAAAATTTCATATTGAAGTAGAATGAGATAAAAGTAAGATTTTGGCGAATTGAAAGAAACTTTTAGCTTTTGAAGTTTGTTTACTTTTAATGATAGTGATGTATGGAGGATTTGTCATTGACTTTTGGATGCAATATTATAACAAACAACTTCATGGAGTATTTCTACTTCAGGCATTTATAACAACCCATTTTAAAGTTTCCATGTTTACCAGTTTTGACATTTTTAAGTCTCTTAAGATTCAAAGGAGAGAGGCTCTCTAAGTCTCAGAAATCCCCATTTTCAAGGATTACAGATTTCAATTATTTTATTAGTATTTTATGTTTATAGTTTTGTAGCATATTAGTGTTTAAATTGAGATAGTCTTCCAAATTTGTTCATGTTGCATTGTATATTTATTGTCCAATAGATCACTTTTCTTTTAATTTCTAAATGCCAGTCTGATCTCTGCAAAAAATGTGGAGTACATTGTTTGATATAAGAATAGGTAAAGACAGAGTTTGGTATGAGGCATATTTTATGAAATATTGTAAAAGTTTACGGATTTTTTTTTTTTTTGGAGGGAGAGGGTGTTAAAGGAAATTGAATACAAACATATATGTTGGCTGGAGTAAAATTTTAAAAAATGAAGGAAGAATGTGATCTCTCAAATGAAGTTGCCCAAATAGAGATGTCTCGATCATTCCAGATGTGGTAACTGCTGCTAGGGAAAATAGAAGAAAGCAATAAAAAAAATGAAGAATGGAAAAGAGCAGAAGAAATGCTGCTAAGAAAAATTGAAAACAATCAACAAAGCTAACCAAAAGATATTGATGAAAATAGATGAAATTGATCAGAATTAAACTATAAGTCAGCCTTCAGGAAGATCTAGAATAAAATGATAAATGGTTGAAGATAAGGAGGTGAAAAAATAGACGAAAAGTGGAATGGACAATTGGAATTTACAAGAGAAGTTAAGGGTCAAGTATCAAAAATTAAAACTGGAAGCTAAGAAATAGAGTAGGAAAAATATTGATTCACAGAGAATATGAAAACAATTCAAAAAGCATTAAGTAAAGATCTCAGACAGATGAGAACTGAGCAAGAGAAATATGTGAAAGGATGTATAAAGAGGTATTACAAAAGGATAAAATTTAAAAAGGTTCATAAGCAGGGTTGATATGGTTATAAGGAGAAAGCAAATATCTAAGAATGTGAATTTTGTCAATAAGATGTCAGTCGATTTCTTAAAGTTGTTTAAGGTTGATGCGAAGGAAATCACTACAGAACACTGACAGTTTAGAGAACTATTTTTCATTAAATAGAATAGAACATCACAATATGGCACTGATCTGTGCTCACCTCTAGGAATCAGCAAACCATTGGTGAAAATCAGTCTCGTGCAAATCAGAAAATTTCCAAGAATATAAAGATGCCATGTGTAAATACTGGATCTAAGACCATCATGATGGTATACAGTATCAGGCATCATAAGAGAGATATAGTGTAAATAAAAGAGGCATATACTCAGTTTTTTCAGTATCTTGATTGATGGCTTGCACTTTGTCAAGTGAGCAAATAATTAGAATTATTAGGCTTAATCTACTTATAAGGCAGATCAATTGATTATATATGCAGACAAGAACTGTTGATCAAATACCCCAATAGCTCAATACTTTAGATATGAATCAACAAACACAAGAAAAGATTGGGAAGAAAGCATTTTGACTCCTTCAGTTTTCAAAATAAAGAGCCTCATACAATAACGGGTAAGACCAATATAAAGAATATAGCTGCTAAAAAATAATTTGAGATAGTCTACTAAATGACACATGGAAAAGTAAGAGTAATAATAGTTCAGAGAGAGCAGGATTAATTCTAAGGATTAGTAATGTGGATAGTCTAACAGGAGTTTGTCACTATTTCATTTCCACTAGACATGTTGAAGAACAGGGTTCAATTAATCATCCACAGAAAAATTAATTACAAGAAATTTACAGGCCTAATTGAAACTTCCTACACTATTTCACAACATCAGGGGGGAAATGTCTTTATAATAGAAGATGAAAGGAGTCTGGAGAGTATTTATAATGCCCAGCTCTTGAGATCATTTCCAAAAGAAAAATGTTAGTAATAAATTTATACTATATCTTAATGTATAAATGGAAAAAATGAATAAAAAATGAATAGTAAATAATCAAGATGAGGTATTCTCATCATTTTATTTCCATTTAAGTAAGGAGAAATGATAAGAAATATTTCTTCTCATGTTAGCTGCAGAATATCCTATTTGTTAACCATATGGATTTTATGGCATATAACAACATAGTAGTGTGTGTACACAAATATATATAAAGTTGAAAGCAAAAGTAGTAATAAACATAGTCAAATTTTTTTGCAGATATTTTCTACATTTCATTGGAATATTAATAAGGGATTAAATAATTTTGAAATTAAGATTTTATTATAAAATAAACATTTAAAAAGGTCTGAGTAATATTTTTATTGAATCCTGATTTTGAAATTTATGTATTAAAACAAGCAGGTTTTAGGTTAAATAGATAAACCAATAATTATAAAACTCCTATCTATTTTAGAAATCTTTTAACCAATGTGATCTTATTTAGAAATTTTTTTAAGTAAAGCTTGTAGATCATATTTTGATAAAATTCTACTACTATCTAGTTTAGAAATCTTTTTTAAGTGAAACTTATAGATCATACTTTAAATTTCCAAATTGCTTTCGAAAAAATTAAAATGGATTGAAAAGATAGTAATTGATAAATATAGGAAAAACATTTTGAGTTAGTGAATTTTCCTTACCCTCCCTAACTATAAAAAGTTAAGGGGTAGTTGGTTTTCTTAGAGTTATAGAGAAGCTACTATGAAGATATAACTGAAGGCAAGGGATAGATCTGGAAGCAGCTGCTAGTTCACTAGTGTTTTGATTCACATGGTAGCAAGACCCAACTTTTTTGTATTCATTAGCCTTGTATACTAGAAGATGGCTGCTT
Source organism: Epiperipatus broadwayi (assembly GCA_028023455.1). NCBI lineage: Eukaryota > Metazoa > Onychophora > Udeonychophora > Euonychophora > Peripatidae > Epiperipatus > Epiperipatus broadwayi. The sequence goes on along the minus strand of JAQFVV010000074.1, from coordinate 1,114,067 downwards.
GCCTTAAAGTCTATTCAATCCTAGACAAAAGGGAGATCACTGCAGACAACAGTTATCTGGACTATACCTTTCCTGATGGTGACAATAAGCCAGTCTGCTATTAGAAGAGAGGTTACTCAGAAATCCATCAACTTGATGAAGAAATAGTTATATGTATGCTGAGAAGAACAGATATATAGATATAATATATGAAGCACAGTTGTTGGGTAGTGATATATAGAGAGAACACTATTTTAAATCATTTATTAAATAAGCAATATCTTGTATTGGTGAGAAAGTATTCATTTATTATTAACACTCACAAAGCGTTTGCATAATTAGCTTAAAAGGCTGATATTTGAATGTATATCATTTATTGAAGGAAAAAATGATATCCAAAATTATATTTTTATAAGTACAAGTAAATAAATTTTGCTCGAATTAAAAATCAAAAAGAATTGATTCATAGACTCCAGAAGTATTTATAGATTGAAATAAAAAGCTTGCTAGAATATTTTTTTAAAAGATTTTTATAATTAATTATTAAGAGTAACCTGTTAAAAAGGAAGATTTTTATGAACTGTCAAGGAATTGATATTAGCTTTTTTTTTAAAAAAAAAAAAAGAACATGGTTATGAAAGAATTTAATAAATTATTCATATTACTTTTTTTAGATATACACACGTGCTAATTTTATATACAGTGGGGAATTAATTGTGAAAAATATATATTAAATCAGTCAGTAATTATATATTATAAAAAGTGAAATTCACCTATAGATATATGATATTTCAAATATATTAATAATTTATTATATCGCAGGTCTGTGCAATGATGTACACATATATTATGTAAACCCAGAATGAGGTATTTGTATCATTAAAATATGATAATTTAAAATTTTTATTATTTTATGACAAGTCAAATATGTTATGAAATTATTATGTCACATGTTTGTCTGCATTTATTAATGCATGTCATGTAGACACCTGTAAACTTTAATGATTTTTTTATTATTTAATGACAATTCAAATATGTTCATTTTATATGGTTTTCGCACATTTGTGCGGTGATATATATGTTTAATGTAAACCCATTAGGAAGTATTGTAAGTCATAAGTTGATATTTTTAATTGTATATTACTCAAAATCAGAAGGCTGAATTTATATGTATAGCATATTCAGCAGAGCTTCATTTTATTTGTTTTATTGTTAATAAACCTTTATTCCATTGTTAAAATTATTCCAATGAACTTAATTCTAGATTGTTTAGAATATTGTGTTGCATCATCTCTTAATCACAGTAATAATTATAGAGCTTGTGTTCTCTGAGCTAGATTCATGCGTAATGGTCTATTATATAAAAGGGGATTATATTAGTGTTTATGATTATCCACTTGGTATTGATCATCCTGTATTGGCACAAAAAAAATATTCTTCAAAGTCCATGCACTACATTTTATTTAATTTAGTCTATTAGACATTAAATTTATAGTTGGCCAATATATTAATGACACTAATTGGCCAGAGCATTGATGATGGTCAGCATGTTTTAATATCCCAGCATTATTGTTTTTATGGTTATATATTCTGATGGATTAACATTTAAGTTGGTGCATCTAAGTTAGGGTTTAAATAATTGTCCCAAGCTGATAAGGGCTAAATAATTAGCCTGGTCTATTATAGACCCATTTTAATTCCAGTCACCAGATTAATTGTTGATTTTTTTATTGTTAATCATTTGTGATGATGAATGAGTATTTTGGATAATGCTGGTGAACTTATAGTTAATTATGCTTATACTTAAGATATTTATCTGTGCTGATCTCTGTCAGTATATATAAGCTCATTATATACATTACTTGTATATTACTTATATAGCAAATTTTATATTTAATATGTTAAATTTTGAGTCAGATTCCTGTTGTATTAATCCCCTAAAATTCCATACCATTACAATATCTTAATATATAAATGGAAAAAATGAATAGTAAGTAATCAAGATGAGGTATTTTCATTTGGATCGATCATTTTATTTCCATTTAAGTACGGGGAAATGAAAAGAAATATTTATTTTCATGTTAGTTGCAGGATAGCCTATTTTATTAAATAAGAATTAATTAGGGTATTAGATGTGATATTTGGATTATTTCCATCATCTATGAGTGAATGTTGAATGTATAGAAAATTTTAATCTATTTAAACTTTCCAATTACAAACAACTTGTTAATAATAACACACAAATAAACAACAGATTAGTTATTACATAATGTTTCAGGTATTCTCCACTCTTCTTCAGATGTTGCTGGCCTGGTATGCACAGTGACAGTATTTTCATAGAAGTTGAACTCATACCTTTAGATTCTTGAATATCAAATTTAATGCAAATGCTTTAACCAACTAAGTTATTCTGTCAATTGGTTAGAACATTTGCCTTGACAATAGTCAAGAATCTACAGGTGCTAATTCACTTTTATGTGAATACTGTCACTATGTATATCAGGCCAGCAATATCTGAAGAAGAGTGTAGATTAATACTTCCCAAAATGTGTAATTACTAACCTGTTGTTTATTTGTGTGTTATTACTAACAAGTTGTTTGTATTTGGAAAGTTTAAATAAAGATTAAAATTTTCCATATATTCAACATTCACTCATAAATAATGGAAATAGTCCAACATATCACATCTAACAATATACCATCATCACAACCTTCAGGCATATTAATTAGGTTATATTTAATAAAAGGATTACTTACATGAAATGTGGAGTGGATTGAGGTTTGTCCATTAAAGTATGAAGATTGGCTATCTTAATATATATCTGAGCACTTATTGCATATATATGTAGAGGTGATAATCTGGACCAACTGATTACTGGTTTAGCATGAAATATGTGTTGGTGATTATTTATCTTTTTGACATATGTGTTCAAGTGTATCAGTGTTATGAGATAGAGTGGATAGTGATGGGTCATGTAAAAGTCTGTGTTCACATACCCTATATATTATATAACTGTTAAAGTAAAAAAAAAGTTTGTTTCATTTTTTAGTACAATATTTTTTTTTAAAATAAACAAAAAAATAAGATCTTTATCTTAAGAAATTTACTTTTCAATTGGTGTATAAATAGAATAGTTTTAAAGAAAAAATATTTGGTTATGGCTTAATTCAATAATTTCTGAAGTATTCATGCGATTGGATGGAAGATTGATTGATATCAGGGTTTTTTAAAATAAACAGGTATGTGCAGTAGAATTGAATAGGAATCAATAATGGAAAGATCATCAATGAAAAACACAGCTAAATGGATCTCATTCCTAGTTTTAAAAAGTGATTTTTAGGGAGGGAGCTTATAAAAATCATATGCTATATGATAAAAGCTGATCATTACTGGTCCAACTATATAAGCAATTTTACTTAAAGAAATGTAGAAGATGAAAAATTTCCCAGACAAAAACTTTCAACCAGCTTTATGTATTGATCTGTCTAAAATTATGACTGTCTCAACTTATGTTAACTGAAATGAAAATAATTTTAGATCTGAAAATCTGGAGTCACAAAAGAAAAAAAGTTAAATGGAAGAAAAATGAAGTGAAAAAAAATTATAAAACTGAAAATCTGGAGCTGCAAAAAGAAAAGAAGAAAAATCTAAGTGAATGCAACAACTATTGAGAAAACTATCACAAAAAAAACCTGGAGCTATGTGGTTGGCCAGACTACTATTTTTCTGTGAGATCTACCAGAAGAAACCATTTAACTAGGCAATTACAAAAGAATTGGAAAAATAAATCCATGATAAAATGAGATATTGTAGGTGTTTCCTTCCATTTATAAGAATAGTAATTGAAAATAGTGAATTTTATTTTTTTGATGAAAAAAATTTTTTTAACTTAATTAAAATTGTATTGTATCCTCATTTTCAAAAGGAAAGGAAGGTTGAATTTAAATTTATTTATTTTTTCTTATGAAATATTTTTTAATAAGGTTTTGATTAAGGAGTTAGAAGGGAATAATATTTATACATTACATGAAATTATGTGTAATTGCATTGGATAGCATTGCCACATCATTTTCTAAATTTTTTTAATTTTATTTATTACTTAACTATTAAATAATTTCTGCAATTATTTTTTTTCTAATGTTTCGTGATTGATTTCATCTTAAAATTGTGTTTTGAGATTTGTAAGGCATCCCAATGAAATTATTTAATAATAGAATGGTTATATTTTCGAATTTAGGCTTAATAGTGTTGTTAATATATGTGTGTGACTGGAAGTGTGTAGACATCCAGATGGTTCTCTGTAAAATTATTTGGATGGTGCTAAGGTTATAAACAACTTAAATCTTCATACTTCACTTTATGTTTTAGATTTGATAATTAGCTTATTGGTGGCCCAGATCATTGATGATGATTAGTCTCAATTTTTATATTTTCACTTTTAAATCCAATCACAAAAGATGATTGTTGACTATTAATAATTACTGCTGATAATACCATACTACAAATTATAATTACTTATATTAGTTTTGAATGCTGGTTCTTTGCCCATTTTCTATTACCATAAAACACAGTTGTTTTTAATAATGATGATTTCCATTTTCCAGTATATCCCAATACCCTTCTATTCACTCTCAGGCTATACAATTTCAATATACAAATTAAAGAGAGAAAATATATTTTATTTAATATACTAAAAAATAAATATTATCTATAGATTTTTTTTAAATTTTTGGTATACCAAATTTTATAAGGTATATTTCAATTTTTTGTTTTATTATGTATATAATGTATTGAATATTACATGTGTATTATATATATTAAATTAAAGATTTTCATGGAGTTAGAATAGATGTAAACATTAAATATGAATGGAAATTTTTGGGTAATAATCTAATATTAAGTGTAGTATTATAATAACATGAGTATTAAGCTAGAAGCAATCTCACAAATTCTGTTGTTGTTTGCTAGATCACATGGTGTCAGCTTGCTCTTCAAGTTTTAATTAGTACTAGCCTTGGTCAAATTCTAACTTCCCAATTATATTTTATATTTAGTATTATCATATTGTAATAGTCATTTTGAAGGTCTGCCAGTGTAGCCAAGAGCATTCATCAGAGAGTGCCAAAAGAACTAGACTTGGAGATAATAATTATGATACCTAATAATACTAGTAGCAATCTGAAGTTTTAGTTACCTGTGAAAAAGCTTCAACCATACTTTCTATAGAATCCTCAATCATTACAAGCAATCATATATATATATATGAATTTCCTCCAGATTTGGGATAACTGTGAGACTCATATTAATTCTCCACAATCAAATAAATTGCCCCTCTTTTCCTTTGTTCATAATAAAACAGATCAAATGTTTTGTACAAAGATGAGCTGATATGGTACATTTCTGGCTGCAAAATAAATAAATGAAGATTTACAAATTAAAAATAATTCAAATCCAGAATCCAATATGAAGTCCATTAATTATTGATGTTCAATTTTATTACTAGCTTTCTATAACTTAACATTCATGAAAGCCATATGTTAAAATCAGTGTTGGATATTGTTAGGTAATAATATCAAGAACATAATGTGGTAAACCCACAGGTATGTAATATATTTCTTCAGCTTATCATGGATCATATAATAATATTTATCAATAACCAATTGTTTTACACATGAATACTATATCTGATGTATGTGCATGAAACATCTCCCCATAATCTCAGTATCATAATGTTTATAGTAGGTAATACAAAATGGATCCTGATCATATAGCTCTACAATAATCACTCACATGTATCTTACCATCACTTCTATTCATCATCTCAATAAATATTTAAATACTAAGCTCAAATATTAATAACAATATCTAGAAATTATCATTGAATAATTAAAGTATATCTTCTTTCCAAATCTCTAAATAGATTTTTTGCAATATCGACTTATAAATAATCTATATTGTGTGAGGTACAGAATCTATTTTAAGATGTTCAATTTATAAGTTCAAGCCCATTCTTTATTAAATCATATTATTCACACACATCCTCATTTTTGTTTCAATATGTTATCGACAAATATGCACTCTCTTTTGTTATTCTTCGGGTCCTTACACATTATTCTCATAATATTTAATAAGCATTAAAATATTATTATTAACTATCGATTTCAACTCTTCATTTTATATATTCACATACATATTAATTGTTTTGAATTATCATATAGTCATATCTAAATATTGATTCTTAATAATTCTATCCTTAGAATTTATATCATTTATTGCATGTATTCAATTAATGCAGTATTTATATCATGAACTATAGAAATTCTATTATTCTTTTTAAACTTGAAACAATAAGTGATCCTTGTAAGTCAAATCTGTTTAATTATAATCAATTATTTAATTCATTATATGAAAGGAGGATAATTATTACTAAGTTTAGTCCCTTAAAAGTTTGCCTTCTTATTTTAAAACTTAATAATGACCAAATTTTATTTAAATATTTTACTACTATTTCAATAATGAAGAACTCAAGCATATTAATTAAAATACTCATTAATTTTATCATGAAATTGGAATATACAAGTTATAAATACCAACAAAACAATGCAAAATGTACATATATTAATATAAATCTTTAGGTATATATAAAAAAATTAAAAAAATTAAATTTATGCAAAGTTCGCAAATTTTATAAATTCAAACTGACTTTAATACAATAATCTAGTATTGGAGATAAGTCTGGCTAATCTGTATCTATGATTTGACTCCATGATGATTTGTAGTCTTATTTTAGTAATTTCATTTTATTTTAGAACTCTACATTATATTTTATATATATTATAGAGGATCCTTGATTTCTACTTAGAGACAATTATTTGTATATACGATATAGTTGCATTTAAGACAAAGTGGTTTTCCACAAATTTACAGTTGGTACTCAAATAGGTAGTAAGTTGGCTCTGTCTAGGGTTAACCTAAAACAGATAGCCGTGCATTTGAAAATGATCAATTTATCTTGAAGGAAGTATCTTTTTGGAGCACAAGTTGCACAAAAAAACTGCTGAATTTATTAAATTTTCTCTGAAAAAGTGTTAATTTCCACTAACCATAAACAAAATGCATGTTAATTTTTTTAGAATCAGTCTAATAATTAAAGATAAGCATTGTAACAAAAGTATTTTATTTTTAGAAATTTACAAAAATATTAATATTGAAGACAATAGATACAACAAAGTTTGTTACAAATTATACATAACAAAATTATAGATATTGTATCAAATTTTTTCCATTTCTCTAAAATCTGATATATACAACAAACCACACACAAACTTCTTTATAAATCTTGCTTTATTTTATGAACTATTGTAACATACAAAATATACTCCAATGTTTCAACTATATTTTTTTAGACTTTATCAAAGAACAAATAAAAAATACATACAAATATTTCATAATATATATAACAACTACCTCTTACCTTAAAACTCTTCCAACAAACAATGTTAACTTTTAATTACAGTCCGATTTAAATATCTTTCTTAAAATAATCCCCTATAATTATTTAATTAAATTCAACCTATTATCTTCTATTTTTTCCAATTAACATCCTATTTATTACAGGTTTCATTTATATTAATTTATAGGAATTTATATTAATGAAATGAAAACTGTAATGAATAAGATGTTATTTGAAACAAAAGAGGATAATAGGTTGATTTAATTAAATAATTATAGGGGATTATTTTAAAAAAGATATTTAAGAAAGGAATGTAATTAAAAGTTAACATTGTTTGTTGGAAGAGTTTTAAGGTAAGAGGTATGTGTTATATATATTTTTTAATTGTTCCTTGATAAAGACTATAAAAGAATATAATCAAAATATTAGAGTATATTTTTGTACATTATATTAGTTCATATAATAAAGCAAGATTTATAAAGAAGAAATTTGCATATGTATTGAAATCAATGGACTATTTTTAAAATGGAAGACTGTTTATTTGTTATTTTTTAATTTATTTAAAATTTGATAATATAAAACAATAGATACAATAAAGTTTGTTGCAGGTTTTCTAAGTTTAATTAATCAGTCCTGAGAATAATCAAATTGGCTGCTTCCTATAACTAATTTTACTTTTATTTAACGTGAACACTTCCTAGGGGTACCATAAGATATAGAAATAAAAATAAAAAGTAATGGCAAATTTTCAGATGAATACGAGTATATTTGATTACAACAAAATGATACTTTGGTATTAGACTTGCAACATGGAGCATGTATTAGACCTACTGCACCTTTTCACATTCGTATCAATCTGCTGATAACTTTGTAATCTTATTATCCGATCAAAATAAGTGTACACAGATCTTGTACATGATATTTTGGCAAGATTTACAAAGGTATCGGGTAGTTGATATGAATGTGAAAAGACGCAATAAGTCTAATACATGCTATGTGTTGCATGATTAAAAATAACTAAAAGTAAAAAAATAATAAACATATTTATCATTTTCAACAAGAAGTGTATGATTTTGAACAAGAAATTGAAATTATGTATGATTTTCACACTAACAACTTTTAAGAACAACATTTGAAATCAAAAAAATATATAAGATTTGCAATCTTAATGAAATGACTCCATTACACAAAAAAAAATTGCTACTTTAAATACACACTAAAGAAACAATAAATGATTTTGGTTTATAAATAATATTTATAAAAACATATTAACTATATGCATATGATACTTACCGTGTAATATATAACAGGAATTGTCGCCTTAAAACAAAAGATTTTAGATGTACTATTACCACAGAAAATGGAGATCTGTACTAAAAAAATTTTCCTCTGAAAATGTAGCATGTGATTGCAGAGTATGCTGGGATTTTCAGCAGAAATGCTAATAAATGTAAACCAGAAAAAAAGAGAATAAAAACCACACACAAAAAAATTAATTATGAGACTTTTAGTAGGTTTTTATTCTGGCAGAACCATTTCTTTTATATCGTTAAGTATGGCAGAAAGAAATCTGGATGATAGCTGAAAATGTCGAAGTAGTACAAAAAAAAAGATTGTGTTGCTAAAGAAAAACATGTTTCCACAATATACTCGCAAGGTTTATTTCCTTTCAATTTGACATCATCGCGATATTCCACATTTATTGTGGATGTGAAAAGGCTATCTCGCCTACATTGCAGATCTAATACCAAAGAACCCAACTAAATATAATACTATTAAAACTAAATTACATTATTGTCTTAATAAATTTAAATTATGTTCTTTTTCACATCATTAATTAATTAATGAATGAACAGAAATTTAACAGCAATAAACTAATGTATTATGTCTCTCATCTAACTAATAATTGGAAAGTAAAACAATTTAAGAAAAGAAAATGGTATTTTCCTCTAAGATATCATGCATGAGATATGAGGAACAATGTGAAGGATACTACGATGTCAAAAAGCTAAATATTGCTCTAGATTATATTACTCTTTATATTTTATATTATAATGCTTTATCTTTTAAATTTGTTTTAAATTTAAATTTTAAAAAACTCTATTAACAAAGATACAACTTATTGATCCTAAAAAAAAAACCTATAAATAATAATTAAAAAAATATCTTTTAAAGTTAAAAAAAATTTTACATATAAAATTATATGAATATTTGTCTTTTATTTATGCACACACATATGTAATCACAAATTTTGATTCTAATGTGTAAAATCATATCTCACTGGCTTTAACAGAATGTGTGACATACGACTACATGAAATATTTATTTTAATATATATATGCTTACACATATAGATACATATTGATCTTTTTTTCTTCTAGAAACTTACCAAGTTATGGTTTGTGAACTATTAACATCACAGTTGAGCTCTTCAGTATGGAAAGTTCAATTAGCCAATCTAAAAGCTATTCGCAGTTATGTACAGAGGTATTAAAATGATATTTTCATTATAGATTGATTTGATTTTTTTTATTTATTTATAAAGTGTTTCTCATCCAAAATCAGATTTGTAGTATTTGCAAATCTTATTAAATGCTGCATCTTTCTTAATGTATTTTTGAACTTAGAACTACATATAGTGAGTTCTTTACATAATTAATTTGCATTGTCATGTTAATAAACATATCTAATGTAAAACAAATAGGGAAATATCTACCAAGACTATCTGAAATCTCTGGTTCTAGGGCTTTTTGAGATTTATACATTTTTTGGCCTTTAACAATAAACCTTTAAATTAATTTTATTGTCTATAATTCATTTATATTGGAATACTTTTTGTAAACTGTATAAATTTATTTTGCTATTAGCAGTAAATTTAAAATACAGAATATATTTATGTCAGCATAATTTATTTAACAATAATTAAAGCAATAAATATTAAACAGCATTTTGTTCAGATAATAGAAATTTCTGAATAAGTGGTATTCAGATTAATTATACTTTACTATATCTGTTTGTTTTTTTTTTAATGTACAATATTTAATAAGAAATGGCAGGAGACCATTCATGTGTAAAAACTCAATAGATGAAAAAAATATAATTATTATTATTGCTATGTATTGTATTCAAGATTATTTGCTAACATTTTAATAACTTTTCAGTGATTTTTTCCAAGATAATACTAGCAAATGGATTCTGAAAGAGCTATCTGGGTGCTATTTTGGAATTTACAGATTACTGTACAACACAAAATAACTGTGGTCTTATAAAATATCTGCAATCTTGTAAACATACATAGCCATATAATGTCATGTTTGTCCGCTTACTGAATTTTCCAGCATGAATTATCTCCTGGTTATTTTTACAGAAACATCCAAAAAAAAAAAAGAAAAACCTTTATTATTCAATAGGTCCACTATGCAGAAAAGGTTATAAAATTATAACTACTTTACAGATTTACAGCTTGGCCGTGCTTTCGACCAGGCTGGTCATGTTCATAGCAGTAAGATAGATATGTAGGAGAAAGAACTTATAGGTTAATTAGTATGCAACCTAATACATTCTTTCTCCTACATAACTTAGTTCTATGAATATGACTGGTCTGGTCGAAAGCAATGCTAAGCTGTAAATCTGTCAAGTAGTTATAATTTTATAATCTTTCCTTCATAATTGACTTTCCCTATTTATTAAATTACAAACAAATAAAGAAAGAAATAAAAGATAGAATTAAAAACTTTGTTATGTTCAATTTATCAAATTTGTGTATATTTTTTATAAATATATAAAATTTATTATTTTTTTTTGTATAATTATTATATTTAAAAATCATTATAAATATACATATATATTTTAGATTATTTATATTACATGATAGAGAACTTCGTATGGCAAATGCTAATATTTTAACCACTTTATTGCCTATACTTATAAAACCAGTCATTCAATGTTTGGGTAAGATAATGTTAATTTATTTATACTATACAATATTTTACCTGCTTTCATGTATCTTTATTTTAATCTCCATTTTAACTGCATATGTATAGAGAGACAGTGCCTTATCTAAATTGCTCATCCTCAATTCTTATAATTTGTTCCAAATCTATCAAATAACTTGCATCTAAAAAATTATCAAGTAAATTCAGAAAGTTTTCCAGATAATGAACAATAAATAGCTGTTAGCTTTAAATTAATGTTAGTTTTATTCTAATGACTTGTTAAATTTTAGATTTATTGATTTGATTTGTGTGCTTAAAAATTATCAAGTAAATTCAGAAAGTTTTCCAGATAATGAACAATAAATATTTAGTTTTTCTAAGCACACCAAATCAAATCATTAAATCTAAAATTTAACAAGTCATTAGAATAAAACTAAAATTAATTTAAAGCTAACAGCTATTTTTTCAGTTACATTTGTCATCAAATAAAAAAATTAGACTTACTATCTTTTTGATACATTATATATAGTTTAAGCAAGGCAAAACTCTCCATACAGTAGTGCCACCCTGTGCCAACCAGAATAATCAATGGAGGCCAGAAGGCTAGTGCATAAAATCCCTATCTAGTGCCTGCTCATCCAATATCCCCAGACTAGTTTCTCGCTTGTGGCCTTCGTCATTGAGGAGCCTTGGATCTGAGAGCACTGTATCTAGATTTTAGGATCTAATGCAACCCTCCAGCAGCCACCTTTTATCTTTATTTAACTACAAAACTATGAGGATGAATTTGAAAACACAATAATATTTTCAGTCTAAGCTCAATAGCTTATATAGTCATATGGGTCTGAACTCAGTTCAGCACCCATACATTTTGGTGTCTTTGGCTCTTTAACAACCATAGCCACCACTATCCTATTGGGCAGGATTGGTATTAAACCACTAAACATCACATGATTATCATCTCTTATACTAACACATAATTGTTATTAAACAAGGCAAAACTCTGGTTGCCACAGGATGGCACTACTATATGGAGAGTTTTGCCTTGTTTAATAACAATTATATGCTAGTATAAGAGATGGTGATCATGTGATCTTTTCTGTACATTTAATTTATTTGCCAAAAGATTTTTAGTGTATTATGACGACTTCAAATATGATTCAGTAAAGATATGAAATCAAGTTGGCACAATGACATTTTTATACAATAAAATTATTAAAATAAAAATATCGAAATAATAATCATAATCAGAAAATCTCAATTACTTTTTTAAAATTGTTGAATTTATATACATATTTGTAATAAAGTAAATAAACACAACAAATAAATTTTGAGATTTGTTGATTGACTTTATTCTGGAGATAATATACATCATCAAAATTATAAATTGCTTGATATATACACCTGGGTCTCGTTTTATGCGGATTATTTTAATGCGATTTTGAAGTTATGCAATTCATGTTTCTTCGTAATATCTTTAATATTTCACTATATTTATTGGATATCAAGAAATTTAAATTATTAATAACTTATTTTGACTTGAAATACTTTTTTTTTTTTTTTCAAAAATATAACGTTATATTAGCAGCTAACGTGAATATGGCCTGAAGCTGTATTTAGAATATTAGGTTCTATGTAAATAACCTACTTATACTAATGAGTAAATAATAATAATAGATTTATATTTACATATAAAAATATCGCAATAAATATTCAAAAATTTTAAACTTTTAAAACGTATTTTGTTAATTATAACAAAAATAAATAATTTTTTAGATTTTTAACATAAATAATAACGAAGATTTTATTGATTTATAAACTGAAAATAATCTTTCTAATGATAATCTATAATCTTTTTGTTTTGATTACGATCTCATTTTTTTAATATAGAAACAAAAAACCATTAACACAGTTGATGACTGAAAGTGGCACTAGTTGTAAGTCACATGACGAATCTGATTTCTTAACAGTTCACAAACGAACGCATATTGTCAAATAACCGCTAATGATTAAAGTATGTATGAAAAAATGAAAAATTAAATACTGTAGTTAATAAAAAAAGTTTGTCTTGTATTAGTTTTTTCCAAATATTTGAATTTTTTTATTAGTCAAACTTTATTTCCTTATTTTTTTAATGCAAATTTTAAAGTAATTTTTCCTTCTTGCTTTGCTTTTATGCGATTTCTGAAAATTACAACCCCTATCCCCATTTTCAAGTTAAGTCTATTTTTGTGCGATTTCTTTTGTGCGCGTTTTCTGAGGAACCTATCTACAGCATAAAACGAGACCCAGGTGTATATTGAAATGGATACTTCACTGGCAGTTTTATTAGAGAAAAGAATAGAAGGGGTAAAAGGTTAGTTAGGAAGGGAGAGATTTAGGGTAAACTTATTTGCTTATAAATAAAATTCTAATTGAACGTGATGATAACAATTTAAGGCTCAATTTACTACATGTGTACATGTTACACACAAAAACACATTTGGTTGTGTGTATATGTTTGTGAAGTTTTAAATTCAATTTTTAAAACTTTTTTTTTTTCAAATAGTTGTTTTTTATTGATTGAATAAGGATTATTTTGCAATTTTAAATCAGTATCAGATTTACTTCAATTAACTTTGTTTTTTGAATAACAAAATAATTAATTACATTTAAGACTAGTTAGAATATGGAAGTAATAAATAATGTAGTCTCATTTTTCATTTCCATACAAAATTTAAAAAAAAAATAGTAATAATAAAAAGATATGAAGTTATTTTTAAAAAAAGGATTTATGTTATTCATTCACCTTGTTTCAGCTTTAAGAAGTAGTCTAATAGTGTTTAAATATATTAGGGGGGGGTTCTCTCTACAACAAAGATAGCTTGGAAAAGAACTCATATTTCAGCTGTTATAAAGCTCCAGCAAAATGCTAATTAAAGTGTATAAAACTAAGAATGAATCTTTTGGAAAAAAAAACCCTAGGATCTCTCTTTCTTAGTCTGTCTGTGTCAGTTCTAAAGTAGTATCCTGAGGATAGGAGTGTAATTCCCAAGATATGACAGAAACTTCAAATTTATAAGAAAGTTAAAGTAAATTGAATGAGAAAACTTTATATACTTTGGTTCTAAATCCCTAATCTATACCAATACAATCTTAAAAATAGATTGAATAATAAAGAATGATAGCTTCTATAGCTATAATGTAAATTTAAGATAATAATTAAAGTATTAATTAGCTAAAAATGGTTATGAATAGTAAGATTTAACCCTATATTAATAAAGTTTATTTGTCTGTGTCTCGTTGAATACAATTTATAGTTATTATCCCCTAATTAATTAAAATAAATAAAATTTAGGACTTCTAATTTAGTAAAATAATGACAAACAGTTTATTTACACCAAGCAATAAAATAACAAGTGATTAATGAGATACTAAAGAAATAAGACTTAATTATTACTATTAATTATCCTCAACTAAGAAAATTAGTCAACTTAAGAAAATTTATAATATTGCAACTTTTCTTATATATGGTACCTTATGCAAGAAATATCAAATTATCAACAGTATTTCAGATTCTTAAAAATTTAGGGACAATCTATATGAGTAGTCAAAGATCACCTAGAAATCTATGCAGCCAATCAAAAGCAATATAGCAAGACTAAATTATTTATTTATAATTTTTTACACAGAGTTTTATTAAAAATTTAGAAAGAAAGAAAAAAATCAAGAATTAGTCATTTATTTATTTTTTATGATAATGTTTTTGTTATATATTTCTTTTGATTTGGTCAAAAATATAGTTCAAAATACTGGAACATTATGTAATCAATTAAGCATGGCTGAAAGAAAATTAATCATGATAAAAAGAAAAAGGATTTGAATTTATGCGTTATTTTATTTGTTATCTTTATAAATCTTCAGATGAAAATTATTTTTTTGTTTCCTGATGTATATTTTATATGTAAAAATAAATAGAAAGGGTTTAAATAAAATGAGCTTGCTAAATAATAAATAAGATGATAGATAACAAAATAAAAAATTTATTTTTATATCAGTGCAGTTTAGTGCAATTATAGATTATCTGATTGAAATATAAAGATTCCTGGATCAAAAGTCAATCTATAACTTATACTATTCAAACATGACATGATCTCCCAAACAACTAACCATTTGATTATTAACATTAAAATTAAGTAATCAAGTGCGGATAGTGTCAAATCATTTTTTTTTTTAAATACATATAGACATTTGCCCAGGTTGTCACAGATTTGGGGGGGGGGGGAGGCTGATGTTCTGGGCCCCATAATATTGGAGACCTCAAAATGGCAACTGAATATATTTTAAAAATATAGTCTTATAGCAAATCATTGACTTTGAAACACTGTAGTCAGCCATTACATGTATAAATAAACAAGAACCAATATTTTCTGTTCTTTCTGCTAGATTACAATATCTCAAAGTGTTATTACCCTGAATTCCTGTTTTGTCGTGGCATTGAACCTTCCCTGAAATTTTATAAATGTTTTAATGCTGCACAAGCTTTGCTGTGTAATTCAGCATTACAATTTTGACACTACTATGTGTGTATTCTACCGTAAATTGCTTATAGCAAACATTAACATTCTATAAAGCTTATTTGTGCATTTTTATTGTTTTCAGGTAAGTTATTTACATTATTATAAATTATATTGAGAAATTCATCATTCCGATACGCAATATTCATTAATTCTTAGAGCCAGTAAAAGTAGTAAATGATAACTTTAATTCCCAAAATTAATTTTAATGTATTGATAGCCTTTCTACTATGAAGAGACATTATGAAAGTGGTGCAAGCAAGAATCAGAAGGAAAAAATGATGGAGGCTGCTATAGAAATATTGGATTCGATAACGAGTTTTTTCCACAATGAAACATCCGAAGAAGAACCAGAACTGTTATTTGAAAAGTAAGCAGCAATAATAATAGTGCAACTATGGCAGATCATCCGAAAAGAGTAAATAAAGTAGAAGTAGAAAATGCTGACATAATAATAATAGATAGTGAAGAAACTTATCAAATGAAGATAATAGTATTACTTCAAATATGAATAATGAAACAGTAATTTCAGAAGAAGAATTGGTGAATATTGAAACCTTAATTGTTTTTGATATTGGAATTCTTGATAAGAATAATCCAGACCAATTAAAATCATTTTTAAAAATTAAGCGTTTTGAAATTCCTCAAAATATTGAAAAATATACCTCAAACCGTGCAATTCCATATTGTTTGCTTTCATGAAGACTTCCAAATGGCAAAATTTTCCATAGAGATTGGTTGTGTTGGAGCATCCAAAATCCATCAATTTATTGTGTGCCATGTTGCATTTTGAATAAAAACACATATCCGTTTTCATATTTAACTGATAAATTGGGATATACTATTCAAATTGGTTGGAATCTCACGAAAATTTTATTATACACAAAGAAAATTGTTTTGTGGAAAAATTCACATAAAAGACTTTAGAAGATAATGGCATAGAAAATTTGCTTCCAAGTGAAAAATGACTAAGCTGAACTTTGGGAAAAGTTTTTGGAGTGTCTATCTGAATGCAATATTTTTTTTTGTTGAAAGAGGACTAGTGTTGTTTGAATCTGATGCATGCATTGGAAGTCCACATAATAGTAATTTTCTTGGAATAATTGAATTAAGTAAATATTCAATATTGGCTAAATATGTTTCGAAAGTTAAAGCTGTACGAGAAGAAAACAAAAGAATGCAAATTCACTATCTTTCGGCAAGAGTACAAAACAAATTTATTAATATTTGTGTTTCATTTGTTTAAAGTGCAATTATTGAGCAACAGACAGCATTAATAATTGAGTACATCTAGTTTAGTAATTTGGCATTTTCAGTGGAAGAAAGATTCATATGCATTGATTATTTCTCGGATAAAACAGGCCAAGAAATAACTACTTGACTATTAAATTTATCTAGAGAATTAAAATTAAATTATAAAAATTATGTGGGACAAAACTATGATAACGGAGCCAATATGGCAGGAAAATATAATGGTGCACAAGCAATTATTTTAATAGAAAATAACAATTGTACATTCTCTGGTTGTGAGAACCACACTTTAAATGTTGCAAAGAATCAATAACTTTCTGTGGTACGGTTCAGCAAATTTACAATTTCTTCAGTCGAAGTCCGAAGAAATGGTAGATCTTAAAAAGCATTTATCAGGGTATTCATTGTATAACATTTTGGTTGTGTTCTGATCTATCATGTCAGCCGCTTAATGGCGCTATTTCTAGCTTAATTTCTAGAAATATGCAGTTTCCACGGCCGCACCCAATCATTTAAGCCTTCTTTCTACAATAGATCCTAGAAAGACTTAACTCGGAGTTAAGCCTTCTTTCTACGATAAAACCTAGAAAGAGTGTTAACTCAGCTTGTAGCTAACACTGTGGCTTTTTCCTATGCTAAAAGCAGAGGAAAATGCCGTAATTGTTTGTGTTACACACTATATCATAATGCTGTGTTATGTATTTTATGTAAGAGTATCGTACGAGGATGTGTTAAGTTCATTGTGTCAAAATTATTTAAATTTTCATTGGGGCCTTTTTTTTCGTATGAATTGATATATTGTTGCCTTTTAACTGTTTTAAGAGTGTCGTGATTGTTCCTCATAAAGCTGTAAGCCTCCTAAATTCTCTATTAGGGTGGGGTAACGCAATTTATTTGATGATCATGCTTTAAGTCACGTTTTAGCGAGTAATTTTCCGAGACCAAGAATATGGTTAATTCGAACACAGAAAACTTGAAAATATGGGAATTGTCAAACATGGAAGCTGGCGCTGTAACATTTCTACAGCAGAAAAACATCCTGCTGAAAGAAAAGATATGTTTGTGCGGCAAATATATGCAACTTGAGGTCCATAAAGATCTTTTGACTTTCATTTGTAAGTCTCGTTCTTGCCGACGTAAATGTTCATTTCCTAAAGAACAGCTTGTTTGAGGGATTCCAAATGGCCTTCGTCAAATGTAAAATAAAAATAACTTAAATTTTTATTTAAACATACACCCCTTCTCCTAATAATTGTTGTCAATCAAATGTAAAATAAAAGTAACGTAAATTATTATTTAAACATACACAAAAACACCCCTCCTACTAATTATTGTCAATCAAATATAAACCAATAAAAATAACGTAAGTTATTATTTAAACATAACCCAAATTACTATTTGAACATACACAAAAAAAGATCCTCTTGTCAATAAAAATTAAAAAGCAACTATTAATGCCCCAATATTATTTGGGAAAACCAAATAATTTATAAACGAAAGAAAGTAAAATTAGTTGTCAATCAACTGTAAAATAAAAGTAACTTAAATTTTTATTTAAACATACACAAAAAAAACCCTTCTCCCAATAATTGTTGTCAATCAAATGTAAAATAAAAGTAACATAAATTATTATTTAAACATAACCCAAATTACTATTTGAACATACACAAAAAAAGATCCTCTTGTCAATAAAAATTAAGAAACAACTATTATTGTCCATTGTCAAAAATATTTGGGAAAAATAATTGGTATTTGTAAACTATTTACTGTACAGCCTGTGGCGGCACTATTTCAGAATAATACCGCTTTTGCGGCCGCACCTTACTACAACTAATACACGACTAGCACTAGCGATCGTATTAGCCGCTTAACAAGAGACAATAGATGTAGTGGTTAGAATCCATGGCCAATTACTTCCGCGGTCCTAACCCTACATCTAAAGTAACAACACTAGATGATCGTCTAGTTTGCCGCTCATTTCATCGCGGCATGAATTCCTACACATAGGGATCAAATTTGTATTCTGGCTCGAATTTAATCTAAGAGTGTGTGCATCGGAATGGTTTGCAACTGTTTGTTTGTTGATGTTGATGATTTTCTGTATTGCCCAACTGAGATATTTTGGCCTACTAGTAATTATCAGCTTATTCTTGAGATTTGTCCGAGCTTTTTTTTTTTGTTTGTGTTTGTTGTTCTTTGGAACCGAAAAAAGTATGTCAACATCTCTGTCAGACGATTGTAGTTGTTGGCGAAAAAGTACCATTTCTGTCATGACTCTGACGAGAGTAACAAAAGAAGAACAAAATGGCTGCCACGTTCTTGCAATCGGGGGGAAGCGAGAAAAAGATGACACGGTTGATTCGATTTAGACATACGTGGTGAATAAAATTTATTATTTGATTTAAAAGAATGTGTGTTTTGTTTGTGATTCTTTTGATCTGTAAGTCAATTAATTAACACCCAGAATGTCAGTGTTCAAAAGGTGGGGCTTTACAGCCGAGTGTGGCAGAGTTGGTCGGACAGCTTCGTATTCTTCTCAAATCAATTGACAACTTGACGCTTCATTCGGTCAGAAGAGAATCCACTCTCTCGATCGATATATTAATCAAAATACCAAACAATTCTTTTCGTTTATAATCAAATACGGACATCTGAGGCGGAGTTTGTCGGACAGCTTTGACTTTTTTTTTTTGTCGCTAAATCAATCAACAGCAACCCCCCGTATTTTTAACAAATTCAAAAAGAAAGTGTCGATTCTAATTTTAAATAACAACAAAACAAAAAGACGTCTGTTTAAAAAAAAAAACAGTATATTAAAAGGCAAAAAAAAAGAAAGTCGTATGTAAAGCAAATTGTGTATATTTGAGATATTCCAAAAAAAAGCTAAAACTGTCCCTTATACTTTGAAATGTATCGAATCCAAACCAAAAAAAAAAAAAAAAGACGTCTGTAAAAAAGAAACAGTAGATTTAGAGTGGAAATCCCCCCCCCCCCCGGGCCCCAAAAAAAAAATGCATATGTCAAAAATTATGTACTTTTGAGATCCAAAAAAAAGTCAAAGTGTCCATTATAGTTTTAAATTTATCAAATGAAAACCAAAAAAAAAATAATTATGTCCAAAACAACAACAACAATATATTAAAAAGAAAAAAATTACAGCCGTATGTCAAAATATGATATATTAGATAAAAAAAAAAATCTAGCGGCCCGGTAATGTTATATCGCTCTGTTTTTAACTAGAAACAGCGCCACCAAAGGCTGCACAATTAATACTTTACAAATACCAAATAATTTATAAACAAAAGAAAGTAAAATTGGTTGTCAATCAAAGGTAAAATAAAAGTAACTTAAATTTTTATTTAAACACACACACAAAAAAAACCTTCTCCCAATAATTGTTGTCGGCAATCAAATGTAAAATATAAGTAATGTAAATTATTATTTAATCATACACAAATACACCCCTCCCACTAATTATTGTCAATCAAATGTAAACCAATAAAAGTAACATAAATTATTATTTAAAGATACATAAAAAAAACCCGTTCTCCCTTGAATTTTGTCAATCAAATTTTAAAAACCAGTAATACTATTTAAAAAACCCAAATTAATATTTGAACATACACCAAAAAAGACCCTCTTGTCAATAAAAATTAAAAAACAGCTATTATTATCCCATTGTCAAAAATATTATTTGGGAAAAATAATTTAGAAACGAAAGAAAGTAAAATTTGTAAACAAAAAAAAGTCAATATTAATAGAGAATCGCTAGCCCGGGAATGTTATATTAATGTATTTTTGGTTAGCTTCAACACCATCAGGCAGCTGACATGATAGATCAGAACACAATCAACATTTTTACATCAAAATGGTCAACAAGAGTAGATGCAGTAAAACCAGTAATTTTAAACTTGAAATTTATACAATCTGTCTTGAAAGAAATCGACTTAAGAAATTTTGCCATTGAAGCACAATCACAGATTCCGGGTCTTGGAAAATATTTGTCAAAATGTGAATGCAACATTATGTCCACGGTTTGGTTGAAAATAGTAAACTTATTGCATCAAATAAATCTTATAATTGAGTCTCGTAAAGCAATGTGGGATGTAGAAAAAGGTAATATTGAGAACCTAATTAAAGATATAGAGGAATTTTAAAAAACATGGAAATTAGTTCTTGAGAAATGCAAAAAAGTAACAACAAAAATGATATTACTGTCGATTTTGAAATAAATCGTAGACTAAAAGACAAAAAATTTGCTCAAGAATACTTCCATTTAAATGTTTTCGATCAAATTATTAATTTAATAATAGATGGGCTTCTTCATAGATTTCAAACAATTTCTTTAATTTGCTCTTCTGTTTTATGGAAATTTAATGAAATGGATCAAGACAACATAACTTAAATGGCAAAATTATTGCTGGAGAAATATAAAAATAAAATAAGTGAGGAAATCATTGAAGAAATAAATTTAAAAAATAACAAACACAGTCTTCTATTTTAAAAATAGCCCATCAAATTCAATATACATACACAAACTTCATTATAAATTTTAATTTATTATAATGTGAACTATTATAATGTACAGTAATATACTCCAACATTTTGATTATATTATTTTATAGTCTTGGATGAAATAAAAAAGTGTCCAGGGATGATGTGGAGAAGAGAAACTAAAGATCGGAGAAGATGGTTTGAATTTGGAGAGATCTTCATCCTGCAGTGGATTGATAATGGTTGATAATGACGATGATGATTAAGAAACACCTAAAAAATACATAAAAAAACAATAAATACAAATATTCCATAATATATATAACAAATGCAAATACCTCTTACCTTAAAACTCTTCTAATAAACAATTTTAACTTTTCATTATATTTGTTTCTTAAATACCTTTCTTAAAATAATCCCCTATAATTGTTTAATTAAATCAATCTATTATTTCCTTTTTTTTTTTTTTAATTAACATCCTATTCATTATAGGTTTCAATTCATTAATATAAATTCCTTCATTTATAATTCTTTTATATAATATGATTCTGAAAGGTAATTTTTTAAAAACTTTACACTTATGAACGTCCATAAACTACAGAATTTTATTATTTAAATCAAGATTTATAAAGAAGAATTTGTGTATGGTTTGTGTATATATATTGAAGAAATAATACTGTTAATAATTTACAAGTCCAATTTCAAATTAAGTACAAAGCTAACAGAATATCGAAATGGGGTTTTTAAACATTTTTCCAAATATAGCAATTTTCCTGTGGATTTTACAGAAGCTGAAATATCGTTTAGTGTTTTAAAAAGAATTAAGAACTTTCTGCAATCATCAATGCACCAGGAATGACTAAATGGATTACAACCCTTAATAATGTTAATTATGAGATTGTTTGCACTTTAGATTACTCTGACATAATTTCTGAATTTGCAAATGGTAAAGCTCGCAAAGCATATGTAAAATAAATTATTCTTATAGAAAGTTAAATTAAAAATTTAATTTTTTTGACCAAACTTTTATTTTAATTTTTAAGGGGCCTCAAAAATATTAATTGCCCTGCGTCTGTAATTTCTCTGCAAGGGCCTGCATATGAGTGATATTCAATTTTTTTATGACATCAGTTTTTTTTGTGAACTTTTAAATGGAATTAATTAATGCTAATTCTGGAAGATATTTCTTAGTACATATTTTCTTAATTGCCAGAATATGATCAACTAAAGGTGAATATATGTTCGTGTTTTTTAATAACTGTAAAGTTGCTGTTATTAAATGAATACAGTATTCAAAGCTGATCTAATATTCATACACATATATAATTAATCTATTATTATTTTTTAAATTACCCTTTTTTTCTATTTTTTTGTTAAGTCTTTATATATTTATGATTTAAATCATCTCATAATAAACAAATTATTAAATGATTAAAATATCTTTTTTTAATCTTCATTTTTTTAGTAACAACAAACAGATATTTGCAATAAATTCTTTATTATTACAATGACTATTCATGTAAATACATATAAGTATCAACATATTTATATATACATATGCCCTATTTTCTGACTTGGATTTCCACAATATTTTGGAATAATCATGAAATAGCAATGAATTCTGATGTATGATAAAATTTGACGTCATCAGCGTTTTAACAGAGTTTTTAATATTAGTTGATTTTTTTCTGTGACAAAGTCATTCTGTGTGTATGTATATATATAATGTAATAATCAGCCATTATGTTTTAACTGAATAAGCAAAGAAATCGCAGATTGTCATCAAAAACAGTAGCATCAACATTCATTCGTTTTGATTGGTTTTAAAAGAGGCAAACTATAAAATCTTAGGCTAATCATTATCAAGCCAGTGCATCCATAAGTACCAAAGTAATTATAACAATAGACATATGCTGCGATCATTATATCAATACTGATCATCATCAATGAGTGTACTAGCCATGAATGAAGTAGTAATTATCATATACATATAAATAAAGTGAGTGAATTTTTCATGCATCTTTACCCAAAATACTAAGTCTGGAGCTATCTTGAATTCCAATGATCCCGGTAATTATATGTAAACAAGAACCAAGCTTACAATACTTAATCTCTTCTAGTATTAAATACCTTAAAGTAGTGGTTATTAATTAGAAAATAAAATTATTCTGATTTTGACTTATTTATAAATATTAGATATTATTTCAGTAGAATTAAAAAAATAAATAAAAAATATTTAACATTATTTATATTATGGTTTACAAAAATAGATAAATTGTAAATCGTTTTAAATAAACATGTATATGTAGGCACACATATGCATGTTTGATTGGAAAAGATAGTAAACAGTATTCTATTTTAATATATAAATAGTGAATGATATAGATATGTGAACAGGGCATTATCATATTAAAATAATATTTCAGTTCTTAATAAATTGCATTTAAAATATATAAAGCTAATTTATTCCTTTCTATTGTAATGGTCAAAAAGTATTGTTGCTTTAATCCAACTCAGAGATATAGATAAAGGTGGTTCAAATCTCACCCAGCCCTCTAGATCATATCTAAGCGACTCACTTCCTTAGACAAAACAAAACTCTTAGGAATCCTAGTATGTGATTATCAGATTTAAATATAAAATACTGGACATCTACATTAGTATAAGAATGTCTATATTTCATTTAATGTAATTATTTACAAATAACTTGAGAACGTACTCATGTATGTACATAAAATTCTCTTGTAACTTATAGATTTTGAAATAAAAGAAAAACAAAACATTTGATATACATTATTAAACATAGGGATGAAATTGACTAGGTAGAGAGGAGATGCGGAAATCCATCTATAGTGTGAGAACATAGTAAAGTTAACATGTCTTAATTAGCTAAACAAGCTGGAGGCTGATTTAAACATAGCCTCAATTATGCCAATATATATATATTTAACCCTAACGAATCTTTAACAATAAATTTACATAGCAATCCACATAGATCATATATCAGCAGACATAATTATAAACAAAAAGGGTAAGGCTCAGTGTGGTACTCAGTGATCATATATATATTTAAATACATGTTTCTAAAATATAGTAAAATCTTCATTATTTTGCCATTTTAATTAATGGATAACTACTTCATCTCTAATTGATTATTGGAAAAAGGAACCCGTTCTCCTAAGCTGACCCGGGTTCAGGAACGAAGTATCTTTGGTTAGCTTAGTATCCATTTCTCCTCACTGCCTCTTTAACATGATTCACTATTCCAGGCAACTGATATATCCAGCATTCACGAGCTGCTAGATGAAGTAATTCGGAAAAGCAATAAAAGAATATAGAGACACGATACAATTACCAAGTAACACAGTATTGGGAATACGGTCAAACAACTATAAATATTAAAGCCTTATTAACATTAATATCTAGATATACAATCCCATATGTTACTATGTTAGAAAATCCATTATACAATAATAAAAAATTCCATCTCTTTTAAGTCATTGAATTAACTTTTATGCGGGTGATTAATCAAGAATTGTCATTATTTAACTAATTTATCGCATGTATATTTGATGAATATTGAATATATAAATTTGTAAAAAAGATCGCACTGTACCCCTCTATTACAAAATATTAAAATAACACACTTATGTAACGCATCTTTCAATATGTAATTATTTAATAAGCATATCTGATTTACATGCACATATGGAAATAACAATGGCAAGGTACTTTCTAAAATAAAAAATCAATGAATTAAATAGATGCATATATTTACAATATGAATGTCTTTCTTAGTATAATTACATAATGAATCCAGAGTTTAGCTAAATAATTAAATGGCAATGAGTTCTTGGTAATAGTATGAAAACAACCCTACTGTCTGATGGCGCCATCTTTCACAAAACACACATCAATATTCCGTTTTAGCAGCCTTACTTATGGCTGACAGTACAAGGTGTTTTTTGAGTCGTAACAGATTGCCTGAGGACGATGTATTCTACGATTACATAACAAAATACTATGCCCATTGCATTGCGACAGTATATTCGTCAAGTGAGCGCTCTTGAACTCTCGCTACAATTGATGGTGGCCGTATTTGAAAGAGACGAAACTCTGCAAAAATTCATTGTCGGAAATTTTTTAGAAAGTGTAGTGGAATTAGTATTCCATATTAAGAATTATCATGTCATCACACACACTTCCCTATGCTTTTGAACTGCACCCAACTTGAAATGGTTCTTTTTTTTCAGCAGTTTTTTCCCGATTTCGCACACAAATGCCCATTTACACGCGAATTCATGCAAAAACTGTCAAATATCGTCTGCAAGTTGTCCGAATTGGTCAAAGTTGAAGGAGTTGCTGGCCGGTCACATAAGTGGACGCACAATATTGTGTTTTTCCAAAAAGAGAAACTCCTGCAAACTTATCTATGTAGGTCTGCTTAAGGGAAGTTGTTGATTCGAAGGCTCCAAAATCCCGTTACTTACAGCTTTGAGGCTTCCCTGTTATTTTATTTGCATGTTATTTTTGGCTGCTGTTTTTTATGCCCCTGTAAATGGTGGTGTTTTTTTTTACTTGTTTTGCTTCACAACTTGTCCAAAGATTTGTTTCTTTTTGATTCAATAAATTATTTTATGGGGAAACTTGTTTTTATTGTTCATATGATTATAAAATAGGTAGGTTATATGTGATAAGTTTCATTAACAGTTAAAGTAGATAATATTTTATTATACCAAAAAAAAAAAGTGTTTAAGAGTTTATTCAAAAGGCCCACCAAAATAAAATAATAATAAAGAACTGTGCGGTAACATAATAAAATGTTTAAAAAGAAGTCGATAATTAAACTTCAAAACAAACCTTCCCTGCCACCCCACCTCCCCCAGCTTAAAAAAAAAGTTTTCTTTAAAAACGAACTGTTTATGTCTTTTTTTAAAAATAAAGGCCCAAAAAATTAAGGAAGAACTTTTCGCTATCATATAAAGCTTTATATAGTGTAAAGATTTGAAATAAAATAAAAAAAAAGGCCTCGTAATAAATTAACAAAAAAAAAAAAAAGAAGACAATTCAAAATCAAAACAACCCCTCTCCCCTCCACTCTCTAAAAAACCAAGTGGTTTATTCAAAAGTACCGAATTGTTGAAGTCTTTCAGCAAATCAAAACATCAACCAAAAAAAAAAAAGAAGATAAGTTAAAAGCAAGCAACCACCCACTCCCCCTCCACCATCTAAAAACAACGAAGTGTTTGTTACCGTATTTTTGTGTAAACAAACTGATGGAGCATTAATCGATAATTTAAAAGCAAACCAGCACCCCTACATTATGTAAAAACAAAGTCTTTGTTTCTTAAAAAAAACGAACCAAAAAAAAAAACCATGTGAAAAAAAAATTTGGTTTACTATAAGTAATATTATGTAAAGAAACCTACGGACAGTTAGTCATTAATTTACAAACAAACCAACACCCTAGACCGTCTAAAAACAAAATATTTATTTATTAAAAAAAAAACTCTGGTGAAATAAAAAAACTTTGGTGGTTCACCGTTGCCGACGAAAAAAAATTAAAAACCGGTTGAAAAAACAAATCTTTTACCGTAATATTAAGTAATAAAAAAAAACTTTGGTGGTTTACCGTCATCAACGAAAAAATAATAAAAATCAGTTGAAAAAAAAATAATAATCTTTTACCATAATATTATGTAAACAAACCGACGGCCCATGAATCGGTACATTGATGTGAATTGGGCGAAAAAGAGTGCAATCAGACAGTAGGGTTCAGTATTCATACTATTGTCAAGTTCTCTTTTAAACAAAAACAACTGCGGGAGAAGGTGGATGAAAATCTTTTTGAAATCAAAATAACTCTTTTACAAATTATTTAGGAACAATTTCTGCCTCATATAGCAGGTTGAGGGAAAATATAAAAAAAAAGGTTTTAGCTTATTTAAATTTTACCATCCAGCTTCTCACTTATATATATATTCCACATTACCAATGAAATAATAAATAATCAAACTTGTTGATTTTGTATGTATGCTAATGATACGTCAGTATATATAAAACAAAAAAAGAAACAGAACTAATTGATTGTTAGAATACATACGTTAACTTTTTAAATATATGTAAGGTAAAATTAGTTAATACATATTAACCAGAATAATAGTAAAAAGAGTAACAAATATAAAAGTTACTGGTAACTAAGAAGCACTTATATATGGATTATGCTTTATAAGGGTAGCAAATTAAGAGTTTATTCTAGAAACCTTGATGCTGTCATTCCTTCTCGACAACTGTTAAGATCTGCATCACAGACATTTTTGCTCAAGTTTTCATCTAGATAGGTCTTTCTTTCAGGCAGCAAAGGTATCGGGCATGGTTCTTAGGTCTTCTGCTGGACTTCATCTCTAGGACACCCATCTGAGAATGAACTCTGGGAGAGGAGAGATAAACTTCTCTACTTGCACATAACCGATATTTACTTAACTGTTAGATGCTCAAGATTTTAGAACAAGAAAATTATGATTTATCCTAATCCTACACAAAGAATAACTTTAGTATGTATATCTTTTTTCTTTCCATTAATTAATTAATTAATTGAAGTTACCAATGCTTCCATTGTTTACAAGCTCTTAAAAGCATCATATGATTTTACATTATTATTAAACAAACGATATTATATTACATCATTTTTCTTTAATGGATCTTAAGTTAAATTTTTCTTAATCTATTTTGCTATTGTATAAAATATATTAGCTAACATCTCTCTTTGCTGATGCAATAATTTTTTTTTTATTTTTTAAAAGCTATAATTTTTTTGTGTGTGTAAGATTAAAAAAAAAAAAAATCTAAAACATTTAAAATCATAAACAAAACTTATTTCAGTAACCTCTAAAAAGGAAAAAATTACTTAAAATTCTCTTGAGAATTATTCTTTTTTCTGGGACTTTCAGATCAGTTGAAAACTTTCCATTAATACCATTTTTTTAATTAATTTTTGGCTAGCTGCTTTAGTTTTATTCTATAATTGTTTATCTCCATTTGAATATATATATATTTTTACTTGATTATGTGTCAATGTATATGTAAGTTATCAATAGCAATATAAGGAATATTAAATATTCAGTTATCTTTACTTCTATACATATGTAAAATAAACTTCATATCCATCAACAGCAAGTTTCTTCTATGTTTATTTCTACACTTGTCTTTCATAGCTCAACATGTGTCATTGGAATCTATCAGTAGGTTGGATTTTTATATAACATATCCTGTTTAACAAATATACAAATGTTTGGTTGTTCTCAACTCAGTTCAGTTTTCATACTCGCTAAACTTCAGGTATAGCATACAATATTTATATATACATATTGGGCTATGAGATATCAAACAAACCAGCCATTATACTTATCTGGGAGTTCAAACTTGAGCAACATCACTGGAATTTATAACCAGGATAAGAGATGTTATATATATAATAAATAAATAAAAAGCCATGATTATAGCTGTATTGCAATTGTTTTTTTTTTAATTTGTATTCATCAAAACCAAAAATACTTTAATTAAAAAAATTTTTTTCAATCCTTTAAGTAAACTTAACTTTCACTGTAACTTTAAAAAAAAAAACTTTTTTTTTTTGTAAAAATTAATATCTCAAAAATATCAAAAAATATTTATTTAATTAATCAATAGATTCAGAAAGGAATTTGTTGTAAATTGAAGAGATCTTTTGAGTCCTCTTTGAAGTATTAAAGGAACTGAGTATGATAAATTCCTAATTTCCACTCCATACATTCTTGTTATTTGCTGCTTGGTTATTCCTATAATAAACAAACATGAATGGGCTGCTTACCAACATGCATTAGCCAGCGTAGTGAGTTTATTGGCCTTTTATTTTTTTGACCAAGAAATATCATTATCATTTGCCTAATTGTTCTTAATTGAAATATTGTATTTTCTTGAAGGCTTGATTAAACATGTGTGAGTGAATGAATCCTTTTTTTTTTTAAATAGAAATTTGCAATTATGATAGACTAAATTAAATTATAGCCCTTATTCCCATGAGGCTGTAGAATCTTCAGTCAAGGCAGAAATTGGTGGCCAAAGGCAAAGAATGCTAAGAATTTCCTAACTGTGAACCCAGGCTGCCATTTGATGACACCTTTTATTTAGGTGCCTACAATTGTAAGTCAGTATTTTAAATTCAAGAAAAGAAAGATTGCACAAATTTTAAGAATTCTCTAATATTAAATGGAGCATTATTGAATTTTGCGAAATTAATAGAAAAATTGAAGACACATTTGATTAAAAAAATGGACTACTTTTATATCTTACTATAAGGCACAAATATTGGAAGCACAATTGGAATGAGATTCATTGTAAAAAATTAGTTATTTAACTTAATGAAAGATACCAAATGCAAATAATTCCAGTTTAGGTCTCAATAAGTTCTGATTGTAATGAAAAGGCAGAAGATTTGTATAAAAAATGCTTTTCATCTGACCAATCAACATTTTAAAATTGTCAAATGAGTCTGGTAAATTTGAGTGAAAGATGAAAGTGTATAAATTTGGTTGTGAGATAGAAAAGAGAGAGAGTATAGACTTGTGGAGTTTCTAGAAGAAACAACAACTGTATTTTAGAAATTCTTTTTTTGCGAAAAATACTAAACGGATATGGAAGCATCCAAATAAAGATACAGCAGAATAGCATTATAGTTTGATTAACAGTGAGATGTAAGATATGTGTTAATGCAAAACTAGAAACATAAAAATTATTACGACAAACTATTAAATTTGATATTCCTAACTTTAAGAAACATTCTGATGAATTGAAATTAAAACTTGAAACATTTTAAAATATTAGCAGTTTTTGAAGTTGGTTCAAATTTGAATGAAATCAATAAGAAGATAACTGATACACTATTAAAAACTCAACAAAGACAGCTGGTACACTGAAATAGTATAATTTATGATGAAAATAAAGATTATGAAAAAATATAAAATGATTTAATAATAATAAAATATATTTGTGAATTGGAAAAGAAAGCTATGAAAGAGAATAAAGTTATTTCTGCAATAAGAAGAAAAAAATGGAAGTATTACTAAAAAGAGAGATGGCATCATGAAATGTATGAAAGAGTTTAGTAACGAATTATAATAATAAAGAACAACAAAAAACTAAGTTTTCCTATAGTTATTACATCTTTTGAATTGCCCAGCATTTTAAATGAAAACATGCAATTAAATTTATGAAGAAGAGATAAAATCCAGGAAATAATGGAATTATAATCAGTATCTTTAAAAGAAGCAAATAAATAAATAGAAAAATTGTTGGCTATTCCAAATGTTTAAATGACAAATATATGCTAGATGATTGAATGCAAGAATAATGTTAATATTAAGAAAGGTAATAAAGAAGATACCAGAAATTATAGACCTATCTGTCTCTTATTAGTTCCATACAAAATCTTTACCTAGATAATTACAACTTGTTCTACAGCAAACTTTGGATTTTAATTAATCAAAAAAATAAGCTGAATTTAAAGTAATATTTAACACAATTGGGGTTATAGAAAGGATTAGAAGAATAGTATCATATGAAAAATATCAAAATAAACAGTAATGATTAGATTACATAATGATTCTAATAAGATTAACACTAAGAAATATGTATAACAGGTGCTTTGATATCTGCAAAACTTATTATTGCAGTTTTACGAGAAGGATTTTGTGGATTGAAATGGGCTAAAGAAATAAAAGTAAATGGAAATTATTTAATTCCTCTAATTTTTGCAGATGATAGTGATTTTTTTATAACTAACCCTTCAGAGTTTCAGGAAATGTTGCAAGAGTTATCAGATGAAAGTATAAAAGATAAATGCTAAAAAGACTAAAGTAATGTTCAATGAATTTTCTCAAAAGAAGAAAATAAAGATATATACTTGTGAATTAGAAGAAGTTTAACAACATAATGGATGAAATTAATCATTACCTTGTGCCTGTGGCAATCCATATAAAAATATGATCACTCAAATCATTAATAACTAATAAAACTTCAAAATCTAAAAATTAAGTGTATGAATCATCAGTAAATTGTAGATATGCTTCAAAATATGGAGTGAACGAATGGAGCTTGATGATCTATGGATCAGAAACTTGAACATGCAACAGAAAAGCAATTCAGACTTCAGATCACTTAATGAAGTATGGATATGCATATGTTAGGAATAATAACAAGAAATCAAAAATGAAATGTATTGTTGAGAAAAATAAGTATGACTGACATCATTAAAAGAATTAAGAAACTGAAATTGTTTGGATATATTGCTAGAAGAGGTAATAATAGATCAACGATTTAAATCTTAAACTATATCCCAAGAGATTGTAAAAAGACTTATGAAGAAACCCATATGTGAAATAGATGGATAAAATAAGGAAGTTTGTTAGATGTTATGGAGAAAAAGGGTTAGAGATCGGAGATATTGGATTTAACATAGAGAGATAATTCTGCAGTAGAATCGATAATGCTTGAAAATGATGATGATGAATTAATATTTAAGGCATTGCAGATTTCATTTTAAATAATTTTATTTGTAAATTTTGCCTTTATTCATTTCTACTTTTTTTTTAAGTATATGTACACACACGGTCTACCATGATTACATATTCAATGTGTTGTAAGCCATGAAACTAATCCATCTACATATATATGTAATAGAATTATACTTTAAACTCCCAAGATAATGGTTATCAACTGACCACATTCAAAAATTAGTCTGTGAATGGTGGACAAATAAAATAATACCTGAAATTGATTACTTATAATTTAGGTTTTTTTTTATAGTAAGTAAATATATACAACATTAAAATTTGATATTTCATAATAGCCCATTAATCTAATCATGTTGGGTTACATTTATACATTATAAATTAATAAATATATATAAACTTTAGCTGATTAGGATACTAAATCATAGTAAAGGCTAAACAGCCTGTTTCAGTCCCTAATCAATTCATTTATTTCCAGAGATAGAATCTCTGGATTTGGACTTTGCTTCATTCTAATTTTCCACTCTTTCAAAAATTTCTCTTTTATAATCTCAAACTCCATTATTTATATAATTTGGCTCTTTGTTTTTGAAGTATCTGACTAATCGAAGAAAATTTAATAACTTAATCCACTTCAAGATTCTGGTTTAGAAACTTATATGTATTTCAAATTAAAAGATATATATATATAACAAAAAAATATCGTTTAAATAAATTTCATTTACTAATACTTTTATTTTTCATTCCTTCTCTTCATCTAGAAATTGAGGCATTTTTGTATATAATTGACTAGATACTTCAGATGGCTTTGCTTTTTTGGTTATGTTTTGTATTTCAGCAGTACTTTCATTTTGATCTGTTCTCTGGATTGAACATCTTGCAAAGTTTCCATTTCTTCTGGATCTTCCCATTGATTTTCTGTAAGTTGCCAATTTTATAAGCTATACTGTGCCTCCTTTTGATTCATAATTCACTAATAGCCTCTTTCTTATAAAGGAACAGAGAAATACAAAACCAGTCCTCGCCAGACTTTCTAATTGTTAGGCTGTGAGGATTTGAACAATTTTCGGTCCTTGTTTCACCCTTTAACTGCAAATAACAATATTGGGTTTTTAGTTAAACTGAACATCTGAAATAAGTCATATTGAAACTTGAAATATATATATATATGTCCAGGATAGATTTGAACCCAGGTGATAGTCATGTTTAATTTAATCAGCACAGTTAAATGATGAATAAAAAATATTTTAAGGTATTTACAATTTGTTTTATGCTAATAAATATAAATATCATTATTTAGACAATATCCTTAATAAATCATTTCTCTCCAGAAGGAAAATATAAACATATGACAAATCCAAATTATTGTTTAATCTTTATTTAAAATTTATATAAAATATTTTATATTATTATTTTGGATTGTAAATTTATAAAAATTTTATTTTAATATACAGTATTTAAACATGTCTATTATTTTAAAAACTGAATTAATATAAAATAATCGAATTATACTTAAGTCTCTTTCCATTATTTAATTATATAGACCAAAATTTTAGCTCCAATTTCTCTTTCAGTATATTTATTTTTGCCTTTTTCTTGCCTCCTCCCCCCCTCCCCCAATCAGATTTAGAGTTAAAATATTATTTATATATGTTTATATGTAATGGAATTGTTTTATTGCTTATGAGTTTTTAAAAAAATTCAAGCACCTGAAGTGTCACTTGTGAATATGACCCGTGGATCTTAAGCTCTAGAAGCTGCCATTCTATCAAAGAGAAATAATTATTTGTGTTTGGCTGCTAAATAATGAGGATGTGCTATCCATGTTCAAAATGAAATAGTAGCTATTTAACTATTTTATTTTTGTAAAAATTTATATATATTTAATAATTTCTCATACAAGGTTTATTAAAATCATTAAAAAAAATGTCATTCAATAAGGTTGACATGTATGATGCCATTATGTGTAACTGTCAATATTTTTGAATAAGTGAATGCCTGCATGTAGTAAGTGTCAACATAGTTTAAATCTTCCATTTATTGATCAAAAATTTAATATATATATTAATGACAAGGCATTAAAAGTTTACACCTTTTTATTGATTATTGTGCTATCATTAATAAAAATTCAGTCATTAAACTGCCAAACTAGTTAAATCACTAAAACATCACATGATCACCATTTTTTATTGCTTATACAAGCTGTTAAAACAGTAGCAACACTTCATACTATGCACTAGTATTGCTCAATTCAAGCCATGGTGATCAATGGATGCTAGAAGGTTTGTGCATCAAAATCCTTATCTAGTATCTACTCATCCAATATCACCAGACTAGTTTCTAACTTGTGGCCTTCATGAATGAGGAGCCTTGGATCTGAGAGAACTGCATCTAGATTTTAGGATCTAATGAAATCCTGCAGCAGCCATCTTTTATCCATTTAGTTAACCGAGTCCAAAATTAAAAAAGTTTTCAATCCAAGCTCATTTGCTTGTATACCATACAGATCTAACCTAGTTCAGTATCTATATATTTGGATATCTTGGGTGGCCAGGATTGGTGTTAAACCACTAAAACAACACATGTTTATGATTTTTTTTACACTTTCACAAGGTGTTAATTATAGTCACAATTCTCTCCATACAATATTGCTATCCAGTGCAAGCAATAGTAATGGTTGATCTTCCTGGCCAAAGGATGGTGACTATGGTTATTAAAAACCAAAAACACCAAAATGTATAGATCCTAAACTGAGTTCAGAGCTGTAGGCCTATACAAGTGAATTAACTTGGACTGAAATTATTATTGTTTTCATTTTAGACTCCAATCCTGGCATAAGCACTCAACATTTTACCACCCCAAAATGCAGGTATCACGCATGTAACTTTTTCACCACTGACTTGCATCTTCATTTTACTAAGCCAGAAATAGAATGTGGCAGTGTAGAAAGTGGGTTGTATTAGATTAGGGCTCTCAGATCCAAAGCTTCTCTCTGATAAAGGCCACAAGCTAGAAACTAATCTGGGGATTTTAGGCAGGTAGGTATTGGATAGAAATCTTGATGCACAAATCTTCTAGCATCCATTGATTACTATGGCTTGCATTAGGTGGCACTATTGTATGGAGAGAGTTGCTTTTCCCAAATTAGTTAACTGGATAAAGAAATTCTGATCAGGTAATTTATTTGATAATTATATGAAACATTTTGATTATTAGTTGCTGAATATATGGAAATGTTTTTAGGTATTATATGTAAAAAGATTAGAATAAAACCAATTGCTTACAATAAAATTCAAATTATCTGTCAATATAGAGAAGTCTATATGACCAAGAAACTAGTTGGTACTTTCAGAAATATTTTGAATAATTTTGGAAATTTTTTCAAAAGGCTCTTTTTTTAATTAAGCAGAAAAACAATTACCAAAAATCCTAAACATAAATATTGAGTCTGCTGGTCTGAGTTTTTGGCCATCATATCATTTTTAAATAGATAAAATAATTTCTCTTAAAGACAATCTTAAACAAAGGTTTTCAAATACAAATTATAATCTAAATTACACCAAAAATAAAATGAATTAGAATTAGTTAGTGTGTTTTAATACCTTTGCCTGATATTTCTACAATATTGAGATTCAAATCTGTTTTTTTCTTATTTCCAGTCATGATTTTTTTTTCAGATGGCTATCCTAGATACCAATTCATGGTCAGTAAATGGTTTTCAAGCTATTCTTAGCTAAAGAGTAAAGTAAGGCTGAAAAATCTTCACAAACCAAGGAGTGGTTTTTGCACTTCAGTGAACAATTTATATGTATGTAATCATATTGTGAATCTGTGCTCTAAAAATAATGAAAGCCAGTTTTGAATTGAATACAAACACTGACTTAAAGATGTAGATAGTGCTTGTTCTGCCTAAAGTATTTCAGAGAAAATAATATGTTGAACATCTACTGCATGAGATATCTTATTATTACAAGATGTTCTTGTAAAAAAAAAAATCATAATAAAGCAAGATCTCTGTTCTTGTTGGAAACATTCAGTTTCACTGCCCAGTCTTCCAATTGGCCTATTTATGACATTGACTTTATTTCCCTTTATTGATATTTCATTGGTCAGTTTTATTGTATGTTTAATCTCTTCTTGATAATATTATAACATGACAAGTCCATAATTTAAGAGTAGTCTTAGATGAGTTAGGTTGAGTTCAGAATAGATAGTTATAGATTTAGTTTCATATATTGCTACCATCTGGGAATCAGCATGGGTTAATTAAATTAGAATTATATTAACTGGCAGCAAATCATAAACTTCATTAACATTATAGTGATTTATTAAAAAAATATAGATTTTTTTTTTCATATTAGATATTTAATTTATACACACTTATTATGATTACTGCTACAGATTACATGATAAATAAAGTAAAAAATCGCTACAAAATGTCTTTATAAAAATGTTTTTTATTTAGTAACAGCTCTTTTCTCTTAATAGATATAATAAACATCTCCATACTTCCCCATTCTTTTTAAATACATATAAATAAAGATATAATAAAAGACGAATGACCCCCAAGATGCATTTCGTGCTGAACCAGCATTCATCAGTTGGCCTAGGTCACAATCTCTCATATACATCTTTATTATACACAAAAGTATTTATCTAGAGTAAATTGTTACATTTTCATTTACCATTGTCAAACTTCCTCCACTCACAACTTTGATGCCATCCATTTCAGATAAATACACTAATGATTATTACTAATCATTTTCGAAACTAGAGATCTCTTTTCTCTTCTTTTTTGTAATCACTGTTTATTATAGTATACTATTTTCAGTGACTTACAAAAAAATTTGTCAGAGAAATACACTGTTCCAATTATGATCAAGCTGATTTTCTTTCTTAGCTGAGAGTCAACTCGAAATTTTTTTGATTTCAAGTCGGTTACTTTTTTTATTAGAGTAACTGCCCATATAAATAGAGCACTGTATTAAATTTGGATATAAAACTTAGTCAAAGAAGGAAACAAATTTTTTATATGTTATGAGTTTTAAAAGAGAAAAATATTAGGGTTGTGGAGCTACAGATAGTGAAATGGTCATTTAAATAAGCTTGTCTGAAATGATGATGAATAAAGAAATGCTAAAAAGAGCATGAACCAGAAAATAATATGAGTAATTTTGAAGTATAATTTTCATTACACCACTCTCACAAAAGGTAGGGACTGGTTTCTATCTGCTAATAATATATCTTGTGGAAGAGTTTAATCATAAACATATGAAAAAGATGTATGATCCCCCAAGATGCTAAATTTCATGCTGAACCCGTACTCATCACTTGATCTAGACTACAATCTCTTATGAATATCTTTATCATTGTTCGGTATATATAGATAGCCAATTACTACAGTTAATTGGTAAGCATCAAACTTAACTGTTCTCACAACTTTGACACAAACCACTTAATAGAAATATATTAATAATTTTGATTAGTCATTCATTTGACTAGAGATTATCCACTTAAAGAATAATATTTCTGTAATGTAATTTTCATTACATCATTCTCACACAAAGTAGAGACTGGTTTCTATCCACTGTCAACATTTTGTGTAAGTGTAACCATAAACATATGGCTAAAGATGTGAAAAAGATGTATGATCCCAAAGTCCACATTTTGTGCTGAACCAGCACTTAACAGTTGGCCCAAGCCACAATCCCATACACATATCTTTGTCATTGTTCAATATATATATATATATTGTAATGGTCAAGTTTTAGACATCCGCATAACTGAATTTAGGCAGAGAGACCAAAGCTGACCAGAGTGGGGTGGTGAAGTCCCGAATCCGAACAGACTTCAACTTCTTTACCAGTATTCCGTGATTCAGTACCTTACGAATGACCTACCTGAGATTACACTGTTTCCATTTCTTTGTGGCTGGCATAGGGCAGTGAGAAACAGGAAACTCAGGGTTTTAAATATACAAAAATTAACTAAATTTACTGAATTAACAACATAGTATTGGAGATCACATTCATAATTCATCATCAATGCATAGATTGCTCATCCATAATAGATAAATAACTAGGATTGAATTGGATTGAAGTTAGGCAATGAGAAATCATATGAAACCAAAGTAATTTAAATATAGATTTATTTATTGAATTATATCATAAATATTAACAAAAGAACATAATTTACAGCGCATGCAGGCATTACAGCGGATGAGAACATTATCAAATTGCTCTCATCGTACATATTAATTAATGTGTTTGTATATAAATGATTACTTTCATTATGCCTATAATGAAATGCCAAATCTTATCTCTTAATGTTATGGTCACTCTTTCATAAATAATTATACTAGCCCCCGGTAGATTATTCATTATAACATTTACACTGCATGAGCGTATAAACCAGATCGCTGAGGTAGCTTGAACCCAAGAATCAAGAGAAAGATTCAGACTAATGCTGAATATTAATTCAGGGAGGTAGAATTGGCTACTCTAGATCGCCAACAAGTGCTACAGCACAGTCAAATATCATTATGAAGTCGCCCTGCAGATCAATTATTTTGTTCAGGGGTTCTTGCAACTAACTCTGATACTCTGGGACCGAGTGCTCTGATGCATATGGTGTGAAAAATTCTGAGTTAGAGTTTGGGAGTGGCTGACATGCTCAACTTCAGGTCTTACCGGTGCACAGCCCCAAAAGAGGAAAATGGTATGGCCATACCGAAGTCTCATTTTGAAAGAGTCAGAAAAACAATTATTATTGATATTTAATCAATATCTGATCCACCTAGCAATAAAGATATAACATTTAAAATCCTATGTGCTGGAACAATAGCTTTATCGGTTCAGCTAATAGGAACCAATTCTTAACTAGTATATCTACGCTATCTAAGGAATAATTATATTTCAATCTTATTAATGTTTTTAATCTAAATCATACTAATCAATTAAGGAGGGAAGAGTATATTTGAAGAGGTTTATTAAATATATATATATACTTTTTATCGACCTGTGGCTAGTACATTATTTATTAACATTAACTTTAATCACTGTTTTGAAGCATTGGCATATAGTAAAGATATAAATTATTTTAAAACAATCATAAAGAAAATATAGGCACAACCATAGTGATAGATAAATGAAAGTTATGAAAGATATTAATTTGTTTAAATAAAAGTTATAAGGTGGATAGAAAAGTTACATGCTTTAAACGATTAATTAATTTAGATAAGATTTATAGTAACATTACTTTGACTGTTCATAAATTAATTTACATTTTTAGCTAGCTTCAGATTTAGAGTTTTAAAATTAAATAGCAATTAATACAGAGCTCTGTAGTTTTGGATTAATAGTACTGGTTATTTATTTCAGCTGGAGTCGTAGGCACTTGATGATAGTCTATCTTGGACAGGCTTCTGGTATTTTCTCTTTTTGCAATAGACTATAGCTGTAGAATTTTATCTTGCGGTGCTCTGGTGGTTAAGGCATTGAATGGCAGTAAACACCACTATTCTCTCTTGAAGAAACAGCAGAACTTTGCCTTCCCTAGCCCAGACATGTTGAAAACAGAGTGGCGTGGAGTATGTTGGCAAACGCTATTACAAAAAAATGGATTCTTCTCCTCAAGTTTAAAAATATGGCCTATTTATACCCCTTAGATTCAAGCCCTTACTCATGAAGAATTTATTTTGCCTGAAAACCCATGAACTTAAGGAATTGCATTAGATTGTACAAATTGATCTTAAAACTTTTGTTGAATTTTTAAGGCATTATAAATTTACCCAGTCTGTTCAATAATGCCGTCCAGCACCCTTACTCTATAACTGTTTTGTTGTAAACAATTTAGAATACCGCAATTACTAAAAGTTAAATTGATTTTTCTTTATTTTTATCACAGGTGTGGCAGCTTAATGCAAATTTTGTTTACAACTATATATGTATAACAATATAGGTTGGATTATACAGCTACATACGAATATATAATGAAACAACTTAATAAATTGACTTTATAATATTAAATCTATCATGTAACATTTTTTTATATAGCAAACCAAAATTTATCCGCTGTAATAATTAATGTAATGTGTATTTATAGTGTTTGTCCACATGTACATATATAATGTCACATATATAGCCATGATAATACCATTATATTCCTATTTTAATTAGATTTGAACTTAGCACAGATAGTTGGTACTCAGGCTGAAGATGAAACTATGAGGGATCAAAAGAATACCGTTTCAATATAGCCAATTACTACAGTTTAATTGATAAGGATCAAACTTATTGCCCTCACAATTTTGATACAAATCACTTGATGAAAGTATATTAATAATTTGATTAGTCATTAGACTAGAGATTATCCACTTAATGAATAATACTTCTGTAGTTATTAATATATTTCCACCAACTAATTTGGAGCAAAGGTGTGAGGGCAGTAAGTTTGCCATTTATCAATTACTATTGACTATTTATATATATACTGAACAATGATAAAGATGTATATGAGATATGGACCAACTGATGAATGTTTTAGCACAAAATGGTACATATTGGAGATCATATATCTTTTTCACATGTTTTTGATCATATATTTATGATTTCAATCCTTATCTTGCGTGAGAGTGGTGTAGTGAAAATTATTAATATACTTCCATCAAATGGTTGTGTCAAAGTTGTGAGGGCAGTAAGTTTGACATCAATTGACTGTAGTAATTGGTTATCTATATACACTGAATAATGATAAAGATATGTGTAAGAGATTGTGATCTGGGCCAAGTGATGGATGTTGGTTCAGCACGAAATGTGCATCTTGAGGATCATACATTTTTTTCACATCATCCCTCCACAAGGTGTTAACCTTGCGTGAGAGTGGTTAAAATTACACTATCTAAATATTCATTAAGTGGATAATCTCTAGTCTTATGAATGACTAATCAAAATTATTAATGTGATTGGATCAAGTGAATTGCAATATGAACTTTATGGATTTCAGCTTCATGGAAGATCAAAAACAAAATGTTTTATGATATAAAATATTGTAAGAATTTATGAACAAGGTTAGAATCACATTTTTCCTCAAATTGTCAGTTTCTAGAATTCAGTATAAAATATAAAAAAACATAATCATAAGATAATAGGGTAAATGTGCTACTACATAATTCAAGGAGAATTTACTTCAGCTACTTAGATACTGTTTTAATAGAAGTTATTTTGATTGAATGACATAAAGATTATTTGTTGTGTGTGCAGTAATTATGCTTATTCATAACACCTAAACGTATTATTAATTTTTTTCTTACTGACAAATTTCAAAAAACAATCAAATTAATAGTGGATTGGTGCTTGCAAGTTATATTGTGTTTTAAATGTATAAAATTTAATATTTAAAGCAGTGAATTAAAACATTTTTTTATTCTACATAAATATTATAATGCTTTTCATAATTACTTGAACTTTTTATTTACAGTTTAATATTTATTACCTTCCAATTTAAAAATAAAATTGAATAAGGAAGAAAAAATGTTTCATAGAATAATAACATTGTATTATTTGTTGAACAAAAGAATTTCATTGTTTATAATAATTTTAAAATTCTATTTTAAAATATTCTGATGTTTACATGCTATATAAATTATTAGAAAGTTTAATTATTGATTTCCAAAGTCACTAAATATTGAGCACTGTAATTTGATATCATCATTAATGATTTGTGAACTTTTCAGATGGGCTTTTAACAAGAATTTTTATATAAACCTTTAGTGTTTTATTATTAATCTTTTCGTGCTTTTTAAGGAAAAAGACGAAACGAAAATGTTTTTAAAAGAAAGAAAATTCAAAAAAATACCACCTGCTAAGTAAACAAAACAAAATTCCCTCCACATTGCTGCTTAGCAGTTTACTGCGATTAATAGTTTGTAAATCTGTCTTAAAACCATGTCACGTGAATTGGTCACTGCATTCCTTAGATTATAATCTTATTGGACATGTCTAGAATTGTTTAAAAAAGATGTGGCGCTTCAAAAATTAAGAAGTGAAAGTGCCGTGATGGCTTCCCACTAACCTTTTATTACCAATCCAAAATTTATATTGAATTTTTTCTTTTTAATTCATTTAAACAGTTCGTTTTTATTTATTTTGTTAGTTTTGGAAATTTTATAGGTGGGGGGTCATTGCTTTTCTCATCGTAAGGTTATGAAGCAAACCTAACAAAATGCAGATTTTGTAATTATTAAAAATACTATTAGTACTTATTTAGGAGGGGCCTTCAGAAGCAAAGGTAGAACATACGAGTGAAATTATTTTATTTATTTTTTTAAATTTAAAATTTTTGTCAAATAATTTGTGCATAGCCAATATAGCGAATCATCCACATTGAGTGGTAAATGAGTATCTAGCAATCCTTAAAATATGCAATTAAATAAAAGTAAATTTATTTATTAAAAATGTATATTAATAAAAATTTGAAAAAAGAATAAATAAATATTAATTAAATCATTAATTGGTTTTCTTTGCAGCAAATACTGTAACTTCAAAGAATTTATTGTTTTAAATATAGCCTTGTCTAGAGAAGTTATTGCTAGATTATTTAATTGATCTTTTGATGATGGCGGTGGTGGTATTTTTTTTTTTTAATTTTCAGTTTAGAAAAATTATATTTATCTGCTACTATAATTACAGTTATGTTAGCAGAATTTTTTGAATCACAGTATTTAGAAATATACATTTAAATATATATTTTATTGTACAAACTTTTAGTACAACAAACACATTTTAATCATTCATTTCTTTTGAGATCTATTACCTGCATATCTTCCTATTGAGTCGAATGAGAGGGATAGCCTGACTCTTTTAACAAATTGTAAAAAACAAATAAGACAATCTTGGTGGTACATTTTTTTTATCTATAAAGTGCAAAAATGTGGAGAAGAATGCTTCCTTATACAGGTTGAGAAAAATAAATAAATATTCCAGAAACTGCAAACCCAAAAAGTAAATACATAATAATGTTATCCGTTATCTATTTTTCTTAGAAATAACTAATTGCAAAATAAAATAATAACATTATTAAATTTTGCATTCTTTAAGGATTATTCAGAAAAATTTTAAGAGGGAAAAAAAAATTAAGAATTTTTGATTAAAGGAAAGAAAAGTTATTCTATTCTCATTAAAAATGATGCCAACTATTTTTGCAAATTTTATTTTGCTATTTTTATCTGCTACAGATTCAATAAAAACTTTAAAATATCTCATTTTATTATCTAGTGTAGTTCAGCACCTAAGGCAAATAGATACCTTGTTGTCTCATCTTTGATAACGGCTCAGAAACTAAAAAATAAATTTCTAAATTATTCAATAACACATTAAAAACATTGCTGTTAATGTTTAACGCTGTTAACTTTGATTAGGCTTACCCAAAGTGCCTTTATTTTGTTTCTGTTAATCATGACACACACTTGATATATATGAATCAGCTAGTGTGGAGGGATGCAAACAATCAATTGCTTTGAGGGATAAATATATCAGTAATAAAAAAAATAATCAAATTTTGAGTAAGTTGTCATTGTGAATGTAATATAGGGTATGATGTTTTCTATAATTTCATGCTGTTGTAAAATGGCAGATTCTAGAATTAGATATTCCTATATCAAAGCTTAGCTTATCATTTTTTGGTTATTGAATATCATATGATATCTTTGAATGACTAATTATTCAATTTATATATATATATGTTATTTATATAGTGCTTCAATTGTAGAAAGAGGTTGTCTTATAACTGAAATACTTTCTCATTTCTCTGATATCTCAAAGAAATTAAGTAGACAAATTTTTGATGTCCACTACATAATTGTGTTATAGCTGTTATTGTTGTATACATATTGTAAACAAATATAGATAGGTTGCTTATCAACATGTATTAGTCAGAGTGGTGATTACTGGTTTTTTATCTCGGAATTAAAGACTAGGAAACCTCAAGGTTTTTGCCTGACAGCTTTTAACTGAAATATCAATTGAACTTTTTTGAAAGGAATTTGAATGTATATGAGAGTGATTATACATATATTTACAATCATGGCAGACAAAACTAAATTATAACTTATATCCCAATGAGGATCCATAATCACCAATCAATGGAGCAATTGTCAGCAAAGACAAAGATTGTTAAAAATATTCTAATTGCAAACCTAAGCTATCATTCAATTAAAACTTGGTAGGGGATTACTTTCAAGTAAAGAAAGAATATATGAATTGGAAGAACTGTCTAATATTGAGATATTATTGGTCTTGTTAAAGTTAGAAGAAAACATGAAGAAAAAGTTATTTCAGAAAGTGGATTTGTACCTTACTACAAAAGCACAAGTATAATAGTGATAATGAATAATATTTCTGTCGTGTAATTTTTTACTACACTACTCTTGCGCAAGATAAGAAACTGGTTTCTATCCACTTTTAACATCTTGTAAAGGGATGTAATCATAATGTGCATCTCAAGGATCATAGATCTTTTTCACATGTCTTTGGTCATATGTTTATGATTACCTTCTTCTATAAGTGTTAAAAATGGATAGAAACCAATTCTTATCTTGCGTGAGAGTGGTGTAGTAAAAAAATTA
This sequence comes from Epiperipatus broadwayi, assembly GCA_028023455.1. Classification (NCBI taxonomy): domain Eukaryota; kingdom Metazoa; phylum Onychophora; class Udeonychophora; order Euonychophora; family Peripatidae; genus Epiperipatus; species Epiperipatus broadwayi. The sequence goes on along the minus strand of JAQFVV010000074.1, from coordinate 1,069,229 downwards.
CACTTCAGGAATATTGTTCATTATTGGATAATCTCTTGCCTAATGAATGACTAATAAAAATTATTAATAAGTGAAGTAAATTTTATTATAAATAAAAAATAAAAAAACAACATTATGAAGATAAATCAAACAGGGTGGCAATGCAGGCCGTACGAGTGTATGCCCCAACATGACCTCAATGAAGGAATATTTTTATATGGATTTACAAAATGCTTTTGATCAGACTAAATATTTTAAAATTGTCCTGAGAAACCTTAATTATTAGCATTGGTAAATAATTGAAAGGTGAAAGTGTTGTGAGTGAGATAGACTATGGACCTGTGGAATACTCAGAAAAAGAAAATGTATATATTGTTAATTCTTTCTTTGAGAAAAATACTAAACAGAAATGCATCCAAATAAATATATAGCAGAATTGAGTTATATTTTGACTAATAGAAAATATGTATTTCAAAATTGTAATGTTCTTACTTAATAGGTTTGATGCGGGAGTAATTATCATATAGTAAAATGTATATTAATGCAAAACTAGAGAGATGAAAGTTTTTAAGAAAAAGACTTAATAATTGAGATTTCTAACCATCAAAAACCCTTCAGTGAATTTAAATTAGAAATTGAAAGTTATTTCAAAATATTAATAGACAAAGATGATTCAGATTTGACTGAAATCAATAAGAATGTAAATAGTATTCTATTAGGAATTTCTATGAATATAGCTGACATAAAAACAGCAATTTAGTTAATTTTTTTCTGAGACAAAACAATGTATGAAGAAGAAAAGAAGGAATATGAAAATTTTAAAAAATGTTTCATTAAGAAAAATATCTAGAGTTTTGTAAAATGGTATAAAAAAGAGTTAACTATGGATTTAAGGAAATATAATTGTGAATCGGAAAAAAAAAAAAAAAAAGCTATAAGTCTAAAAAATATAAAACAATATTTTGGCTTTGAAAGGAAAATCATTTCAGCAGTAAGAAGGAAAAAATGAAACCGTTTTAAACAGAGAAATGATATCATATAGGAGAATTATAGAATTGTATAGAAATGAAGACTAAGAAAGCAGAGTACCCCTACAATAACTACATTTTCTGAATTGTCTGTTATTTTAAATGAAGAAAAGACATGCAAAAGAGGAAAGCTCCAGAAAATGATGAAATTATTATTGAAATTTGAAAAGAAGTAGAAAGTGTTGGAATAGTTATATACCAAATGTTTAAATGACAAACTAGATGGTTGTAAGAATGCAATAGTAATATTGATATTTAAAAAGATTGATACAAAGAAGATATTAGGAATTATAGACCTATCAGTTTGAAACAAAATCTTTATCAAGATAATTACAACTCATTTGCAGTAAACTTTGGATTCCAATCAAGTAAAAAAACAAATTGGGCTTGTTGGTTTTAGCACAATGAATCCCAATTGAGTAAAACTATAAAAAAGAAAATGACTATGAATTTTGCTTTAGATTTGTAGATTTTGAAAGGGCATTTGATTCATATAAGAATTCCTATAATGGTTTAAAACTTTGTATCATCAAGATATAGATCCAGGATATTGTCATATTCTGAAGAATATTTATTAAAATGCATCTGTAATTTTTAGGATTACATCGTAAATGTTAATATTGAGAAGGATGTAAGATAAGATGGTTCCATACTTTCAAAACTTTTTATAGAATTATCTTGGATTAAAATAGGAAGTTATAGTGATAATAAGTCATATAGATTTTGCAAATGATACAGTTGTTTTTGCAAATAATGTTTTTCAAATCTTCTCGAAATGCTAATCTTTAATGGACTTTCTCAGAAGAAAAAAGCTAAGATTAATAATTATGAATTAGAAGTTAACAGCCAAAAGTGTTTTGTTCAGATAATTAATACTTTTAGAAATATAATGGATGTAATTAATTATAGAATTAAATGGAGAGTTTTTGGTAGAAATAACTTTGTATTAAAACAAAGTATGCCCCATATGTTTTAAAAAAAAGATTTTTAATAAATGTGTTTTACTGGTTCTTATGTATGGATCTGAGATTAGAGCATTTAATAGAAAAGCAATACAGAGAGAGACATCAGATCAGTCATTGAAATATGGAGAAATGTGTTAAGTTTAATAAAAAATGAATGAATATAAAATACATGGTTAATGGAAAAAGAGATATCATTGACATTATTGAAAGAATTGAGGAAGTAAAATGAAGTTGGGCTGGACATACTTGTAATAGATGGGCAGTTGAAGTTTTAAATTGGATTCCTAGTGATTGTGAAAAATTAAAAAGAGACTACATGAGATGGAGGATGAAATAAGGAAATTTTCTGGTATAATGTGGAGAGGCTATGGATTGGGGAAACTGGAATAAAATTGAAGAGATCTCAATTCTGCAATATATTGGTAATGAAAAGTGATGATAAAGTAGTTCATGAGATTAATTTTCAGTTCCTTCATATAAAATGAATCATCACTCACATCTCTATTCTTAATACATAAATACTTGTTGTGCAGTACTAATTTTTATTCCTAGGATTGATAGCTATAGTCTATACCAGCGGTCAGCAATGGTTCTCAAAGAAATTCAGATATTATTTAAATTCGCTAAGCTCATTTAATAAAATTTTTAAATAAAAATTAATTTTTGTTTAAGCTGTGTTATTATATGTAAAATAAAACAAGAACATTGTATTGCTAACTGATTTGTTACAAAATACTTTACGTGTTGCAGTGACATCATTGGAGTCAAGGATTAGGAAAATAATTTTAAACCAAGGTCGGCAAATGTCGCACTAATGTTTAATATATATTACTATTATTTTTTGTTATTTTTGTTTTAAAATTATAAATCATACCTTTAAAAATTATGTTATTGATCTTCAATATCTAAAAGGTTGCCGACTCCTGGTCTATACAAGAATATAGCTACAGTTTTATGTAGAATTCACTAGTCTCATTAATAACAAGAAATTTATTGATGAGCTGTAAATAATCAGAGAAAAAGTCTACTGATAAGTTTCATATTTTTCATAAAAACAAAAAAATTATATATTTAGCAATTAAACCAATGCAAAATGTTTTAATAGAATTAGTAATACTTAAAATAATATATTCAATCTATAAAAAGGCAATGGGGGTATTTATGATTTACACTGTATTAAGCAAAATTGTAAATTTTAAAAAGAATCAATTTTTGGCAAGAAATATAATAATTAAAACCATGGAAATAAATAATATTTTAGTGGTGAGACCAAATGTAAATCCAAAAGAAATTAAATTACAATAAGCATTCCATTTATTTCAGGAAATATATTGATTAAATCCTTGAAAGTAAATAATAGAATGCCTACAACATTTAGTGCTATGATAAAATGGCATGTTCTGGAACTCGAGATTTATGGATTATATCCAGCTATCACATCCCGTGTTCAAATGTCCTATGAACTTTTGATAAATAAATCATGTTATAGCATGATCCAGTGATGTATGAAAATAATGAAACTTACAGTCTAACTAAAATTTTCATAAATGTATATTTTCATCTGTCTGTATTTTATACTTGCATGTACTAAAATAATATTAGTTCTATTTAATACAATTTTTGTCATACTGTATATTTTGTCCTGTGTACGTTTTATGGCATGCACATTTTCATTTGTCCAAATAAATAAATAACTTTCTGGAATTTAAATTTTTACAGATAGCTTGTTTAAGTCATATTAATTGCCTTCATTTTCATATGAATGACAAACTTTTTTTTTTTTTTTGTATTGTATTGCTTTTTGAAATGTTATTTTATATTTGTTCCATAAACTACATTTTGTAGACTTTAATTTCTTACAGTTTTGTATTCGGTCTCATTGCTAAAATATTATTTGATTTTATGGTTTCAATTAATACAATTCTTGCCATAAATGGATTGGTGGTTGGAATTTAAACATATTATTTTACCTAATATACTTTTTGCCATAAATAAATGTTTCCATGTTTAATTTTTTATGAATTTACATTTGGTCTCATTGCTCATTAATTATTGTAAAAGAATTGCTTTTGGGATTCAAATATATTTTATCGTAGAAAAATATATTTTATTTAGTACACTTATTTTTTTTAGTGGTGTTTTTGTGATGTGATGCACTATGACTTCTCCGTAAACGGAGTCAGGAATCTCTCAGCAACTATGCCCAGAGAAATCTGTTAGCCACTTTTAGCACCATAAGAATATGACAGTTCCATCACCAATGGTGAAGATCTGATATTACAAATATTTTATTTTTATGGATAGTGATTAATCTTCATCTAATCAAGTCAGATTAAGCTTTACTCTCTAGCTAATATTATCTATCTGGATTGGTTACAATTTGTTCACTTAAAAGAAAAATTCTAAATCTATTTGTTAACTGAACAAAAAATTACAAAGTTAAGATTTAAACCTCTAGTTGTATGACAGCTGTGCTATCACATGGTTTTCCTGAAATCTGGGTTAATGAAAGAAAGATATTTAGTATTACTTTAGAAACAACAAAAAAAAAATGGCACTAGCGGAGGTTTTTTTTATTTTTATTAAGCAAAACAATGCTAATAATTAATTGCTGAAATTTTGCCTGATGGGTTTAATAATTATTTAAATATTTTTTTATTATTTTAATTTTTCTGTAATGGTAATCTTTTTAAAAAGTGACATTTGTCTACTTTTTATCTATTAAATTTTATCATAATTAGCTTTGATTATAATTTAGACCGATGTATTTTTGATGTTATATTATTTCAAACTATCTTCATTTATGTTTTCAAATATGTCTTCATAAAAGAATTACTTTATGTATAGTCTTTACTTATATCGATTTTAAAAATGCTAAAAGGAGCTTGAAAGTCTGAGTTTAAATCCCTTCTAATTATCTTTTAATTTATCTTATGACAGTTGAGTAACATTCCAGCACACTTCATTTCAATAGCCTTAACAGATTTTTTGTTTTTTTTTCTGCCTTGAGAATCAATTTACAAAATTATGTTCTCTGGATATTCTTATTACTCAGCCAAATATTCAGAATTTTTTTCCATGATATATGTTATCAGCTGTGAATATCCTTTCACAAAATATAAGCCTTTTCAGCAATTTTCACTTAATATAATTGTCATCATGACTTAAATTGTTCCTTTTCAAATTATGTATAATATGACATTTAGATTTAGTATAATTTTTTTTTTATGAAATTTATATTATTTAATACTAAAAAAGAGCATATGATTCCAATTTACATGATATTTTTCAGGAGTAAATTTTGTTGTTTCTATTCCATTGGTACCATCTCTTATGCTAGTTTAGATTTAGCACACTGGAAAGTTTTATTATTATTATATTAAGTATCTAATGTTATGGTGTCAGATGTTTTTATAGCCTTTTATATTATATTACCATAAATTTATTCACATTATTGTTGTTGTTAAGAGGGGGAGGGGGGGAGAAAATATCATTAGCTTAATTTATAATCTTCATTTCTTATAGTTATTTATTTTTTAAAAAAATATATTTTATTTGAAGTCATTTAATTAATTGAATATATATAGAAATAAAATACAAAGCTATTAATAAAATGTGGTGGTATCTTAAAGAATTATAATTTTGTTAGATAAATTGACTTTTTTTTTTATCTAAACTAGGTAAAGAAATGTTTTTTCAATATACTCACAAGTCAATGCAGAAATGAAAAGGGCAACACCACAATGACATTTTTTGATTATATATGTAGTTGTTTCTCTATTAATCACCTACATATATTCTAACAAAACTCACAGAGAGTGCATATACACCATTTCTAAATATGAAAGTTATTGTAATTTGTGACAAATGAAATATGTGTTAGTTATATTTGTTAAAAATTGTCTAGGATATAAAAAAATAGTACTCTGCATATTGCTCGACAATCTGTTTGATTCACTCCTCTTCAAATCCGAGGCACATCTTACATGTTTAAATGCAATATATAATTGAATATGTCTAAATACTGTTTCTGTAAATTTATTGCAATTTTCTTGAGTGTTCATCATTCAAATCAAAAGTATAATTTTTATTTGAAATAAATATTTGACTACTTGTATTGAATATTATTTTTCAAAATGAAGATTAAGTCTTAAAGTGTTTAAATAATATATTTATCATTCTAGATAAAGTTCCATTGTACTGATAATAAAGATCAGTTACTTGTTAATGTACACATTTTTTAAAAATCAAAACATTTAAGTAAAAACTGGATTTATCTAGTATATAATTTGCCATCAGACTATAATAAAAGATCAAAGTATAATTTTTATTTGAAATTATATTACCTATGCACATGTATATTTAATTACAATGTTATTTTTTAAATTAAAATTTAATTATCTTAATGAATATCTAATATTTTGATTCTCACATAACAAAATTCTATTGCAGTGTCTTAAGAATAAAATATGAATTATTATCTGAAGTGAAATTTTTTTTGTTTTTAATTCATAGTATTTTTAAAATATCTAATATTTGAATTACTGCTTAATTCTTTCAAAGATAAAACTTGATTCCACTGTCTAACAGTGGAATTCTAATTATTTATTAATGTAAACATATATATTTTTAAATTGCAATGTTTTTTTTTATTGGATTATAAACTGAAAACATTTCTTGACTATTAAATTCATCTTATTTCAAGTTAAATAAATTTGCATTTTTTTTTTTAAAAAAATTGAATTTATATTTTATATGTTGTAAAATTTATTTATAAAGTTTTATCTTCTGTTTCTGAGAATTTTAAACAAAAATTTTAGCAATTTAAAAAATCATAATTCTTTTGTTTATGTAAAAATTAATAGCATCTAGTAAAGAATTAAAATCTTTTACACAAAACAATTGTTTTACCATAGAGTATCATGGTATAAGTGTACTAATTTTCAAATGTCTAGTTAAACTCTTAATCCTTTTAAAAAGAAATTATTATTCCCGCATTTGCTTTTCTTGTTAAGTATCCAGCAATGTTTATATTATAATTGTTTTCAGAAGTTTTTAATAATTCTGCCAAGTTCTAATTGCATAACTAAACAATTTCTTCTAAAAAGATTTACATTGTCAAGCATTGGTGGTCGAGAGGTCAGCGACAGCTGCTTTACAAGAAGATGTCCCGGGTTAGCGGGTTCACTTCCCGGCTGATGCTGTGACACATGAGAAAAAAAAAGATTTACATTTTATAGTATATTGTTAAATACTTGGGTAGTCAATGTCTCGCCAGTTGTGTGACATTAAAAGCATCTTCAGATATTTTGCACAAATATTCCAAGTTTTAAGAATATTACTGTTATACCTCAACTATAACAGTCATCATTTCAAATCAATGGATATATGAATAGATAAAATACATCCAATACCAGAAACAGGCCAATAGGTGATGATGCTCAGTAAATCCAATTGCTTATGGAAGGGGGTCTAGCTATAAATAGGCAGTATCCCTTTGGAGGTAGTCCGATAATAAATTGCTATCAGAGCTGAAAAATGGTACACATATTGTTCATACTAGAACTAGAAGCTGCTGGATCATAAACCAGACAAGAGGCAAGTTTTCACAGAACAGCAGGAAATGTCACCATACCTACCCATGAGACAAGCTGGCACAATATAGCTGGAAGTATTAGGCACCTGAAGTCTATTACATTAATAGTTGCATGACAACTAAAATCTATGCTTCCACCAATTTGTCAGACATTTGGTATAACAAACAGTCTTGTATGTATTTGTAAATATATACTTAATAAAATATGTAATCATAATTATACAAGTCTATATTTATTAGAATATGTAAAATCAGTAGATTTGGTATAATCAGACAGTTTTGATCTAATGAGCTCAACCGATTCATAATCCCCTTCCCCACAGCTGGAAAAGATTCTAAAATAGATCTTTGTCATTAATTACAAAAAATTGACAACTAACATTATAAGTGTATTAATAAAAATTAAAAAATCAAATTAGAGTGGTTGCTCATTTACTATAAAAAAAATTAACAATATATTTTTTTTCTCCACAGCAAAAAATCAAAATGGCTACTGTCTGAAAATTGGCCATTCTACATGGGTGATTTTCTATATATAAGTTAATCAAAAAAAACCTAAATTAAAATTGCCAACATTTGTGTAGGTTTGTGGTTGTCAAACATATGAGATCTTACGATCACTACCGGTTCTGATATTTCTGACTAAGCTTGATTTTGGTACTATCAAATTTTTTCTGCTCAAAATCCTTGATTCCAATGCAGAAATATCACTTCAATCTCTGTATACAAGGGGAGAGAGAGAAAGCAAGAGATTTTTCCACTAAACTTAGAAAAATAGTTTTGAACTATAATTTTAAGGATTTCTTAAATATGTGGAATGAAAAACCACAACCTTAAGGTTATGCTGGATCTTGGAATTACATTTGATTCAGCTGTCACTAAGGCAATTCTAAGTTAACAGTTAGTCAGGTAGTTCCATTGAAGAAAATGAACCATTGTATCAAATTTGTCAATCAAAAACTGAGTCAGCTGACAATAGAAATAATTTCCCAAATAAATAAATAAAAAAAAGCGAATGAGAAACTTTGCTATATAACAAACCAAAACATGCACATAAGAAATGTTCTTATCCAGATACAGTGTGTGTGGATATAGTAAGTATGTCAGTGATGTAGAAGCTGCTTGTTTTAAAAAGAAATATTATTCAGAAAAGAATGGAAGAATTTATTCCACAAAGCCTTGCTGTCACTAAGGCAATTCTAAGTTAACAGTTAGTCAGGTAGTTCCATTGAAGAAAATGAACCATTGTATCAAATTTGTCAATCAAAAACTGAGTCAGCTGACAATAGAAATAATTTCCCAAATAAATAAATAAAAAAAAGCGAATGAGAAACTTTGCTATATAACAAACCAAAACATGCACATAAGAAATGTTCTTATCCAGATACAGTGTGTGTGGATATAGTAAGTATGTCAGTGATGTAGAAGCTGCTTGTTTTAAAAAGAAATATTATTCAGAAAAGAATGGAAGAATTTATTCCACAAAGCCAAAGGGCAGTGTAAAATTAAATGTTATTAATGTATATAAAATTATTTGAGAAACATTGATTCACTTTTAAACAAAGATTATTGTTAATGATACATTAAACATTGGAACTGGTTAATGGGTCCGCAGCATTCATTGTGTCAAAAAATATGGGCTAACATTAGTAGTAAAAATAATCGCCTGCATTCTAACAGTAGACTGATTGTTGATTATCAAGGCAATCAAATGTCATTTCTTGGTTCAAACAAGAGTTAAAGTTATCATACCTAATAAAACAATTTATTTGCTTCTTTTTTATGTCTGCTTGTAAGCATAACAATTTTTAGCTATGAATGGTTCAGTCATTTAGGCTTTAAAAGATCTACCCAGGTGTGGTTAGTGATAAACTGAGTTGGAATTTAGGATAGTACATAAAAATAAAAGTGGTGGATAGCCTCTCAAGTCTTATGCCATATGTTCAAGGGGATCACCAAATGAGTTCAAGTAGTTGTGATTGAGTTAAAAAGATTGCAAGCAATACTAGTTCAAACAGCAATAAAACAGGCACAAAAACAAGCTACGGTTATAGGTCACCAGCCAGCACTAAAGAGTCTACAACATTCAAAGTCATTAGATCTACAAATGGAAGCACCAGGCCTGCTGATAAAGTGACTAGATCTGATAAAGCCAAGAAACAATGAAGATATCAATCAAAGCATTTAAATACTACATTCTCCAGGGCTAATTTTAGCTAGGAAGAGGGAATTTTATACTCAACTTATCTTTAACTAATGAACTTGTCCAAATTCCATCTTATCTTATTCAAATTAAGCATTCATCATTACAGGCTAATGGATGTATAAATAGATATATCCAATAGCATAAATAGGTCAATAGATGATAATGCTCAGTAAATCCTATTGTTCTCATTATGGAAGGGGATCTGGCTATATATTGGTGGTCTATTTGGAGGTAAAATTTGCTACTTCAAATTACTGTCAGAACTGAATGGCAGTCATCAATTATATGGCTAAACAGTGAGGCAAGTTCACTCTAAAACTGGAAGCTTCTAGATCATAAATTAGATATGAGACAAGCTGTCAAAGAACAGCTGGAAGTACTACCATCACCTATACATGAGGGAAATTGTCAAAGGACAATTTGAAGTGTTAGAGAAACCTAGAAGGAAACCTGAAGTTTCTTATGTTACTAGTTGCGCAGCAATTAAATGTTGTATCTAAGCCAATGAGTCAGGTATACAGTTATAACAGTTGTATATATTTGTAAATATATTGCATATATACGTTAATCAAATATTTAATCATATTTATATGAGTCTGTGTGTATACGTTCATATCTAACTACAACAGTAACTTTTTTTAAGAAAAATTTAGATTTAATATTTCATTGTTTTCATATTTATTTGTTTCTCAGTTGAGTATTCTTACAATAATTTACCATCTCCTCCCATATTTTTTAGTACCATTTTCGGATGTTTTGACTTGGCTTAAGTATGCCAAGTTTAAAATGTCTAATAAATTCTAACCTTTTCAAACAAAATTTCATTAAATAATTACAGATTTTCTATTTGCTTTACCTGTTAACAAAGTTTTTTTTTTTTTAATTACTTATTTTCATCTATTAAAACATTAATAAAAAAATAATTTTTTTAAAAAAAAGTTTTATCTAAAAAAAAAAACACAACTTGTTGTTTCAATAATATTTTATTACTTCTAATGCAGACATTGATTACACAACACTAAGCATATACCGATTGTCAGTCTTGAGAAGTTAATTGATATCTCTTGACTCTTGAGGTATCATCGGTTATTCTGTAGTATATAGCCCATGTTGTTGATTATGTAATGTTCTTTTCTTTCTTATTGCATTTAACTGTTCATTAATTTTTATTTTGGTTGTTACAAAGTCTCTCGATCCAGGAATATTACTCAGTATTTTCTTTGGTTAGTTTCACCTATTGAATGGTCTTCCATTATGCTGCCTTATGTGGGTAGGAAAAATAGAATCCATGTCTCCTCAAACATTTTTGATGATGCCAGATGCTCATCCCTCTTGTTTTATATAAAATTACTAATTAAAATTTTATTATTTTTTATTAATGTTTATTTTTGTAATAAAATTATATTATAGGTATCTATACATACAGTATGTACATGGTAAAAATTGTAAAAAAAAAAAAAAAAACACATATATGAGTTGTTATTATCTGCAAAATTCAAAATCCATGACAATATATGAAAGCAAAAGTTTCTGATACAATGGGGATACTATATATCAGGGGTTCCCAACCATATGCCTGCGGGCACCATGGCGCCCGCAGACCATTTTACATGTGCCCGCCACTATCCGAACACGATAAAAAATTATTTATCTGATACAAATAAATTTAATTTTTAAAATTTCTTATAAATTATTGTATTATACTGTAATCAAATTGTAAGGCATAGTATACTTTTACAGCGTAAAAATATAAACACTAATTATATGTTAAAATTTTATTTTTGAAATAAATTTTTTGTACATTATGTGTATTATTAACAATATCCAACTATAAATTTACATTGAAAAAATAAATGGTGCCCTACACCTGGTCCGGTATTATAGAATGTGCTCTTAAGTGCAAAAAGGTTGGGGACCCCTTGCTATATATGATGAATTCACTGATTATTTCACAGACAATAGTGCTTTCAATACTCCATCTTTTTCAACAAATGTAATTATCAGATCATGTGATTTTAAAATACAAAATCGAGTTGCTTTTAATTAAAGCATACTAAAAAGCAGCCACTCATGCAGCCTTCAAATTTAGTCTTCTTAATATTTTTATAAGTTTGTTTTATTCTTTTTCTCTTATTTTTTTTTTTAATTCTTTAGCCTTTAAAAAGTGGAAAAGTATAGAATTACACTTTCTTTTTTAAAAGGAATTTTTCTCTTCGTGTATTAGAGCTATCTGCCTCTCATACAAGAGTTGTAAGTATAATGGGCTTGCTCAATATTATTTGAAATGCAGTGCCAAAAGAATACTGTATTAGTGATAAATTTTAGATTGCTAATAAAATTTACATTTCCCCCCCCCCATATGTCATAGCATCGGCCAGGAGGCGAACCCGCAACAACTGTCTACAAACAATTGCTTGCTTGCAAGGCGGCTGCGCTGACCTCTCGGCTAACAACGCTTATTCAAGATTGTTTTATATAGTAATTACTAAGATAAAATGCAAAAGACAGAGTTATGTTTAAAAAAATATTTTCTCTCAGCACAAATACTGTAATTGTCTGGACTACAGAATTTAAGAATGTCAAATTATGCCCTTACAGTTAAACTACTGGCTTTAGTATTTTATTTGTTAATGGTTTTTATTTTGTTTTGTTTTTACACTTCTATACTTTTTTTATTTTATATTTTTAGTATACAAAGTATTTTTAGACTTTTAAAATGATATATATTTAGATTATATTCAATACTTTTTCTTCAACAGGATTTGTGAAATATGCAGTAGTCAAAAAGGAGTCCTTGGATATTCTTGACAATATTTTAAAAACATTAACAGGTTTGTTTGAATTAATTATTATCATTACACTAGACATTGGAGAATTAACATGTTATTTGTCATCCTGAATTTTAAATGCAATTCATTTTCAATAATTAATTTAATTATTTATCAGAATTTGTTTTGTTTTTTAAATACATTACATTATCATTGAATATTGTGGAAAAAATCGCAATACTGCTGATGAATATTTGGATTTTAAAAAGTTTATCACTTGTTTCCATATATATTGTTAACGAAATTCATTTATTGTATATTAGAACTGACATATTTCATTAATTTAAATGACAATTAAACCACAGAGCTCATTTTGTTATAAATAATATCTTAAATGATTCTACAAAATTGAGATCAAGAATTTCTCAGAATTTAAACATAGGATCTTTGTTTTCACTATTAAAAATAAATAGTACAAATACTATACTATTAGTTCATTGTTCTTGGGGGGGGGGGCGCATTTACTAATAATTCGATGTAATTCTTATAAACTCGTCATAATTGAATATTATGAAATGGCAAAATTGAAGTTTATAAAAGGTGTATAATGCACTAAGCGCATGCTTTCAGAAGGAGTTAATAAAAATTATGTTATTTGATGAAAAGAGAAGTAATCATTTAGAATTATTTAATAATTCAATGGTATATCTTGAATCTCCCTCATTATAAAAACAGATTTTTAAAAAAGCACCTTTATAGCTATTAAAAAGTTAAATAATTCATATTTACAGTTTCTAATATCCATTGACAAATGATTTCTGTTGTTGAAATCAAAGAAATAAAATTTTAGTAATTATTAATTCTTTAATATTACTAGCAATCAAAAAAGTAGATATGTATAGTGTAACTTACATTCATTGATTAAAGTTTTGGTATGAAGTGATCTCTCCTTGCTCCCTTCCCTCCACCTGATTCTGCAAATTTTGTAAGATGTAGCTATTTAATTTTATCGTTTTAAAAATTACTTATAGCAAGTCTATTTTTTAAAAACTTTGATATTAAAGTTATTTTCGGGGGGGAGGGGCACAATTTAAGTAGAGCTGCTAGTTCAAGATAATAAAAAAATAGTGCTTACGTTATTTTTTTATGAATATTTTCTGAACTGTAGTTTTTTTTAAATATTCTTTTCATATGAGGTTGTATTCTATCTAATTCATTTACTTACAGTGTTTATTGTTTTGTTTAAAATGTATGAAGAATGTGGGCATATACTAAGTCATGGTGTAAATAATTTCTGCGAGGTTAAGGGCTTTTTTTTAATTACAAAATTTGTTCATGTTTCAAATACAAGATATTTTCATTTGTTTGGGGAGGGGTTCCTGATAGAGATATTTTAAGTGCTGGCTCTGGCTAAGCATTTATCATAAATCTTGTAGAGGAATTGGCAATCCTCATTGTTTTATAACTTACAAGCTTAAGAAATAGGGTCCTGTGATGAATGACCCTTAGTTTGACTATTTTCATTTGTTGTCTGTGAACTATTGAAATGTAGTTAAATTTTTCAGGATGCCCTTTAAATGTTGCTTTGTGGTTTTGGGGGGGATTATTTTATCTGATTTGAAAGCAGTCATTTTGTTCCAATATGATGTCATTTAGTATGTTCTTAGAATTTAGTTTAAATGTCATCAGTTTATTTGCATGGTTTATTGGCATAAATTGCTACTTATCTATCTCAATTATTTTTTCATGAACTTCAATCATTGTTCTGAACTGGTTGCATTAAAATACATATTTTTTTTTATCATTTAATCTAACTTTTCTAACTGGTAAAGCATATTTGAATTAACAAATAGTTTGGCAGGGAGGGGAAGACACTTTCTGTAAAAATTTTATTAACTTTTTATTTTATTTAACTTATTTTCTTTCAATTCTTTAAATATATTATAATATTTGCGTTAAACTGAAAAAAATATTATACATTTTAATCAAAATATTTATGCATGCCCCCCCCCCCCCCAATCCAGTTAGATTTTTAATATTTTTATTGATTATTTTCTCTAGGTTGCGAGCAGTTGTCTTTGTTATCGTCAGATCTGATTGGTGAATTAACAGTTATACTCGATAGTATGAGTAAAGATTCTAAGACAGAACTGCGAGATCAAGCTGATCATTTAAAGAAACTGGTTGCTGGTCAATAGTGAGAGATAACTTCTTACCTGTGTACTTTCAGATGTCACTAGCCGACGTCGCACTCATCTGGTACTCGTAATCTCATTTACTGTACCTAAATGAGTTGGGGGAAACTAACCTCTTCGTTCAATTGAATTTTTTTTCTGTCTTTTTTTTTTTTTTTAAAGACTATTTCAATGAAAGTTTTGCCTTTTTAAACAAAATATTTGCAGGGAGATTGTAATGTTTTAATAGAATGGGTTTTGTTGAATGACTACAGATGGCACTTTTATGTCTCAGCTGGCTGAGTAAAATAAAAATATAAAAAAGGAAGAATGTTTAAAAATAATTCCAAAGATCAACATGAAATACTACAACACACCCACTGAGAAATGCAGTTATATATGATAGTACTTTGAAGCCTTGACCTACAAGTGAATGTTGATCATACAGATGAGTAGACTTTTATGTTAGATGCAACTGCTGGCACGAGTACCGAGAAGGCTATACAAAAGAAGCCAAGGTAAAATATGAAAGCCAGCAGCTGTGTGCACAACAAAAGATTTCAATATGTATGCAATGTGTGTGTGTTGTTTGAATTTTTCTAAATGTTTGTGTGTTGTAAGTATATTATCAGACACACACCAAAATGTATATAGTGTGTGCAGATATACATATTCATGTTTAGTATGTATACGTAAATATATACGAAACTATTTATATGTATATGCACAATATTTAAAAATTTGCACTAAAATGTGATATTACCTGCTTTTATTTTTTTCTAATTTTATTTATGCAATATAAGTTATATTATTAATGTTATTTATTATTTTATTTTGAATTAAGAATCCCTTCCCCCATTTCAATAATTGAAGTAGATTTTTTAAAAAAAAAAAAAAAAACATGTACGTTCTTTAAAATCGATCTGAATGTGCCCCCTCAATATTTTAATTACTAAAAGTTTGATCATTTGGTTTTCCATTCTGGTTTTATATTATTTCCTAGATAAATGCTAAATCCGCATGTTATTTAAGTATTACTCCAGATTTGTTCTATGAAAAATTATCTTCCTTTTTTTTTTTTTCTGTAAAAATTTTATTGTTGCGTAAAATAAAGCAAAATAAGTCTATCTTTGTATAATTTTATACCTAATTGATATCAGTTGTATGAGATTAGTGTGAATAGTTGAAGGGTGCTTGAAAATCTGAGTTCAAATCCCCTACACTTACAATTAAGTTCCAGGTTTGTGAAGAGTGCCTGGTTTTCAATTATTTATTCTTAATTGAATAAATGTATTGTTGAGTATCTGTTTTTCATCTGATCATTAAGTATTCGGAATTTTAGATTTTAATATACTGTTTTTTGTCATTTGCGGAGAGTCTGATAATCTCAAGAAATATAAATTTCTGCGTTTATTTTCATCTAAAGAAGAAAAAGAAGCCATTGGCTATGCTCAAACAATAAATAATTAATCTCCCCAGCAACTGATCAAGGATGTGTAGTATTATTATTTATATGTGTGCCCTGCAGATCTAATGCAATGGTAAGTTAGCTGATCACAGCTACAGTTTTGTCTTCCTCAAATTTTCTTATGAACTTCCAAGCAATAAAACTTTTTTATTTTATTTATTATATACGTAAAACTAAGATCAGTAAAATCTATACTGTACATAGGTACTGACCTGGTATCATTTCTATATAACTCTCCAAGAGGATTGGCTTAGATTCAAAATCTTGGAGTGTTTTTAAATTTCAGTCATTAATTTGATTATATATAGGAGTTAAAAAGTTCAGGGTGTTGACTATAGGACTACCATTTATTGTCTATTGATTACTGAAGCTTAATATATAATTGAGGGATAAATTAAAGAGAGAATTCTGCTCCTGGAAGCATATATTGAATGTAATTAAATAAGATCAAGTGTTGTTTTTGTTGGTATATAACATATTCACTAAATTATTAATATTTGAATAATTAACCTTCTTTGTAAACCAACCAGTCATTGAATATATAGCATTTTATACTTTTTTTTGTATCTGTTTATTCAGAATCTCTTAGTTTTAAACAACTGGTTACCCTTCCAGAACTAAGAATATAATATATCATTTAAATAAAACCAGGAATATATGTTTATAACTGGAAATTTAATTCCTAATTTTCATCTGCTTTCCATTTCTGACCTCTATGTCGTTAAAGAAAATGACAAAAAAAAAATGTTGTTTTTTTTTTTGATTAAGTAAATATTTGTGGTCATATTTGCTCGTGAGATCAAATAATTGAGTATATTTTCAGATCACTTGGTCAATCCAAGGTTATTGTTGTTTTTTTTAAGTCTATATTGAACCAAGAATTTAATGCTCACCAGTTATTTTCTTTTAGTCTTACTTAGGAATTCCATTAATATATTAATTTTGAGTTTAATACAATGTATTTTATGTATGTATCTTGCTGATTTAATGAATTTTATTTTATGATGTGGTATAAAATATCAAATTTAATAATATCTGATGTTAAACTATATAGCAAAATAGTTTTGAACTATTTTCTATAAATGAAATGCTGGATTTGGATTAGCATAGCTGTACAGTTGGAAGCCAGAAACCTTTATATTCTTTTTATTCTATCGAATTAATAGCTTGAAATTTTAAAACTAAGGATTTGAGCCAAATATAAAAATTAGAAACTGGTCTAGATGGGGATTAAATTCCATTATCACTTGATAATCCCAGATTACTCAAGCTTGCAATAAACGGAACTAGAATAGATTGGGGAAGCGGGAACTACTCTTGGCTTTGTAAATTCCTTTAAGCTGAGAGATTATAAACATTCAAAGAATTTCCACATATTATCCAAAAAGTTGTAAACTCCAACTATCAAATAATCTTTGATAAAGATAAACCCATTTCAGAATGTTTTAACTATGGTATGTGTCTGATGCTATCAAGATGATTTTACATTTGGAATTATGTTGCAAAGCAAATTTAGATTTGTATTAATGTTGGCTGAGATATTTTGCATTATTTTTCTAAAGATGAGTTTAATGTATGTTCCTATATAAAATTCAAAATAGAAACAAATCAAAACTGTACGAGTTTGGAAAAATACTATTGTTTTAGACGCAACTTAGATGACTTTGTCAAGCTGGGTTTTGTTTCTGATTTATTCTATTAACATTGAGAATTGTTCTAGCTTTTAACAATATTCCCCCACATATAACAGGACCATCTGTAGACCACACGCTATTTAAAATGTGAACTCTTTTTAAATAAAACAAATGTATAACAAAATATTTCATTTTAAACAAATATACATGCTGATATGGCCGCCTCTATGTGTGCGATAACATTTATATGGCCTTTTTGATGCTTAGGGAGTTTAAATCCAGCACAGATGTAGCTGTGGAGAAAATAGGTGAACCAGTTACGAGAGAAGAAATGTAGTGTTTCAATATCTTAAGAGGTAAATCAATTGATATTACAACTTTAGTTATCAGTATTCAATCTAATAGCTGCTTTTCAGTTATTTTCCAATGGTCTGGATAAAAACTGAATTGTGGGACAAAAAATGTTTTTTTTTTCTTTTTAGGTTGATCACTTTCTAAAAATAAATTGACCAATAAGAATAAGTAACAATGAAATATAAATATTAAAGTGGATATATTTGTGATTCATGGATTAGTTTGTATATAGTCATCACAAACTCTTCTTGTTATTTGTCTTTGTATTCTTTTTTATTTCCTTTGAATGATAACGACAGATCAGACATGTAATTATCTAATTTCTTCTCTATAATTTTGAAATTATACCTGATTTTGAATATGACAACTGTGTTGGTTTGTCACCACCATCTTTTAAGTTTCATTTATACATAATAAACTTTAAAAAATATTACTGTAGCAGAAATTTATCATGGGACTTTGTAAACAAATTTCTTAGAGTGGATTATTAAAAGTTTAGTAACAAAAAGGAAATGCCAAATAGTAAAGCAATCATTTTTATTATTTCAGTGGAGAAAACAAATTTATCAATTTACATATTACATTTAAAATCAACATAAACAAATTTCTATAGACTTGATTTGATTGTTTTTCTTTCTTAAAAATATTATCAAAGATTTTTGGTAAAGTAACGGTTTAATGTTTGCAAATAGAAAAAGTGTTGCATATTATAAAAATAAAACAGCTCCTCAAAAAAATTTCATTATCAAATTTCTTTATGCTATGATCATATTTATAAAAATATTAGAATAACAAATATTTGTTTTTGTATGATATGAAGAAAATAACTCATGCAGCAAGTTGTTGAAGTGATAAAAAGTATGACACAAACAAATCCACTGTGTTAAAAAAAAAAAAAAAGACAAAATTATAAAACAAGTCTTGGAAATGAAATGATATATGATTTGGATTGTAAAATGTAAGAAGCCTTCAAACTACTGAATTGTAAGAATTTTCATAATGAAAAGTTGAAAAACAGAATAGACATCACAACAATTCTGGCTATACAATAGTGTCATCTAGTGTAAGCTATAGATGGTCATGTGATGTTTTACGGTTTTATAATAATTCAACCTCAGATTTGATATGTCAATGAGTTAGAGTAATGATGAAACCATGCATGTCTGGAATTTGCTTATTACCTTTGAGACAAAAAATAAATGAATAAATTATCTAAAGGACAAATAGATCAATATAACAATATCAATATGCATGCACTACCTAAATAACAAAATGAGTTAAACAAGGAATGTTAAATAAATCTAGAAAGAGATTTTACGCCATTCTAAAAGGTGATTTTGTATGCAAAAATAGGACTTGAAATCATTTTTAAAAGCACTTGTGAAAATAAAACCCTACAGAAAGTGTAGTGTAATGATATGTCAAAACCTAACATCTATATCATTAGTATTCTGTCCAATGGATAGGTCCAGAGATCAGTGCCATCACCAATTCATTCACTTTGCCACTTGGTTCTCTTCACACACACCCTGGCTATTCAATTCCATGTAACTCGTATTATCCCGCAATGTCAATCAAAAATCATACAATTCACCATTCAATTATTTTTATCTAAAGGATTAGAATTTAGTAATATCAGTTTCATGCAATGAAATTTGCAGCATGTTTTGCAAAGGCAAGATCTTTAACTAGACTAACTACTTACTAATAAATAAAAAAATATAGAAGAAAAAAAAAAAACTATATACAGACTATATTTGAAACCTCTTTTATCTTTAGATAGAAATCACTGCCAAATGTGATTTAATGGATCAAATGGCAGACTATTAAGCTTAAGATACCTAAGTTGTGGCTCTAGTCACTTGTGATGCTGGAATAAACTATTTGATTATTTATTTAGAAGAGCTGCTTTCCAAATAAAAGTTTTAAATAATATTTAGAAACGGAATTTAAAAATAGAATAACTGATGAAGAATGACAAATAATTGATAGTAGGCTGCAAAATTAAAGAACTTGATTATTTTAAATTACTGTAGAAATATTGTAACGGAAATCCAAAGTTTTGGCAAATTCCTCAAAGCTGATCTAGATAAGGGGGGGAGACTTCGAATCAGATCACACCTCAGCTCCACCAACGCTTCGTGATTTATTACCCTATGAATGACATATATGAGGCTACCCTCGGACTTCTTTAATTCATGTGCCGGCAGTAGCAAAGAGTGGGTGAATTAACTTGTAGCTATGACTCAACTAAACACCCACATCTATGGCTTATGAAATAATCATTCAACCAATCAACCCAGAATGACAATGCATAGTTACATAATTCACTTAATATATAAGGATTCGAATTCAGACTTTCACACGACCCTCAACTCTCCATGTCATATTATATTGCTGATCCAACTGATCACACATGTTGAAAAGATAAATAATCAATATATTTCATGCTAAACTAGCAATCATCAGTTGGTTCAGATTACTATTTCCATACATATATACAATCAGCGCTCAGCTTTATATTCAATCTTCATACTTTAATGGACAGACTTCAAACTACTCCAACCCACAACTCTTCAGCCATCCATTTAAATAAACTAGGATTAATGGATTGAAACTAACTGAAAAATAAGTTAAATAAATATATTTTATATCTTTAATAAAATAAATCAATTAAGACAGCTATCCCTCTGTGCATTGGAATTCACCATAGGTGTTACAATTAGAAGAGTGAGTTACAGAATCTCATTTTATGCACTGGACAATTAAATCGAAACTTATTCTTGTAACAACTTTATTACATTATAATTACGATTGCCATTATACCTAATTCATGTTACGAGATGCCTATCTAGGTAACTCGAAGCTAGCCTCAATGAGTTCTCTATACAGATTATTATTACATAACTAGATCGTGCCTTCAAATCAAAGTTGAATTTATTAATAGTAATGGCAGAATGAACTGGGGTCTGTTATAGCGAAGTTTCTGATTGATACTATTGCGCTATATTAACCCAAAATAAAATGGTGTCTCGAATGTGCATTTACACATGGGATCTATCAACTCGATGATCGGTTTCTGTGGATTGTACGACTTGCTACGATAAGAGAACATTTCATTCTGGAGGTCTGATTAGCTTGAAACATGAACAAACTGGACTCTCGTATTCCAAGGAAAGCTATCAGAACAAGAATATGGAATGGCCTTAAACCAAATTCCATTTAATACTATATATGTATATAGCAAGGCGCATATGTGTGCTTTATAAAAAACACAAAAATCTATAACTTCTTTCCACTAAACTATTGTATACCCGTTCATAATTTAGCATACCCGAACATGCTAAAAAGGGGTTTATTAAGTGATCTAGCTTATAATTAATCTTTATAATTCTAGGGAGGAATAAAGCATAATGACTTATTTAATCCAAATATGCTTTAAAATATCTCTTGCGTTAATCAACTAGGTATTTTCTTAATAATGAGCAAACCTAATTAGTCAGCTAATACATAGTAGCTATTTTATTATATATGATAAGTTTTCAGGCTGGAAATTGTATGGTATGCTTGGACGCATATAAGTTATTTATGGAATGCTTCTAATAGTCTCTCACCCCTCCTCTCCAGAATCTGAGTATCAATCTCCACTCTGAATTAGCATAAATTTATAAAAAAATAATAATAATAAATTTTAAAAAGGCATGTCTGCATATAGAAATATATTTAGAGTATAATTTAAATTTAAAAAGTTACATTATTAAGTTATTTTACTTTTATCTTTTCAACATGTGTATGATCAGGTGGGTCAGCAATATGAGATGGCATGGAGAGCTGAGGGTCGTGTGAAAATCTGACTTCGAATTTCCTTATATATTACATTATATATGTGCAGGCGTGTGTAAGCCTGTACAGTGTATTAATTTAAAGAGTTAGGCAAGTTTTACAAAGTAGTTATTCTTAAATTATTTTAGGAAATTAGTTACAATTTAGCTTGATTACAGAATTTATTCAATAGAAAACGTTTAAATGATAAGTTTGAGCACATTTATATACAGCTAGCTTAGAATTGTTTAAGAAATTAATAATGAGAGTTTATTCCAGAGCTCTGCGGGTGAGGCGTCTTCTTTCCATTGCGTTCGGTACTGCTATTCTTGACTGGTCTGATTCATCTTTACTTTCCGTGCCGGCTGATGGTTCGAACTTCTCCCATCACTGTTGACTTGTTTCTGGTAAGGGTAGGTTGCAATGGGTCGTCTTTCTAGTCTTGATTCATTGTACAGGCGGGCATAGCTCCGTCAGAATTACAAGTTAAAATTATAGAGTGTGAGTTATTTTAATTCAAATCAGGTGTTTTATAATAACCCACTCTCCCCCTGCGAAATGTCAGGATTTGTTTCCAAGTTGAGATAAATTTTTAATCTTTATTTTACGAGTATGTTATAAGCTTTACAAACGAAACTATTCCCTCTGTAATTGCGTAAAATAAGTACTTGAGAAAATCTAGCTTTCTCTTTGTTACAAAATTAAATTTAATATCTTTTAAATTTACTCTTGTTTTTACAGATTTTAAAATCCAGGTGTGGTCGGCTAATTTCCAAGAAATAAACTACTTTACAAAAACAGATTTTAACTTAGTAAACATTCTGATGTATACCTGAGTCTGTCATCTTAGAAACTATAACTTTTAGGCTAAGAGAGCTAATTAGTATAAGAGATTTATCATCTTCGAGAAATAAATAAAATTTAAAATAAATAAGGTTTAAAATTTATAACCTTGCAAGCTTCTTTCACAATTGTGTGAAAATTCACATACTAGCAACCTTTAAATTTATTACTCTAAATTTTAGAATTATATTTGCCTTAGTTATAGAGATTAGTTAACATTATTTGAAGTACGCATTTATAAGATATACGCACATACATTACTATGCCTTTTATTAAGTTATTTTGGTTAATCATGGAAGTACGCATTTATAAAATATATGCACATACACGCATATACGTACCTTTTTATTAAGCTCTTTTAGTTAATATACGCCAACTTGGGGGATTTAAACTAGGAAAAATATGCTATTGTGGAACATAGTAGGTAAAACGATATGATCGATAAAGTAAATAATAATGCTTTTTTTTATTCAAGTTGATGGTGATTGGACTAAGCGTCTAATTGTCTACATTTGATATGTCTGACTTCGTAGAAGAAGAGTTCACACCAAATAGGTTCTGCAGATTTTATCTACATGGGCAAAGTGAGACTTATCTTAATGGATTTATTTTCGTTTTAGTACTAGAAAAAAAAAAATCGCCATCTCAAACTTGTATCTTTAATCACAAAGTTTAACATATTTCCACATATTGCGTGTGTATTTTATTAAAGCAACATTTAACATGATGTCCTAAAGATCACATGTTCCCTTTTAGAAGTTCTTTACTTAAATTGCTTTGCTAAATACTCTTACGTTTCTTGATGTAAAGGGATCGTTAAAGCTAAGTATGTAGTTCTGTATTGATATGCAAGAATAAAGTATATTATGACAATGCAAACAATGACTAACTACTACCACTAACAAACAAGTGGTAGCGATTGATTTTGCCTGCTTGTATCAATCTGCTCTCAGGGATTAGCTCGACTAAAAAGCTGTATTTATTGCTAGCAAATATTATACAACAAACCTGAATCATTTCATCTTTGTGTGGGTGTGTGCACTCATGTGCATCTTATTCAATTCGTCTTAGTGGAATTTTCAACTGAATAAGAAGATAAATCTAAAACATTAATTAAACATTTTAATTAATCAACTTCGTTTAGATGATAAAATTATCATGTGATTGCAATTTTAAAACTTTTGTTAGTCGTAATTTCAAGGTGTTGAAATATGAACAAAACAATAGTTTGAAAAATAATAATAGATAGAAAAGGTGTAAGTGAATATCTCCTCTTACGTCTATAAAAAGATCAACAGCTTTCCTGCTCATTAAATAAATATTACGTAAAAATTAGCACAGTACTGTATATACCTTTTTAAAATATGTTTATGAATGTTAAATACAAATAATTATATTTCATTAAATATCTTAAAGAACATTCCAAGCTGATAAAAATTGAAGATATCTGGATCTCAGGCTCATAATAATAATGTGTTTATATTTTAGAAAATAAATATGTAACAATTTAATATAATTTATATATCTTACGTTTATCATTACATTTCTCAATTATTTTAGGATGTGTTAGAAGCTGATCCATAGATAATCCAGACAAACACTAATTTTTCATCTCGTTTTGTTTTTAAGCATATACCAGTAATAATAAATAATATTTTGTGCAGTTTATATGGTCCAATGGTATAATTGTAAACTGAGATACTACAGATCCTGGATTACTCAAATGAGGGGGGGGCGCTCAGTTTATGATAGTTGATTTAATTATAAATATGCTACTTTTTTTTTTTCGCATTAAATAGTGAAGCTATAATTTTACACTAATTTATAATAGGTTTGCTTAGCGCTTTCTGGACTTCATGTTCGAATCTCATACTCATAGCTTTGTAAATAAAGATTGTTATGATTTATACAAATGCGTTTGAATTTTGATTTAAATAAATTATTTAAAAAAATATGAATCTTTCCTTTATCAGGCATTCTAAATTGTCCAAAAATTAATGCAAACTTATATGTAGACTGTCATAAATAGTTTACTATTCGGTGCAGTAATAGAGTTATAGACTCAGCGCTGAAGATTCCATAGTCGATTCTCAGCTAAGTAATGAAATTCGAAACCTTTAGTTTAAATTAATTATTAAATGCTCAAACTGCCACCATCGGATGTTAAATGTCACATAAGATGACCTATATTCTCAAAGTGCAAACCTAAGCACACAAAAAAATATTATTAGAAACTATGTAACGAAAAAAAGGAACAAAAACATTTATTATATCAAAGTTAATGTAGAAATACTGTATAAGTGGCACAAAGCCAGTGGCCCTCCAAATATAATTTGATATAGGTGCAATACTGTTTGTTGATCCAGCATTCCTGAATCTCAAGCCTTTTCTGACTAATGACTTTAGCTAATTAAGTAATAATATCAGAATACTGCCGAAAATTAAATAGTTTTAAAATCAAAATTAAATCATTTTTTAAAAATGCTTAATTTTATGTGGGTACGAAATTTTTATACAGTAATCAAAAAATAAACATTTACAGATAATTTTCTATCTCATCTTCCTTCTTTATTAAATATAAATATTAATTTTATTAAGCTTTTTAAAATCAATAGTAAATATGATAACCATTGTTTTGTTTTTTGCATTTCATTTTTAAAACGCAGGTCAATTTACTTATTGATATACTTTTCACTACTTATTTTGATAATGTTTTATATTATTTAGCAATTATTGTATAGTAAAAAAAAGTAATGCTAAATTAAGCAAAGATGTTTGCTGAATTAAAGATAGAAAAAAAATTAAGCATAATGCTCAGTCATTTAAGTTTATTAATGCATGGATATTTATTGAACTGCATTTTTTTTTCCAATAAATATATATTTATTAATTTTTTTTATTATATGGTTATTTTATATATATGTTAATTCAATAGTTTGGAATGATAGTCATGATAGATAAAAGTAAGTATTAAATTGGTTTCCAAGAGATTGCAAAAGATTTAGAAAGGTGAAGTGAAATGGATCTAAATTCATTTCAACATGAAGAGACCTTTATCCTGCAATATATTGATAATAGCTGAAAATGATGATGATAATGATGATGAACTCATGCAGATGATAGAAGTTGTTGAATTATAGAAATTGATAATGATGATGATGATGAACTCGTGCAGATGATAGAAGTTGTTGAATTATAGAAATCTGGATTAATGGGTATTTTATATGCACTAAATTGGCTATATTAATTAATCTTGTACATCATTCTATTTTCAATTTTTTCTATAAAGATGAAAAAAAGATTTAAAACAATTGATGTTTATTTTAAAGTAGTTGACAGCTATTTTAATATAAATAATACATCATAAAATAAAGTTGAAGTTAATCTTATGAAATTTACTCTATTCTGTTTAACTCTATAATTATGCTTTAAGCACATATAATGAAGCTATATAGTGTAGAAATTAATAATCTTAATTAATCGGGAAGTCTAAGTTCCCATAATCATAGCTTGTTAACAATTGAGAAATGCTTGTAATAAAGCCTTATGTAAATTTATGCAAATTGACTATAGGTCCATTTAGTTTTTATAAGGAGAATGTATCTTCTAATGGGTATATCAGAAATATTTTAATCTGATTGTAGATGAATATTTATTTAAATTAACTTTAGTATCAGTTTATTACATATGTATACACACATATAAATAAAGGGATTATATAATTAGAAGTTGAAGTGTGAAAGAAGTAATTAAGACAAAAGCATTTGTATATGTACAGATTGTTTGACAGATCATAAATTAGTAGGCTTCAAAGTTAAAATTAATTTCATTAAAAAATAGATGCTTTGTCAAACTTACTAGTATCAAATTTGACATTCCTTTTTATCCAGCTGCTAAGTAAAGTTGTCACTTTGTATTTCCAATGTCATGTTATTATCTTGGGGTTACAAATAAATATATATTTGTTTTCTCTAAGAAAAAGAATCTTAATTGATTATCAGATGATTTTATTATTAGTGACATGATTAAAAGGAGGCATGTGGAATTTTATGTTTGGCAGAATAGTAAAGTTAATACTTGAAGTAGAGATTTGGCAACTGGTAAATAAGAACTGTAAAATGATTACTGGGTTAAAACTGTAAAGGAGATACATTAATTGATTATGACTTTTTTAAATCCCCTCCCCCCAACAACCCTTTTTTTTTCTGTTTGAAGCATTAAAAATAATGTTTAGACATAAAAAAAAAAAAACAATAATATAATCTATTAAATTCCTAGATATTTCAAATGAATCGAGGAAATTTTTGAATAATGAAATAAAAGTTGAGATATATTTTTTTTAATTACTCTTTTAAATCTGAATCATGGTATTAAATGTAGTGATCTTAAAACAAAGTTTTTAAATTTTAAAATATGGTAGTGATATATTGGCTTCAAATCTATTGAGACAATGAGTTTTATTGACTCGTTATTAATTATAATGTAACCTCAGAAAAATAGGTGTTCCAGAGAATGTATTATTATGAAGAACATCTACCTATGATCAGAAGTTACATTTAAGACATATAATCTGCTTTCAAATATTAATATACAAGTTATAAATTGTATAATATATTGGAATATATTAGAAAAAATAGGTTAGAAAAATGTTGTTAGATATTCAGAACTCATGAAACAAAACATTAACAATTTTATTAAATTAATGGAGCCACATTTATAGTTAAAAATGAAAGATTCTTATTAAAAAAAAAACCAAAGAAAATAATATAAAAAAATTGATAATAGGAAATGGTAGATAACTTTTAAAATGATGGTAAAACTTTTATGTGTTATATAGCTTTTTGCTCTTATGGTCATTTAGTAATTACAAGGGATTTTGTAGTCAAATAGTTCATGGTAAATTGATACTTGATGGAGCAATCTTAAAATGTAACCAAGAATATATCTCTGCTCTAGCATCAGCTATAGTAATCTCAAATAATTCTGTGATTTCCAGATAGAAGTGCATGTAAGTCTTCAAACCATTTTCTGGCTTTTGTCTTACCAATAAGGACTTGGCATTAAAAGTCCTAAATTGTTTAACCATGCATTTGGAAATCTCCTTTAACTTCTTGTCTACTAATAAGCTAAAACTCAAATACTGGTCTGGAGATTGGGATTTAAATGCATTAATCATTTAGTAATCATTGGATTGCTTGAGCTTTCTATCAAGGGTGCTTAAAGCAGGGAATTACTTTTGTTTACATTATACTGTGCAAGTTAAATATTCTTCTAATAAACTTCAAATGTAAGTTTATCTTAAAACTCAAAGATAAATCCGGTTATAATTTCTGTCATGCTAAATGATGACAGTTTATCATGAAAAATCATAGATGAATTGCAATGTTGGAAAAAAAATTTAAGAATATTACGAACAGCAAGGAAAATTAATAGGTGAATATTTACGATTAAGTTAGACCTGAATTTTTTCAAGAACTTGAATTGAGTAGATTAAAGTTGACAACAAGCAAACTATATTGTTCCAGGTATCAAAGAATGCATATATATATATATAGCTTATAAGAATTGATTTTAAATTTACATAGTCTCATCTGTTCATTTACAACCCTGCATAGTTGGTAGAGTATCTGACTTGGGATTAAAAAGTCCCAGGATCGATTCTGACCCTTGGACTTCTTATGAACTTCGAAGCAATAAAACCAATATCTTTTTTTGTTTTGTTTTGTTTTTTAAAACATGAAAATGTTTTTTTCAATATTAAATTTAATAGATGTATTTCAAATCTTTTTTTTTTTAATTTGCTTTTGGTGATTAAAATTCACCCCATCCATTTCTAGCCTATTTATTTATTTTCATTACATTATACAAATCTGTTAATATTTTCGTTTTACCAATATTTATTTTATTTTATTTCAGCCTAAATTTGATTCATTAATTTCTTATTTTTTTTACAAAAATAATAGTGTCATCTATAAATTGAAGACTTAAAGAATGCTATTTTTATCGCGTTTATAAATCAATGACAATATTTCCAACAGAGCAATCCAGACAACACCTCATTGGCATCATTTCTTAACAAATCACTAATTTAAATTGGGTATCAATTGATGAAAAAATTTCTGAATGACCTAAGATAATGAAAATGAGATCACAAAGTGTGTTAATGGAAAAGATAAACTGATAAAATCTTTTTTTTTTAATTATTAATTGATCAACATAGCTATTAGTAAATAAATATAAGTAGGAAAAAAAATATTTTTTATCTATTTTGTAAAAAAAATATTAAAATGTTATATAAAGTATCCTAAGATATTATAATTTAAAACATATTTTAATGTTACGTATTTATTTTCAAGATATTCATAGCTTATATTCCCATAGCATTTTTGTGATCAAATTGAATCATCAGTATATTTTCTGAGACGAAAAAATTATTGAAAATGGAGAAAATATTTTAGGACAAAACAGTAAAAAAATTAGAATAACTATAATTAAACAATGACCTCAACTGTTACTGAACCAATTAATTTTAATTATACTCTAATCCAAAATGGACTCCATTTGTTGAATTTCAAAAATTCCAGAACAATACACTTACAAACAAAGTCTACTATAACTGCTACAAATGAACATGAAAAAATTATATTTTTAATTAGAGACTTGTCTAAAACTATACTAGAAAACAGCAATATTTTTGGGAAAAAACTTCTAAAATATGGCCATATAGACAATCTTAAGTAAACATCTTAATATATCTTATGTGAAAAGTTTGCACTTAAAAACTTGATCTAAATTAAAGAAGCAGGCAAGAAATGTAACTATAATTAAATTATAATTTCAAAAGATGGAGATAAAACAAAAACAAAAAACTGCAACAATTTCCTATAAATATATAAATACATTTTAGCTCCTATTTTTATAGTGATGTATAAAAATAAATATTCATGGTTACCACTATTCTAGTTTTTGACTCATCATAAATGCTATATATGAAATTTTTATAATTGAGTCACAATATTGGTGATAGAAATTTTGTAAAGAAGTGGTCCCATTAATGGCTGAGGAGATTGAATACACCATTATTTTTAATTTTTTATTACATAAAGTGCTATTTTTAATTTACATAGTGCAAAAATAATGAGCTAAATATATGTATTTACAAAAAAAAATTTTTTCCTTTTTAATAATAAATTACAGTTTATCCCTGTAAATAATTTTATATGTATTATTGAATGTCAGCATTCTACCAAATTCTAAATAAATATTTTAATATTATACATTTTTACAATAGTATTTTATTAAACATTTCTCTATATGCTTAGAAGTGAGTATATTGTGTTTCTAAATTCATTAAGTTTTTAACTATTTTTAATATTATTTATTCGAATCTTGTATACACATGCATATTGAAGCAATGGATCTGAAGTCCGATCCATGCTTCATAGCCTCCTATAAACTTGATTAGTATTGTAGGCCTGAATTAAGTTTATAGTCCAATATCAGCAGGGTTTTGCATTAAAGCTAAAATTAATTATGTTTAATAAATTTGTATTTAAAGCTAAAATTAATTATGTTAAATAAATTCCATTCTAAGATTAGATTTCTGTTAATAAAAATTACTTGTAAAACCTATTAGTCAAACATATACGTCAAGCGTATATATATGAGAATGCAAAATTCTGCTGAAATAAAATGCTTATTTTGTTAACAGAAATAATATATTTTTTTGTTAAAATCTTGTTAAAATATGATGTATGATTTCATTTTGAGATAAGCCCACCAACATTTTCTAAAGGAATGTATGTTTTAATTAGTGAGCCCATTCAAGTCAAATTAAAGATGGCCTTCTCTTTCTTTTTTAATTAATAAAATTCAAAGTTTAAAGAAAGAAATTTAGAATAAAAAAGTAAAAGTTATTTTTAGAAAGTGTTACCTTGAAACAAAGGAGTGCGGTGAGGCTTATCAAGATCTAAGATCATACAAATAATAGAAGGTGGCTAGCAAAGGGGGTGTAAATAAAAGAGAACAAAAGACTTGGTTATTCAGAGTTTTCTTGCTGGCATTCAGATTTCTCTTTGGAGAACTCTTTCAGATTTTGCTTGTGGAGATTTTATTCCAAAAAGTTAGACAACTATCATCTTCAAAATCATGGAGAAGTTTGAACATGCTCAAGCTAAAAATCATATGAATTTGATGGATTCTACTATGCTTGGCTAGGCAAATAAATAGCTTTGCCTATCACGTAGGTTCCTAAATACCATCAAAATGCCTTAGTATCCACTGAATAGTCATCTGAAATCTGTGCCATGTCTGTAGGACTTTTCATAAAAGCATGCTACTTATTTCCACTTTCCTTGTCTGGGCAAATACCTATCGATGGTCAGATCAAGCCATGAACGCCGTAGGAAACATGACCAAGGGACCACTCCTCCATTGAACTATTTACTTTCTACCCATTTGTTCATACCTTTCTTAAGTGAATTATATTATAAATTGTTTTATTTAATGATATTTGTAATGTAACCATTTTTATTAGACTAGTCTTAAATATATATATGTGTGATCATCTATCTATATTTAACCTTTTTTTCCTTTGCTATTCTTCATTACTAACATGTGTAAATATTTTGTATTCCATTGCGGTGTAAGTCAAAGGTTAAGTTTTCATTTAAATCTTTCCAATTTTCATTTATATTTGTAAAATTCAATACGAGTAAGTTTCTTTTTGTTTGCCAACTTGATCTCGATAATGCTTCCTTTGTCCACCATTAGCTTATTACGTATATCTGATTTAGCTATATACGTCTTAAATAATTTTTAAACTGTCTGTTTTTAGTGCAAAGCAATTAGAAAATGTTTTGCGAAACATTTTTATTATTGTACTTTATCAAGGAGATTCGAGTTGACAATTTTAATAAAATTGGGAAGAAAAGATTTAAACGCAAACATATTAATCTGTTTTTATTGTCTAATTCGTTTTCATGAATTTAGGGGAATAGCAGAGGCCATTAAAAACATTCTTAATATTTTGAAGTCAATATTATTTAACTAAAACAAGCTTCAGTTTTCTAATTTTATTTTAAATGCTTTATTTTACTTTTCCAATGATCCAGGCACACAAAACACATATTTCATAGTACTTTTACACACATTTAACTATTTAGCTCCTTAGGTGTTCCCGTCCATGTTTCTCTCCACTGATGCTAAGCTTTGGGTCGATGAGAAAATAATTTATGCATGTCTCAGATAATGTTGATTCGTAGCTAGCCTCGAGAATAGGTGAACAGGGCAGAGGTCATAGTATTCTTGATTTACTATCTTGCATATGGGTTGCCTTGAGGTACTTTCACCTAGTATTCAAACTGGGTTAAACCAACATACATCATCTGACTGTCACAGTAAAAAAAAATTTTCTGCATTCTGGTGCCCAACGTGGGGCCGAATTTCATTTTTTTTTTATTGGAAGAATAGGAATAGGGTATTTGAAAATATAGGTAGATGTATAAGAATTTTTTTCTGCATTCTGATCGCCCATTGTGTTGCTATTCGAAATTTTCCATACCCTGCGATGCCCTGTATAACATTTGTATGTGTGTATAATGTTTTTTCTTCTGTTTTAAATTAATGAATAATATATATGTAGAATTTTTTTTCTTCGGATTTGTACACATATATATAATGTTTTTTTTTAAATAACATGAAATAATTATTAGTTATACGTAAAAAAATTTGCTTCGAGTTTGTCTCCACGGAACGAATGTCATTTGTTAAATTAAAAATTAGTACCCTGAGAAGTTTGTTTTAGTTTAATATATTTATATACAAATATATGTATAATTTTTCCAAGTTTTGTTCCTAACGTGAGCCAAATTTCATTTTTTAAAATTAATTAACAGTTAAATGTGTCATAAGGTAAACATTTTTTTTCCAAGTTTAATATATGTGAAATGAATATTTTACATTTAGAAAAGTTAACACTCCGTTAGTTGTTTTTTTTGTGATTATAAAATGAGATTTCAGAGTTATAACAAGATTTTTTTATTCCTGAATGAGTAGATTTGTCATAGTCAGTGCCATATTATTGTTTTGTCATATAAAGTATATAGTGTCAATGCAGCGGAAGTGTCAAATATATATACCCACCCGCCCTTCCTTAAAATTACTTTCGTACTTTGTTACTTTAATACTGCTTAAACATGAGAAGTTTTGAAATAATGTTTTTTCGAATTATAGTGTATATTCGGTAGTGTTAACATTTTAGTAAAAAGTACAAATAGATAATAGAATTTTTTTTTCGTTTGTATAAATTTTTGTAAAGATCTAATAGATAACATTTTTTTTCCATTAATATAAATTTTTTCCAAGATCAAAAAGTTTGATAAGTTCAAATTAACACGTGTCAATGTATGGTGTTAGCAAATATTTTTTTCACTTTCTCTGCATTCATTTTTTTAAATCAATAATTATAATCATGCAAAAAAAATTTTCACTTTTAAATATTTTGCAGTTACATTTCCTAGCATATAATATATAAATATATGTTGTGTTTCAATAATAGCAAACTTAATTTTCAACTTTATAAAAAGTAAATGTGTATGTTCATTTTAATATATATATATATATTAAAGTATTTTCTGTATAACATATATGTCAGCCACCCTTTAGTTAAGGTTTTTTTTTCCAGTTTGGATTATGCTATTGAATCATTTATTGAGTAACCGTTAGGTGAAGACCCCTTTGAGTAACGGTTAGGTGAAGCCCTTGTTTTTTAGTGATCGTTTTTGGTAACTGTTTAGGTGAAAACCCCTTACACTTTAGAGTTTAGGATTGCTGAGTAGCCTGAAATAATAGGTCTACGTCTGCAATCATTGCTTCCTTGTTATAGTTGTGACCAGCGTTTACTAGCCTGAAATAATAGGAGTATGCGGTCTGCAATATGACGAATCATCTAATAAAATCATGTACATGATAATAAAAAAAATCTTTGTATAGGTATATCTGTATATTTATATGTAGTCATATATATGCTTATTTAATGTCGTACATATTCATATATATGGGTTTATATGGTATACATTTCGTTTATAGTTCGGTAAAACCTGTTTTTATATAAATGTTTTTTTAAACAGTTTTTGATCTCAATGCGTGATTCTGTAAAATTGCTTGATAATTGTTAATCTATTTTGGGTTGTGACCAAAATGGTAGTTGGTTTCGATCCCAGGTTCATAATTCGGAGTGGCGGTTATCATGGGATTTTACTTTTATTTTTAATTTTTTTGTGTATATTTTGTTTTGTTAATCGTACTTTAGGCTGTTTAAAGTGATTTTTTTTGTGTCATGACCAAAATGGTAACTGGTTTCGAACCCAGGTCAGACATGTTACTTTACTGAGTTGTTATACGTCTTAGACTTAATTAATATTGTCATTTAAAATAGCATTTATTCATGCAGAGATTTTTTTTTTGAAAGTGAAGTGAAAATCAAAATAAATTGTAATCGCATTAAACTTTATAAACCTTATCAATGGGTGCTTGGATCATTATCCATTAATGTGTATATTTGATATGGCCATTGTCTTGTCAACTGGCGCCCTTATCAAATAAATTTGTCGGCAAGTGCAATCTCTCATATCGGATTACAAATAAACAAACATAGGATGTAGATGATCAAAATAAAAATGTATGTGCAGTGAGCCAAAATAATTTTTAAACATGACATGTATATTTTTGCTTACATATTCCTTGATATATATACACTTGTATATTAATGTAAATGCATTTTTTAGTTGTTTCAGGTGTCAGAGAAAGGCAGGTCAAGCTGTAAGTGGGTTATTTTAATTATATTAACATAGCAGTGACATTTTAATGAAATATAGAAATAAATAAAGTGAGGAGAATAGTATGTAGTATTGTTATTAAAAACAGACAAGGCAGGATTTTTTTTTCATGTACAAACAGATACATATAGGCATAGGTCTAAGATAGGACCTCGTGAGGTAGGCAAAGTTAATTTCTGAAAACATATAAATATAACAGATAGTTGGAACTTAGAATACTGACTTAGTTTAGAAAGAACTAAATTTTTTTTATATACAGAAGGATATAGCTCCTAGATATGTGTGATAAAGTATATGTATCTAGATTGTTTATAAAAAGATTAAAATATGTTTTTCAAATAAGGTAGGATTGTTATATAACAAAATAGCCAATATTAGGCAAAAATGGAACAACAGAAGAAAGATGAAGACTATGACAGTGATGAGGAGGTAGTGCTCAACCTTCCAAATACAACATCTCATAGTGATCAAAAGTACAATTTGGAAGATCTCATCACAGAAATGAGACAAAAAAGAAAAATGATGATGACCATATTCCAAGAAGTTATGAAAATTACATCACAAAGATTGAACCGCTTGGAGGAAAACATGGGTCTCCATCAACAACATACTACCAGAACAAAAGTATTGCCAGATGAGGATACTCAGTTAAAATGGCAACATCAACAGAAACAATGATACGCAACTTAAATCATTGATGGATAATGAATTAGGAAAGGATATGCATACCTTGGACGTGTCAGTCAAGCATCAAATACAGGAGGGAGAAGAGAATGGACAGATGAATGAGTATAGAAAGGAAATGAACAATCGTCAACCGCTGAACCCAATCCAGGCACAACAAGGCAACCAAATCCTTACGCCAATAATAATTAATCCGGTGACATCTGTGGCAAAGTTTGTCCATATCGAAGGTTTTAGAGGGGAACTGGTTGGAAACCCTAGACACCACTTAGACAGTCTCAAAATGTTTTTTCAATTCCAGAATATGATGGAACAAAAAAGTGGCGATCTCCAGTCATCATTTAAAAGAATCTGCTAAAGACTGGTGGAACACTCTGTCAATACGACCACAAACATTTATGGAATATGAGAATGCAGTGATGTCGATGTGTTGGAGTGCAGAGCGGCAGGAAGGTTTGATGTATTTCATAATGCATGAAAGATACCCGGCTAACTATCAAGAAACTTATGCTCAGTTTTTTGTTAGACAGGTAAATCGAATAAAAGCACTAAGTGCATTCAATTATCCAGAAATGCAGATAGTAAGGATGGTTAGGCACAACTTGCCACCCTGGATAAGGGAAATATTGATAACCAGTCAAGAGCAAGATATTGAAGGTACAACTTATATACTAACAGCTATCGAATATGAAAATCTTGATGAAGACAGAAATAAAAAGGAGGTAAAATTTCAAAATAAATCTACCAAACAAAAGAGTACAAACCTGTCAAGAGTAGAAAATAGGGAAGCTGTGCCATCCCATACAGCAATTGTACAACAAAAGGATAACGAAGAAGACATACACATAAACGCAAACCCAGTCATTCAAGTAAACATAAATGACAATAAAATACAAGCATTAGTTGACTCAGGCAGTCAAGTATCTATTGTATCAAAAAAACTAGCCACAGAATATGAAAACAAACCAAGATACTTAAAGTTTCCCATGTGCCCTATCCAATTAACACTGGTGAATGGAAGAAAAATGAATAGTGAACGATACCAAATGTGGTTTGAGATTACAATTAACGGCAAATGTTTTAATCATGCCTTCTTAGTAATGGAGGGGTTGTTGTATGACTTAGTATTAGGTTCAGATTTCCTTCAGCAGTATCAAGGGATCATACATTACCCAACAAAGAAATTATGTTAGAAGACATACAAGTCCCATTTACAACAGTGGGTCAAGATAATCACTCCATTGGCAGTTGTGTTGTACAAGCGATCGATGATGAAATGATAAAACAAAAAGTTGGCATATCAATGATTAAGAATAAGGAGCACAGTCAGCAGTTGCAACAAATTTTACAAAGATACACAGCGGTATTTTCTGGTGTACCAGGGAGGGAAAATTAGAGGGTATACTCACCGAATTAGGCTTAGAGAGGAATCGTACCAGCAAACAAAAACTTACCCTATCCTGTTCCAATACAAAGAGGAAGTGGATAAACAAATAAAGCAGATGCTGGAATGGGATATTATCGAACGGGCCCCTTCGCCATACAATAATCCATTGATTGTAATCAAGAAAAAAAATGGAAATGTGCGTTTGTGTTTGGATGTGCGCCGCCTAAATAATGTGACCATTCCGGAACATGATGTGCCGCCACCAATGCATGAAACGTTTGTGCAGCTTGCAGGGAAGACTGTATTCTTGACCATGGACATGACAGCGAGTTATTGGCAAATGGCGTTGGACCACCGCAATAGAAAGTATACGGCATTTCGTTACAATGGCCAGACTCACGTGTTCAAGAGGGTTCCATTCGGTTTAATTAACAGTGGAGCAGGCCTCATGAGATGTTTGAAGAATGTTTTATCTCCTCAAATACAGGAACACATGGTTTGTTATGTGGACGATATCGTGATCGCCTCAAAAGACATCGATGAGCATTTGCGTCATTTGGAAAGCTTCTTTCGTGAATGCATATGTGAAAATATAACCATCAACATGGAAAAGAGTTTTTTCGCAGTGGAAGAAATTGAATTTTTGGGCCATGTTGTAAATAGTCAAGGTGTCAAACCCCATCCTGCAAAAATAGAAGTATAAAGAATTTTCCAACTCCCACCAACCAGAAGCAGGTTCGAGCATTTCTAGGATTGTGTAATTTCTATCACCGCTTCTATCCTAGATTTGCTTATGACACTACACAGCTAATTGAATTAATAAAGAAGAGTAGTAAAAAATGGGAATGGAAAGAGAGGCATGAGCAAGAAATGTCTAAAGTAAAAGATAAGTTCTTGGAAACAGTAATGTTATACCATCCGGATTTTGCCCGCCCTTTTACCTTCAAACAGATAGCAGTAGGCAAGGCTTGGGTGCTGTGTTATTTCAAATTGGTGATAAAAATGAGCATCAAGTGTTGTACTTTATTAGTCGGATGTTGAGAGGGGCAGAAAAGCATTATACAACAACTGAGCAGGAGACATTAGCAATAGTGTGGGCATGCCAGAAACTGAAACAGTTTTTGTTGGGATCAGAAGTGGTAATCATAACTGACCACAAATGTTTGGAATTTTTGAACAAGAACTTTTTTAAACAATGACAGATTAATAAGGTGGAGCCTGATTCTTCAACAGTTTCGGTATAGTGTCATTTATTACCCAGGATCACAGAATATTGTGGCTGATATTTTAAGCCGCTACCCTGTGCCCATGGCTGCTCAGAATCCAGATTTAGGAAACCAGACAATGAAGATAATGACAACCACAGCAGGAAGCACAGTGGAATCTCACCTCCAGAATTTAGCGTATTGGCAGGCCCAGGATGCTCAATATAAGAAAATAATTAACATTATTACATCTAAGATGGCAGCCAGTAGGCACTATAATCAATACAGAATCACAGATGGGATCCTTCAGATTAATACCAAAAGCCCTCACAATCCATGGAAAGTCATAATACCTCACAAATTGAGAAACCAAATTATTACATTATGGTCCTCAGAAAGTAGAAGAAGCAATAAAACGTCAATTTTATTGGCCAGGGATGTACTCACAGATCTTACGTGTGTTGAAAACCTGTGAGATTTGTGCTCGGAGCAAGGCACCAAATCGATCATATGCAGGAGAGCCACAACCGATCCTCGCATCTAAACCAAATGAGCTGCTAGCTGTAGATCATTATGGCCCATTACCGATGTTTCGACGATTCCAGTATCTGTTTGTCACATATGATGTGTTTTCAAAGTACGTGAAAGTATACCCAGTGAGACAGCAAACTCTAGAAGAGCAATAAAGGCACTTCGGGAAAAACAGTTGCCGGAAGTTGGAAAACCTCAGATAGTGATATCTGATCATGGCACAGCATTTACATCCAAAGAATGGAAGACATGGATGGCTAAACAAGGAATTCATCATAGGCTAACTTCCGTTAGAAATCCACAGGCTAACCCTTGTGAGAGAGTCATGCGAGAAATAGGGTGACTCTTTAGGACATATATACCAACCAACCATCAGGACTGGGTAAATAAAACTGAAAAGGTGGTACAATATATTAACAACACAATGAATGAGTCGACAGGATTTACTCCAACTCACCTGCATTATGGGAAAGAATGTCCTCAGTTATTTAAAACCAAAATGCCAATGGAAGAGGAGAAGATAGATAAACTACAAGATCAAAAGATAGCATATGAATGATTAAAACGGGCAGCGCTGCACCGGAAAAATAAAAAACGAAACCAGCAATATCAATTCAGGCAAGGGGAGCAAGTATGGCTGAGAGACCCTAGGCCAAGTATTACATCATGGAAAGAATTCAAAAAGTTTTTCCCAATATATCAAGGGCCATACACATTGAAAAAGGAATGCGGGAGAAATGCTTTCCTTTTGGAAGATAGTAACGGCATAAAAGGAGTATACAATGCCAGAAACTTAAAACCTTATGTACCACCATACCCCGGAAAATTTAGAAAGTAAAAAGATAAATATAACTTGTTAGACTAAAAACAACACGGACTCGATTTAAGATACAGGAGATTGAATTATGGATAAATCGTTAGTTATATAGTAAAAGAAAGAAAGACTGTTAGTAACAAATTAAATATTACAGCAAATAAAGAGTAGGCTTGAACTCACCTGGCACAAAATTTTTACCTCTGACCTGAAGCAACAGCATTTTTTTTAACATTTTTTTTTGCTCACTAACTATTGGGAAATGAAGCAATGGATCTGAAGTCCGATCCATGCTTCACAGCCTCCTATAAACTTGATTAGTATTGTAGGCCTGAATTAAGTTTATAGTCCAATATCAGCAGGGTTTTGCATTAAAGCTAAAATTAATTATGTTTATTAAATTTGTATTTACATTTAAATATTTCGTGTTAAATAAATTCCATTCTAAGATTAGATTTCTGTTAATAAAAATTACTTGTAAAACCTATTAGTCAAACATATATATACGTCAAGCGTATATATATATGAGTTAATGCAAAATTCTGCTGAAATAAAATGCTTATTTTGTTAAAAGAAATAATATATTTTTTTGTTAAAATCTTGTTAAAATATGACGTATGATTTCATTTTGAGATAAGCCCACCAACATTTTCTAAAGGAATGTATGTTTTAATTAGTGAGCCCATTCAAGTCAAATTAAAGATGGCCTTCTCTTTCTTTTTTAATTAATAAAATTCAAAGTTTAAAGAAAGAAATTTAGAATAAAAAAGTAAAAGTTATTTTTAGAAAGTGTTACCTTGAAACAAAGGAGCTTGGTGGGGCTTATCAAGATCTAAGATCATACAAACAATAGAAGGTAGCTGACAAAGAGGGTATAAATAAAAGTGAGAACAAAAGACTTGGTTATTCAGAGTTTTCTTGCTGGCATTCAGATTTCTCTTTGGAGAACTCTTTCAGATTTTGCTTGTGGAGATTTTATTCCAAAAAGTTAGACAACTGTCGTCTTCAAAATCATGGAGAAGTTTGAACATGCTCAAGCTAAAAGTCATATGAATTTGATGGATTCTACTATGCTTGGCTAGGCAAATAAATAGCTTTGCCTATCGCCGAGGTTCCTAAATACCATCAAAATGCCTTAGTATCCACTCAATAGTCATCTGAACTCTGTGCCGTGTCTGTAGGACTTTTCATAAAAGCATGCTACTTATTTCCACTTTCCTTGTCCGGGCAAATACCTATCGATGGTCGGATCAAGCCACGAACACCGTAGGAAACATGACCAAGGAACCAGGACGGTAATCATATCTCTCCTCCATTGAACTATTTACTTTCTACCCTTTTGTTTATACCTTTCTTAATTGAATTATATTATGAATTGTTATATTTAATGATATTTGTAATGTAACCATTTTTATTAGACTAGTCTTAAATATATATATGTGTGATCATCTATCTATATTTAACCTTTTTTTCCTTCGCTATTCTTCATTACTAACATGTGTAAATATTTTGTATTCCATTGCGGTGTAAGTCAAAGGTTAAGTTTTCATTTAAATCTCTTTCCAATTTTCATTTATATTTGTAAAATTCAATATGAGTAAGTTTTCTTTTGTTTGCCAACTTGATCTCCTCGATAATGCTTCCTTTGTCCACCATTAGCTTATTACGTATATCTGATTTAGCTATATACGTCTTAAATAATTTTTAAACTGTCTGTTTTTAGCACAAAGCAATTAGAAGATGCTTTGCAAAAGATTTTTATTATTGTACTTTATCGAGGAGATTCGAGTTGACAATTTTAATAAAATTGGGAAGAAAAGATTTAGACCACAAACATATTAATCTGTTTTTATTGTCTAATTAGTTTTCATGAATTTAGGGGAATAGCGGAGGCCATTAAAAACATTCTTAATATTTTAAAATCATTAATTAAACATATTATTTAATTAAAAAAAGCTTCAGTTTTCTAATTTTATTTTAAATGATTTATTTTACTTTTCCAATGATCCAGGCACGCAAAACACATATTTCATAGTACTTTTACACACATTTAACTATTTAGCTCCTTAGGTGTTCCCGTCCATGTTTCTCTCCGCTGATGCTAAGCTTTGGGTCGGTGAGAAAATAATTTATGCATGTCTCAGATAATGTTGATTCATAGCTAGCCTCGAGAATAGGCGAACAGGGCAGAGGTCGTAGTATTCTTGATTTAATATCTCGCGTATAGGTGGCCTCAAGCTACTTTCGCCTAGTATTCGAACTGGGTTAAACCAACATACATCATCTGACTGTCACAATATAAATATCTATATATACATTATCAAGGAATTTTGGCAACATCTGATATTTTCAACAAACATTAATACTAATCTAGATAAATATAAAAGAAAAATATGATATATTGTAAAAAAGTAAATAATATGTAGATTTGGGTTGTGACTGTCAACCACAAACTCCTTCAGAACATGTCTATCTATATTCATGTATATTAATAGTTTTCAGAGTTTTCTTAGTGTGAGAGTAGGCGATGTTATTCTTGTAGTACTCATGCTTCATCTAGATCTCTGTTTTCATCTGAATAGGAAGATCCAGCTAAAATATCTAACACTCTAGTAATAATAATCAACCTCACACATGGGAAAATATCTCATTTGTATTTCACATATGAAAATCTTCATTATAACATACTTACACACCTGTGTGCATATATATATATAGAGAGAGAGAGAGAAAAAAAGAAATTAAGAGCGTAAACAAATAATGACCAACTACTGAAATACATTTTTTAATCATAATACCTATTGCTTTGATCACTAAAATCATCTTTATTAATGATGTAAGATCTTCCAATATTTCAGACATAGTCCTAAATTTAGTGCAGTGAAGTAGACTGCTAAAGAGATGGAAAGCAATAACCAAATTGCTGCAGACTATGATTGAATATTATCATTCAATCATATTTATTCCAATCTTGCTTCATGCAGAGTTTTTAATATTATTGTCAACCATTATCAGTCCACTGCTGGATGACATTCCAAGTTCAATCTATCTCTGATCTCTAGCCTTTCTTCTCCACATTACCCCTACATACTTTCTAATTTCATTCATCCATCTCACATGGTCTTTTTCTGGGTTTTTTACAATCTCTTGGAATTTGGTTTAATATTTCAATTATTCATCTATGATCTCTTCTAGCAATATGTCCAGCCCATCTCTTCTTAAGTCTTTTAGTTCTTTCAGTGATGGCAGTAATACCTGCTTGTTCTCTTACCCATATATTGTGTTTTCAATCTCTTCTTGTTACTCCTAACATGCTTGCGGTATTTTGTTTTAGTAAATTGTTTGTCTAATATAGTGGTGCTATTTTTATTTTTCAAACATCAAAAGTGAAGAGTTTTATGGCTTTTATATTAAAAACATAAGAGTCCTTATATATATTTGATAGAAAAACAGCAAAAAAAAAATAATGATACAAACTTGAGTTCATTTTATAAAATTTATTATATCAATATTATATAAATAAATAGCAGAAGCCTGATGAAGATATTAGACTATGGCAATTAGATACAGTTTTTGACACAGTCTTTTATGATTTCTCTTTTCTCTATTTTCTTTTTCCTTTTATTTTTGTTCAGACACTTAAACTAGTATAGAACCAGTCTTCAGAAACTTATGTCATTATTATATTTGTATTAATTGTGATATTGGAATTATGTGTTTGTGCAATCACATTTCCATTCTTTAATGATGCATAATTCTGACTCTAAGCTTTTTTTTTTTTTTCTGATTTTGTGGAGAGTTTTTTTCACTCTTAACAATTAAATACTTACTTATTAATGGCTTTTAGTAATAATTATAATTAGTACTGCAGCTATATATATATATAGCATATAAATTTTTTGAATGATTTTAGTAAGAAAAAGACAGCAAACATCTGACTTTTTGGAATAACAGTTATCTGAAACAAGAAAAATTCTGATGAGTCATCATTGATGAGTGCAAACGAAAATAGAATATAAAAAATGAGTCACTGGGCTAAGCATAATATAAAAAGACAACTGGAATTTTGGGTCATTCACTGAATTATATATATATTACTTTATTGCAATTATCATGCCCAAAAATAACATCAAAATGTATGTTGTGCTTATATACCATATCTGATTTTTATAAATTTGAACATTTGATAATCTTGATAAAACATTCTCTGCTATTATAAGGTATCTCTTGTAAAGTATCTGAGACTTATGTTTAGTCAAGTTTTAAAATAGTGGTAGAAGAATTTGACACTCCCTTTGATTCACTAAATAATGCTTTTCACCTTCACTTAGGAATTTAACTTTGTACACTTTTTGTAGAAGATTTATGGTTTAGTATCTCTTTTTTATTACACAAAATAGACTATTAAAAGATAATGGTTTATATCTTGACTGAAAACTTTTTATTCTACAATGAAACCATCCAAACGCTGACCGTTTTATACATCATACAATATACTGGTTCAGAATTTGAATATACAACACAACTCTTAATAAATTGAAGAATGTGTGTATAATTTAACTAACTTGTAGCAAATTATATATTTTATATGTATTACTAACAAATATGTTTATATAACAATATTAATGTTTCAGATAGTTTATGATTTCTTTGTTCATGAATAAGTAAGCCTGCACATTGCTTATATGTTAATGTTAGGTTTGAGTGTTGTTTGAATCATTGCAACAACAACTTTTGAGTTTAAATCATATATATAAACAATTCTGAAATCACACTTTTAATCTGAGTTCCAAGCCAAGTGTACATATTTTATTTTTTTAATGAAAGCGAAAAACCATTAAATAACTAGATGTTTTTGTAATGTTCTTTGTTATAAACTTTTATAGGTTAGAAAAAAT
This sequence comes from Epiperipatus broadwayi, assembly GCA_028023455.1. Classification (NCBI taxonomy): domain Eukaryota; kingdom Metazoa; phylum Onychophora; class Udeonychophora; order Euonychophora; family Peripatidae; genus Epiperipatus; species Epiperipatus broadwayi. The sequence continues at coordinate 1,025,036 of JAQFVV010000074.1, read as the reverse complement.
ATCTGTGAATAATTTGTAAACTTCAAGTTATATTTTAATGTGAAATTGGAAGGTCATATGCTAATGAGACAAGATATTTTATACCTTGACACAGAAAATTTTGATAAACAAAAGTCAATATTTCATCTAGAATTTTTAAAAAATTCAACACTTAAAAATCTTTGACTGATGAGTTAACATTGTATTTATTAAAAAGTATAGAAATTTTTAAAAAGTATTGAAATCTTAGTGAAGAGTAAAAATATAAAAATGAAAAAGATTATGTAATAGTTTTTTATATTTTAATTGCAATTATTGTAAATTAAGAATTATTAAATCATCAAATTACATGAATATAAAAATGTTATTTCTTTAAGATACATTACTAATGGGCTGCATTCAACCTTGCAGTAGAAATTGCAGATTTAGGACAAAATAATTATAAATTCATAAACTTATCTCCATCTATCACTAATTTTAACAAATATTTTAAGTAATGTGTATATTTAAAATTAATGTTCTCACAATCTTTGATCAACTCCAACAGCACTCAAGCACATTTTTATTATCTCATACTATGAGCATAAACAATGATCCTATTCTGCACAACTTAGCATCATTAATGAGAATAACTGGTTGAAGAAGTAATGATTTCTGAAGTGATTTCCAATTAAGAAAGGGGAAAAAAAGATGTTTGGTCAACTGAATGGAAGTGCCATTTTGATGCTCCAGTGTTACTTGACCTCATGATTATCTTGCAATAAGGCCTGTAACACCATCATTAAATAAATATCACCATTAAGTTAATTGGATCTTTTGTTATTTATGGTCATCAGTATTTAAATAAATACAATTAGAGCTATTGTTACAAACTATACAATGGACACTTTCAATAAATTAGTATTTGTACAAAGTGTTAAGTTATTAATTTAGTTCTTAATTATTTGCTCCTTTAGTAGTGAAAATATACTGCACTTTTTTTTTAATTCTTCTAAACAGTATGTAATAATTTTAATGACAATCTGAGAGGTCAGCACAGCTGCCTTGCAAGCAGTTGCTTGCAGACAGTTGTCGTGGATTCGCTTTCCAGCCAATGCTTTGAATATGGAAAAAAAAGTTGGAAAGTTCATTAATGTTGTGTAAGGGGAGAAATCTAAATGAAAAGACTATAAACTGTTGGTAAATGCAAATGATTTGATAATCACCACTAAGATGACAGAATTTATGTGCACTAGAGTCCCGTCCTGCTAAGCATTGAGGCTTCTCTTAAAGAGATAGTCATTCCTTTGCTAAAGGAGAACATCCATCACATTTCCTATATGGTTGATGTGGTGATGTTTCTCTTCACTGGAGGAATTTGCAAAGCTGGAAGAGCTCTTGGATCAATTCGAATTAGAATTCGGTCTAAGAGTCAACAAGGAGAAATCGGCCATATGGTCAATTAGGATGAAAGCAAATTCATGGCAGGTTTAAGGCTCCTCAGAAGTTCCAAGATGTTTTATTAATTAAAATAGGAAAATTTGTTGCTTCCCTGAGAAAAATCTACCTGTCTTTATTTGGGAAAGTAGCAACAATGAATGCAGTCATGCTTCCAAAAGTAACATATTTCCTTTTGGGGTTTTCTCCAACAAAAGCTGTCATAAGGAATGTTGAAACCCAATGTAGGAAATTATGTTGGGGGGGGGGGGAGCTCCTGTTATCAGCCTAAGCCTTCTGCAAAGACCTAGACAACAAAATGGATTAGGTCTCCACTCGATGGGACATTTTTAGTGCAAAGCATGCACAATATTTTATGCAAACTTTTTATTAATAATCCAGAGATGGAAGGTCCAATCATGCCTCAAGAAATTCCTATGGATCAGCCTCCTCAAAATAAGTAAACTATGGATCCAACAACAGGTGAAACTGGTACTGTATAGCTTCAAAACCAGTGTCACCTCAACTATTTCAAAATAAGATGAATTATTAGAGCACATATAATGTTATAAATCTTAACAAGCCAAATATTGAAAATATACTTCCAATAGGAATTCTAAGGTTCTCGAGATTGACTAAACGACTAAAATTGGAGCCTAGATTAGTTGATTTTCTCATCAAGGTCAACCTCAGGACCTTGCCTACGGCTGCCTTCTTGCATTATCGATGGAGCTATGGTGTGGACCCTATCTGTTCAATGTGTAGAAAACGAGAAGAAACAATGGAATATATATTGAAAGAATGTGAAACATGGGTTAATTTTCACAACATTTTAAAGTCTTTTATGGCAAACAAAAAGTCTTTCTGTGTAGATTTAATTAAGGCATTCAAGAAAGGATTTTTTGGATGGATTAGACTTGCAATGTTTATTAACTTTAGTATTTGGATTCTCGGGAATAGATTGCTTTTTGAAAAAGGTATGGACATTGATCCATTAAAAGTGATTTTGGAGTCATTACAAGAATTCAAAGCGGACAATAAGAAATTCTGCCAGAGATGGTTGACAGACCAAACATGGTCGTTAATAAGTTTAAGTCAATGATAAATACCGGAAGTAGTTAAATAATAAAACTGCACATGACGATAGTATAATATAGATTTAGTAATAAAACTTAAGTAAGTGATTTATTCTACTAACTGAACTATTACATGAAGATGGATGCTACAAGAGTGGGAAATGAAATGCAGAGAAGGTAAGATATACAATTGGTGAATAATATTACTGAGCAAGAAATTTGGTTTTAATTTTTTTTTGTTGTTGTTGTTTGTTGTAAAATTATACCTTTTATTAGTTGATTTCTATTTATTGCAGAGTAGTTTCTAAATGTTATAGTGCTTGATCAATAAAATATTGAAAGATGTGTTGTGGTTTGAAGTTACTCAGATATAACAAATAGGTTACATCTATGATTTTGTCTTGACGAATTAAACAGCCATATTATAAGTGGAAGTAAAAGTTCAATTTTGATAAGTTTAAAACAAATTATGTATAAATTGAAATTTGTTCATCTAGAGAGAGGAAGATTATATGGATAAGAATTTAATTGAATTGTATATAATAAAATTTAGTCTAGACAGTTGATATGACCCATAGAGGGAATACAGATTTTAATGTGTTATTAACAGAGAAAACTGTAATTTAAAAAATGTAATAGAAATACTCAATGTTACTTTTATGTAATTCTATGGTAGTGCTATGTATTATGATTGAAATTTTGTAATTGATATGTATATTTTGCAAATCCGTTTTGGGTGTGAATAAACATCCAATTTTGAAAGTAAAACACAAAACTAGAAAGCTTATTAAAAGCACCAAAAATGAAATAATTTCCAAATGAAAAAAAAATTCCAGTTTAATTTTTTTTTTTTTTTGAGTTTTTTTTTAATAGAAATATAAAATGTTTTTGAATATGAATAAACTTATATATCGAGAGAATAAGTTCTTGAGGAATGTACTTTTTATGTCTATAATATGAGCATATTGAGTCAGTTTACAATGAAGATCAAAGCTAGTTTGTATTAGGCTTTAAATCTAAATTCAACAAAACTTGATTTTTTGGACAATTACAAACTTGACCGAAAATGTTTACAGGATAATTTTTTTATTATTCAAATGCATGTAGTCTTTTTTTGTTGTTGTTGTTACATTTTCATTTACCACTGTCAAACTCCCTCCACTCACAACTCTGGCGCCATCCATTTCAGATAAATACACTAATGATTATTACTAATCATTTTCGAAACTAGAGATTATAAACTTTAAACCTCAGTTAAAGATTAATATATCTGATTTTTTAAAATTTACATTCACCTTTCTCTGTCTCCTATGTAATACCTTTATAGATATAATAAACACCTCCACACTTCCCCAATTCTTTTCAAATTCATATAAATAAAGATATAATAAAAGACAAACGCCCCCAAGATGTATTTCATGCTGAACCAGCACTCATCAGTTGGCCCAGGTCACTATCTCATTTTCTCTCTCAAAAATCAGCCAATCAAGAATATGTATTTATGTAGAGAAATACAAATAAAAATCCTATAATCTCGTCCCTACTTTCTTTTGTCTTTTTTCCTAAAAAGACATTATTGTGATTTACATAATTGGGGGGGGGGGGGCAACAGTTTATAGTTTTAAATCTGATTCGACATTTGATTTCCAGCTCATTTTGATACAACATGATAAAAAATATCAGAATTCTAAAAGTTATGAATTCCAACCATATAAAATTAAAAGGCTATTAAATAAATTATTTTTAAATTTAAAAAAATTATTTCTAATTCTGTCTCAGTCAATTTTGAAAAGTCAGAGAACCCATACTTGTGAATGTTAACATACTTAATCCTCTCCCTTTCAATAAATAAGCAATATTTCATACTCCCAGATTTACAATATAAATATCTTAGTGAGGATATGTGTTACTATAGTATCAGCATACTCAATCATTATCAAAACATTTGAGGATGAAGATCTTTCCAAGTTTTGCTGTCAAAAGTCTCTTCTTCATATAACACCAGAAAATGCCCTTCTTTCATCCACTTATCATAGTGGCTCTTATTCTTGGAATTTAATTTAGGATTTCAATTATCCATGTAATGTCAGTTCTTTCAATATATTCAAGCCCAGTTTCATTTAAATCTGTTATTTCTTTTAATGATATCAATTACCTGCATATTCTCTCAGTCACTTATTTCACTTTTAATTCCTCATTATTATTTTCAACATACATCTATTCATGTTTAATTAGATTTTCTAAATTCTTTGTATTGCTCTTCTCCAAATTCCAGATCCATAAGTGAGAACAAGGAAAATACAATTATTAAAACCCTTCTGTTCAAACATAGGCATATTTTCTTTTAATATTATTGTTTCTATCAAATTCATTCCAATCAAGATTGTTTTCATCTGTATAATCTGATCAAAGTATTTGTAGTTGTCTTCTAACTTATGATTATCAATCTTTATTTTTTTTTCCTGAGAAAATCCTTTGAATATTGTTTTAGTATTTTTAGCATTTATCTTTTGCTCTACTTTCTAACTTTCGTTTGATAACTCTTGTAATATTTTCTGAAGCTCTAAAATATTATTTACAAAAGCAGCTATTTTACCTGCAAAATCTAAATAAATAACTTAAGTACTGTAATCTCATTATTTTTAGTTCCTTGGCTTCTTGTTTTAATCACAAAATATTTTGTTTTTGTAAAACTCTTCTAAAATATGTTGAGGATTAGGAATCATTCTGTTATATATCTATATCAATTTTAATCTTTGTAGTGACCCTATGTAATCTAATCAGTGCTGCTGTACTTTAAAAAATACAAGAATATGACAATATCCTGGAATCTATTTTGATGATGCAAAGCTTTATTCACCTTGGAATTGTTAGCTTTTCTCCTAATACTTGGATCAGATCCATCATTATAGTTTAAAGTTCACAATAGATAAGTTATAATTATCTTGACAAGGAAGACTGATTGTAATTTCTAATATCTTCTTTATCACCTTTCTTAAATATCAATATTACTAATACTTTTTTCTAATCATATGAAACATCTATCATTTAGATATTTGGTATATAATTTTGTCAGTACCTTTTTTATTTTTTCATTTGCTTCTATTTAAGATTTTCTCTTCATAGATTTAATTACACATCTCACTTCTTCATTTAAAATATTTTGTAATTCAGAAGAAATAAAAATTGTAATGGTTAATTTATTTATTTTATCATTTTTATTATAATTCTACACCTTTTATGATATAATATCTCTTTTTAGTAATAATCCTAACTTTTTATTGCTAAAATAACTTTTTTCCAATACCAAGATGTTTTATTTGCCAATTCACAATTATATTTCCTTACATCATTATTATGTCTTTTTGATATCATTTATAGTTCTCAGTAGGTGATTTTTAAATATTTTATTATTTCTTCATACATTTCTTATCTCGCTTGAAAATTTACTTCTGACTTTTGACCAACTTTCTTTGTTGCATTTCTTTCTTAGTAGAGTATCAGTTATTTTCCTATTGATTTTGGTCAAATTTGAACCATCTTCAAAGTCACCTAATATATTAAAATGATTAGCAGCAGTTGTAAAATTAAAATATTGAATACATTGGGACAAACAATGGCAAATTATCAGATAATCTTATCGTTTGGTTTTAGTATACTACTATTTAATTACTCACTGTCATTTGGCAAATCATTTAACATATTTATATATTTTAAGAATAAATCAAGCTTTTAATTTAAGATATTAATAAAAAGCAATCAAGATAAATTTTTAAACCAAAGAAAGATTTTAAAACAATTACTAAAGTTTTGCTTTATAATTTTGTCTTACATATAATTTATTTTCAGAATGATTTTCCAGACCATAAGTTTTTTATATGTTGCTACCATGCAGACTTTGATTCTTGTTTGTATTATATAGAATATAGTTTTGGCTAAGACTAAAAGAATTTGGATTTCATTTGGTTAATATCAGCTGTAGTAATTTATATAGCTAATAAGACCAGTGTTAGTATGTGCTGTTCTAGCTGCATGAATATTACTGTCCTAATGTAGTATAAAAAATACTAATAACAATTTGTAATAAATTAATTTATAATGAACTTAAAAAAAAATTTCTAATTAACGAAATGTTATTCTATTTCAAATTTGACTAAATATTATTGGAAGATTAAAGAAGGTAATAAATCAATAGAAAATAATTTCAAATTTGCTTATAAAAAGTATTTCTGGAATATCACTATTAATTAGGAATTTAATGCTTACCTGATGATTGGGACAGAGAATTTTCTCCAAGGAATTTCAGTATAATTGGTGAAAATGTCGTACAAATCATATCTTGGTTTCTTGGCTTACAGTAGCTACTGAAACTAGAATGTGACATGATTTGATCTATTATTGGTTATGAGAAACCAAGTTGTTGTTTCTATGTTAGACTTTGTTTTATCACAATGCATATTAATTTTTATTTCAAGGTATGTAGAATGTTTTTTTAATTATTCTTTTATATGATGGAAGATTTGTTAATATTTCAAGAAATTAGTTATTTGATTGCTCTAAGTGATATATTTTAATATGAAATTTCTGTTGGTAAGAATAGTCTATCATTAAATAAAATTGTAAATAATTGTACGACTGTAGTTGTACAATATATTCAATTTTAAAAACAAATAAGCAAAAATATATAAAAATAAAAACAATTACTACTACCAGTGATGATCATATGTTATTGTTTAAAATAGTCCAATTGTCCAACCATTTAAATTTGCTATCATCTATGAAAATTAAGTATTAGTGTTTAATATAGTTTTACTTCAAGTCACTTCAATATACATTCAATCATAGAACTTTACAAAGATGGTATAAAATAACAAAAAATGGATTAATATACATAAAAATTTTATGGAATACTTGAAATGCCAAGTACAAGACATTGTACAATTCAAAACAATGCTTATTTTTTATAAATGTTGCAGTATTTGAAGATATATTTAATCTTATTTTCACTTGTTAAAAAGGTATTTTCATATTCTGTCTTGATATTAATAGCAAATATGTATCAGAAAATAAAATCTAAATTATGTAAAAATCAGCTTGCATTAAAAAAAAATACAGAATGGACTACTTGGATAAATCACGAACTTCCTGAAGATCAGTGAATAATTCTGCAATGTAATTTTCACTATACTACTCATCTCTGGTCTAAAAATAACTAATAAAAAGTATTAATTCGTGAACATTACTTTAATTAAATCAGACAATTCATCAATATGAATAAGCTTTTATTAATAAGGTTTTGTTATTATGAAAAGGCCTCTATTTTATAAATATATTATCTATTAGAAATGCTTTCATTTGATGCAGAAATGGTAAAATTATGATCAATTACACAGGATTTTTTTTCTGTTATTTTGTTATCTGCAGAAATTAAGCAAACATAAAACAATTAGCTTGTGTAATTTTAAAAACATCAAGAATATGCAAAGAAAATTAAGATTGATAAAAATATGTGGAAAGACATATTGGTCAAATTCAATAAGTAAATTATTTTGCCTTTTTGTTTTGTTGTTTAATAGGAAAAATTATATAAATTCTAAAATAATTTTCATTATTGTTGAGACTTAAAATTCTAGCAAAGTAATGTTCAGATATTTATGGAGGTAAAAAAGAATCAGATTCATGAATGTATTGGGGAGAGATCCCAATTTTTCCCCTCAATTAAGTTGTATTTATCCATAATGTACAATAAATATTTTAATATATTAAAATCATTTTGTAAGATGATGGCAAAATAATAAATGCCATTTTTTTCTCATTGGTTGTTGTATATAAATAATGGATCAAATATTAACTATTGCAATTTTTCTAGAATTAATCTACTGTAATTAAAAATAAACATTCAATAAATGTAAAAACAAAATTGTATTTAGGAAATAAAAATTGGACTGCAGAAAATAAATACTACATCTTATGCTGTTAAAGACTCATCAAAGTTTATTAAGCTTTAGAATAAGGAGTGACAAACTAACATCAGTGAAGACCATTGTACCATATTGTGTAATTCCCTTTATTTTGAGTAAGAAACAATATCATTAAATTGGTGCTTGATTTTATGATTTATCATCAGTTTATTTTAAAGAAAAAATGGTGCTTGATTTTATGATTTATCATCAGTTTATTTTAAACAAAAAATGAAACACTTTATATTAGAATTTTCAAATACTGGCTACAATTATTATGATTTTTCCATTATTCAGAATTTTTTTTTTTACTATATTTAATGCTTCCCAGGTGATAAAGATTTTTATTTACGGGTGTGTTTTTTTTGTTGTTGTTGTTTTCATCCTGGAGCTAATAACAACTACTCATTTAACAATGGATACGTGAGTACTAGCTAAGTTGATTATAAAAACAAAATAAATGCATCAAGCTTTATTACTCGGGGAATTTATAAGAAGTTTGAATGTCAGAATCTCTATGAATTATGCCAAATAGCGGAGGCTACATGAAAATAATTCTAAAGCTATTTGAAACCTCAAAATATTTCCAAGTTTATTCTGACTATATAGATATATTTTTAAATATACATTTTAATGTGACATAATGCATTTACTCAATATGCTCGCACATGGATTTGAATATTTTCTGGTAAAAAAAAATTTCCAGTTACAGTTAGGTTGACTTTCTTTTTTTAGATAGCCAAAACACATTCAACCCAAATAATAATACAATATTGATTAATATATGAATCTAGCTATTCTTAGCTAAAAAAAAAAAACATTCAAACTCTCACAAACAGCAATTAATAAACATGGATACATATTTTTCTTCCTCTATGGGATTATTTGAGAAGTATTTGCTGAAAGTAGACTTATTTAAAACTATTTAACCTCACAATGAGCTATGTCAATTACTCTAATAAGCTTTATTGGTAAATGCCAGCAAGAGAAAGCTTTTAAAATCTCTAAATGCTTTCTCTTGCTGGCATTTATCAATAAAGCTTGCTAGAGCAATTGGCACAGCTCACTGTTTTTTATTTACAATCTTAAAAAGATTAGGTCATGTGGTATGTGACTAATTTTTATTAACTATTTATAGTCTTTTGCTTTAAAGTATTAAGCAATGTTATATTGCTAAGGCTATTAATATATGGTTTTCCTGAAGATCTCTCGGCTCCATATAGCTATTTGAGTTGGATAGCTGGGTTTGAAGACATGTAGGTATCTAAAAATTTCAGATTTTCCACTCAATAGCTAACTTTTATATAAATGCTGGCTTTGGTTTGCTATTTTTAGATTTAGTATCTGAAACTACCCTAGCATCTTACTGAGGAGTGCCAAAGCATGAAACCATTGGTCTGAGGTTAGGTGTGGTTTCTAGATAAGAGATTTTAAAATGCTTTTTCTTGGCTGGTATTTATCAATAAAGCTTGTTAGAGCAATTGGCACAGCTCATTGTTTTTTATTTGCAAGCTTAAAAAGATTAGGTCATGTGATATATGACTTTAATTTTTATTTAACCTCACCTTTGTCTTGTGCTGTTCTTATCAGCTATAAAGTGTCAAATTCCTGAACTGAAGTTTCCAAAGCTGATTCTAAACTTATAACAACTCAAAAATGTCAAGCATTGGCGGCCTAGTGGTTAGAATAGCTGATCCAAGTTCGCTTCCTGGTCAACGTATTTGCCACATGAAAAAAAAAAAAATTAAAAAATAAGCTTGGATTAATTGAATGGAAATATTATATATTGATTTTATAGTATCAGATAAATAATAACTTAACTAAAAACGTAACTGAAATAAATTTGAAAATATATCCATATGTTCAAAAGTATTATTTAATATTTTTCGAATACATTTTTATGTCAAAATTAATAGGTTTTTAAATATTTTTATTGTTATTTATTCTAAGATTGTTTATAGGATTTTAGGTGAAGCGCTGACTAGATAAGATGATACCTTGATATTTATAACAAATATCAGTCTTCATAAAATAATGCAATATACTCTTTCTTGCTCTTTTAAATTAATAATAAATGCACTTTAGATATAGTTTCTTATTTAATTAAATGTTGATTTAATGACTGTTTTGTTCTTTATTTTGACATTTACATTTCTATGTTAATTATCTAATAATTACGACTGCAATATTATATGATTACTCTACACATGAAAAACAGTTCACATTAATAAATAAATAAAAACATAAGAAAAAAAGAGCTGAATTTATTTGATAAAGTTATAACGAAAAGATATACAGTATTTCAAACAATGAACAAATGACAAATTGACATTTTAAGCATTATACTTTTTATTATTCTAATTTGTTTTCTTCTAAATATTAAATAGCTCTAGGTTATAATAGAAATTATTTGGTACTTACGTACTAGATCTGCTTCCCTTGAAATTTACAATGGCACAATGTGTATTAAAAAATCTACTTTTTAACACTACAAAAAATATAAATTTGTACCCAAAAATAATAAACACATTACGATACTAAATAAAAACAGATAGTTGTGACTTTTAATATGGCATTCAGTCGCAAACACTTTCCTGTCAAAAAAGCCTAGAAAACAGTTAACAATCGGCATATTTTGGGTAATTAGTCACAATGCTGTAGAGAAAAAATAATTTAGGGACAGAGTTCGCTTAAATTTTGCCGATTATAAAAGAACATTAAGAACAATGTTTTTATGAAAGCCTTGGGATTAAATTAATTTGTGTATATAATTATTATAGTTGCAAGTGTAATATATATCTTGTACATACTAATTAGCATAAATACTATATAACTCCTATTTGCTACTACATATTGCAATTGTAATAAATTATATTCGAGTTTAATTTAGGCTTGTCTGTTACTGGGTGAATATTTTAAAGAAAATCAAGTTATATTCTGTTTAGAATAACAGATCACAAGCAATTAGTTGTTTTACTTAAAAGTTTTAAAGAACATTTCTTTGTTTTCTCAATGATATTACATATCCCATTTTAAAATTTACTGTCAAATTTTTGGATTTTTTTTCCTGTTACTCCCATTCATTGATTTGTTTAGCATTAAAAGAAACGCCACTTTAATCTACTTTGTCCAAAAGATTAGGACCACTATTTCTGATATTTCCACTATTATCTTGAGTTTATTTTTTGATTTTAAAAAAAGTCTGGATTTTCTAATTTTGAATAGAGATTTGTTTAACTTTTAAGATCTCTAAATCATCAACTTCCTAATTAAAATGTACGGTGGGGGTGTGCTTGTTTTAGAAATGGACTTTTTTTTTTTTTTACATGTTTTTACTTTCTTGTGACATTGTATATTAACCATGCATAAGTTTCATTTAATGGTTATTTTATCTTTAAAAAAAAAAAAATAGCAAAACTTATCTTTGCTATCGCTATATAAATCTTTACATAATACACAAATGCATCAACATATGCGATATGCTGTTTCTTTGGTCTGATTGACCACATCTTATTTTGCTGCCATTAAATTTTTGCAGTGAACTTTTTTTTATGCCTAATTACAGTCATTTCTTATATTCCATGCTGAACCATATCTTAATAAAAATATTCAAAATTACATCTTAAGAAATCTGTTATTGATTACTCAATATATTATATCCAAACCAATGAATATGTATTTTTGGTACTGTGGTATTAGAGCTGCGACATGAAGAATTATAATCGTTTAATCATTAAATTAATTAGGTTATTAAATCAAAAACATATTTTAAAATCTACATTTAAAAAAAAAACAATTTGACAAAAAAAATACGAAAAGCATTAATGTGAAGAATAGTTAAATGCGTGTTTAAATCAAATTGAGTGTGTGTTTGCACGTGCATATTCTGCGTAATCTATTTTAATACATTGTACAGGCTTACACTTGCATTTATATATGTAATATATACGGGATTCGAACTCCGACTTTCACACGACCTACAACTCTCAGTGCCATCTTATATTGCTGATTCACCTGATCACACACATGTTGAAAAGATAAATAATCACCAATACACGTATTTCGTGCTAAACCAGCACTCATCAGTTGGTTCAGATTACCATCTCCACACATATATACAATTAGTACTCAGTTTTATATTAAGATAACCAATCTTCATACTTTAATGAGTGCTGGTTTAGCATGAAATATGTGATTTGCAGATTAATTCTGGTTTTTCAAATCATGAAAGTAATTGTGATCACAAGTTTTATTTTCAAAATATTACTACTGTGTGCAATGAGTCAAATGATCGAAAAAGGAAGCTGAAAGAGGCTTGGTTTATTGCGAAATCTAAAAATGTTATTAATCAGCGTAACACTAGTGTTCCATTGAGCATGCACTGGAATATTAACCGTTCAGTTCCAGTATGTTGCCATGATTCTGGTATACAGTACCAAAAGTGCTTGGCTAATTGTTCTTTATAATTAATGTTTTTTGTGCTCTGTTTATCATGCTTTATTCATGTAAAATAATTTTCATTATCTGACATAGTTTTTATATTATTTATTTATTTATTATTTAAGTATAAATTATGGAGTATCAATATCAAGATGATTGGAGGTATGTAGAAGCCTTAAAGTTATGTAAAGAAATTGTTAAACTTAGAGAGTGGTTGAGGTTCTTAAAGAAGTGTATGAAATTTAAAGTTTTTCTGAAATTTTGTTATTAATCCTTCCATTTACAGGAAGAGAGAAGCCATGGGTTTAATGAGGATTATGTTATTAAAGTGTATTGTGAAAGATTGTAAAAAAAAACAGTTATATTTAAATGTTGCAAGAAGACAGAGGATTTTTATTCAATACTGGATGATATTATTAATAGGTGTAATGGTTTGCAAATGTTTTTACAGCGTAAATTTGAGAATAAATTTATTTTTTTAGCGAGGAAACAAAATGTAATAATTTATAATGAAGTACAAGATAATTTTGTGAATTTATTAAATGAAAATTTGTCAATGGAATTTAAATCTTTATTGAAATGCGGTCCTAGATTTATTTGTTGGTGGTGGTTGGAGGGATCCAAATATGGAGATTATTGCAGATATTGAGATAGCGTATGAGTTTTCAGAGAATAAGGAGATAGTGATTAAGCAGGTTGCTACATTGTTAAAAGATTGTTGTTATAATCTTGCAGAGGATAAGAAGTGATATAAAATGATTAATAAGTTCAGAGTGTTGTTGAAGGATAAAAATATTATTTGTGCAAAAGAAGATAAAGGCAATAGATTTGTGTTGATGGATGGACCTATATATAAAGAAAATTTTTCAACAAATTCTTAAATTTAACTTTGGAAAAGTTGAGAATTATAAGCTAAAAGTGTACAAGGACAAGGTTGTTTGCAATGTTTTGCGACATTGTTGGAAAAATATTTAGGAGAGATGAATATTTGAGGATTTATCCGTCAGCTGCAATTATTCCACATTTGTTTGCAAATGTTAATGTTCATAAGGAGAATGTTCCATTAAGGTTGATGATGGATTTTGGGGGCTGTTATTATCAGAAAGCATCACAATTGGTTGCAAAATGGTTACAAGATTTGGTAGGTTTTGGTGAATATACAATTAATTCTACATTTGAATTTGTACAGATTTTGGACTCTGCCAACATGGTTAATGATGGCTATATGGCCTCATTGAATATATGAGTTATATGGATCAATGGACCAAAATAAATCAATAAGTGTAATTAATAAACTTTTGGTGGATTATAATGTAGACTCTTGTAAAGCCAGATTTATTATGGAAGTGCTGGAATGGATTAATGGGGATATTACTGCAAGATATGAAAAGGATCATTATCAAATGAAAAATGGTTGGCCAATGGGGTTGGCAGTGCGTGGTATTTCATGTAGTTTATATGTTTTGGAAATGGAAAAACATATTGTGGAGTCATTTATAATGTAACAGTCAGAAACGTGTGATTCGTTAACATAGTGCAGAATTCAACCACCATACAGAACTGCAGCACCATCTAGATAGCGAAGCCACCCGTAGTACTAAGTTCGAACATAGTTTATCGGTTCCACAATACAATCTACAAAACAACACATCTGATGCTACATTAGTAAATACTTTAGGCATGGTGATCAGGGAGATGCAAGAGAATCAAGAATTTATTTTCGAGTTAGCCAATAATAACACCAATATTAAATATTTATATTTACAGAATCGAGGAAATATTATATAGAATGGGTATCGAATAAATAAAATATAACGACAGACGTATAGTTTGAAATTATTTATTTAAAACATTTATAATAAATCATTTAACTTATAATATTTGGTAAGATTTAAAATTTCAGTAGCAGGATTTTCCGATACTGTTATATATTAAAGAAATACATTTATTTATTTAGACATATTTTATATGAAATCATTTAACCAATAATACTTTATATTTAAATCTCAGTAGCGGTGTTTCCAATACTGTTATATTTATAGAGAAATACATTTATTTGGCTGACATAATCTAGCTACCTAAAATTCCTGAGCAAGTATTTCAAGAGCATGCCTTCGGGGATTTATACCTTTGCAATGCAAGAGTCTAAAGTAGGATTAGTCATAGTGGTGGACATGTGGCGAACATATATTTATTTGATTAAAGATATTTACTAATTAATATGGGCAAACATTTATTTGAGAGTGAGTTATTTCACTAATGCAGAGATGGAGTTATACATCAAACAATAAAGTTAATACGAAGAAAACATGTCCATTTAGAAATGCGATATGAGGGTGGCAGTATATTGAAACTGCAGAGCCATGGATAAGTTTAGAACAACGGGCTGGCATTTGCCATAAGCCCAAAGAGATAAGGTGTCACAAGCATAACCAGGGGCAAGTAGTTCGTGCCATGATTGCTTACTGGCTGTGTGACTGGTCGTCGAGTCCTACAGGAACATTTATTTGTCCGCTTGTGTAGGACGACAGGGATTAATTTAAATCCTAAAGAATCTGGAGTATCCAAGGCTTATAAAAGATCATCGCATCTCTAAAACATAACACATATTATACAGACCATTCTGCTAAGATTTAATATTTTTATAACTCAGCCCTACATCATCAACATTTAATAAAGAACGTTTTTGACTCTCAAAGAAATGCAATTTACGGAATTACTAATTAAAAACTTAATAAAATATAAAACAATAGGTAGTCTGGGGGAGTATTAATAACTAATATGTCAGCCATTTGTTAAGTAGTAGACCCCTGCATTACAATAAATGAAGTATCGAATACGTGTTGATTTTTATGAAAATATTAAATTATTTATGGAAGTAAATATTAATGAAGATTTGACACATATCCACTGTTTCAAGCAATCATAGATTTATACTAAGAAAATTATGAACATGCTATAATTAAATAATATAAATGTAAAATTTAGAAATACGTACCCAAGAAAAATAGAATTAGGCAAGCTAGATTATTAATGAAATTTACATAATAAATTAATTATTAAATTTATAGTTTTACAAATGAGAATTTTACAGCTTATAAGTTATATAAAGAATGAGCTATAGTGTGATATTAGTAGAGTACTCTAGAACTTGGGTATTACAGGTACCTGTTTTATGAGAAGTTTTCCGAATCAGTGGTCAATAGCAAATTGTTTATGATTCCAAGCAGTAGCAGTTCTTTCCAGCATTTAGGTGATTTAGCTATTTGAATAGTAGCAACAGCTTTCTGATTGTGGGCAGCAGATCCTTTTGGTTGATTTTATGGAGAGCAACGGGCGTAGGTTTGTGGCAAACAATCAACCATCTCCAAGGAGAATAGTCATTGGCGCTTTCTACTCATGCATACTGTGGCAAGTAAATCAATATATATATATATATGGAGACTCTCAACTGATCGAGAGCACGGCTAAAATTCAATTAAAAGTTCCAGGAAAGTTCAAAATGTCCTCCCTTTTTAGATCTTATCTTTTTACATTTGTTATATTTCATTTTGTTCACTTATTTGCCCTGAGGATAATCAGTGCATTCTTGTGTAAGTTTAATTATCGAGAATTGTTTACATTTACATTTACATTTTTGCAATTAGATTTTTAGGGAATTTTTCTTTTTAATTAATCTATTATCTCTCACAGACCATTACTTTTAAAATTTTCAAATACAAAAGGGAACATACGATTATTTTTACTTTTAATTAAATTTACAATCAGATTTCTAAAATATTATTAAATGAAATTTAAACCAAGCAATAAATAACCAACTTTATAATTTAAAATAAATGGTTAAAATTATATATTTTTATATACTAAAAAAAAATACAAATTACATCATTTTTATCTAATGCTTTAAATTTGTTATCGAAACGTGTGTGTGTTTATGGTGGATTTTACATATATTTAGACATTTTTAATATGGCTACACACACAATTTGATACCAAAAAAGTTTAAATTTGGGTAGGATAGAGTGGTGGGTGAGAGATGATAAAAAAAAAGATGAAACTTAAGATTCAAATACGAATCTTACTGTTTCAATAAGGAGTTATGATTTAATACATAAAAGATATGTGGATGATGTTTTTGTGTACGGTTCAAAAGATGTGATAGTGAATATTAAATGAGAATTCTGGTTTGTCATGGACTATTGAGTTTGAAAATGATGGTATCTTAAAGTATTTAAATATAAATGTATATAAATGCTGTAATATGTTTGGGTATAAAATGTTTGTTAAACCATCGATAAGAGGTTTTATACATCTGTCATCGAAATTTCCTTTGAATTATAAAATGGCTGAATTTAAGTGTTTTTTGTATCACAATTTACATCTTTGTAAATTTGAAGCAGATAGGAAAAATAATATTGATAAATATATGGATGATTTGATAGGGGTGGGATACAAAAAAAAACTATATTACACAGACTATTGTGTTTGTTTTATCAGAATTTAAGGTTTAAACATAAAGTGGATGTAAATAATAAAGCAGTCAAAAAGTGGTTTTCTTTAGCTTATGTGCCACCTATAAGTAAGAAATTAAAAAATATTGTCAGTGAAGATTATAATGTAGGATTCCATTTCCCTTTGTGTTTGAATAGATTAATAAACAATTCAAAGGATAATGTGGAAGAAATGAATAAGTATAAAGTGGTTTATTCTGTTACTTGCAAAAATTGGTTGTAATGCTATTTATTACGGGGAAACAAAGGCGAATGTTTTAACACGATTGCAATAGTATATTTATCAGTAAAAAAATGCAAAAGTGATTTGCAGGTTAATTCTGTTTTTTCAAATCATGAAAGTAATTGTGGTCATGAGTTTTATCCTCAAAATATTACTACTGTGTGCAATGAGTCAAATGATCGGAAAAGGAAGTTGAAAGAGGTTTGGTTTATTGTGAAGTCTAAAAACATTATTAATCAGTGTAAGTTCGACTGAGCATGCACTGGTATATTAACCATTCAGTTCCAATATGTTGCCATGATTCTGGTATACAGTACCGAAAGTGTTTGCCTAATTGTTGTTTATATTAATGTTTTTGTGCTCTGTTTATCACGCTTTATTCGTGTAGAATAATATATATATAAAGTTAAGTAGAGAAGAGGGTGGGACCATCATTTTCTTATCAAAAACTCTCCCATGTGTTGCGGCTTTATCAGTCTTCAGACTGCTGCCTTAATATTTGATTGGCTGTCTGAGAAGCAACAGTAGGCTCATGCAAGAGATTAGCAACCTCTCAATTTATTATCAATTTAACAACAATAAGCGATTTATACAAAATTATTTACACACATTGCTGATAACTTATATTAACATCTAGAAAACTACGGTGTAGTAAACTTAAGGTTTCATGCTGTACTATTGTAAATTAAGACTCAATGAGTAATATATGAAGATATTTATAGCTTCACACTTTCAAGCCAAGATGCTTAAGACTGGCTTAAATATATAAAAAGTTAAGTAGAGAAGAGGGTGGGATCATCCTTTTCTTATCAAAAACTCTGTCATATGTTGCAGCTTGATCACTCTTCAGACTGCTGTCTTAACATCTGATTGGCTGTCTGAGAAGCAATAGTAGGCACATGCGAGAGATTAGAAATTTTTCAATTTATTACCGATTTAAAACAAAATATAAATGTATTACCAACATTTTTTTCTGGATAATTTCCCAAGAGCCTGACATTGTAGGTGCCCTATACATTCTCTCATTTTAAAGTATGAAAACAACAACTTTCAGGTATGTCTGAAAACTTATTGTAATTATTTTTCTGTGGATATATATTTGCACTTTGTTTTCTAACCTACCTGATTATCTTCACTGGTGGTGAGCTTCTATTCAGGTTCTCGAGACTGCTAGTCCTCTGAGTTATTACTGCTCTCGCCAAACTATTATTATTATTATTTATTTTTCATGTTTCTTTATGGGAATTATCTCCATTACTCCTTTTGATAGTTATACTCTTTATATAAAACTTAGCTACTGTTCTCTGAAGCCCTTTATTTTAAAAATCGGGGGAGCCAAAATCCCATTTTCTATTCTTTTTTGATCAATGTCTAAGTAAATCAATTCTGCTAATAATCATTTGATTTACCTTATGTGGCAGGTTATGTCTAATAATTCTCATTATTTGGTTTAATAATTCTCACTATTTGGTTCTCTGACAAAGTGCAAGCTATTAAGGTTGGCATTGAAAAACAGCATAAATCTCTCCTATACCTACTTTGTATCTCTTTTATAATACCCGATATTGTTTATCATCCTGATATTCTTTGGTCCAGTACTTATGTACCTTGGCATCTTTATATTTTCAGGTTCCTGTAACAATAATTTCCATCAATATTTTGCTCATCTAAGTGAGTATAAGCCAATGCCATCTTGGAGTGATCTTCCATTCTATACAGTTAACATTTTTTCTAATTTGTCAAGATGTCCCACAAGGGTTTTTTCTCTATCACTGTTAAATAACTTTATCTTAAATAATTGATTGATATCTCCTTGCTATGACTCACCTGAGACTTGCTTTCTCTTTATAACAGCTCTTCATATAGACCTTTCACATACTTCTCTTGCTCATTTTTTATCAGTCTAAAATTTTCCTTTAACTATTCTTGAGTGAGATGACATTACTAAATTTTTCATTTTTTGGCTACCTATTTAATCTTTGATACTTAATCCTACACTTATTCTAATACTTTTTTAATTTTTCTGTCTTATCAATTCCTTTTTTCCATTCTTCCTTCTCATTAAATTACAAATATCCATCCTATTCACTATTTGATGCTTTCTTTCATATTATAAACTGCATATGTTATTTAGCATTTTCTATTTTCCTCTCCAGCTTCTTTTTATTCTTCATTGTTTGGGTTATCTGGCTCATCTTTTGATTGTTGTCTTCTCTTTTCGGACAATTTATCCATGCTCACCAACATCTTTTCATTGTATCCTATTTTCCTTAGCAGCATCTGACTTTCTTCTTCTCTTTTTTTAATTATCTTTTGTTGACTGCTTTTTTCTCTTATTTAGCAGCACTTTATCTGCTCTCTTTTGATTGTTTTTTTGTTGTCTGATTTGTCTTCTCTTCATTGGCAATTTCTATTTTTTCTTAGTAGCTTTCTTCTCTTTGCTGAATGCTTTCTTTTATTTTTTCTAGCAGTATCACTATATCTTGACTGACAATGTCATCTCTCTTTTTTGGGCCCCTTCAGTTGAGTGCCAATATTTTCCTTGATAAGTTTTTTCTTTTATTTTTCCCAATTTTGCCTTTGTCAGCATATAAATTTGTATTCAATTATTTTAACATTACACAAAAAATATAAACTTTTAATATTTCATAAAATGAGTCTCACTCCTCTTCCATATGATCTTTGAATATTACATATTAATCTTGATTTGCATTTCTTTGAACCTGCCTATCTTGATTGCTGTCTTCTTCTAGCTAGACTAATGTATTTTCCCTACCTTATGTGTAATTTATTTCCTGTTGGTGCATGTGTGACCAATTTCCTCATTCATTTTTTTTAATAAATATGATACATGTTTAACTGGTTATGATAATAATTGCATTAATGCCATGGATTTATTACTATTTTGGCCATTATGATGGCATTGCAATTGGTACAACTTTTCTATATATTTTTTTACTTCTGTCTACAATATTAGATAACGATGCGCAATTCACAATTATTGCTGAAATCATATTAAAATTATTACTCGAAAAAAAAAAATCAGAAGATATCAGCATCAGATGAACCTACTCAAAATTATAATATAAAATTTGCATATAAAAATTGCTAGACCTGCCACATTCTGATATAAATGGAAATGATAATTTCTGATTGGTGGATTGTTTTAGCCTGAGAAGAAATATTCAAAAACTTAACGTTTAATTTTTAATAATTCATTTACATATTAAAGGTTATTTATGTAATATTTTTGTAAAATACTTATTAAACCCAAAAACTATGTGACTACAAGTCAATTTTTATTTTAAAATATTTGTTTTTAAGAAGGCAAAAAAATTTGTGATGGCAAAGTGAAAGCAGTTTTTATTAATTAACAAGTGCATCTTTTTATCTATTCTGGTAAATACATTTTTTTTTAAATTTTAAAAATAAGTTTAATTATTACTTTTAAGTTTTTTTTTTCTTTAACAATGTCTAATCCTAAATTATTTTTAATTTTGAAAATGAAACTGAAGAAATATTTCATTCTACTAATTTTTAAATAGACAAATTATGTTCACTATAATGTTCGAATATTGATGAAGTTCTCACTAAGGCCTTTTCTTAAAGGAAAGGGGGAGGTCATTTTATCTGGTTAAAATAAAGTTCTTATATCAATCCATGTATTCAAGTCTTTTTTCAGAGATCTGATTGACACTTAACAAATAAAAGAATGAATAGTGATTTGCAGTCCTTGGATTCAAACTCTGGACATTAAGTGTCAAAGCAGCATGAATACCAGTCAGGCTACCCAATGTAAGCACTATAACCAATGGGCAACTTTGAATACAAAATACTAATACATCTGAAATCATTCATGTGGAATTTTTTTTTTTTTTTGAGACATAGAGGATGACAAATATGCCTTGTTTCTTTCATTAGACCTATGTTAAGTATTATAAATCATGAAAGTGGGTTGGTGCAGTGATGAGTTAGAAACACTCCAAAGAGTTGTATGACATCATTGCATTCTCAAGCCTTTTATCTATCACCAATATTGAAATTTCACCAAAATAAACTCCAACAAAGGCTTCATATAATTTCAAAAAATATATATATTTTTTTTACTTAACACTTTTTACATATATATCAGCATCATAATTTATCATCTATAAATCAATTATTTATCATTAAATAAACAATTTTTGTATACTCTCATGATATATTTCATGATAATTAATTTATTTCCTATTAATTTTGCATAATAAGTGCAGGTTCTTGTTTCTCAAAATATTTGAGCTCCAAGTCAAATTATCATTTTGTAATACTGGCCACCAGAACTGTCATCATTGGGTCCATATTTGGGTCACAATTTTTAACAGTGTACAATAAAAGAATAACATAAATGATGGAAATCATAAGTATAAACAAAAACAGCTGTCTACAAAAGCAACACTGTTTTTATTGACATAGAAAATAAACATCTGAATCAATTATAAGCAATTATAAGTTATAATATGACATCACAAGTATTAATCCTCAAAAGCCAGCAGCCATTTTTGTGACAGGATTTAAAAGAGGTATTAAATTCATCATTTAGCTAATGGCAAATTTGAGGCATACTGTTATAAAAACAATCATCAAAATTTCATTTGTATATATATATATATTTGTGAGCTTAAATATATACAATAATAAACAAAGTTTCTGGAATCGTGATATTATAGTTGATCATTATCAATACTCTGGACCATCAGGTACCTTAAATGTACTGTCCATTAATAAACTAATTATCAAAATCATAAATTAAAGTATATGAACTTTAAAAGTGATCTTTATCTTTGTACCATCAAATAATTAATCAGAGAAACACCTCATTGCACATATTCTCATATATATATATTATACTTAATGTTTTCACGGTTATATGATGTAGATAAATTATAAGTTTTTGGGATATACCGTATCTTATTTTCCATTGAGCACCGATATTTCGACAGAATAGCAACTGCCATTTTCAAGGTTAACTTTTGAAAGAAAAACCGTTAGATCTTAACAAATAACGTGACTGTGTGCGAGATGAGAAATGAGATTCCAGTTCAGCATTCACAATATGAGGTTTATCAAAATGTTTATTTTCCTCAGTATTTTTACCTGTTAATTTTAAGTTAATATTGGATAAAAAGAGGTTTTCACATAGTTGGAATACGTTGTGCTTCATCAGTTCTATTTAAACCAGTAGGTCTCTTTAATATTTCAATTGACTCTCTCATGGTTCTTAAATCATATCTTTCCAAATTAGCAAGTAGTTTTGTATTGTCAAAATTAGGTTTGTGACCAGTTTCTAAATAATGGGAAGTAAAAACTGATGTGCTAATTTTTTGTTGAAAAGCATTTTTATGTTCCTTAATTCTGACATTAATTCATCTATTAGACTGACCCACGTAGCCTCTTGAGCACTGGAAACACGAAATTTCATAAACTCCTTGGTGTTCCAAAAGTATTCTGTCTTTAGGTTTATACAAAAAAATCAATTTTTTTGCCGGTAGAAAAAGTGGTCTTTATATTAAAACAAGATAGTCTTCTACTGATTTTATCAGTAACCCCCCTAATGTAAGGCAAAATTACTCTATTAAAAGAGGAATTATCAATTCTATCCTCTTTTTTCTTTTTAGTATTAATGTTATATAAAGCCTTACATATGATATTTTTATTATAATTATTAGAAAGCAGAATACTTTTTGTAAGTTTTATTTCTTGAGAAAGATGTTCTTTATCAGATAAATTATAAGCTCTAGTGAAAAGATTTTTAGCTACAGAAAAAATTTGTGCAGGATGATGATGAGAATTAAAATCAAGATATCTGTTTGTATGAGTGGATTTTCTGTAAACTGATATTGACAATGTTTCATCACATTTTCTTGCAATTAAAACATCCAGAAAAGAAAATGATCTGTTATTTTCCATTTCCATAGTAAATTTAATATTTGGATGCCAATTATTTATAAAAGCAAGAAAAGAATTTAAAGAATCAATTCCATGAGACCATATGACAAAAGTATCATTTACATATCATCCATATATGTGCATCTACTAAAAAACCTTCTATTTGGCTTAGATATGTGGATGATACTTTTGTCATATGGCCTCATGGAATTGATTCTTTAAATTCTTTTCTTGCTTTTATAAATAATTGGCATCCAAATATTAAATTTACTATGGAAGTGGAAAATAACAGATCACTTTCTTTTCTGGATGTTTTAATTGCAAGAAAATATGATGAAACATTGTCAATATCAGTTTACAGAAAATCCACTCATACAAACAGATATCTTGATTTTAATTCTCATCATCATCCTGCACAAATTTTTTCTGTAGCTAAAAATCTTTTCACTAGAGCTTATAATTTATCTGATAAAGAACATCTTTCTCAAGAAATAAAACTTACAAAAAGTATTCTGCTTTCTAATAATTATAATAAAAACATCATATGTAAGGCTTTATATAACATTAATACTAAAAAGAAAAAAGAGGATAGAATTGATAATTCCTCTTTTAATAGAGTAATTTTGCCTTACATTTGGGGGTTACTGATAAAATCAGTAAAAGACTATCTTGTTTTAATATAAAGACCACTTTTTCTACTGGCAAAAAAATTGGTGATTTTTTGTATAAACCTAAAGACAGAATACTTTTGGAACACCAAGGAGTTTATGAAATTCCGTGTTTCCAGTGCTCAAGAGGCTACGTGGATCAGTCTAATAGACGAATTAATGTCAGAATTAAGGAACATAAAAATGCTTTTCAACAAAAAATTAGCACATCAGTTTTTACTTCCCATTATTTAGAAACTGGTCACAAACCTAATTTTGACAATACAAAAATACTTGCTAATTTGGAAAGATATGATTTAAGAACCATGAGAAAGTCAATTGAAATATTAAAGAGACCTACTGGTTTAAATAGAACTGATGAAGCACAACGTATTACAGCTATTTGGAAACCTCTCTTTTTATCCAATATTAACTTAAAATTAACAGATAAAAATACTGAGGAGAATAAACATTTTGATAAACCTCATATTGTGAATGCTGAACTGGAATCTCATTTCTCATCTCGCACACAGTCACGTTATTTGTTAAGATCTAACGGTTTTTCTTTCAAAAGTTAACCTTGAAAATGGCGGTTGCTATTCCGTCGAAATATTGGTGCTCAATGGAAAATAAGACACGGTATATCCCAAAAACTTATAATTTATATATATTGCAAATTCCATTATGCCAAACTAATTTTGGAATTGCAAGGGCCATGGGTACTATGGACAAGAAGAAATACACTCACATAATTTGTTTTATTATTAAATAAATTCACTAGAATAACTTCCATATCTCTTAAAGTGTAACTTTATGATGAAATTTTCACACATACTGGTTAATTACTAGAAAAATAGAGACATAAAAAAATAACTTTCAAAGATTATTATTTTTAAATATTTATTTAAAAAGTTAATAGAAGTCAACATAGAATTTTATTCAATATATATTTTTTATACCACATAGAATTATTCCTTATTCTTTAATTAACATTTGACCTGAGTTATTACCTTACAGTAATCATATCCCAACAAATATTTCACAAATAATTTTAATTTCAATTTGCCTTACTGTTTTCTTTTGAAAATGTGGATGTCTTCACATCATTTAACCTAGTAAAAAAATCTTTTTAACAAAACCATTAAAAAAAAATATTCATTATTTTCAATTCCTTCTAAAATAACATTTATATATGTAAATGTATAGACATTACATTACCTCCTTTTATGATTGCTTTTTTTATTTTAGATCTTATGTAGCTGAATTTCTCTTCTTGCAAACCATTGTAGGTAGTAATTTAATCAATCTCTTAATTCTGGATTTTTTTTTTTACTTTATAGCTTGCTCAATAGTTATTTTTATCCATTTAGCTTTTCCTCATTTTATTTGTTGCTCCAGATTTCCAATTTGACAATTATTTCCAATAAAAAAAATTTTAGTTTCTGCCTTCCAGTTTACTATTTATTTCCATTTCGGTTAACATAGATTGAGTAAGCTACGACTCTGGATAGATAACAAACATTCTGTCAAGAGTATCTTTATATTTCTTTTAGTAAAATTGGCTACCTATTTGGGCCAGTAATGATCAGTTTTTAGAAAAGGTTTACTATATGATTCTTGTAAGCTCCATGCTATTATACTGATTTTTAAAAATAATTTTTCTAATTAGTACTGAAATAAATTTAACATCACTTTCAAGCTGAACTTCTGACTAATGAGTTTTATCACTATTGAACTGCTACTGAATTCTACTGTCCATACTCTTGTTTTTTTAGAAAACAGTTTGATATCAATCTTTCATTCATCACATGACTATTTCAAAAATTATTGCCAAACATTGACCAATTGATTTTTTTACAATAAATATCTTTTTTAAAAAATATTTATTCATTAACTGAAAAAGACTTCATTTTTTCAGAGATAAAGAATCCAATATCCCTTTTTGTTTTTCAAAAAATTAAATAAAGCAAATATGAAAAAATATTCTCTTTTTTTTCTTCTTTTACAAGTGATAAAACTTGAACATTCATATGATTAAAATGTTTCAAAATTTATAACATGATCATTTCATATACGTAATTTTTAAACTAAATTGAACCTATCTAAATGCATTTTTAATAATTAAGTTAACCTGCAGTAGCATGAGAATAAATAATTCTTTTCAATGTATGTACTAACCTCTAAAAACTCCATTCCACATCATCTGCTTGTAATATAAAATATCTAAAAAAATGAAAAATTTTGAATGCAAAAAATTTGGCACTTGTAGAACAAATTGTAATAAATATGTATTTGTACCATTTTCCCTGAAAAGATCTAACCAAAAAATAAGCCTAAATATGATTTTTCAGGATGCTTATAAGCCCTTGTTAAGATTGTCAGCTTTTGTTTGCTTATTAGAACACACAATGGACGTATTGAATTATAAAGTAATAGGAGTATAAATAAATATTATTGGTGTTAATTCTTTAAATAAATGGCAATAAAAATTATATAGTTCTTTTGTATTATTCCATCAACCATTTTTGACAAATATAATTCTATCTGTATAGAGAAACAATTTATCTACCACAAATCATATATCAGACACTTAACAGTTTCATTTATGTATTTTTAGGTACTTATGTTATTTATGTTCAATCTTTAATTTAGTTTTAGAATTTCATCATGGTAGCTTTTAAATATTCAAGATAAAAGAGAAATTAATTCGATTTCTTAAACATTTCTTTCCTTTTAAAAGTCTTTATTAAAATAATGGAAGTGATTCTAGTAATAAAAGTTTAGCTTAAGTTAAATCATCATTCTTTCTCCTAAAGAAAAGTTTTTAAACAGATACCCAAGCAGGGCTATTACATGTAATTTGAAAAATGTGTGCTCTTGACAATGGATAGATATGATTGTGTTATATATGAATAGTTGTAATTCAATACACTGTATGTTGTAATGGATTTAATGCGCACATATAAAATATATAAACATTTTTTGAATTTTTGTGCATTATTTTGTTGTTTTTGTGTGAACAGATGATTCTTAATTGTAATTATTTTTGCCATTTCTGTATGTCTCAATTAACATTTGATTTAATGGCGAATTTATATAGAATAATATTCTGATGAGTGCAAAAAGAACTATTCCAATGAGTACAAGAAAGAAATTGTGGGAGGTTGCTGGGATAAGAATCTTACAGCTTTCTGTAAAGAGAAAAGTACTTGAATGTATATTTTTGTACTTGAATAAATGTAATTTCTTTTCATGAAAAAAATAAGACATCCTCTGAAAATGTCCTATGATGTTTTGAGCAAGAAAACTTGGTATGTATATACCCAAATCTTTCAGATCTGCAATATATTTTTCCTAATCTCATTATAAATCTTATATGTGTATTTCATAAGAAATTGATGTACAGCAAATAAATTAGACATTTGAAACAATTTTACTGTAATACAAAATCATTTTTCTATTCTATTAGATGTCTTGATGTAGATAAAAATTACAGTCGTTTATTATGAGGTAAGAATATTGGAGCATTCATGGCTTAAATTTCATATACTTAAATGATTAACTGAATATACAATTGTCAAAATCAATTAGATTGTAATTAAGACATACAAATATAAATCTAACTATTGTTTCTGGGCATATATTCAGGAGTTTCAAGTCTCTTACTCATTTAATAAATAAAGAGTTTGTGTGTGTTTTTATATATTATAAAAGCAATTGATCTAGGGAATTTTATACTGAGTTGTGATAGTTCAAAGTTTTTAATAAGTTTTAAAAGAATTCTGTCACAAATCTGAAGATTTGATTAAATACAAGTATTCATCAGATGCATTAGTCAATTTCTTATATATATTGTAATGGAAAATATTTTAAAACGTATGAACAATGCTAATGAACATTGTCTCATAAATAGTAATATTCCCTTGTTGGACAATTCAAAAAATGTAATGAACAATTAATAAAATAATAGTTAAAAAGCTGCCTGATCTACAAATGCCCACATATTTGAACAAGCTAGAAAATATAATGAATAAATGTTGTACTTATGCAACTAAAATAAATGACTAATAAATAAACAAAAAATGAATTAATCCATAAATTGACTTTATGATAGTTTGGATTTACATCTACAATGGTCTCATGAATTTGTAAGTTGCCAATGGGTCCATAATAAGTACAGCTGTTTGGCAAAGAAAAATATTTTATTGGATATACACTTTATTGGATATACACTTAAATATTTTAATTGTAAATAAATTGTATAATAAAATAATTTTATAATGATTATGCAATAGGCAAATCAAAATACTTAGGTTATTAATAATATTTATTGAAGTAAATATTTACTCACTGAGGTGGCTAAGATAAAGAACATAGTTCTAATTTTACCAACTGCAATATAATATCACAGAATATATTTTTATAATTTATCCCTGTCAGATTGCAACTAATAGAAATAATTTATGATTTAAATTATTAATGCATACAGTCATAAAGGGTTAATTGCAAATTCTTTCTCATAAAATAAAAAAGTAATAAAATTTCAGTATTATATGTATAATTTTCTTTTGATATATTTTATATCTTTTGAGTCAAGTAATGCTGTTAATAATGATTATTTTAGAATTTAAGTGAATTATATAGAATATTATTTACTTTTAGATTTTGATTTGTTTTCAAAAAGAATTTATACATTAACAATTGATTTAAAGCTTAATTATATGAATCTATATTTAAGCTTATATTAAATGATAAGATAAAACTACCTCATAATTAAAATTAATTAGAAAAATGACAATGATAAATATTTTATCCTTAAGCTACTATTATATTCTTAACCATCATTAACAAGTGAAATTTGATTTCATGCAGATAATTTAAAAGAAATGATTCTTTTATCATCTGTTACCAAGTTTAGCTTATATATAATTTCAGCTTAGATTTCAGTATTCCACCACATCTTTCTTGGTACATTGATGATAACAAAATACAAATGTAGATTTCCATGAACATTTTTCTCCTTAAATGATATTCAAGCATTCCTTTTACCAATATTACAAGCCATGGTAAATTTGATAGTTTTATAGCTTCATGACAGTTAAGCATAATATTTGTTATTAATCATTCCATTTGAATCATAAAGATATCAAATGATGGGAAATCTGTGTTCCTTCCCCTCTAAATAATTTTTCTATTCACAGTACATATTTCCTTGTTATAAGTCCAGAATCTATTTATAAAAAGTACGATAAAACACAAAATTTTAAGCAAAAGAAAGTGTGTGTGTTCTCCTTGCTGAATTTGTTTCTGTAATTATAGTTACACAAAATGTAGTCTTTATCTTTTCCTGTTTTTTAAACACTAGCTCACAACCATGTGATTTTCTTTTTTTTCTATTCTTAATAAGGCATTGTTACTTATTAGATATAAGTTAATGCAAATTATTTCATTTTTAAATTTAATAAATAAAGTATCCATTCACTCTCCATTTATCCCAAATTAATAAACATATTTATTAAATGTAAGACTTTTAATTTGTTCTCTTTATTTAATTATTTACGTACTACAAAGGGAACTATAGATGACAACATGTAATATTTCTTTAAAAAAAAAATAAGGAAAACAATTCTATACAATTAACATAAGATCATTGACCACTAAACATTCTATGACTAACTCATGGTTAACAATGGAGTTAATGATTATGTGCAATTATATATTCTACACTTTTTTAAAACAGACTATAATTAACAGGATAACTACTCTACAACAATTATATTCCTTTTGTACTTTTACATTTCATTCTAACAGGATATTTGAAAAATAAATCTATATAGATTGCATAAATTTTGACTAATAAAATCCACCTTTTTATTAACTGATAAATATTGATTTTTTATACCAACTAAAATTATGAATTTGGTCATCATAAATTGGATATTTACTATTACATCCATAATGATTGATACATTTGTTTGTAACCTTGTAATAAATTATATTTTCTAAATCAACTAATCTCATAAATGCAACACATATCACTGGCCTTACTCTGTGATTGAGACAAATTCTTATGTCTCCTCTCAAGTTACCTACATTGAGATTACATAATTCATGACGATAAAACCATTTAAATTTTAAAGGTTTTACTTCTGATAAAAATCTTACATCTATCACTATTATTTAAGCTTGTGATTGAGTTACCTTTGAAATAAACCTAGTCATTTACTTTGGATTGCATCACATGTAAGCTAATATCATAATATAAATGATCCTTCTCTGAGTTCCTAAACTTTGGACCATTTGTTCATGTCTATTCTGTACCTTCTCTACCTCTTTATTATTAATGTGTTGTACTTGTTTAACTTAGTTTCTAGTACTCTACCTTTATTCTGGCATTCCAATCTATACTTTTCTGATTTATATTGACCCTCTTCTAACTTTATTACTAAGATTTCCTGGCCTTGTTTCATGTCTAGTTTAAGTTCTTCTTGACTTTGCTTCATTTTAAATAGTTCCTGACTCATCATATTTTTCTTGATCTTCATTGAGTGTACTATTTAGATGTCTATAACCTTGTTTCATTTCTTGTATAAACTCTTTTCAGCTTTGTTTTTATTATTTGCATAAGTTTCTTATGATCCTTATCATGCTTTGCTTGATTTTCATTGAGCTTCTTCATCAAGTTCTGCAACATTGCCATTATAGATTAATTTTGATCAGTTTTTGATGTGACAGAGACTTCATTAACTTCTTTCCTCTGTTTCTAACATAACTTTTTCTCATTTCTCATATTTTGTCCTAGCTTTATATTTATTACTTTATTTTAGAAAAGAAATAACATGATATTCTCCTCAAGTCAATATCTTACACCAAATGGAATGAATAACTCATCTTTCTCTACTATGCTTCATATGTTGATCTCTACATCTTAATTAAATTCTTAATTATATACATTTTGATTTATATATAAGACCCTTTCAATATAAAATACCACAATAACATCATTTCTCAATAAAGATTGATTTACCCATTCACATCAATATTATCCCAAATTAATGTATTATAATTCTTAATATTCAACTTATATTGTGTACAACATAGTGAAAATTTTATAATTATGCTCAAAAGATTTTTCACCATGCTTCTGCTAACAAAACTGCACAGTGAGCACCAATGTTTTCATTTACTTTCCAAATTAATTAAGAGACAATACCAGTAATAAAAGAAGTTGACTTTAAATACATTTCATTATTTATTTTATGGTTACTTCATGAGGAGAACTTAGTAATGAGCCCACATTCTGTTGGCATTTTACTAACATATAGAACATACCTGGTACTTTTAAAGTCACAAACATAAATTCTTATTTTTACTATTATATGACAAGTTCCATCATCATTTGGTATTTTGCCTTCATATGACTCCTTTTGGCATATTTACAGAACATTTGATTTATACATGACTTTTTAGCTTGGTCATTTCTCAACTCATATTTTGTTTTATATATTCTTCAGAAAACAATTTGACAATCCACTCTAAATTCAAAGCCTTAATAAAGAACAATTACAAATTTAAAATGGTTATCTATTGAATCATTAATCATTTGAATTTAACACTAGCATACATAAACATAACTGATATTAATTGTAATCATTAAGCAATATTTTGATCTTATCTATTTATTAATTTACAATATTCTAAAACATATGAACAATGCTAATGAAGCAACATTGTCTCATAAATAGCAATATTCCTCTGTTGGACAAATCAAAAAGTGTAATGGACAATTAATAAAATAATGGCTGAAAAGCTGCCTGACCTATAAATGCCTATGCATTTGAACAAGCTAGAAAATATAATGAATAAATGTTGTACTTAGGTAACTAAAATAAATGACTAATAAATAAACAAAAAATGAATTAATCCATAAATTGGCTCTATGATAGTTTGGATTTACATCTACAATGGACTCATGAATTTGTAAAGTGCCAATGGGTCCATAATAAATATATCTTCTTGGCAAAAAGATAAAGTTCAATAAATAATATTTAACTTGCTAATGAACTATAGTATGGTATATACACTTAAATATTTTAATTATAAATAAACTGTGTAATAAAATAGTTTTATATTGATTATACAATAGGCAAAACAAAGTACTTAGGTTAATAATAATATTTATTGAAGTAAACATTAATTCATTGAGGTGGTTAAGACAGAGAACATAGTTATAATTTTACCAACTGCAATCTAATATCATAAAATATATTTTTATAATTTACCCCTACCAGATTGCAATTAATAGAAATGATCTATGATTAAAATTGTTAATGCATACAGTCATAAAGGGTTAATTGCAAATTCCTTCTCACAAAAAAAAATGTAAAATTTCAATATTATTATCTCTTATTTATATAATTTCTTTCAATATATTTTATATTTTTTGAGTAAAGTAATGCTTTTAATAATAACTATTTTATAATTTAAGTGAATTATATAGAATATTATTTATGTTCAGATTTTGATTTGTTTTCAAAAATAATTAATATGTTAAGTCTTAATTATGTGAATCTATTATTTAAGCTTATATCAACTAATAAGATGAAACTACCTCATAATTAAGATTATTAATAAAAAAATGACTGATAAATATTTTATCATTAAGCTACTATTACTCTCTTAATCATTATTAACAATTGAAATTTGATTTCATGTAGATAATTTAAAAGAAATTTTTCTTTTAGCATTTGTTACCAAGTTTATCTTATATATAATTTCAGCTTAGATTCCACTATGATAACAAAATACCAATGTAGGTTTCCATGAACATTTTTATCTTTAAATGATATTCAATCATTCCTTTTGTCAATATTATAGTCCATGGTAAATTTGATAGTTTTATAGCTTCATGGCAGTTAAGCATAGTGTTTGTTATTAATCATTTCAGTTCAATCATAAAAATATCAAATAATGGGAAGTCTGTGTTCCTTCCCCTAAATAATTTTTCTATTCACAATACATATTTTCTTGTTATAAGGTCACAATCTATTTATAAAAATAAAGCAAGATAAAACACAAAATTTTAAGCAAAAGAAAGTATGTGTGTTCTCCTTTCTGAATTGTTTCTGTAAATATAGTAATACAAAAGTTTTTTTTCTTTTCCTTTTTTTTAAACACTAGCTCATGAACATATGATTTTCTTTTTTTCCTTATCTGTAATAAAGCATTGTGACCATTTAATATAATAAAAATTACTTCATTTTAAATTTAGAAAATAAAGTATCCATTCACTCTCCATTTATCCCAAATTAGTAAACATATTTATTAAATATAAGACCTTTAATTGTTTTCTTTATTTAGTTATTTATACACTACAAAGGAAACTATAGATGGCAACATGTGTACATCATGATATATATATATTGAATTTTTATTTTTGCAGATTATTGCTTATAATGAAGTGAAATGCATTACTGGCATGTATGTGATTTAGGGTTCAAGTCTGATTAAATCTTTAAAGGTATCTAACTAGATCATAAACAATCTAGTTAACTACATGGTATTTGTCAATAAATAATAATTTATTTAGTCTTGGATGGAAGATAAAAATCCAATGATAATCAATATTAGTCAAACAAGTGAACACATATTGACAAATATGATTGGATCATAATGAAGCATTTCACACCATGAATTTATCTTTATCACTGTGTAATGAAGAATTTTATTTTGGAAAGAATGTCTGCCTGTCAAATGCATATGCTGGATTTTTAGTGTCATAAACAATTACTATTAAAATATAAGAAATATTCAAATATAAATGAGAATTTTGTTTGCTTTCATGCATAAATTTGGAATTTATGATAATTAGATTTTCTCCAATTCAGATAAAAAAAATAAAGGGTAATGCTGTTCAGTATATAATTATATATTCTTATGAAAATAACAATCTTTTTGAGATATTTATCAGACTTTTTCAAATTCTAAAAATATAAAGTACATTTCTTTAATAAGAAGAATTGTAGCTAGCATGTTCAGAATTAAAACTTTTAACCAGTCAGGATGATGGCTAACAGTAAAGTCAGTCTTTCACAGAACAATAAAAGAAAATGAAAATAATTTTCTTCAAATATTCCTTGACTTTTAGGGACTGGTTTCTAGCCACTTTTAACACCCTGTGGAGGGATGTAATCATGAACATATGATCAAAAACATACATCTTTTTCACTTGTCTTTGGTCATAAGTTTGTAATTATATCCTTGCACAGGGTGGTAAAAGTGAATAGCAACTAGTCCCTACATCGAGTGAGAGTGTTGTAATGAAAATTAAACTACAAAAATATTGTCAAAAGAATGCTATGTATAGATGAATATATAAAAAACAGAATGCTCCTTTGAAAATTGTAATTAAAAGATTTCCAGAACATTATCATGAATTTATTCCTATTGTTGTAACTGTGAAAGCAGCACATAAAACTTTTCTATAATACTATGAGGAAGTTTTTTGAAAACAAATTCTTCTTTATATTTGAATATAAAACTTGATTATTTTTACATATCTTTTTTTTTTTTCTGTACATATGTACTTTGGTAATATAAAACTTATTAAAATTTGTGACAATTCTAAAATTTAGATGCTAGAATAAATTATGTTGAGAGTGTTGCAAGAATGTCAAATTACTATTGATGATGATCAAATGATATTTTAGTCATAGTACTCTCTTCGCTAGTTAATTCAAAGTCCCTTCACTATACACAGTATATTTTGTGGATTGTAATGGGAAGCTAAAGGAGTGAAAGTAAGTGGAGATTATTTAAATCATTTAGATTTTGCAGATGATGTATCTGTTTTTGCAAATAAGGCTTTAGAGCTGCAGGCAATGTTGCAAGAGTTATCAGATGAAAGTAGGACTACAGATAAATGTTAAAAAGAGTAATGTTTAATGGATTTTCTCAAAATATGAAAATAAGGATTGATTATGATGAGTTAGAAGTTAACAACCACAAATACCTTGGTCAGATTATTAATACAGATAAAAACATAATGGATGAAATTAATCATAGAATTAAACTTGGCTGGAGTGCTTTGGTAGAAATAACTTGATACTAAAAGGAAATATGCCTATGTCTTTGAAAAGGAAGGTTTTTAATAGATGTGTTTTACCAGTTCTTAGTTATGGATCTGAGACTTGGACACTTAATAAAAGAGCAATACAGAGACTTCACACCACTCAAAGAAGTATGGCGAGATGCATATTGTGAATAACAAGAAGAAATCAAAAACACAATATATGAGTAAGAGAAAAACAGGTGTTATTGACCTCATTGAAAAAATTAAAAGACTGAAGTGGAGTTGGGCTGGAGATATTGCTAGAAGAGATGATAATAGATGGACAATTGAAATCTTAAACTGGATTCCAAGAAATTGTAAAAGATCCAGAAAGAGACCCCATGTGAGATGGATGGATGAAATAAGAAAGTTTGCAGGGATGCTGTGGAGAAGAGAAGCTAAAGATTGGAGAAAATGGATTGAACTTGGAGAGACCTTCATTCTGCAGTGTATTGATAATGGTTGATGATGATATATATAAACAGACTTTAAATAGCCTATTGCATATCCAAAACTTCTTCAGAAGTCAAAGAAAAAACAACACACCAGAATAATCATAGATCAAATGATGGGAGTTTACCTTTTTTACAGTCTATTTATGAATAGTTGATATCTATTTACTGATCAATAATTGCCTTTAGGAAGGTAATATGAAAGAAAAATATTAAACTTAATAAAAAGCTAAAAAATCTACATTTCCCATGAACTTGAATCCTGGGTCATGATCATAGTAAGATGATTCGATAACCACTATGCCAAGCATGTTTAATGAGTATATTATATACAAATGTATGTATAGCAGATGCATAAATAGATGGAATCAGATAAATATGTAGGTGACTGATAATACTGTATAAATAATATTTGAAATATCATAAAAATATAAGGTAGAATAATTTAAAATAAACTTTTTACTCTATAAACAAGCAAAAAAAAAATTATAGTGGCCACTAGTTATTGTCATTGTTATTTTTTGAATACACACATTTTAACACTTGTATTCAAATTGCAGTGAGTAACAAATTTTAAAGTCTCTTGGGTGATGTCGCCCTATTGTAGTTGTTTTTTTTCTTCCCAATTGCTTTTAGTAGTAATGCATGAATAGGTAAGTAGACAAGTACTTTGTCAGTAATGTTACTATTTTAATTTTAACTTAAAAACAGATGGATAAATGTAGAGCCAAACAAATAAGTTAAAATTAGATGAATCAATAAATGTGTTTTAAAGTGTATTACAGGTAATCATTAAAGAGATAGACTGAAATTCAAATAAAATGTTAAAGTATTTAAATAACAAGAAAATATATTAATTATTTAAAACAAACTTTAAAAAAAAAACAGATCAACAATTAGAAAATACTGGCCTCAAGATATACTGAACAGGCTACCATACTGTGGGTTCGAATCCAGGCCGAATAAACTTGAAAAAGGCTTAGGAATTTTTTTCCAGATACTTGCCTAAAGCAAAACCACCTAACTAGTCAATATTAGTTGGTAATAGAACATCCAACTACTCTTAACCAGGGGGTAAAACAAGAGTGAAAAAATCGCTCAAATCCTCACCAATCTTAAACTTGGTGAATAATACTTTCTCTTTCATTGTTCCTATATATAAGCCGGGGGAGGGGGTTCTAATGGAAAGATCTTATATATTCAGTTATTTGCTTTAACTTTATCTAAATGTACAGACGTTGGTTAGACAATGCCAATTAAGGGAGAACAAATTTAAACAAAAATTTAGATTAATTAATTTTAAAAAATGAAATGTTAAAGTGATTTTTAAAACTTGTTATGCAAATCATACCGTGAGATCAAGGTTAATTTATGTAAGATTGCTTGATTTTAGAAAGATCCTAGGGGCTCAGAGAAATGAAATGCATTTTAATGAAGCTGATAAAACTTTGTTTTAATATTTACCAATTTAAGAATTTTACACTTTAAATAAAACTAAAATATTTCGTAAGTTTTGCATAAAACAATTTACTATTCAGTCATTTTCAAATCTCTACATAATTGACGTTTATTTTTTATGCACGCACAAGTGTACATATAAAATTGTGATTCCATGCTTCACTTAACATAAAAAGAGTAATTTCTATAAATGCGTGTGCGTTTGAAGATGACTGATGATAAGATATGAATTGGGATTAACTAATCTGGATTTTCATTATGTAATATGAAATCTTAAATTTAAATGCAAACCTTATATGTGATTGAATCAATATAAGTTTGCTTTGAAATCGTGGAAAGAATAAAAAAGCAAATTATGAGAGAAAAGTAAATCAAGAACTCCGCACCAGTAAACATCATATTGCAATCAATTTTTTTGTTTTTGTTTTGTTTTTACAATCAGTATATTGACATTCTTCTGAGCAAACTAAATTAATTTGAGAGTTTTCCTAGTTGATAATAGCTAAAGACCAAGTGAATTAACTAGCAGATCAGCTCTGAAAAAAAAAGAAGGGGTGGGGGGTAAGAAAATTGTTGTTGTTGTTTTCTGCACTACATTTAATCTTAAAACTTACAATTATTTATGAAAAAAATATTTTCTAAACAACCACAGTATTAATGAGATCCATAATTAAGAGTGTCCATATTTCCACAGGGCCAATCCATGATATTCGATTAAAAAAAAACTTCATTGGGGATTCCTGTATATTACAGTACGAAATAAAAAAAAGATCACGAAAACATATAATCACATTTACATTACAATAATTCCCGGCGCAGTTGTTAAAATGTCCGACTAGGTATCAAGCTTATCCCAGGATCGATTCTGGCAATCACTTTTTTCTTGCTGAATTTTTTTTCTTTTTTTTTATGATTAAATAATTTAACTGTTGTTTATCTCCAGATATTATTAAAAAAAAAAAAAGGCCTTTTTTTTTAATTATTAACACATACTCATTTCGTAATATAAACAAAAGTAAAAGATAATTATTTGTTATTACATATATTATCTATCAAAACAAAATCACAAATTGAATACAAAAATAATGTGGAGCCATTTCCATTTTGGGAAAATTATTCATTAACCAATCAAAAAATTAATTATAAAATATTAAATAAATAAAGATTAATTTAAAATAAACATTAAATATAAAGTTAAGAGTAAAAATAAAAATGAATGGGTAAAAAAACCGGGGCAGTATCCCGAAAGAATATATGTATGGACATCCAGTCCAAAATCTATATTTTTTGTTTTTATTCTGATAATGAAAAGTATATTTTTGCAAGCTCATCTTACAATGAATTTCTTCATCTATGTGCAGACATTATATTTTACTTCCAACTTGAAAAACTGTTTGAGATAATCAATAGAAGATATAGTAATTCTTGATATTTTGATTATTTCAAGAGATGATTCTTGTAAGCTGAGAATAAATTAGAACCATATTTGTATGGCGAATTCCTTTCTGTGGAGATAAATTAACTTTATAAATAGTGCATCTGCTTTCTTGATATTAGATTATCATCATATACATAATATCGAGTGTTTGATGCAATGATTAGTGGATATTCCTGCCATATCCATAGCTTGCGATTCAAATTTATATGGGGCACACTTTGACTTTTTTTCAGTTATAAATACCCTTATAACCTTTTTTTTAATTAGGGGAACAACTCATTAATAATTCAAATAGTTCTCCAATAATGATTTCTAGTTATTCATAATAAGAATATGATGTATTTTCACTATTGGTGAGGAAGGTGAAATACTTCTGTGGTAATTGTGGTA
The DNA here is from genome assembly GCA_028023455.1 of Epiperipatus broadwayi. NCBI lineage: Eukaryota > Metazoa > Onychophora > Udeonychophora > Euonychophora > Peripatidae > Epiperipatus > Epiperipatus broadwayi. The sequence goes on along the minus strand of JAQFVV010000074.1, from coordinate 986,011 downwards.
ACTTATATATGTATATATTGCAGCAGGGTGGAATATATGCTGCCATGCTCTTATATAAGAGCACCGCAGACTTGGGCAGCATACATAACAGGGTGATCTTTTCCTCTGGAAAAGGTATATTTAACTGTAGTTGCCCATTTGGTCTTCATGTTATGGCATTAAACCTGATAAGGCAAGTCAGTTATATGAAGATTTACCTGGGTTTTATGAAGTGATTCTATGATAATTACTGATTGAGTGGGATGGAATTCACACTTACATAACTTCTCTTACTTCATTTCTTTTTGATCCTCATTATGCCACAGAGTTCAAACTCAGGAAGAATATACATGTGCTCTATTTCAAGGTATATTTATTCTGTATCTGATATGTGTATTGAATATGCATATAGTATGATTTATTGGAAAATAGAAAATTCAAATGATAGACAACTAGTTTAATATTTAACAAATTAATTTTGATGACGATTTCCTTTCATGATTGTTGGATAACAAAAATGTGTTTTGATTAATTTAATAATAGTGTAGGCATGATCATTCTTCATTTGTGTTCATTAACTATTTACTAACCCATACCTTTGATCCCTACGAAGGATGGTCATTCACCATTCTAATTTAATAATTTCAACTTTACATCAAATACAATATAAAAAAGAAAAAAACCCATATTTTAACAATTAACTCTGCTAACTAAAATTTCTAATATCAGTTACTCATTAATTTCCAATCCATCTACTTATATTTTACAATTATTGAAGGTTGCTTTTATATTTTGAACCTCCTCCTATTCTGTTGTCATATAAATCTATCCAAGAGTTTAGTCATTCATTCCGAATAACAAATAATTAATAATTAAGTTAATGGAACACAAACATTGAATATAAAAAATATTGTAACTGTCAATATTGAATAAGAATAAAGTCCCACCTTTCAAGTTAGTAGACTAATGTATCAATTGGCAAGCAAGTTTGGGAAGCTGCACCTAAATTTTATTATTAAATGAAAAATAAAAAAAATAGAATTGATGGCTACCCTTCCCTCTAGAATAACTAACAGTTGGATGAATTGATTCTCTGTTTCAAAAGAAAGAAACCAATTTGCCAAGTGAAATAAGATTAAAAAAATATTATAAAAATATAATTTGAGACATTAATCCAGCATAGTCTAGCCATAGTTCAAAATCTTATAGTTCACATTGTGAAATGTCTGAGTATCTTAGCCTTTAGGAAAATTCCTTTGTATGAACTGGATAGTAGTTCATCAAATAATCTTTGATTGCTCTCTGATCTTCATATTGGTGACTAAAACTTTTTCATAACTACCTTTCCTATGCTGAGAGAATTTCGTTGCTTGATAGTAGTGGGTTGTCGATCTTTTTACTATCACGATCATCATGATGTTAATTTGAAATGATAATTGTACCTGGAATCATGTTTGCATGATGAGCAGTTCCATTCCCACAATGTTTTATCACTTCCTAGCCATACATGATTTGTTGTTTTCTAGCTTATAACCTGGATTAAAAGATAATTGCAGATAGAATTGGTTCCATAACCAATTTTTTTCAAGTTCTAATTGTAGTGGCTTATGAGCTCTACTATTGAGGATAATTATGTATGACAAATACATTGATTTTAAGAATCTATCAAGTAACTTGATGATGTAATTTATTTGCCTTCCTTTTTTCCTTTCTTCTCAAAAAGAAGTAAGTTGTTTTATATTGTCTTATCTTTCAAAATTTTCACTGTTCATGTCATTTCGACATTTATAGAATTTTATGCTGGATTAATAAATAAATAAAAAGATTTAACATTGATGATTTCTTTCTCTTGTTTTTATTTTTTTTATTTTTACTGTTTTTATAGATTTGGTATATATATATAAGTCAGTATTGTCAAGAATATAACTTTAGTTGACAATTTTACACAAAATTGATTAATATATAATTAATAATATTTTAAAGATTATGTTGGTAGGTTTAGTCTTTAATATTAGCATGTGTGGTGATTTTTGTGGTCAGATTAATGTACCCTTACAATATATATAAGTAAATTCATAAATGGTTTTTGTGTTCAGTGATACTTACTGTATGACAGCATTTTCATAAATATTTGTAATAGTTTTACACATATGTAATATTTCATTTATTAAAGGAATATACTATGAAAATAAATCTGATAATAGCATATATATATTAAGTAAACAGCATAAAAAGTTATAACAAATGAATAATTTATAAATAAACTATCAGACGACTTCGCCTGAATATAACTTCTATCAATAAATAAAATTAAAGCTGAGGGAGAGGAAATATATAAACATATATATATATTGAAAGAATGAACATATTTTTATATTATAGTTTATTTATATTATTTTGTATTTAAAAAAATTACATATAATAGAGCATATGGATAATAATTTTTAACAATTCAGTAGTACTGTTAAGACATTTTTATTTTTTAAGCCTACTGAATTAAACCTTAAATAAATTTAATAAGAACTATTTTGATACATATTATATTACTGTACCAATGTTTTAAATATTTGACATAATCTTTATCAAGGCACAAACTTCAAAGATATTTCAGAAATTTATCTGAAACAAAACAAAAAATAAATAAATAAACAAATTATTAATAAATAAAAAAATAATGATAATAAAAATAAATCAACAAAAACAATTTATATGTTTTATGACTAATAAAAATAACAATAAAATATATAAATTAAAAACATAAATTTGATATTAAAATAAATTCAGTATAAAATTAATAATAATACAAGTAATTTAATCATTTATAATAATAAAATAAAAATTGAGAGTTTAAATAATACTATGAAATTATATTTGTTGAATGAAAATATATTACAAAAGCAAATTATATTGGCAGATTTAGCAGCATATATATGATAGAAATAATGGAATATATTTTCATAATTAAAATAAAAAATATGATAATTAAAAATTTAAATAATTGGGAATATAAACAAATATTCTTGAAGAAATGGTTAGTGAAAAACTTTATATTAATAAACTTAAATCTATTCTTAATAGAATTTTTTTTTTAATTATTGATATTTTTATGTTGTACAATAATTAAATATTTTTGATTTAAATACAACTTAATCAGGTTAGCAAACAATAACAGTTAATTCTTACAAAATTAATTAACTCTGTGGAAGGTGCGATAAAGAAATTACTCCAGAGGTCGCTTGTATCATCTAAAAAAAAATTACTCCAGAGGTCACTCGTATCTAATATATATATATATTTCCTTTTTTTTTCATGTGTCATAGCATCGACCGGGAAGCGAACCTGCTAACCCGGGACAATTGTTTGTAAGGCAGCTGTGCTGACCTCTCGACCACTAATGCTTGACTAAAAATATATATATTTCTTGATACTGCATGATAAACTGCAAATTTGCCTTTATTGTTGATATTTTATTTCTGGTTATAATATAGAAATTATTAATCAAAAATACATATTGATAATGGTTAAAAAATTGCAGATAGATTTACATATTATTGAAAGATATATTCATTGCAAGTGTGTGCTGGAATGTGAAAAAATAATAATAAATTCACCTTTATTATATTTACATAATAAAATATGTGTTTTTTTTTTTGTTTATTTCTTGTTACAATCTAGAATTTATTTTTACAACTACATCAACACTGACTTCAGATGTCACAAAATATGTGCTATAACCCTAGTGATTGCTTAAACTTTATGGCTTAATATTAATCCCCTATGAATGCACAAGCAATTAATGACCTTGAAAAAAAATTTTTGCTTGTATCTTTCAGCTCAATTGCAACTTTTACTACATAGATGATTTGCAATCTCCAGCACTTTCAATCTGGAAAATTCTAACAATGTGACCACTTTTATCTTGTTTCTCTTAATATTATTAACAAGAAAAAATTTCTCTATATGCTTAATGTATAGTGACCAGTTGGTAGGGCTCTCAATATCAAATTCTCCTATTGGCATTTGCAACATGGTGGCCATTGCTGACAGTAAGTATTATGGTTTTCTTTTTTTTTTTGAAGGTTCTGGACTTGACTACACCAAATTGTTTTGTTTAACTGTGGAGGTTAATCATTTATCAAATAAATGTTAGGTTAACCAACATCTAACTGGCTCAATATTGTGTAATGTTCATAATACTCCATGTAAGTAATGCATAAACCTAGCTGATCGTTCTTGGTGGGGATATTCAAGTTAGTATTCCAGTCAGCCTAGTTGTTAATGTGTGAGTAGAAATTACTAATAATAATCAAGTTAATTGTTAGTTACAACAAATACTCCAGCAATTATTATTCTTATTCGTATATGTAATATTATAATGAATCTCTAGCAAATAATTATTATTATAAATGGAATAATGTTACTGAATACTTAATCCACAATAGTACCATATATCTACATACTGTTAACTGCCCCTGCACATCTCCTTTTGTTCTATGTAGTATCATTCATGCATAATTGTAATCAGCCAATAGTATTGCTAGTATATCATAATTATAAATTTTTTTATAAAAATTAAATTAGTTTTTGTAAATATATTGTAATCTTAAGAAATTTTTTTCTTTTAAAATTTAATATTTTTTTATAAGTTTTGAAAAGTATTATATTTTATATATTTATTTGTGTATTTTGTATTATTTTTATTATGTTTTATTTTGATTTGTTATTTTTTGTTTTTATTTTTGCATTTCAAATTTCTAAAATATATTTGAAGTTTATGACTTTAAATTAATCAAAAAGTTAGTGTCTTTAAACAATCAAAATGATATATGAATATAATTGTTCATATTATTTTTGTTCAAGATTTTGTTTAGATTTTAAAGAATTTTAAAAAAGAAAAAAAAAAGATCTGTATTTTCTATATTAATATCTTTTAAGCTAAGAAACAAAGGAAAAGAGACAATTTTTTTGAATATTTTTATTGATATAAAAATAGTTTTAACCTGTTAGTATTTGGTGAAATTAACATAAATTTATTTGATAGATTAAGCAGGGAAAAAAGGGAATCTGCTATAACTTTCAGTACCAAAATGCAATAAAATAAGAATGAGGTTTAGTGGAATAAATGCTTAAGAGAATAAAAAAATAATTAGATAAAATAAGATAATTGAAAAAAAATTAAAATCCAACAGAATAATAGACTTTCAGAAAAAAATATCCTGTTTGTTCAAAGCTTTGCTTTACTGAAATTATAATATCAATTTCTAAATCATTTTAAAATCCTCTTCTTATAGGAACTACAGTACTTATCTACAGACTTTTTTTGCTTTGCACTAGTTGACATTTCTAATTACACATAGACAGTTTTTTTTGTGAGAAACAAATATTGATTTATATATAAAAATAGTTTATATCATAAATAAATAAAAAGCATAATATTGTGGTATATAGTATCACATCACTTAGGTATATTTATCCAATAGAAATTTTTATAATTATATCATGTGTGACCACACTTAGCATGACTTAGAATCAACTAGCATTGAAGCATGCTTATGTGTAGCAGCCCATTAAAAACATTTACTGAAGATGACAATTCAGTTAAATTTAACTAAAGCTTGTATTATATTTTTTTATTATGATCCAAATTTTTTATGCATTGTTTCTTTTGAATGCATATTTTCATTGCAGAAATATCTCTGCTGGTAAAGTATTAACCAGGCAAAAATCTTTTTTAAAAAAAAAAAAAAGAATTGTATTGTTAGTGAAAAACAAAATTACATATTACTTCCTGTATTGTAATGCTATCATTATAATTCATATTTTCTTTTTTATTCCAATAAAAAGTAGATTCAAGATGATCTTCAACAATTCTTTTAATCATCATCATCATCAACCATTATCAATCCACTACAGGATGAGGGTCTCTCCAAGTTCAATCCATCTTCTCCGATCTTTAGCTTCTCTTCTCCACATCACCTCTGCACACTTTCTTATTTCATCCATCCCTCTCACATGTGGTCTCTTTCTGGGTCTTTTACAATCTCTTGGAATCTGGTTTAAGATTTTAATTGTCCATCTCTTACCATCTCTTCTAGCAATATGTACAGCCCAACTCCACTTCAATCTTTTAATTTTTTCAATGAGGTCAGTAATACCCATTTCTTCTCTTACCCATATATTGTGTTTTTAATCTCTTCTTGTTACTCCCAACATGCATCTCTCCATGCTTCTTTGAGTGGTCTGAAATCTCTGTACTGCTATTCTATTAAGTGTCCAAGTCTCAGATCCATAAGTAAAAACTTTTAATAACCTAAGTTTTATTTCTAAAAATTACATTTTTCAAAGCTCTCCTTAAGTCTTATTTATTTATTTAAAAAACAAATAAATAAACAAAAAATATTCAATTTAAATTTGTAAATGAGTCATACTGATTTATTCAAAAAATAAATAAGTAAATTCAGATTACCTTATAAAAGATTAAAAGTTTTTTTTTAAAAAAAAAAGAGCATTTTTAGAATGTCACGTGAGGCATTTATTTCTTATGAAAAAATAACATTAAATATAAATTCATAAATTTATTCTAAAATAGATAACAAATTCAAATTAGTAAAAAGGAAATGAAAATTGCACTGATGGGTACAGCTAGTTGATGGGCAATATGAGATATGCCAATTTTTTGACTTGGAGCAATCCCTGCTAATAAAACTAGAATAATCTAAAACCTTATGAGAATTTATGCTCTGCATGACAAAAAAATCAGAATTAAAATAATAATTTCTAGCTTACAAGAACACAGACTGATAAATTTACTAGATATATAATAAAAAAATTGGTTTTATTGTTTTAAAAATTATTCTATTGAATATTAAAAAGGTTGTATGGTGATAAAAAATAAATAGATATGTTTACACATTCAATTTAATTGCCTTCTGTCATCACATGACAGTATTCATCATTATAGCAATTTAAGCTGGAAGAGTCAATTGACTTTTTTTTTTATAGACAATACTAGTGTAATAATTCTATCTTCTGAAAAATAAATTTAAAATCATAATTTATCAGAATCTTTATGTCTAACAGTTTATAATTTAATAACAACATGCGATTTAGACAAATGTTATTTACATTATTAAAAGTAAAATTAAAAGAGGAATCAGTTTTACTTGTTCATGTGGTAAATTGGTATACTTTTTTGTTAAAAATTGCATTTTTCAGAGCTACCTTTACTTATTACAGGAAATGAAAATTCATTGTAGATAAAAAAATATTTTGAGAACAGACAATAAAATTAAGTAAACTTTAAGAACATTGCACCTCTTTCTTGGAAATGACATTACATTTCATGATGTGTTTTATTTTTTCCAATATATATTCAAATTAAGAAAAAATGGATCTCTTAAATCCTTAACAGTAAACTTCAAACTTACTGACCACCATATTGAAAGTATACTTAATCTGTTTAATTGGTTTTGTTCTATGAAATAGTGTTTTTCATATTATTAACAATGGCAGAGTATCAAAGTATTGTGTGTGTGGAAAAAAGCTGTATTAATTGATTCCAAAAATAAAAAAGTAGTAAATTCAAATTATAATGAGATTAGACACTGGAGTAAATTAACATAAAATGTGGCTCATGAATATTAATAAATATAAATAATACAATTTATGTGCAGTGTGAGATATTGTAGTTATTTATCTCTAGGATCTCTCTCATTGTTAATATCAGAAAATTAAAAAGTTTAAACCTCTTTCTTTAGATCTGTGAAAAATCATTAAAATTGATCTATTAGTATCCACATTATAATAAAATCTACAGACAAATTAGCATTTCATTTTATTCATGGTATAGATATGAAATAGATGTGATTTCTCGTTGAAAGATGTTTTTATATGTTAAATTAAATACTACTGTTTTATTTTGTTATCATTATTAGTTAGTCAAGCAAAAATAATTTAATTCTTAGCATTATGAACTAATGTACCTTAATTCATGAAAAGTTAAGCCATTATGAAACCCATTATTTGCTTGTACAAAATAATAATAGTAATAATGATGATGATAAAATAATAATAAAAAATAGTAGTTATTTGAAAATTATTGTTGTCAGATGTGAAGTAAAATATAAAATGAGTATATAAAAAAATGAGCAAATAAATATCTACTTAATTTTCAACATGAATGTAAAATACAATACGTGAATAAAATCTGATATATAAATGTAAGATGATATAAAAAAGAAATGAACAAATATTATCTGATATTAAAATAAATACAAATGTAAAAATAAAATTTAAATAATCATTTTATCTTCTTTAATATGCAGTAGATTAAAATTATCTTAAGATGCATTGAATTTAATTAAATTCTAGCAGTGTGTATAGTAATTAAGGATTAAGCTTATATTTTTTTCTAAAATAATGATTCCAACTAGACATGTTATGCATGTTTATTTTATAGTTTGCATTCTCTATATTAATTTTAATTTTGTTTCTATTAATAAACATTATTGATTAAAATTAACTTTTAACAATTTAAAGTTGATACGCATAGATAAATAAACTGACGAAAATCCCATGCACTTTCTCATTCTTACCTGTTCCATTTCATTTTGTTACAACAAATTTTTGATGTCCAACATCTGGAATGACTATTTGAAACATATTTTATGAACAATATGAAGAATTATACATCAAATGTAGGTTCAACTAAAAGAGGCTTAATAGATTAAATGAAAAATGCTATGTTAAACAAGACAAAGATTTGTCTTTAAAGGGCAATATTATTATATGTGGTAGCAAAAGTTAATATGAAGGTTGAAACAACTGGGATAAGCTAACATTTTTTGCATAGTATGAGAAAAGATAAAGTCTTAATAAATAGGAAATATATATAACGTTGGAAAAGATGGATTTAAAAATTTGTTATGTAAATTAAAATTTGGAAACCTTAAATGAAAGAAAATTATTTTCTTTTTTTTCTCTCTCTCTCTCTTTCTTTTCTTAAAGAGTATATGTAACTTTATTTATTTACACATAATTATTGCATATTTTTATTTTTCTTAAATGGATTATATCATAATAAATTATGTATAAAAAGGAGAAAGATGGAAGTTTATAACATATGAAACAGTTGCAAAATTAATTTTAAAAAAACACTCCTTCATACTAATTTTATGTTAAATGTTTGATATACAGTATTAAAAAAGAATAGAGATACAATTGAATTATAACTGCAACACTGCTTCACAGCAGCATTAGAAGCCAGAATTTAAAGATTCTCCAAATTAACTCAACAAATCTCAAATCTAAAGAATCTCAAGATACAATGATGAAAAAAATTCATTAAATCTTAAAATGAATTTAAAGAATGTCAAATCAAACTACATTATAACAGTCTGACTTAATTTTGTTTGAATAATGATAATGTTTAATGCAACCTAAAAACATAAATCATCATCAAGTGAGACATGTATGTGTTAATAAGGAATCTATGAGTGTGAACTTTAAAGGTGTCTCCTACCTTACTATCATCTACATTATCAGATAGATGCTCACATAATAGTTGTCATACTTTATTCTGATTGTTTTCTTAGTTGTCCTATGTATGCTTTGATCTCCATTTCCAGTTTGTTTCTAAAATAATAATCTCCACCCAAAAGTATATTAAATTACGAATATACAATTTATTAATAAATTAATATTGAATGAATGCATAAAACTCTGATTACCACATTTGTAATATACTTTTATTGGAATAAAGTCAACATCTTTTTTTTTTTTTTTCCTTTCCCCCTCTTTCCCCTTCCCCCCCCCCTCCCACAAACAAACCCCAAAAACAAGCTCCAACCCAAAAATTAAAAAAAAATTTTACCTATTTGATGAATAACTGCCATCTTTGATATGTATACTTTTAACTATTCTAATACTAGACCCAAGATGGATTCAGAAATATCTAACTTCATACATCTGCTGTATGTTTATTATTATTTCATTAACTTTAAACATTTATTGTACTTTATTTGACTAACTTCTATCATACTATTTTATATATATTAACATCTTTATACAAAAATCTTCATTGATTCAATTAATTATAGTATTATTATTTAACTCAAAACTTTTTCCCTAATTAAGCATCACAATAAATATTTTCTTAAACATTTAATATCAAATCTTAATACTTCCCAACACATCATCATCAATCTTTTTCATGAAGTTAATAAGCATTTGAACCTGCATATATAGAAATCATTTTTATCTTCTCATGTGAATATAAAATAAATAATTGGTCATTAAACATTTCTTCCCTTGTTCTTAGTGCAAGCATTTTAATTTTATTATTCAGGGATGTCCAACAAGTCGATCGTGATCCACCGATCGATCGCAAGGCCAATCTAGCAAGAACTGTAGAGTAACGAGCGAAACAAATTAAGTCAAGATTTTCAAGTTTTTTTGTTTTTGTTCTAAATTTTTTTCCAATTCTAGATAGGTGAAGTCTACTAAGCCGTATGTATCATTATTGAAAATAATATTTTTAATATTGATTTATAGTAGCTAATTTAAATTAATAAATATTGTTAATAATTACTCATGTTGCTTTAATTTCCCGGTATGAGTTTTTGTCCCGTTAAATAATTGTTATTTTTTACTAGGTAGATATATAAAAATAGTATGTATTTCACACTTCCCTCCACATAGACTACGCCTATGACAACAAGTTGATCGCCTATGAAAACAAGTCGATCGCAACACATTTTTAAAATAAAAAGTAGATCTTATGAACACAAAAGTTGGCCACTCCTAATATATATGATCACCTTATTTAAATTTTATGATTAAAACCTCTTTCATCTTTTTAATATATTTGCACAGGATAATAAACATACACACATATATATATATGTAACTGGTGTTTGTATATCCTTTAAGTTTGTACCTAAGAATTAATATATATATATATTTAAATCGTATATCATTTCTTTATAATTTTTTAAGACATTGAAATATAAACATTTTAACTTGATAATTTAAACAATATTTATTTCGCTTCTTTGTCTGTTGTTTACTATTTAAAAATGTTCAGTTTAAAACTAATTATCTTTGAAAATCATTTAAAAAGAGAGAGGAAAAAAAAACGATTTTTTTTTAAATTCTAACTTAAGCTTCTTGACCAAATCATTATATAAAATATATAACTATATTTGCATACATAAAATAAATATTTCTAGGAAATATAATTTTAAAACTTTATTTTCATTATTGGTTTTAAAGAAAAAGTATGTTATATTTTTGGGCCCACACATATATCTGCACTTATTACATTTTTATTTACCATTGTCCACCTCACTTCACTCACAATTTGACATCATCCACATCAGATAAATACAAACATGATTATTGCTAATCATTTTCTAAACTAGAGATCACAGATATAAACTTTAAATCTCAGTTAAAGGTTAATGTATCTGATTTTTAAATTTGTACTTGGTGTGCTAGCAAATGTTCTCACTGATATATATATTTCTTTTCCATCTTGAAAAATGATGATTCTTCAAGTTATGTAGAATTAAATCAAGTTCATTTTTATATTTTATTGTAGTCATCGTAAGGAATTTTAAATCAGTCATATTTTCAAAATCTTATTTAAATGTAACATCCAACTAATAGAAGTATGATTTTGTTTCCTGCATTTATAAACTGATGGCTTTTAGAATTTACTAAATGGCACTCGTTGCTCAGAAAATTTGGGAAAATCCATTTTCATCTACTTTTTCATGTAAAATAAGCTGATGTTAAAATGAACTTTCACATTAATAATTAAAAACAGCAATAAAGTGGTACACTTTCTTCAAAAGCTAAAATTCTATTGATTTTTTTTATTTTAATTTTATTTAAACTTTTTATCAGGATCTATCTTTATTTAGGTTTTTATAAAAAATTATTAACTACAGGAATTAACTTGTATTTTTAATAATTAATTTAATTTCTACATAAATATAAAATATTTATTTTCATTGAATTCTGTGTAATTATAAGATTAACATTTAATTAAACCCATCTTTTTTTAAAGACTCAAATAGTTTCAGTAATATCTACATTTTAATAGTAGTGACTTAATTTAATAAGCTTGTATTTACAAATGTAATATAATGAGCATGCTAATAGCTCTAAACAAGCTCTCTTTTTTTTATTATAAATGCTGCAGGAGAAAGCATTTAAAATCTCTATCTAAATTATCCTATCTCCAAACCAGTTTCGAGCTGATAACTCTCATCAGTAAGGAGGTAGAACATTCAGACACTAGATCTAAAATACAAACTCAAGCCCAGCATTTATTAAATATTTACCTCTTAAATAGAAAATCTGAAATTTTTAGACATCTACATGTCTTCAAATCCAGCTAACTTAAATAGCTATACGGAACTGAATAATTTTAATCTAAACAATTTGTTTTTAATCTATTCTTCTTTAATAATAAGTTACTATAAAATAATTCTTTTATTTAAAAAATTTTTTGCATAAAAAAAAAACCGTAATTAACACTTTAATCAATTTAAAATAATAAGAATCAAAAGAAAAAGAAAATATTACTTTTAGTTTTCTTTCATTTAAATATTTAATAACAAAAATGAAATATATTCTATTTCTTTTAATAGTGAATGAATATAATTTTAAATATGTTATATATAAATTTTATGTGTCAAAGCATCGGCCGGGAATCAAACCCGCAAAGCCGGGACAACTGCTTGTAAGGCAGCTGTGCTGACCACTCATCCACCAACGTTTGACTTTATATTTTTATTTATTTTTAAAATATGAAGCAAATATTTTCCATGTATGTATACATACATATAGATATATATTAAATCTATTTCTTAATGTTTTAAACTAATTTAACAGTTTTATCTTTGGGTGCTTTAATCCTATTCTAATAAGAGTAACTGTATTTTAAACTCCTATTGCTATTCCTGCTATTCTATGTGCCTTAGTAATAAAACACTGTTTAATAATAAAATTAAAGAATATCTATAAAATTCAGGAGAAAATACAGAAAGTAATCAGAAAGTCAAGGCATGACTGAGAAATTAAAGAGGGGGGGAGTATTAGAGGTAAATAAAAAAAATTAAATTAAAAAAACTCAGAAGAAAATTAAAAATTTTAAATTTATTTGAAAACAAAAATTCATAATGTATGACAGAGATTTGCAGAGCATAAAGATACATAAGTGATATAAAGGCAATATAATAAATAGTATATAATTAAAGTACTGTATTAAAATTAAAACAAATTGAAATACAAAAAATATATGTAGATAAAAATCAATTACTATTTTTTATAAACTATTAAATGAGGAAATAAACAAAATTATATATATGTATGTGCTGTGCTTATTTTTTTAGTAAGTAAGATATAAAATTAATATTTTTTAATAATACTAATAAAGCTTATTTAACAGATATAATTATTTGTGTGGGAGGTCATAAAGTTTGAGTACCAAGTGGTAGTTTGATCACAGTAGTTTCAATTGATCAAAGTGATTTTTTTTTTTTTTATTTAGATGAGAATCAAACTTAGAAAACTCTAGTTCTTTTTTTTTTTATGTGTCAAAGTATCAGCTGGGAAGCGAGCCTGGGACAACTGCTTGTAAGGCAGCTGCGCTGACAACTCGGCCTAGTTCTTGAGTAGCTATCCAGTAGATAGAATGAAACAAAAATGTCTTCAGCTCAATCTGTTGTTTTGACAATAGATGGCAGTGTGGATAAATCACTTTCCTGCCATTTTTCTTTCTGCTTTTCTCTATGCTTCCAATACTGTTAATAAGAAAATCTTAAATCTTTAAAATGTATGCTGATCTGTTATAAAAAGTTAAATCAGTTTGATTGTTTTACACTAAATGAGAGAGAGGACAAAGAAAAATGACAGCTATTTACTAGTATCTATTCAAATTAAAATTCATATTATATTTCCTATGGTATTTTTTTTTAAAAAGAATCATTTCTCTTGATCAGAATGAAAAATATATATAAAATAAAGAAGTGGTTGTACTTACATATTACACCAGCTGCCCATATTTGTGATGAAAGAATGCCATAATTGTGACTTTTAATACAGCATTCAGTCATCACAAACAACCATGGGCAGCTGGTCTAATAAATAAGTGCCAAATTTTCATATTTTTTCCCATCATCTACAGTATTAAAACTCCAAATGTTGATATTATAAATATCTTTAAACAAGATGAAAATTACTATATAACAAAATGAGTATAAAATGTAATGTTATGTTTGTTCAGTGCAGTGATAGAATTGTAAATTCTGGAGCATAAGATTCTTGTGAACTTCTGAGTAATAAAGGACTTGATGGAATGTATAACATTTAATACAAAAATGCATAAAGGGCTTTAGTCACATGTCATAACTAAATATATATATATAAAGATGAGAAATATGTGGGGGGAAATCCTAATACATAATTTGAGAAAAAGAAAGATTCACTCCACTAATTTGCAATTAATTTCCAATTCGTTTGAAAATTATTGTATGCATGAAAGTGTTTTGTATGATAGATTTGATTTTCAAGTTGAAATACTGTTTGAGAACACTATTATGAAACATTATCGTTTATTTTTTTAAAAATATTTTTCCATTTCAAGCATTTATTTTGTTTGTATGTGCTCATTTTATTAAGAGTTACAAAAGATTTCATTTCCTCTTATGATGGATGACATTTATTGAAAGAAAGTTATATTATTATTATTATTAACTTATACGTTTTTATTTCCTTTATAAAAAAAATAATAATAATAGGGTAATAATGTAAAGTTTAGGCAATTACAGAAGTGTTCCAAGATAAGGAATGACATACAATATTACATAAAAAATGAAAAACAACGAATGAATAATTACCCAATTCTTAAGATAAGTATAAAATTGATGGGTAAATGAATAATTGATGTTAAATACTAAGAGAATATGAAATAGAAATCGATAAATGAATATTTAACATTAAGTAATGATAAATTCAAAAATAAAAGGATAAAATGTAAATATCATATGCTGTATCAAAATGAACGATTTGTTATAGTTTGTCATTTATTTTGAATTCTTCTATGAAGTGCAATACTTTACACATCATTAACAATATATTCTTTGATTATTATTATTTAAATTATAAAAGTGATGTGATGAAATATTTCTATTTTTTTTTTAATTTAATTATTATGTCCTGTACATGTACATGAGGGGTCAGATTGAATTTAGATCAACATGGGTGTGCCCAAAATCTTGGCCACAGGGTGATCTTTGAGCATTCCATCATCAGATTTTAAATTGGATGAACGGTTGAAGAGTTGGAATGGCATGAAGCCTGTCCATTAAAGTATGAAGATTGGCTATCTTAATATATATATATATATCTGATCATTTATTGCATATGTGTGTGGAGATAATAATCTGGACTAACTGATGATTGCTGGTTTAGCATGAAATACATATATTGGTGATTATTTATCTTTTTGACATATATGTGTTCATGTGTATCAGTGTTATGAGATAGAGTGGAGAGTGGTGGGTTGTGTGAAAGTCTGTGCAGTCTGTGCACATATACCCTATATATTACATATATTGATACAGGTATATAATAAGCCTGTATTTCAGTTATTATTAGTGAATAGTAAGTCCTGACGTTTTAATCAACATCATCTTTAATAATAATTAAAGATGGTAAATTACATTCAAAGTGCATCTAAACTTAATTAAATTCCAACAATGCATATACTAATTAATAATTAGGATTGTAATTTTTTTCTTTCAAAATTACAAATGGTATTAGAAAAACTTGTTATTTCTCCTAGGGTCTTAATGCTCTGTATTAGTTTGTTATTAATAATAATTATTATAAATCACTAAACATCACATAATCACCATTCCCTATGTTTGAACTAACTGTTATAGCAGAAGCAAAATCTTTCCTTATAGTAGTGCCACCCAGTGCAATCAATGGATACAAGAAGAGTTGTGCATAAAATCCTTATCTAGTGCCTACTCATCCAACATCCCCAGGCTCATTTCTAGTTTGTGACTTTCATCAGTAAGAGTATGGAGAGTTGTGCCTTTATTATAACAGCTTGTGTAAGCATAAGGAATAGTGATCATGCAATGTTTAGTAGTTTAATACCAATCCCGCCAAGTGGGATTAAAGAACCAAAGACACCAAAATGTATAGATACTGATCTGGATTTATATATATGACTATACAATTAAATGTTCTTGGAGTGAAAATATTATTGTTTTCATTTTGGACTAAAGGTGGCTGCTGGAGGATTGCACTAAATCCTAAAATCTAGGTGCAGTGTTCTCATATCCAAGGCTCCTCACTAATGAAGACCACAAGCTAAAAACTAGTCTGGGAATGTTGGGTGAATAGGCTCTAGATAAGGATTTCATGTACAAATCTTTTTACATCCATTGATTACTCTGTCTTACACAGAGTGGCACTATTGTATGGAAAGTTTTGCCTCTGTTATAAAAATGTCATTATCTTTTATATGAAGATAATATTGAGAGAAGAAGTTTGACCAATATAAAAAACTTACCATGTAATTCCCCTATGCCCTTTGTCATCTTATCCCATTCTTTTTTTATTCTGTTACTATATATATATATGTGTGTGTGTGCAAGAATAAATATACTATATATATATATGTGTGTGTGTGCAAGAATAAATATAGATTGTTATCTTCATAGATCAGATTAAATATTAAGATCATGTTAAAATAGCTAAATGGATAGACTAAATACTGCACTCATGTTCAATCTTAACTTTAATAATGAAAGATGTTATTAAACAAGGCAAAACTCTCCATACAGTAGTGCCACCCTGTGCCAACCAGAGTAATCAATGGATGCCAGAAGGCTTGTGCATAAAATCCCTATCTAGTGCCTACTCATCCAATATCCCCAGGCTAGTTTCTGGCTTGTGGCCTTCATCAGTAAGGAGTCAGCATTGCACCTAAATCTTAGTATCTAATACAACCTTCCAGCAGCCACCTTTTATCTCTACTTAACTACAAAACTATGAGAATGAAATTGAAAACACAATAATTTTTTCAATCTAAACTGGGTAGCACTACTGTATGGAGAGTTTTTCCTTGTTTAATAACAATTATGTGCTAGTATAAGAGATAGTGATCATGTGATGTTTAGTGGTTTAACATCAATCCTGCCTAATAGAATAGTGGTAGCTATGGTTGTTAAAGAGCCAAAAACACCAAAATGTATGGGTGCTGAACTGAGTTCAGACCCATAGACTATATAAGCTATTGAGCTTAGATTGAAAATATTATTGTGTTTTCAATTTCATTCTCAGTTTTGTAGTTAAGTAGAGATAAAAGGTGGCTGCTGGAGGGTTGCATTAGATCCTACGATCTAGGTACAGTGCTGTCAGATTCAAGGCTCCTCAGTAACAAAAGCCACAAGCCAGAAACTAGTCTGAGGATATTGGATGAGTAGACACTAGATAGGGATTTTATGCGCAAGCCTTCTGGCATCCATTAATTACTCTGGTTGGCACAGGGTGGCACTACTGTATGGAGAGTTTTGCCTTGTTTAATAACAATTATGCACTAGTATAAGAGATAGTGATCATGTGATGTTTACTGTTTTAATGAAAAATGCTGTTAAGATGTTGATGATCCAAAGATTTTCATTAAATAAAATAAATCATCCTAATAATGAGACAAACAAAGTTATAAAAAACTTCTCTTTATTAATTCAGAATGATTATAAAACAAATAAGAGATAATTTATCTTATTTGAATATTTATTTGCGAGGAAAGCTAAATATGCAGTTTTAAATAGAATATTTGAGGCTTATTATCTACAATTTCAACATCATTTTGAAATTTAATACAATCTGTGAAGGTAGCAATCTGTAACTGAATTTGGAAAAATCTACATAACTGATATTAATTAGTTTAATCTGTCTAAATTACATTATCTGACATCTCTTTATTTCCGACATCTTCTGACATAACATATTCCCATCCATTGTCAAATGATTTCCATGCTGCAGAGATCATTCCAATTGACACTAACATTCTTATCACATTAAGATCAATAACATATATTGAAATGAAAAATACTATCATAGATATTAGATATTTTATATGAGATTCATAAAATATTTTTAAATTTATCTTAAAGATTTGTTTGTTATCTCATTCGGATCAAATCTGTAAAATATTAACACAAATTGTTCACTCAATCTTTTTTTTTTTTTTTCAAAATGATCCATATATTAAAAAATACTATACATTTTTTTAATTTGATGATTTTTCTTTTACCCAAAATTTTGATTATATTCTAAGATCATTATTAGAATATAAAAGGATAAGTATATTATTAATGTAGACTAATAAAAATGAAAGATTAATATGTACAAAAAAATATGTTAATAATTTTAATTTGCTGCTTCATTTATTCCTTAAAAATATGTCATTGGACACTAACAAAGTTTTGAGTAAAATGTTATTAAAAATTAACACCTAATTAAACCCATGAAATCTAGGCCAATAGTAGGTAGCTACTGGAAGACTGATTAAGATGGGCAGAGCTCAGAATAAATATAAAGCAATTAAAAATATCTTAAATTTATAACACCCATATCACTATTGATGATCTAAAGCTGACAACAAACAGCAACGATAAGATTCGATATCATAAAAGAATGAATATAAATAAACTTTTTTAAAAATTAATAACTAATTGATTTTAATGCTGTAGAAACATATATGTATATATTAATGGACTAAGTCTGCTAATGAATAAGATTTTTAAAATTCAATTTAATAGAAGGCAATGGACACACTGTCTTCAATGATTGTTGAGACAGACTCAATAACTAAAGATTTTTAGAACAAAACTTACATGTTACTTCTTGTAATCAAATATCCCAAATAATTAATCATTCAATTTTTTTTATTTATAATACCAACATACCTGAAAAGGCATTTGATGAGCATATAAGTTATGTAACCTTTACAGTAACATTTTCGTTGCCCTTTTTTTTAACCAGTTCAACTAGTTATTTTAAAGTCACATGTTTTGAAATCAAAGTCTATCAAAAGAATGTACAAATATTTATATCATGTGATATAATTTTAATATTCAAAATAAATTTTATGAATATAATGTATTATTGAAATTTGAAAAGTTTTAAAACTTCTTATTTAATTTTATTTATCGTAATAAAATATTTTTCATACATTATTTAAATTTTTTATGTTTAGGATAATAAGTTAATTACAGGGAAGATTTCAACATAGAATCATCTACCAAAAGAAAGTGCAAACTCCGGGCATATAAAATAAGCATATAATCATAGATTGGTGTGTAAATATATTTAAAAAGTATTTATTTTTCTCACTTCAGTTTTATAATATCTTCTTTTTTATTGTAGATTTTTTTTTTTTTTTTAAATATGCAGATATCAAAAACACAAAAACGATTTAAAACAATTTTTATTTCAACATTTTTATATAGAGATAGAAAATTAATAAGCCAAACAAAAACAAATTCAATAAGTCAAATAATAAAGTCAAAAGTTCAATATAACAAAAAATAAAATAATAGTTATTGGAAATTAAATTTTAATAATTTATGTAAAAACACCTTAAGAAAAAAAAATAAAAACGAACTTTAGTTAATTTAAATTTGTTTAAAAAGAACGCGTTCAGCAAAATTTTATAGAAATTTTTTTAGAAATAAATACTGAATTTATTGTATATCCAGAATAGAAATGAAGGTATCTATCGGTTATTAAACATTGCAAAAAACAATTCTATTTGTTTTAAAGCTATGTATATATAATGCATAATTTACTAACATATATAGTTTGCTTTTCTGAAAACTAATTATTATAAATGCATAATGTATGTACATTCTACTTTTTCCAATCTTGGTCTTAAATTAGAATTGAATCAAAAAAGGTTTTCCAAATCTTTTTCTTTTTTAAAACTGATACATTCCCCCCAAAACGGTATAAAGATAAAATCTTAATAAACTAACATTACAGTTACTATAATCAAAACGATATAAAGATGTTGAATATAATAATTGTCTTTGACAAGAATGCTTGATATTGGATTTATAAAGTGGTATATTTCAGTGATGAAATTATCATACTTTTTTCTAAAGCATCTTATAAAATGAATGTAATCTTTTGTAACAATAGACTGAAACATAACACTATCCAGGCAAAAACAGGCAAAACTCAGCTATACACAAGCATAAGAGATGGTGGTCATGTGATGTTTATTGGCTATCCAGGCTACTGAGAAATAATCATGACTGCAAACTTATTTTCTCTATATATCAAAGGTTAGATCTAAAATAATTTTTTGGAAAGTTAGCTAGTAGTACATGAGATTGTAATGTAATTTTAAGAAATAGCTTGCTTGGCATTAGCATATTCTACTGCAGAATATGTGTATCCTTATTCAAAGAAAATATGGTCACACTAAATTTCTGGACACAAATAATGTACATCTTTTCAAATATTCTTTTACCTCAAATCAAATGATTTGCTGTCTCATATAAATATATAAATGCTTTTCACAAGATCCAAACATTTTTCCCCCTCTCACATCCATAATAAAGCTTTCTGGATTTGATCTTGGACAATATAGAAGTTTCATAACAAATTCATGACCACACATAATTGTTATGCTTGTCTGCTTCAAAAATGGGATTTAGTAGTCTCTGCCTTGCATATTTGTAACCAAACAACTATGAAACACACAGTTAATGACAGTCCAATCTATGCACAAAATGATAGAATTGAAGGATTTAATAAAATCACTAATGAATTTATTATTTGAAACCAATTTCTTTATAATTTTGTAAATAATTAACTGTCTAACAAACAATCCATTTGCTCAAAATAAAAATCTTATAACAGTACCACTATTAATAGAGTGAGAATATTAAAGATTTTGGTAATGCTCTGAACCATAAAACAGTGAGTGATAAAGAAAATGACAAAAAGTAATACAATATATATCTTACTTTCAAAATAACCAATCAATTTTATAAATCTTAACATCTGATTACATAAATACAATGTATATAATGACAGGACAATCCAAAAATCATAAAATCATTTTTATATATTTTTGAATTTCTCTTGCAGATCCTCATAATTTATGTTTGGAAAATTATACACTTGTGAACTCTTCTATAATCCAAAAACAAAAATAGCGATATTTTACTTTTGATAAAAATAGCTATTACTCAAAAAATTATGTTTTTACACTCCTTCATGATCTTTGGAAATCAAGAAGTTTATTGCTTGAGTGTTCATAAGAAGTTCAGTCACTGGAAGTGATAAAGCTAAAACCATAATCCAGATATTAGCAGTAATATATAATGATAAAATGCCATTAAATGAATATTTAGAATAGTGACATTAATCAAAAAATAATTTAAAAATCAGACCCAAAAATAATTTCAAAACCCACTTGAAATTAAAGGTTTTCTGTTATTTTTTATCCTGTCTTAATGCTGTTTTAACTATTTCTTAGGTAATGCTTTATCATATATATATATTATAGTCTACAAATAGATTGTCCAAAATATATTGACATTTGAGAATATTTAAGAGTTTTAAAAAAAAAGTAAATTTAAAGATCTTTTAAATTAACGCATTAAAAATTTTGGTTGTTTTACAATAGCATGTTGAAACTGACAGTGGACATTATTTCTGTGATAGCGCACAGAAGTATGCCATTTAGGCGTCCTACCACCGCTAGTGAACGTTCTATTTCTAATGCGTAAGCCTAGAAATAGTCCGTTCGGTACAGGGTGGACTGCTGGTGTCTATTTCTACGCTAATACACAGAAACATGACATTGAATCTGCCGCAGAAGCTATCATGTCAGCTTACAGCTCAGATTTGTGCTAAGCATTTTCGATGTGCGATCACATTTCACTTTTGGCTACAGTATTGGGTGAGGGTGTCTGGAATTTCGATTGTCAAAACTATTTTAATATTCATTAAGACCACCTCCCCCTCTATCTGCCATCTTTTAGGAATGTCTACTAACAATTATCAGCAGAGTCTCATGTTTCCCTAGCCCCCATTTCCTGCTCAAAAAATTCGGCAAGTGTAGGTTCAAGCGCGATTCGGATGAAATCACGCTCTAAGTCCCGTTTCTGCGAGAACAACGGCGAGCTTCATCGAATGGCTGAAATCGGAAAACTTGCTGTGAATGTCAAAGATTCTCTGACTGCTGCTGGAACCGAGTTATCAAACAAAAGAGCCTTGAAGCTGCATGTGTGCTGTTCCTGAACAGCCCTAAAAGTTGTTTTTAATTGCCGTAAATATATTTATGTGGTTTTTGTTAATTACAGTAAAAAGTTGGTCAACCTTTGAGTTGGAGCGTTACGTTCACTTAGGAATTGTAACCACCCACCCCCACTCCCCTTCCCAAAGTTGGACCTTTTGTTTGTAAATGTTTGGTACCATTAAATGGAAATCGATTTGGTATTTGTAATTTATTATAAAACAACAAAAATATAAAAAAGAAAAGAAGCTGATTTTCTCGTACAATACCCGACCGCCGCCAAAAAAAAATGTAAGTAATGAGAAAGAATAAAAAGTAACTACTTTTTAAAATTCATTTCGATTGATGTACCCTTTTTTTTTTTTTTGTTTTCGTTCCAAAAATTTTATTTGATAGATAGTAGTTTTGGTTAAATGTGACCAACAAAATGAAAAACATACATATAAAAAAAAAGAATTCCTGGCCCCCCAAAAAAATAAGTAATGAAAAGAATAACAAAAAAAAAATTAAGTACTTTTTTAAATTCAATTTTTTGATTTCTGCATATTTTTTTTTTTGTTGTTGTTGTTGCATATTCCAAAATTTATTTGATATTACTTTACTTTGAAATGTGATAATAAACAAACCCGGCGGCAGCCCCGTAAACATTATATTTATCTTTGTTTACAAACAAAGCCCGCCCTCTGACGGTTTCAACACGCTATTGTAAAACAACCAAAATTTTTTTTTAGTTAGTATAATTTTTTTTTTTTATTTTTAAAAAAGTACAATGAAAGTTAATTTTTTCGTTCATATGTAATTAAAAATAAAAGTTAAAATTGGAAAGAATAAAAGACAATCCAAACAAATAAAAAGAAAAATTCAAAGTAAAAGATTACAATCATTAAAACTTTCGTTTGGAAGCTAATTAATGATGACAGAATTGTGTTGAAAAAAGGACTTTGTAACTTAAATTTAAGAAAGAGTGTACAAGATTATTATCTTGTATGCTGATAAAAGGACAAAAGAAAATAGATGCGTAGAGAAGTCTAAAAATGGATCGCAACTATAAAAGGTCAGAAAACCTTAAAACTCGGTCTTTGTTTTTTCCTTAACTAGCAGTTTCCATTAGGTCCAGGATAGAGAAAATATCCTATCCCAGACTACTCATATGCAGGACTACTATTACTCATATGCTGAAGTGGATCATTATGCAGAGTGGAACTGATGCATTTATAGATATCTTTCATTGTATAGGTCAATCAGAAAAAACTGTCAAGTCTAGCCATTAGGACAGGCCAAGAACCTACAAAAATGTCAACAGAGAGAAACTAGTTAACTTCAATGAGCTCTTCAAAATGCGTACTACAAAACTTACCGATAACATTATTCATATCCCGATTGTGACTAAATTAAGCTTGTAATATAATTCTGATAGAGACTTTCATTTAAAAAATTTCTAGAAGAAACTTGTAAGTGGACTTTAATGGTGAAACTGTTCTAATTAATTGATTCATGTCTGGATTGGCATGTATTCTTTTCAACTTATTAGTAATTTGTGTTTTAATATTTTAATTCATTAAAATAAAAATATTTATTTCTAATATCAACTATTCATTGTGCATTATTAATGATAATTATTAAATTTATTAATGTTAGTTATTAGGATGTGAGTATAATTTATTTTTGCAATAGTTATTAACTAAGTTCTGGGGGTAATATTCTCTGAAAAATATTTAAGTTACGAGAAATAAACCGATCTTTTAGCCACTTGCATCAAAATTATGGGATTTGAGGAAGTTAGGAATCTGAATTTAGGATATGATTATTTTAATTAGAGAGCTGAATTTAAAGACATGTAGATGTCTGAAAATTTCAGATCTTTTTCGGAGTTAAATATTAGATAAATGCTTAGTTTGAGTTGGTATTTTGAATCTGGTGTCTTAGCTACTCACTGAAGAAAGCCACAGCTTAAAACCAGTCTGGGGATAAGGGCAATCCTAGATAAAGATTTTAAATATATTCTCTTATAGCTTTTATCATAAAAATTAAAAAAATAAGCTTGTTTAGAACTATTAGCATGCTCTTTATTTTACAAACTTGTAAATGCGAGTTATATAAGTCATATGATACATAATTTGAATTTATATATATAAATTAAAAGCCTAAAGCTAAACTAATTAATAAAATAATTAAAATTACCCAACTTCAGAAGTAAACCAGACTATCCATAGAAAATAAACCGTATAACACAACCACTGGTTTCACTACTAAAAGCAGACTTTTTAAGTGCAAAGAACTAAAAACTTATCAACAAATATATATTATTACCCACAGCTCCCAATTACATTCCATACAACCTTAATATTAAAAGAACTCTTAAACAAGTTAATTGCTTCAGAATCATGAATTTTTAAAAATAAAGATTCTTTATTCTCTTTATTTCATTTCTTTTAAAGATGACAGCATCAGCTTCATCAAAATTAAGTGTGACCAGTATCTCTTTCATGTACATATAAAGCAGAACTACAATATTTATTTCTAATCCTACTTTTATGTACTTTTAATCTTTCATTTAAGCTCTAAATGAGTTTAGAGAGAAAGTAGATGAATTAAACATTGATAAATATATGTTTTGGGAAAAAGATCCTAGTAATATTATTAAAAGAAAGTTAATAAATATTATTTAAAAAATGGTAAATTTAAAATTTTTTAATAGAGCGGATTATTTAAAATATCCTAATGATTTCATATTAACTAAGATGTTTATAAATATTAAAACTCACAATTCCTTTAAGATTTATTTTTGATTTTATAGATAGTGTTGTTGAGGGTATTTCTAGGTTCTTAGAATACTTTTTTAAAATCATTTGTTACTTTTGGTCATTATATAGTTTCTTCTTCTTTTGAGGCTACGACAATAATAATGCTATCAATAGATATGATACCTGCTTTGACATCTCCAAACGTTGGACTATCTAGCTCATTTGCATACGCTTTGCATACCGCTTTGTTTCCTTGCCCTATTTCCTCATTCTGCATCTCGCATTACTGCTATGAATATGAGGCAAATGGCCTCGAAAGCACTTAGCATATAATAATTTTCGAATCTTTATAGCTTCTGGTTCAAGTGTTTCATATGCTTTTTAATTTTTATATTAAGTTTAATAATTTAAAAATGGAAAGTAATTGAATTTTTGCTTGTTTAGATATTGAGAATATGCATCTATTTATTGATATGTTTGTATTAATTAAAGGGATCTTTGTCTAAGAGTAAAATTAATGTTCTTAAAGATTTGCTTTTGTTATTGGAGGATTGTATGTATTTTACTTACAATGGTAATTTTTGAAGATTAGGGAACTGTGGATAATAGATTCTGCTATTTTTCCTTTGATTTGTTGAGGTTATATTAATTATTTGGAAGAGTAAGGCTTGTTTGTAGTTGAAAATAATAAATTGAAAGAATTGCTAGATAAGTTTAATTATTTTGATCCTTCTATAAAATATGTTGTTGAAGGAGGGCGGTTAGATTTTTAGATTTATTTGTGATAAAAAATGTAAAGAATAATTATTTGGTATGTAGTCATTATGTTAAGAGTAAGGATTTAAGAACTTTAATTAAACCTGATAGCTATCAATCTGTACCTCATAAAGTGTCTGTTTTAAAAAATTATTGCTATAGAAATGAGATTAAATAGTTAAATGGTGATTACATGATGTGAGATTAAATAGTTCTAATAAGGTCAATTTTATGATTATTTAAATGTTGGCTATTTTAAACATCACATGAATCTGTATAATATGAAGCATAGAGAAAAATGATTTTATTTCTTTGTCTTTTAAATTATTTTCTTATAGAATTGTAAATAACAATATTAATTTATTTAGAAATAATAAAATTGATTGGAAATGGGTATTTAGAATAATTTATTAAATAATACAAAGAAAAATTTTGATTGGGTAGTGTATATATCTCAATTTTGTAAGAAGTTATATATAGGATAGAGTAGTTTGAGTTAAAACGAAAGAATAAAAGTACATAAAAGAAGGATTAGAAATAAATGTCTTAGTTTTGCTTTATATATATACATGAAAGAGATACTAGTCACACTATTAATTTTGATGAGACTAAGGTTGTCTTCTTTGAAAGAGAAGAATTAAAGAATCTTTATTAAACTATGTAATGATCATTAAATTTTATTAGTGTAGTATCAGATTATGATTCTATTTAGAAGGTAATAATCCCTTCTTAAGTGTCCCATACTGTAATATTAAATCAGTGATGTTAAATGTAATGGTACTCTTATTCCAGACACAAGATAAAGACTTTAAAAAATGGAGAATGAACTTATTTTCAAACCTAAATGCATTTATATAGGCCAATCTTAAATGTCTTCAAATGAGAGCATGAATATATATTAAGTCATCCACTTTATATCCATTTGTGAATGATTTTATATATATTCAGCTCTCATTCTAAGATACTTAAGATTGGCCTATATAAATGCATTTAGATTTAAACATAAGATGGTCATTCTTATTTTTTCAGTCATTATTTTGTGGCTGGAATGAGAGTATTCTTGCATTTAACATTGCTGATTTAATATTATAGTTTAAGGTGCAAGTGAGAAAGAATTTTTGCCTTCTAAATAGAATTAGAATCTTTATTTTTTAAAATTTAAGATTTAACTTGTTTAAGAGTTCTTTTAATATTAAGGTTATGTGGGATGTAACTGGAAATTTGTGGGTAATAATTAGTATATATTTGTTGGTAAGTTTTTAGTTCTTTGAAATTGAAAAGTCTGCTTTTAACAGTGAAACCAGTAATTGTGTTATAGAGTTTCTTTCCTTTGGCTAGTCTGATTTACTTTGAAATTGGGACAATTTATATATGTGTGTGTGTATTTATGCAAAATTAAAGTTAACTTACCCTAAAGGAATAATTATAGTCAGAAATTTAGGACAACTTTTATTTTCATTTTTTAAGTTAACATCAATAATTATTGAATGGAATTTAATGAAGTCTGGCCCCACCAAATTTACTGATGATACAATACAGCTTGTAGATGGGAAGATAAATTAATGGAAATGGCTACAAAAGATGAAAAAAAAAGTAAAACAAATGTGTGAGAATAAGCTAAGACATGAGTATTAAATATGAAGATGGAAAAAAGTTTTTTTAAATACCTGCTAAAAATTAGCCTTTTGGGCTAATATTATTAAAAAAAATTCTAATATCTAAATATCAAATTTTATTATAAAACAATAATAAAGTAAGGAGGAGTAAAGCATATTTGGTAGTTAACTAGTTACTTATAATATGCTTCAAATATCATTCTTGCCATTATTTAACTAAATATAATTATTTAACATGCAACCCTAAATTACAATAAGCCAAAACATAGTAGCTTATCATATATAAAAGTAGGTTTTCAGATTGGAGATTTATGTGTGTGCTAAAGAGCTATATAAGATTATATAAGAGAGTCTAATTGTTTCTCTACTGCTATAATATTAGCAATGTTTGCTCTGAAGAATCGCATAGCATAATTAATAAAATATCAATACTAATTAATGAAGGCATATCCACAGATTGAATAGATTACATTAAATAACTGAAGACATCATATAAAAAAGAATAATATTTAAACTTTTAATTAGGCAAGATATTACAATATATTATTTTTAAATAAGATTACATTAAGAGATTTAAATCAATAATTACGAATTTATTACATAATTTAATTATTAAGAGTAAATTTAGTTTAACAGTTTGTGCATATTTATATTATAGCTAGCTTGGAAGAATTATTAGAGTGGTTTATGAAGATTTAATTTAAGAGCTCTGTGGAAGATTAATCACCGATCATCTTCTTGCTGAGGTGGCTTGCATAGCGGTAGACACTAACATTCACTGATGGGCTGCTTCATTCTAGGTAGGCTGCTATTCTGGACTCCCTTAATCTTCTTGACCAATTTCCTCTGTGAGGAAGAAAGCAATGATAGGATTTCTAGCCATGGGTCCTCATTGTAAATTTGGGCATAGCATCTGGCTGTATTTGATTTGCAAAATGACGAGTGTCAGCCTCTTTTGAATTAAAACTGGCAGGTTTTATAGCAAATCTTTCACATCTTCCTCTCAAGCTATTAAATTGTTTACAATTTTAAGTGTTAAATTCTTAAATTTTAATAACTCTAATAAATTTTAGCAAAGACAAAAGATCCAGTGGAGTCTATTGACAAGTAGTGCCAGTTCAATAATTTTGTCTTTGTTTTTTTTTTAACTTTATAAATCACCTTTGAAATTTCTTCTCAGTTTACAGATTAATGAGAGGTATTTTTAAAAAACCTATAACCATTGATTCTCTTTTTTAAAAGAGATTTAAGTTCTGTCAACATTCTACTATATGTAGAAGATGGTCATCCCTGGATTTAAGATCTTATATGCGAATACAAACAAATTTATAAACTAAATCTATAATAATTGAATAAGAGATACTTTAGAAAAGTTGTAATGTTCACAAAATGTATTACATTACAGTTTCCTTTGCATATATACATAGATGCGCTTCTACACATGCATCGATGTTTACACAACTTGCTTTAATTTAATAATTTTAAATTAGAACTTTGTATACCTTTATAGTTATATGCATACAGCTTTGATTAATGTACACAATATCAATACATGCACATACTCATTAACACAACTTTTATACAATATTTTAAAATATATACACACACTTGGATGGGTTTAAATTAGAGAAAATATACTACTATGAAACATAGTAGATGAAACTGGATGATAGATAAATCATATTGCTTCAATACCAAATCAGGAATCTGTTTAAATTACACCCGGGTCTTGTTTTATGCGGATTTATTTAATGTGATTTTGAAGTTATGCAATTTATGTTTCTTCTTAACATCTTTATATGGGGCTTTCTTTTATGCGATAAAAATTATTAGATCAGAAGTCGAGCTCCAATAATGTGCTATTACTTTAAATATTATAAATTCTGTGCACTCACATGTCATATTTAAAAAATAGCACATTATCGGAGTTCGACTTCCATCTAATAATTTCAATATTTTCAGAGCTTTATAATAGTACTGTAATAGATTTTATGCAATAAAGAAGTTCATAATTTACTTAAAATCAGGATTTCCCCATTTTATATACACACATTAAATTATACAAGATTATAATGTAAATCTGTTCAAGCGTTATAGATGCCTATATTATGCATGTTGTTGTTTTTGCATTTTAAATCACATTCTATTTTTGCTTTTTTAAAAAAGATTATGTAATCAATTAATCATTTACTATCCACAAGTTTATTTTTAAAAGGTGAGTAACAGCGGTGGGCACAATTAAATTTGACAATTAAAATCTGATTTTTAATTGTAATTAACAATTTAAAAATTATGTAATGTGATCTGAAACAATGACATTTGATTTTTAAATGGAATTGAAAATTAAAAAATTAAAGACAAAATTAATAATTTAATTTTTAATTGTTAGTTTTAATTAAATTTTGTCCAACAGTGGTGAGTCATTGTCTTTTTATTATCTTAAGTCTAAGTTCTCATTCTTATTTTAAACTTTTCGTTTACCCTAACAAAGAGGGAAAAAACACCCAAGAAAATGATTTTTTTTGGAAAGAAAAATTTCAATTTTGGATTGCTTAGCGAAATCGGAAGGATCAACAGCGATTGGAAAACATTTAGTTTGGGCGAGTCCACGATAAGAGCAATAAAAAAAATGAAGTTGATGCTAGTTGTATTTCCTCTTGTGACAAATCTGATGTTTTACTAGTTTACAAATGAACTTACATATTGTCAAATAGTGATAATGATTAAAATACTGTACATGTACAAAAAAGTGATGCATAAAAATATATTGTTTTGAATAAAATTAAATACTGTAGTTAATAAAAAAAGTTTGTCTTGTATCAATTTTTTTCAAATTTGAAAATTTTTATTAGTCATATTTTATTTCCTTATTTTTTTTATGCAAGTTTTGAAGTAATTTTTGAAAATTACAGTACCTATCCCCCATTATTCAAGGTAAGTTAAGTCTATTTTTGTGCAATTTCTTTTGTGTGTGTTTTCTGAGGAACCTTTTGACTGCATAAAACGAGACCCAAGTTTATAATGAGATAATGAAAAAAAAAAAAATTATAATGAAACTAATAGAGTATTGTGTCTAAGCAATCAAATTTTTGATTATTATTTTTACTATTTTACAAAAGACTAAGGCATGATAATAAAAAATATTGAAGGATCATTAAATGTAGACTAAAAGACCTGATAAATGTTGTCTGGAATATAGCTCCTATTGAAAATTTGATGACAAAATAAAAAAGGTAAAACAAATGAAAGGTTTGGAGATGTAGATTTGGGGGGAAATGAATATGATTATAAATAAAAATAATACAAAAAAAAAAACAATTGAAAATTAATAAATATAGAAGAAAAAACAAGTATGATGAGAAATGTATTGAAAAGAAAAGTAATGGATAAAAATAAAAAATGAAGTAAAATATACTGATAAACAATCTTAAAAAATTGAATTCGATACACATATTTAAGAAATAGGAAGTTAAGAGGTAGTCATCTAAAAAATGGGATAAACTATTTTCTTTAGATAATGATATATTCATATTAATTTCTTATTAAATTGTTTATCATAATCTATTTTAAAACATAAAATTTCATTAACATGAGATAGTATTGAAAATTTATAATACTTAGTGTTAGTCATGTTTGATCCATTATTAGAATTACTGATTACAAAAACAACATTAATTTATGTGGATAAAATTACTATGAATAACTAGCTATAACATCTCATTATTACCAGTGATCGCATAAAATTTCTTGTCATCATCCTCTTTACACAATTAATTCTATCATCTTAATTTTAATAACCTCTTTTCATCAATGTGATTCATAATTATAAAAACAAAATATAGAAATAGGCTCCTACATAGAACCAACTCATTGTATGTTAAATGTTTTAAATAAATGGATTCATCTGTTAAAAGGATATCAACATATTAAAAACATATGATTTGTTTGCAATCAATATCTTCAAATTTAACGAAATATTTTTGGACTAAACATTCTATATTCAAAAAATAAGTATTGTATTCTTAAATAAAATCCAAAAAATGGTTTAAATATCCCACAAATTTTTAATAAATTTATGAATAGTGTAGGTACCACATCTATGTACATAAAAATATATATTTAGTGAATATGTAATCAACTTTAATACCTTGATATATTTAATTCTGTTTATTGTAATATTCCCATAAAACATTTTATAACTGCCAAGTAATTAATAACATTCACATTTCACCATATACCCATACATGAAAAATATGATTATTAAAAATCTGTTGATTTATATGTATTAATTAGATTATAACTTATTATTATTAAATCATATTGCTAATTAATACCAGATTATTAAAAATAAAGAATGCACTATTAAACATCATTTGATCAATTTAATTAGAACTGGATTTATGTGATGACAGATGATTCTGGAATAGAGCAATAAAAATGAATCACTGTTATAAATGATCAAAAAAGAAATAATGTATCTCACTAGAACAATTTTTTTGGTAACCTCTGAATAAAAAATAAAGGCAGATTGAATAATTAATTTATAAAATGTCAAATGATAGTATTTATATGGTATCCCTTGCCTTGTTCAATACTTTTTTATTCTTTTTGTTTTGCTTATCTATATATTGTAACCGTAAATTCTTGATGGCCAGCTAATGGCCACCGAAGGCCATTGCCCTCTCAACTACCTATCGTGTATGAACACGTTGCGGCATTATAAATTGTAACCGTTAATTGTGTGGTCCCAATTACGTAATATAAGTGCACTAGGAATTGTAACTTCGATCACTAATCAATTCCCGCTGTACATTGTCAGCTATTAAAAGCTGTATCCAAAAGCATATCATGCTATCTATTTTATGCACCAAAGACCACAACTACAGACCAAACTAATGATCTAACATAAACTTTTTACAATTTAATTTGATCGCAGCCAGGGTGTACCGCGAAGAACTATCATAGTAGTATGATAAAATACGTTAAACAAATTATAAGTGCAATGTTATTACTTTTCAAACCTTAATTTGCGATTTTTTATTGTATGAGACCCGATGGCCGACCATGTACAAGATGGCATAATTTGTGGAACTACATAAGATTATGAAATTTTAAACCATCTATATGATTTTAATACGAATGCTAGTCCAGGTAAAGCTTTGCAATAAATAAATATAAATACTTGGGTTCTTTTTTTTATAGTTTACTATATTATTGAGACTCTTATTACACTGACAAATGACAATTTAAAAACGTTAAGTAAATATATTCAATCATGGCATTATTTGGTAAATCTGTTTACAAGTTTAATAATTCATTTATAATTTTATACTAGAATCAACTACGCAAAGCCACAATGATGGAAAAGGTAAATGGGATTTTATTGTACCTTACTCATCATAAACTACCAAAGACGAAAAGCATCCAAATGTTTTCTCAAAAAATATTTATAAACTCTCATATCATGTTGACGATAGTATGTACTTCAATGTATGCTCTATCCAAAATTTATGATTTCTGATGTTATGAATGACACATAGCAACGGCACAGTAGGTTTAATTATAAATCAACGTTTATTTACAAATTTATGAACAATAAGTAATTAATTTCAATATTCTAAATAAAACATAAATAAACAAATCAAATAAATAAATTACAATTCAATCGACTTTCTTCAATACATCTCATAGGTACAGTATTTAAAAACCTAATCCTACCTTATATTTCAATTTGATATACTGAATATTGAGGAATTTATAATAAATTCAGCATCAATTCATGAAATATTGAACGTCATTTCCAGATTCAATAAATCCCTACTGTACACCTATAATAATATAATAAATAATATGATGTCTGTATGATTTAGCTATAATGCACTCATTAAATAAAGTGACAATTTAAACTTACATTCCGGTAAATAATAATCAACCAACAGTTAATTATTATGAAGTACTTGAATAGAATGTCCTGTTACCATTTAATAATCTAACCGATAAATTATGCTTACAAATGAAGAAGATGATTTAGCAGATTAACTAAAATACTTTGCCCAACTTATATCTGTGAAGCAAACATATTCCTGTGGATGTATTCATCTACACGTAGGAATTAAATAAACTAAACGTTTTATGTATTTAAACACCCTCATAAAGTAATACGTATAATCACACAATTCCGCGGATTAACCACCAGCGCAGGAATGTGTGTAAAATACAAAAATTGGCAATTAAATAATCTGTGGATTAACCACCAGCACAGATTAATGCCCTTTAACATTATAAAACAACATTACTATTTACTTCACATTAAAGTGCAAAATCATCCTCCTCAGTTCTTCTGACTATTCAGAATACACTAACACTTTAGAAAATGTGGGTTCTTGCATAATAAAATGTTACGCTAATCAGGACAACTAATGTACTACTTATCTTGCTTAAAACAAACATGTGTAATATAATATAAGTAATATTGGCATAGGAATATAAACTGGAAAGACTCACAAAATACTCATAAAGATTGATACATCTCATGAATTATTTAGTACTTTTAAGCTTTCCTAGCTATTCTCTTGAATAAATATTTATTCAACCCCTATTAATTAAACTTAATAAATATAACTTTTGAACTTCACATGCAAGTTCATATAACGATAAAATTAAACAATACATTATTCATCAAATACATAAAATTTAACGGTGTGTGTGTGATAAAACTAAATGTATAGCATTTATAGTTCAATACATGAATTTTAGCAGATGTGTGTGTATCACAAATTGAATTGTATAGCATTTTATAACTCCTAAGGTGATCCGTGGAATCCATGTACGATGTGTAGAATAATAGGTATACGAGGGAATAGCTATAAATGTAGTTAAATTCCATACATGCAATTCTATCCATTTGATTAGTTATTATAAGCAATATTAGATTAACGATTTTGCGTGGCTCCCTAAACACGAAACAATTTTAGAACATGACACGCAGAATTTAAATGAAAATGTTTTTCATAAAGTTATTAATCTCTACATTTCTCTATCAAAAGTGTTCCAAGTTTATCACATCCATGCAAGTATTTATTTATCCACGCGTTAATCCAGGAATACTAATTACAGCAATTAATTTATTCATTTCAAACCGATGATAAAATTTTAAAATAGCTTTGATTAATTATTTGAAAACTGTTTATTATCCAAATGTTAAACAAATTAACTAGCAAATATTACTGGCATTGTAAAGTTAAATATCAATCAATATTATATTTTATTAGAATTAAAAAATGGAAATATTAAACTATGTTGATAACTTAACATTTTACTTGAATTTAAACTTCTTTTTTTTTTTTTAAAAGCAAATTTTTATATTCATAAAAAATTCTGTAATTAAAATACTTATTTAATTTTTCCAAATTGTAGAATAATAAATATTTCAAAACATACCAAAATCTTGTATTTAATTCTTTCAAACTTAAACTGGGAAGCTCCGACATTTTAAAAATGTAATATTGGAAAATTTATTACCGGTGATTCGATCCACTTGGCCAGCCGACTTGAACAGACTTTTAAATTTAGCAATTCATCTTATAATGGATTACCACTATGTTATATTTACGCTTATAGCAAATTTTGTGGTAATCCGCTTACTTATTAACTATTTTAAAATAAGCTTATCAAATTTACACCATTTGCCTTTACCATTTTCTTTTCTTTCTACCTCCAAAAGCCAACTAACAGACGATCTTCCCTTAAATTCGCGCTCTTTTCTTTTTTTTACATTGAGACGCATACGTAATTACTGTATTTATTTTTAATAATTAATTTTAATTGAACAAATGGTTTTTTAATTCAATGGAAATAATAATTTAAGATCATTTTAAACAAATAAAACAAAATATTATTTTTAATAATATTTTATCAAATTTTTATGTGTTGTCAAATTTTTAAAAAGTTAAACGTTTTGATATGAGTTAGTATATGGGAAGAAGCAAACTTAAATTTATTAAAATACTATAAGAGAGTAATCTGTTCAAAGTGCAGCTCAAGCCAATAAAATCACCAAAAGAAGAAAGAAAAATGTTTATACTAGTTACATCAGTTAATATATTTTATACTAAAATATATGGTTACAATATATAAATCTGAAAACTGTTTGCTTGTTACTTAATAACTCAACAAATATTTTACTAATCTTGATGAATCTTGCATGATTTTCTCTTTTTTTAGTGAATTACATAGACTATGGATTTTTGCTTGATGGGCTTTTATTGTTTAAAAAAAATTGATAATTTATTACTAATACAACTTAAAGCTGCTGATATAGAATTTGAAAGTTTGTAATGGCAATGATCCCTAGGAAATTTTTCATCATCTAAAAATAATATCTTGTAATAATTCAAAAAGGATTATATGGAATTATTAAGTAACAAACAAAGAAAGTTTCAATTTATATATATTGTAATAATCCAGAGAAAGTGAAAACAAAGGGAATGAGGGGAGAATCCACCTGACTATAGTTGGACTTTGGGTCTTCAGGTAGGATGCTGGAGTTAACATGATAAAGTACTTGACCCATGATTGCACTCACTTCCAATAGACTAGCTCAATGTTCATTTATTAAATCTAGATGCAATTTGGGTCATTTCATCCACACCACATCCCTCTTCTTGATTTCATTATGCCCCAGAATTCAAACCCAGGGAGGATTTGCCTTTGACTCTCTTAACAGGATTGCACTTATGCAGACTGATAGCTACTGTATCTCTATATAAGTCAGAGCTAAGGGGGGTATTCACCCCAAATCCTTCTCAACATTATTATGCAAGGGTGGCATGTGTGTGTGTATATATATATTTAATGCTATTGATTAATCGATGATTGTGGTGTTGGTTTAAATAAACTACAGAGACCAAATTAAGATTAACAAATTCAACAACAAATAATTTATGCAAAAATAAATAAATCCAAAATATTTTACAATATATATATATATATATGATAGTGTGTGTGTCAATAACGGATTTCTACCAAATATTTAATAAATTCATGTTTCCTCACCCATAATTCCCTTGGTAGAAATTCATATCCAAGACACTTATTATATACAAAACTTTAAAAAATATAAAAACAAAATTGGTGTAGTACAAATAAATCTGACTATCTAATTTAAATCTTCCTTTTGACAATATCTAGATTAGCATCATGGATCGAATTCAGTTGTTGGTGCTTGATCTCTTTGAGGGTTCCTCCTCCAAATATATATATATAATCCCTATTATCATATAATAGATCATTCATTCAAGGAATTTAGTCTTTTGCACAGAAATAACAGAGAATATAAACAATTGTTAATTAACACATGAGATAACATAAATTCTATCCTGTTTTAGTGGTTGTGTTTAATGTATGAGAATCAAAGATCTTACCTCTTATTCCATACTAGGATGATGATCAAATGTCAAAATACTAAGAAAGAGGAGCATTAACCTAAATTTTATTTACAAAAAAGAAAATTCAACTGAATTTAACTGTTTTCCCCTCCTCTTTCTGCTTTCTCTTAAAGTGAACTATTCCAAAAATCTAAATTATAGAAATCTATGCCTCCAAATGTGATGAATGAAATAATAATAAAAAATAAAATACAGAGATATTTACAAAATTAAAATACATATAAAAAAATAAAACTTTATCAAATCAATTTAATTAGAGTTCATGGGTTAGTAATGTTCTCATGCTTTATGAACAGTCCTCCTTGATTAATGTATCCATCACTCATTTATATTTCTGTGTTGTACACTAAAAGCAGCTCCACATTGGTCTTTCCTTGATCTTTATGCCAGTCCACATTCAAGCATTTCATGTTGGACAAAATCTATTTTTATCAGGCAATTTATAAATAGGCAAATAAAGATATTAAGCTTCCATGGTTAAGTTTCTGGTGGTTAATTCCATAACATCACATGTTAGCCCAAGTGCATTGTGTATCACTTTAACACATATACAAACTTTTAAAATAATTGCTGTTCATAACTAATGAATTTTTCATGCAAGATAAATTATTCCATTCTCTTTCTTTAATGACTGGCTATATATTTTTTTCTTTCATCCATATTCGAATAGAATTGTTGCTTTGTTCTTTTTTTTATAAGCTAAAACAATTTTCTAATTTCATTAAACTGCATGAATTTATTTCTTCTTTTTTACAACCATTATCTCTTGAAATCATAGCAGTTCTACATTAATAGTCACATCTGGAAAAGTGAATCTTTTTAGTATGAAATGTCCATTTTACAGTATTCAAAATTCTTTTCTGAAGATATTGACTACCTTTAACATGTAAACAATTTCAAAGAAGCAGGAGTTAAAATTACATTTATATTTATACTCAGCATGGTTTCCATTGTCTTGTATATATTAACCCTTTCATTTCCTTTTTTACTGCCATAGTTATTCATTGTTGTAGCAGATTATATTTATGATAATTGATTTTTAAAAAATTATACAATAGAAATATTATTTCATTCTCACATTGGTTGCTTAGCAAACATAGGTCATTATCAAGGTTAAGCAATTCCAGTCTACATCATTGTATTGTTTGGATAGTAATGTACAAGACAATAATGACAAGTTTATTACTGTTTATATATGTACTATTTTTTCATTAGTGTTTAAATCTTACTTATTTTCATTAATGGAAAATTTGCTTGTTTAAAAAAAAATTAATTTCCAGAAATTTTGTATTTTTATTATTTTTATGTAACAAAAAATACATCGCATATAATGTATAGTCCTAAAGTTAACATAAATAGTACATATATCTATACTTTAACAAAGCTTATAAATTAAGTTAAACTCAAGTTTTAAAAAGGGCATACCTTAATAATATGAGTAGTTATACATCATTTTGGGTTAGATTGTGAGTCACCCTAACAATATATATTTGAAAGATTATTTAAAATATTGTAGTGGATAACTTTTAATATTGTTTAAAGTAATTTATAAAGTACTTAATAAAAGTTTGTTAATGTATTGCACACATAATTATTTTTGAAGTAAATTTAGAAAAACTATATGTGACTAAACTTGACAAATATGTTAAAGGAATTATATGCAGTATAATTCAAATATTTCAATAAGGATTAATGAATTTATAGTCAACAACAAGAATAAATATTAGAACTCTAAAACAAATAATCCATGAATATTTAAATTAAAGACATATATTATAACGATCGAAATGAAAGTGAGGATCGAATCTAACCGCAAACTACATATCTGCTCCACAGGGCGCCATCTAGGCATTTAAAGCTAGAAAAATTTATAGAGTAGGCAGATACATGCTGTTAAGATTCCACTTTATTTAAATATTCAGATCGTTAGCCCAAGTCACTAGCTCAGTAGAGTAGCAGAGATAATAAAATATAAATTTTATATCTTAAATATAAAAGAATAAAAGCCACTGCCAGAAATTAACACATAAAAATATTTATTTACGCACATATAAAATAACATTTAAATTTTGAGGAATAAATTCACCATTTTAGATTTTTCTATTAATCTTTAGTTTTACATTTAAGTAAATTACAACCATGAGTTTAATATTTATTTAGTGAGTCGAGGATGAATAGACTACATAGATCTGCATTTGAAAAGAAAATATTCTTCCCTGATTTAACCTTAGGCAACAAATTTCGCAATCAACTGGCGCCAATCCATCTGATACATTTATGTATTCAATGTAGCATGAAAATACGACAACACAAAATACTATACTGTCAGGAATGTACATCTGATCAGTAAGAAGAATTAGAGAAGACATTGTCTCTCCACCAACAGGAATGTTACATCTGTTAGTGAGTAGAACAATAAACATAAAACTCCATAGGAATGGACTGCGGTTCTTTGCTGTCTTACAAACCCATCCATAGGCAAACAGAAGATGTGTGGCATATATATATAATCCTGCCCGTAGCGGATCTCATACTACATCTACAATTACACAAATATATCCAATCCATTGAACCAATTCAACTACGAAATCAACAACCTAAGATTACCCTCCCTTAATATAACTTTACAAAACTATATAGCCATTCACGCCCAACTTAAATTTAACATTTAAATACGTTCGCACAGATTATTTTTATACAATTTGTTTTATAATGTCGAGTATAGATCGGCTGCACAGATTCCACGGTCAAAAACATTCCAAATTAAACACAACATCAAAATACAAAGTCAATCGATAATGTCAATTGCTGAGGGAATACAGGAGATCCTTTGGTGTTCATCATAAGACACCACAGTGACATTGTTGACTTATATGTTCTAATCGACTGTGAAAACCACAACATAATCAACTGCTAACGAATCTATGCAACGTCTATACCCAACTTAAATGTAATGCATTTAATAATTTCTACAATAAATATTATTACAAATAAAAATAATAAAATGGAAATGATTTTAGCAAAACTTAACTATATAAATTTAAACAATCAATTATTAATTTGAAAATCAAATAAGAGTTCATTTTAAAATCTAAATTAGCTGAATCTTTAAAAAAAAAACAATGACGAAAGTTCTTAATTACTTTTTTTTTGTTGTTGTTAATTTGTAAAGTTCATAGCTCATGGTAGAAGAGTCCAGGTTTCTGCTTTTAATTCCCGCGATGCCTCCATTGGAAGATAATGTTCTGGAGATGGCAATAGCTGGTTCAAGGTATCACAGTCTTTTAATTTTTTTTTTTAAATAGAGAGTGTGGTATGTGCGCCCTACCACATCTCTCAAACACAAAACACTGGAACTGTCAGAAAAAACTGTATTTCCCTTTTTATATTATCCACATGGATTCAACCAACAAAACATCACTTATCCATCACTTTC
Organism: Epiperipatus broadwayi; assembly: GCA_028023455.1. Taxonomy (NCBI): domain Eukaryota; kingdom Metazoa; phylum Onychophora; class Udeonychophora; order Euonychophora; family Peripatidae; genus Epiperipatus; species Epiperipatus broadwayi. The sequence continues at coordinate 945,692 of JAQFVV010000074.1, read as the reverse complement.
GTTAGGGTCCGAGCCAAGGCTTAGTGCTTCCATTGGTCAAGCTAATTTCTCTTTATTTTCTTATCTATCTTTCATCAGACCATTTTAATTATACAAGAGCCCAAAGCTAGCTTGCTTTTCAAATAATTTATAAACAATCATTTCCATTTACAGATTACAAGAATTAATTAATACCTGCTTTTATTTTTAAATCTTGTACTTTTTTTTTATAAAAAAAGTACGTTCAAATACTTATTTATTTGTTTTTTTAAAAAAAAAAATTTTTAAAGTTTGGCATCTGTGCGAATGTATATACGTTTAACAAAACATTTTAATTTTAGCGTTTAGTTTTTTACTTTTATTTGCGAACTTTTAAGTTTTTATTTTAAATTACTGTAACGACATATTTATATATCGTTACATATCAGTAAACTTCCTCAAAAAACAAAAACATTAAAAAAAAAAAAAAGAATTTACTTAGTGTTAGTAATTACGTTACACAAATTGATTATATATGAAAATTTCAAAAGGATAAAACTTTTTTTTTTACAAGACAAAACAGTAATTACACACAAATATAATGATTAAAAAAAAAAAGTTGACTGATTGATTCCCTATTATCAGCTAAATTTCTGCCCCCTCCCTTCCAAGTTTCATTTCTCCTACTTTTAACTATTACTTAGGCAAGTTGAACGATTAGATTTTAATTTAACAAGACTTTTTTTTTTTTTAAAAAAAAATGATTTAGATTTATTATTACGTTTTATTTATTAGTTTTTATTCCTCGAATTTATCTCTACATATGCGCAATTTTTCTTACTGGCAGCACTTTTTAAACAAAACTTCAATCTGCAACTCCACGTCAATACAACAAATATATTTATTACTAACTTCAGAAAAAATATTACGGGCATGATTTATTTTCAAAAGTACTAGTGGTTTATTAAAAATCTGGCTATAACTTTACGTTAGTACAAAAATGTATTATTTCAGAAAAAAACAACAAATGTTATTTGCATGATTCACTTTTAAAATTCTCATGGCACTCGTGATTTATTAAAGATAGAAAATTTCATCATCATCAATTCCCCTTCTCAGGGTCAATCTCTGAGGTAAGGCCACACTTGGGACGCCAATTATAACGATCGAAATGAAAGTGAGGATTGAATCTAACCGCAAACTACATATCTGCTCCACAGGGCGCCATCTAGGCATTTAAACCTAGAAAAATTTATAGAGTAGGCAGATACGCGCTGTTAAGATTCCACTTTATTTAAATATTCAGATCGTTAGCCCAAGTCACTAGCTCAGTGGAGTAGCAGAGATAATAAAATATAAATTTATATCTTAATTTATAAAAGAATAAAAGCCACTGCCAGAAATTAACACATAAAAATATTTATTTACGCACATATAAAATAACATTTAAATTTTGAGGAATAAATTCACCACTTTAGATTTTTCTATTAATCTTTAGTTTTACATTTAAGTAAATTACAACCATGAGTTTAATATTTATTTAGTGAGTCGAGGATGAATAGACTACATAGATCTGCATTTGAAAAGAAAATATTCTTCCCTGATTTAACCTTAGGCAACAAATTTTGCGATCAAACCGGCACCAATCCATCTGATACATTCATGTATTCAATGTAGCATGAAAATACGACAACACAAAATACTATACTGTCAGGAATGTACATCTGATCAGTAAGTAGAATTAGAGAAGACATCCTCTCTCCACCAACAGGAATGTTACATCTGTTGGCAAGTAGAACAATAAACATAAAACTCCATAGGAATGGACTGCGGTCCTTTGCCATCTTAGAAACCCATCCATAGGCAAACAGAAGGTGTGTGGCGTATATATATAATCCTGCCCGTAGCGGATCTCATACTACATCTACAATTACACAAATATATCCAATCCATTGAATCAATTCAACTACGAAATCAACAACCTAAGATTACCCTCCCTTAATATAACTTTACAAAACTATATAGCCATTCACACTCGACTTAAATTTAACATTTAAATACGTTCGCACAGATTATTTTTATACAATTTGTTTTATAATGTCGAGTATAGATCGGCTGCACAGATTCCACGGTCAAAAACATTCCAAATTAAACACAACCGATCAAAATACAAAGTCAATCGATAACGTCAATTGCTGAGGGAATACAGGAGACCCTTTGGTATTCATCATAAGACACCGCAGTGACATTGTTGACTTATATGTTCTAATCGACTGTGAAAACCACAACATAATCAACCGCTAATGAATCTATGCAACGTCTATACCCAACTTAAATGTAATGCATTTAATAATTTCTACAATATTATTACAAATAAAAATAATAAAATGGAAATGATTTTAGCAAAACTTAACTATATAAATTTAAACAATCAATTATTAATTTGAAAATCAAATAAGAGTTCATTTTAAAATTTAAATTAGCTGAATCTTTAAAAAAAAACAATGACGAAAGTTCTTAATTACTTTTTTTTTTTGTTGGTGTTAATTTGTAAAATTCATAGCTCACGGTAGAAGAGGCCAGGTTTCTGCTTTTAATTCCCATGACGCCTCCATTGGAAGATAATGTTCTGGAGATGGCAATAGCTGGTTCAAGGTATCACAGTCTTTTCATTTTTTTTTTAAATAGTGTGGTATGTGCACCCTACCACATCTCTCAAACACAAAACGCTGGAACTGTCAGAAAAAACTATATTTCCCTTTTTATATTATCCACATGGATTCAATCAACAAAACGTCACTTATCCATCACTTTCGTTAGGGTCCGAGCCAAGGTTTAGTGCTTCCATTGGTCAAGCTAATTTCTCTTTATTTTCTTATCTATCTTTCATCAGATCATTTTAATTATACAAGAGACCAAGGCTAGCTTGCTTTTCAAACAATTTATAAACAATCATTTCCATTTACAGATTACAAGAATTAATTAATACCTGTTTTTATTTTTAAATCTTGTACTTTTTTTTTTATAAAAAAGTACGTTCAAATACTTATTTGTTTTTTAAAAAAAAAATATTTTTAAAGTTTGGCATCTGTGCGAATGTATATATGTTTAACAAAACATTTTAATTTTAGCGTTTAGTTTTTTACTTTTATTTGCGAACTTTTAAGTTTTTATTTTAAATTAATGTAACGATACCTTAATAATATGAGTAGTTATACATCATTTTGGGTTAGATTGTGAGTCACCCTAACAATATATATTTGAAAGATTATTTAAAATATTGTAGTGGATAACTTTTAATATTGTTTAAAGTAATTTATAAAGTACTTAATAAAAGTTTGTTAATGTATTGCACACACAATTATTTTTGAAGTAAATTTAGAAAAACTATATGTGACTAAACTTGACAAATATGTTAAAGGAATTATATGCAGTATAATTCAAATATTTCAATAAGGATTAATGAATTTATAGTCAACAACAAGAATAAATATTAGAACTCTAAAACAAATAATCCATGAATATTTAAATTAAAGACATATATATTGTGCATAAGTTATCACTAGTTCTTTTCTTTGTATATAAATTTAAAAAGTTTTTTTGCTTATTACTTAATAACTCAACAAATTTTGCACCAATCTTAATGAATCTTGCACAATTTTTTTTTGGAGAATTGCATAAGCTAAAAATTTTTGCTTTATAATATTTAATTAGTTTTAAAAAATTGGTATTTTTTACTAATGTGAGTGAAGTCACTGGGGTAGCTAGTACTAAGTAAATCTTAAAAAAAAATTTCACAAAACTTTTTATTCAGTTTCCCAAGAGTTTTGACTGTTTAGTAATTTTGCTGTGAAATACAATTATTCTGATAGAGATTACTAGATAATTTAATCTGTCATATAATTGAATAAGTATTTTGAAAAGTGCAAAGGGGTGAATTTTTTGGATAATTTATTCTAATAATTCAATTTTAAAAGTGTATATATTGAGACAGTTACATGTCTCATGCATACAATAACAGTAGTGTATATACACACACATATATATATATATAATGGTGAAAGGAAAAACTGAAATAAACACAATTTTTTTGTAGATATTGTCTATATTACACTGGAATAACAGTTAAGAATTAAATAATTTTGAATTTAAATTTTTTAAAATTATAAATTAAACATTTAAAAAGGTCTAATTAATATTTTATTAATTCTGATTTTGAAATTAAAACAAGCATGTTTTTATGTTACAATAGATATACTGCTAATTATAAAATTACACTATCTATTTTGATTAGATTAAATTTTTTAAATTAAAACTTGTATATATTTTGGATCCTACAAATTCATTTTTAAAGGATTAAAGTAAAATGAAAAGAGTCATTAATTTTTTCAATCAAGATAATGCAAACTTGCTTTTAATTACTGTGTTTTTTTCTACCATGATTATAAAAAGATTGAAAATAAAATAGAAATTACAGAATTTTTAAAGTTTTTAGTTTTACAGATTATGACAGCATGACTATGAAATTATAACTGAAGATGCAGAGAATACAAATCAGCTGCTGCTGCTAGGATCATGATGGTAGAGTTTGTATTCATATAGAAGTGTCTGCTTTTCTGTGCACCATAGCTCATAATATATATTAGATAGCAGGCTTGCCATGATACCAAGATGATATCCTTTAAAGTTCTTGCACTACATTTCATTTTAATTATTTATTTAGAAATTAAGTTCATAATTGGTCAGTATATTAATAGTACTAAGTGGCCAGAGCAATGATGATGACCAGCATGTTTTAGTATTCCAGCATTATTTTTTTAATTGTTATATTCTTATGGATTAGCACTTAAGTTTGTGCATTCAAATTATTGTTTAAATAATCTGCCCCAAGCTAGCAAAGGCAACATATTTAGCCAGTCTATAGTAGACCCATTTCAAAGTCAATCACAAAATTGAATGTTGATTTATTTTTATTGTTGATCACTTGTGGTAATAAATGATTATTACTTTTGGGTAATGCAGGTAACCTTATAGTTAGCATAATTAGTTCTGTATTGATCACTCAGGCTCAATTTTTGTATTTAATTTTCAATTTTATAATAACTTGTGGTCATGATTGTTTACTATCACTCCAAGTTTACCCAATGAGTCTCCATACCATTATATATATAATTATTAAAATCATTCAACACTTAAACAATACCAATATAACTAACAATTAACAATCTCAACCTGTTGTCAAGGCAACCTCCTTTATATATTAATGAAAATCTTTAACAAGATTTTCTGCCAGGTCTTGAACTTGGGATTTTCTGCATTAGCTGGATATAAAAACCATTATGTATACCCACATATATAGTAGACATTCACACATGATATGGTTTAATATTATCATGGCAAGTAGTATAACAGTATTTATTTGTATATGTTGTATGTGGTTTTTAATTTTATATTGCATACTTGTTTAAAATTATTAATGTAATCATATCATTATGCAAAATCTTTAATTTGTAAAATATATTTAATATATATATTAGTAAAACTTTCAATTGTATATACAATTAATAAAAATTACATTTTTTAATTTATGAATTGTTTTTTCCACCATCTTTTAATTACTCAATTTCATATGATGTAATAAAATACTCCATTTTCTTTTGAACTTTTTAAAGCAATTTTTTAACAGAAAATTAAATAAAGTAAAAAATTGTTTTAAAACGTGCAAAGAGAAGAAAACATTTTATTACATCGTACATTTCTTAATGTATGTATATATGTCTTATATATAATATATACATCAAAATTGAATTAAGAAAGGCTGGATTCTCCAATTAAAGATAATATAACTCAAATGAGCTACTTTAAATATAAACCAACACTAAAAGAGAGAGACTGATAAAAACTTCATATGTAAGATGAATAGATAAGATCAAAATTTGTTGGAGGCACAAGAGAAGATAGAGTTCAAGGTTATATGAAACTTAAAAAGAGACCATTGTAAGATGGATGGATGAGATAAGAACAATTGTTTTAGTGATATAAAGAAGATATGGATTTAAAAAAATAAATATAAATTAAACTGAGATCAATAACATATACTTTATAAAGTGCATATGTAATTGTCAAATAATACAAGAGTATTTAAGCAAGAAGTTGCCCTGAAGACCAGATATTTTAAACACAGTTCTGAATTTGATTATATATATATATATAAATTTATTAATATTAAAAATAAAAATTATCATATGCATAATAATAAAGTAATAAAAAATTAATGAAAAGCAATCCTTATCATGCTAATATTATATAAATGATCAAAGAATAAAAATTTTATCGTATATTTTTATCAAGATAAAATCCTTTCCTAATTTCTAATTTGCATGCATAATTCCAAATATTTGAAATATTTATATTTTTCAAATTTGTAATACATATAATTACAAAAGAGATGCATAAATAACTAAAACTAATTCAAATGTTTTTTTTATTATTATTTTATGTTAAATTAATTAATTAGATTAAAAATTAAAACCATTGAATTAGATTTACAATTTTTCACAATTATAATAAAGACAAATAAAAGCATCTTTAGCTTCAAAATTAAATAATTTTATCAAATGAACTATTTTAAAGTTTTCATCACAAAATGTCTACATGCACATATAATAATACTTTTTACTAGTTTGGAAGGATTTTTCAAATCCAGAGAAAACTACTATCCATAAAACTTAATAATCAAGTTGACTATATTGACTGTCTGAAGTTCCTTTCATGTTCTTTTTCATTATTAAATCTAGCTTTACATGAGAATAATAACATGTTTGACATAATTCCAAAGGTGAATGTTGAAAATATAAAATAGAAAAAGTATTGACATCTTTGAACTATGATATTAATGAAACTTTTTTAGAATAATATGAATACCAAAAAAAAAAAAAAACTAAGTAAATATTCAATAATATTAGACTTGAACTTTCACTTGAAGCACAACAACCAATTTGCAAATGACTTATTATGGCGACATTGTAAGATTATTTTATTCATTAGAAAATATATATAAAGCTTAGGAAGATTGAAACTAAAAAATTATGCCCAGAAAAAATGTTTCATCAAACATACCATTGAAGTCTATAAAACAAACAGATAATAAGTGAATTGCCAAAAGTTGATAATACTCAAATGACTTTTCAACTGGCTACAATAAATTGCAATCACAAAACTATTGATAATCTTTATTGATATAATATAAAACAAAATTTCTGAATCCAAATGAGATTCTTAATTCCAGTTAATACTATTTTGGATTCAGGGTGATTAACATGGCAATAGTAAGAAGATAAACTATTGTACATTATTTTTACTGTTGCTCAATATCAAGTTTTTATCCTACTCATTAAAACATAATAAGAAACTTTTAAAAGTCACATCATTCTTATGTAATATTTAAAAAAATAATAACCTGCAAAATTGTTCAAACCAATTGCAAAATAAAAACTTAAATTTACTATTACATTTATTTCCACACAAGCATAAAAATTTCTACAATAAATGTTAAGCATTAGTTATTGTAATAATTAATAGAAAACAGCAAATTATTTCTTTTACTGCTTGATTGTGCTAATATGCACCAAAAAAAAAAAAACTAGTGAAAACTCTTTTTATGAACTAAATATATTGAGATGCTAATTCAAATATTTAAATTCCATTCATTTTAATCATTTCATGATTTTTAACTATGGGTTTCTTAAGTTATAACCTTTTCTATTTCTTCCATTCTAGCATAAATACAAATACTTATATGTATATTGTTATCATTCTTTAACATTTTAATGGAATAAAAAAAAACTTCCTGAAACACTTTTAAAATCTTTATTTATTACTTTTAAATGATATCAAAGTGACATTTATTCCTATCATACAAATGGAATTTCACCTGGTATATTATCTGTTTGACTTATCAGACTACTCAACAGTATATTCATTTATTATAATAAAGGGACTCAATCATTTAATTTTTGGTCAATATTCTTTCATTATCAAACTTTTTGAGCAAACTTTGTTTTAATAACTTAAATCTAATCCAAATATTTGCTAGTTTGTTTTCTTTGCTATCCATATTATTTTCAAAAGTCTTTAATAGTAGAACAGTAGAAAAGAATATTTTTCCTATCCTTCTTCAGAGTTCAGTTTTTGTAAGAGAAGGAAATAGATCATTAATAATTTTTATTAGTCATTCATTAGACTAGAGATTATCCAAAATGAATAATATTTCTGTAGTGTAACTTTCACTATGCTTCTCTATGAATGACTGATAAAAATTATTAATATACTTCCATTAAGTAGTTGATGTCAAAGTTGTGAGGGCAGTAAGTTCGACACTTATCAAATGTACTGTAGTAATTTGCTATCCATATATATATATACTGAACATTGATAAAGGTATGTGTAAGAGATTGTGGTTTAGGTCAACTGATGAGTACTGGTTCAGCATGAAATGTGCATCTTGGGGATCATAGATCCTTTTCGGTCTTTTTTGATCGAATGTTTATAATTACATTTCTCCATAAGGTGTTAAAAGTGGATAAAAACCAGTCCCTATCTTGCATGAGAGTGGTATAATGAAAGTTACACTACAGAAATATTAAGGAAATAGATTAGTTTGACAATTCAGATGTTCAATTTAAAAAAGTATTTTGTGACTTTCCAAACATTATATAGGTAATGTTCCCATATTAGTTTGCACTAAATCTCATGACTGCTGGATCTTTTGTTGATTAATTACTACACAAATATAAATCTTTAATAACTTTTATCTTCATTATAAATTTTATCATGCTTAGATGGTAATTACCTATATTCTTTTACTCTTTATAAAAATTGAGTAAAATCATACATCATTATTTCTAATATTAAGTTTTCTTCCTATAGAGAAAGTCAAAATATGACAGTGAACTTTTTATATTTCAAATAGAATAAAATAAAACTGAAATTAATCTTATAAAATTTATTATACCAATACTAATTGCATAAATAAATATTAATACACAGCCAGCTTACAAATTTCTATTATTCATTCTAAATATGCATTAAAAATATATATGTTATCTCAGATGATGGACATGCCATAAACTAGCAACATCTTAATAAATCATTATTGGCAAGATAAATTTTATAATGCTAATTCGAGTTTTCTTTAGTTATATATATGTAAAAACCCATATGATGGAACTTATATATGAACATAAGACAACATTTCACAAAGACATGGTATCTTGAAATAACTATACATTAATTTACTTATCAGAATTGTTTCATCCGTAAATCTGGCATCACTTTTGTTAATATATAATAACTTAACAAATTGTACATGCTGAAATATGTGATGAGTTCATCCTATATTTTATCTGTAATTTTTTTTGTGTGTAAATATATCAATATTTGTATATATATATATATGTCATCAATTTTAAAAAAAGTATTAATTTATATACATCATCAAATGTTATTGCTTGATCTATCTAGATAATTAAACCTATCTTCAAGTAAAAAAATACTTTAATGAATAGAAACTGCTTATTCATAATCATAATTTTAGATAGAGATGATTATAAATAAATTATATTAAAAGGAGTCAACAATAATACCATTGTCAATTATGATAATTCTTGAAATATTGCCTATTCATAAATTTATGTTGATCAGATTTTTTTTTTTTAAATTATTAAAATTTAACTCCAATCTTTTTAAACTTTTCTCGGAAAAATGTAATTCAATAAATAAATACATACATGTATACAAAGAAAAGCTTGTTTAATACTTTAACAACATAGTATGCTGAGCATGCTTTTGACTAGCTGGTAATCATATTCATAGCTGGTAGTCATATTCATAGCTATGAATATGACTACCAGCTAGTCAAAAGCATGTTCGGCATACTATATTGTTAAAGTATTAAACAAGCTTTTCTTATAAGCTCTTCTTTGTGTATGTATTTATTTTTTGAATTATTAAAATTGTATTTATAGGCCTAGACACATGGATGTAAACATTTTTAAAATACACTTTTTTAGATTTTTTTCTATGAAAAAAAAATATGAGGACAAGAACATTACCACAGATCAAAATCTTATAGGAAAAGATAACTATTGCAAATATTGCAGTGATAGTTTTGGATGCTTAAATGCAAAACATCATCAAAAATATTACTTTATATACATCTATTAGTAAAAAATATAAATGTTAGATGTGATTGATGATGAAATTTTTACAGTTTATTATGAATATAGAACCACTAAACCACAATGTGTAGTGATAACATATTTATTTGCTGTAACTATAACTGGATTGGAATCCGAGCTGGATTTTCAGCTTCCAATTAGTCTTAGAATTTTTCTTTCAAGTAGTCAGCTAATCACCAAAATGAGCAGCAGATGAATATTTATCTATTTACACCTAGCTAAAGAATAAAAAAATGGAAAATCACTCAAATTCTTACCAAGCATTTGAGTAGGTAATGAGTTCTCCTTAATTTTTCTCTATGAAAGGTTAATGAATGGTTTTTACTCTGCAGTAGTCCATTCATGCTAAGTCATTTATTATAAATATCCCCCCCCCATCTCCTACTTATATTAGTCTAATCCTACCTGTTCCTTTTTTTTTAAAATTGCATATCTTCTATTAGCAACTATTATAAATTCAGATCTTCCAAAAATTAAAGCGGGGGGAGGGGGCATTAAAAATACGAAGTTCTTTTAAAACTAACTTTAAAAAAATTAGATTATAAATCTATTTGTTTCTGATAAACAAATATTGAATTTCAAATCAGTCTACATATCATTTTTCATCAACAATCGTTTCAAAATGCAGGTAGCTAAGAAATCAAGATGATGTGTGTTCATACATTAAAATACCAGCAAGAAATGATATAAAATATTTATTCTATTTTAATCCTTGAAAAAAAAAAAACTGGCTTTATAATTAATCTTAGAAATAAGCTTTGATAAAATGTAAACAAATATCTATAAATATCTCATAATTTTAAACGTAATGTAATAATACCAGATGTGCACACACGTCAAATATTAATGACTAATATTCTTGTTTTAATATACATAAACAATAAGTAGAAAGGAGTGTTATGTTTTTCATAATTATACTCAGCTACGTTATGAGGAATAGTGTTGGTAGCAGTGAATTTTCACTTTACCTACGCACACCGGGTGATGCGAAATTGACTATATCGTATAGTAACAACAGACCATTAAGATAGTTAATGATTAATGGATAACTGCAAAGAAAAAAAAAACTACTATAGTAAAATAGTAAATAAATATTAAAATGAAATAACCTTTATTGGCGACATTTTGCAATTTATAAATGCCAAATTAGTCACGTAGTCTTTGTTTCCACGTCAATTTCATCTTTAGTGATTAGAATAAGTAAATATAATGAGATTGACATTTTCTGGATAATAATAATTTAATATTTATAATAAGCGTCATAGGGCCCAGATAATTTATTTAGGTATAACTTTTTTTTCAGAGAGCTAATTTAATTAAATGGCTATGGTTACATTATATCAGGTATGGTCAATTTTTTCAAGCACAGGACCTCATGATATATTGCTGAATTCAAACAATAGCGTTTGTACAAAATATTCCAAAATAAAACTATTTTTTAATTGGTGAAAATAGAAATTAAATATATCAAATTTAAATAATCAATTATTATTCTGGTATAATCATGCATAGAGTGGTACAGAATTAAACATTGTTAATACCAATATTACATAGACTGAAGTATTAGAATCGAATATAAGAAGACTTGATTATATTAATTTTGCTTTTTCAGCATGACTTCAAAACTGAACTCTTCTTAAGTATCTATCCTCTACTTTCACCCTGATATCTTATATTTTAAGTTAATGTGTTTTCATCATAATTACTAAATGATCACTTGTTAATTGATTTTTGAGTGATATATGACACATCACTATGAAAAGATGAGCTTTTATGCATAGCAATTGCAGAAAGTGGATTCAATGAACTTTTTCCTCATAAATTCATTCTCTGAATCAATAATGTAAAGTGAATATCTCTAATCACAATATTCAAAATAGAATTATAGTTATGAATCTAAGCTTTTTCTGTGGTTTGAATATAAAGGATCATCCTAACATCTATGATTTAATCATTAATGGAGTAATATATCTAAAATGGGAGAGGGAAGAGAAGATCAGCCTCGATTAAACAAATTATCTTTAAGGTTTTTTTTAGATCTTTGTAAATAATTGATAAATATAAAATAATTATCATTCTCTGTTATAAATATAGTAATGTGCATTGCATAGTTTGCCTTACTTTAGAATTTATTATGAATTTCAAACCTTAAAAAGTACTGAGAAAATTAATCTTACTGGAATGATGGTTGAACTTTATAGCTAAACTGTTTGACATATTACATACATTCCTGTAAATCCATGTGCACTTGACATCTGATCCAAAATAGCCTTAAATGAGTAAACAACAAGATATCATAATCTAACAATCAACAATCCACATTACCTATAATTTTAACCTATTTACCATGTCTTTAATACAATTTATTTCAACATTACACATATACTTTGAGTATTGTCATTATGGTTGTATTACTCAGATTAATTGGAGATATATTGAAAAGGGCAAAAAACATAATTTGCCGAAAAGGGCAAAAAATATAATTTGCCGAAAAAGGCTTTTATATAATAATTTTATAATTTGTAATCTTTGTTGCTTGTATATATGTATTTTAAACATATTTGACTATTGTATAATTGCAATAAGCATAAAATATTAATACTTATGATTCCTTTTATTTGTTTACATTCTAACATTGTTTCAGTTATAAGTCTTCACTTCAAAAAATGCAAAAAAAATGATTATTTAAGAGATTAATGATTTATCCAGATTAGTTATTTTATATAAATTATCTGTGGTTCCATTGATAGATTGATTTATAAACTACTTTATTAGGACCAAAGCTATATTAATAGTAAACGAAATCAGCCCATTGAATTGACTTTCAAATTTTCTACTTGCAATCACTGTGGTACATTTAATTTAGGGGTGCTAGAATATAATAAATTGTTTTAAGAGAGTGGCAAGCAATGATAAACTACCATTTATGGTGATAAAGTAATATTTCTTTGTTATAACATTATATTGTCTTGTTATTCTGTCTTCAGGTAGAGAAATTAACATGCATGCATATATACAATTAGTAATAATATTAATTTACTATTCCCTCAATCAAAAACTTTAACAAAAGTAAATGTGGTATCCATATTTCAACTCATTATAAAACCAATGATAAATTAGATCTCAAATTTAAAAATATTTAAATAATCTTTGTTATTTGACGCTTCATCACAAACCTTAGACCATTAAAATAAATTATATATATATACATACATATATATATAAACAAAAATTCATGAAACAAACTTGCCACAATTGCATTAAAGAAATTAATCCAAACATTATCTTTTCTACTTCATGTCAGGTCTGCCTCATTATACTCAGTAATCTCCACAGGTGAAATGTAAAAGCTTAAAAGGTGAGGATTCAATCATGACTTGCAACAAGAAATGAAAGTTGATTTAGGCATTTTACACCATGCAAATATATAGTCATTTGCTATTTATAGTGTTTTATCATTTCTAGCATTTAGGTTGTTAAGTGGAATCTCAGTGTAGACTACATAATGCATTTTATATTCAACATTTTAGGTCTCTGTGATTGTATAAGTTTTGCTATGTCTTCTGCACTTAACTGAGAAGTGGCCAACCACTATAAAACAAATGTATTATTATGTTGAGAAATTTTAATATTTAAGTTAATCATTACCTTGTAATCTAGTTTCAAAATAAAATTTGGTACTACACTTTGTTTACTTATATATAATATAAATAAAATGTCCGTTAATTAGAACAAAATTGTAATCATGATACCGAGATGTATGGATAAATTGAAATTATTAATACACACATATATATATATATCTTTCAATGGAGAAGCAACACAATTCCCCCCATCATTAAGCATAGATTGATATAAGATTTCATAAATACCACAAAATTTTGAACTTTTTAAATGAATTATCAAGAACAGATAGGCACTATTTTTTAATCAAAAAAAATTAGTTTAATTTTATATTGTGTAAGAGATTATACGACTGAAACATTGAGTTTATATTCACTATATTTGTGACATAAAATATTGAACTGTTTATGCTTTAAAATAAAATTTTCATTAATATCTATGTGAAATATTATTTATTTAAGTAAACAAACAAATAAAAGCATACCTGACAGATTTATAAATACTCTTATTATATATACAATTCAGTAGAAATTTAATTTAACACATCTAAAAAATATCAAACTGTTAAAAATTAAGTTTTACCTCTAGGGTAAAAATTCCAGGTAAACAAAAAGTAATTCAATTTACCAAAAATTGAAAGATACTGCAAGTAGGTAAAAAAATCCAAGCAGGTACATTATTTTCAATCAATATAATAAAGCAAAGATATGCAAACATTTTAGACATCATCCCTCCCCCCTCCTTTCTTAATTCATCTTCCGCTTTCAATTCGAACAAATAAAAACAAATATTTTTCAGTCAGTAGCTCAAATCTAGATGGATATCCAGAGACTATATGTTATATGATTTAGAGTCCTCAGTAATTTATATGTAGAGCAATACAAATAACATTCACATTTGTAATTTAAATTCTATATATATATACACACCCACACATTGATTGTACACTATGGTAAAAAGATAAATATATCCAATCAAATTAGTTCAGTGATTCTGATTTGCATTCCATAATCTTTAAGCTAACAATTCAGTGAAAAAGTCACCAAATTGATTTATGAATAAATTTATTCAAATATATATAATTATAGGGGATTTGAACCCAGACTTTCAATCTCCCTCCAGCTATCAAATCTATCTCATACAACCAACACACATGATTACACACATATAAAAAAGATAAATGATATTTCATGCTGAAACAGCACTCATCAGTCAGTCCAGATCATCATCTCCCACACACATATATAGTCAGTGTTCGATTTATATTAAGATAGCAAAACTTCAATGAACAGGCTTCAATCTATTCCACCCTCCAACTCTTCAGCCATTCATACAATTGAAAATCTGATAATGGAATGCCCAAATCATTTGATGATGCTAATATTATTATCATACCCATGTTGACTTTAAGTACTCTGACCCCTTATAAATAGTACTTTGTTCATTTAAATACACAGAAGAGCACTGATTATATATATGTGTGGGAGATGATGATCTGGACTGACCGATGAGTGCTGGTTCAGCATGAAATACATATATTGGAGAACATTTATCTTTTTTCACATGTGTGTGGTCATATGTTTGTTTATATGAGATAGATTTGATAGCTAAAGAGAGTTTGAAAATCTGGATTCATATCCACTATAATTACTACCTAATTCCAGGGCTATAATATATATCTGTATTTAAATATTACAGATTCAGCCTGTATCCTGCCCATTCTGTGTATTTAAATGGACAAGGTCCTATATGTGAGGGATCAGAGTGACCTAAGGTCAACATGGGAATGACAATAATATTGGCATCATCAAGGGATTGGGAATTTCATCATCAGATTTTCAATAGTATAAATGGCTGAAGAGTTGGAGGGTGGAATAGATTGAAGCCTGTCCATTAAAGTTTGAAGATTTGCTATCTTAATATTAACTGAGATTGATTACATATATGTGTGGGAGATGATGATCTCACCAACTGATGAATGCTGGTTTAGCATAAAATACTTATGTTGGAAATCATTTATCTTTTCCACGTGTGTGGTCATGTGTGTTGGTAGTATGAGATAGATTGGATAGCTGAAGGAGCTTGAACATCTGGATTCATCTAAATTCCAGGTATATAATGTATACTGGTATTTAAATATTATATATATAATATTAAAAATAAATGGGTGAAAGGCAAAAGATTTCTTCAATTACTACACAAACATTAACATCTTGCAGAAACTTCTATGTCTGTCAATCAAATGGGACTCAAAAAAGAATAAAACTTATTTTATTTAATTGCAATCAAAACAAATCTATTCAGCTTAATGAAGTCAAAATAGCTCTTTGTATCTTAAAAATAAAAAGCTGTAGGTCCTGATGAAATACTTGGAGATTTAAAATATATGTTAGCTTCACAAATGTGAACATTTTTTTAGAAATGTATGGATCTCTGAAGTTGTGCCATCCAATGTTAAGGAAGCTTTTATTATTCAAATTTTTAAAAACAAGGAAAGGAAAATACAAGAAAAGTGTCAGGAATAAAGAAGGGATTTATATATTGTTTTTATTGATTTGGTCATGGCATTTGAATAGGACAATTATATAGCATTTTTTGAAATTAGTTGGTTATCCACCATAATTTATTCATATTATATGGTTTTTATATGATGGAATGAGAAGAAATGTTATTTCAACAGGTGGAAAATCTGAGGCATTTGAAATACAATTGGTGCTAGCTCTATCATTATTTTCGATTTTTTATGACAGGTTTGATGGTGAAATTTTTAATTTGAATTAATTCAAAATGAAAACCAGAATTTATTCTTAAATTCTGAATTTACAATATGCTGGCAATTGTGCTACTTTTTGCCAGTTCAAAAGTGCATTACAGAATACAACACATAAATATTTTGATTTATTAATTAACATTAAAAAAGACTCAAGTTACAAGCCAGAGAAAGTAGAAAAAACTTCAGGAACTTTTAGCTTGGCTAGTTATCAACTTGAGAATATAAACCTCTTTACATATTTTAGTAGTTTTGTAAGTATTAAAAGTGAATTAAAAAGTTGAGGTACAACACAATACTCCAATGTGTTGTGGCAACTTTTAATATATTAAAAGTGTACTTCATAACAGGAAAATAAATACTGCAACTAAGTCACCTATATAGAGAAGTTTTGTTTTAACTAATTTATTGTAAGGAAATGAAAATTGGACCCCCCTATCAGTACAATATAAAGGTTATAACATTTTTATTTAATGATGTTTCATAAAATTTAAAAAATATAATTGCAAACTCATAAAACCAATTAATATGTTCTTCAACTTGCTAGATGTAATAGTATAGTGTCCACTATTATAAAATCACATTTCAATTTAGATCAGATATGTAAAACACAATGAACAATTCAGTTATGATAAACTTGAGTGTGGTCTTCATGGGAGAGGTAGATACCAGCTAAATAAGTGTAATGTCATTTATTTCTATTGGAAATATATGGTAGAGAGTAGAATACATCGGAGAAGTACAATTAGACATGACAAAATATTTCAGAAAGACAACTTTTCTCTGAATGAATTACAAAACGTCAAAAAATATCAAGCCAACAGAAAAAGGGATCAGTATGTTCTGCATGTGAACATATTTGTGTTCACAAACTGATCTGTATAGTCATCACAAAATTTATTTGTAGTTTTTGTTTTCTGTTCAAATTTTTGTTGGTGTTAGAATGGCATGCTTGTTTGTGAGTGGTTGTAGGTTATTAAATATATATATTGTTATTTTATATTGGCCGAGCAATTCAATAAATAATGACTTGCTGAAATGTTTATTAATATAATTTCATTCATTAATCAAGACTGGAAATTACATATTTTAGGGGAAATGCCATATTTTTATATTATAAATACATGATTTAAAATTATTCACTTGCATAGGTTTGAAAATAAATAAGAAATGAATTCTCCCATAAAAGTTGAATTTGACTGCATATAAGTGACACAATATTTACATGTGAATTGTAATAGGTTTCACCCTTATTTGCAAATTTATTAGATCTATTAATGCCTACACATATATATATACTATATAATGAGCATTAATAGCTCTTAACAAGCTTTTCCAAATATCTCTATTCCCAGACTGGTTTCTAGCTGTTCACTGTCATCAGTAAGGTACTAGGATATTCAGACATTAGATCTAGCATTTGTAGTACAAGTTTATTAAATCAAGTCATGTGATGTATGACTTGATTTCCTTGCAATTATATATATATATATATATATATATATATATATATATATGGTACAGATAATGTAAATGGTCAATTTGTGAGCAATCTAATAAGTAAAAAGATGCTAAATGTTAATTAACTATGATGCTAAATGTTAATTAACTATATTTGGTTTATTTGAAATGCAATCTGTTCAGTTTTTCTGATCTTTAATCAGACTCCCTATAATTTGACAATTTCTATTATCAGAATCAAATTATGAAAGATCTCTGAATTCTCAAAATAGCCAAATTTATTAATTTAGCATGCATTAGGATTTATTTAATATTTTAAAATTTAATTTTGAGTATACATAGAATGAAAACTAATAATTCACAAAATTTAAAATAATTTATTAAATAAATAAAGCTATACAAATTTAAAATAAAATTTAATTAAATACCTGTAAATTAGTAAGTCTAATTGTTGTGAGTACCTTGTTTTAATTAGTTTTTTTTTCTACAAAAAAAGTTTTCACCTCTAGTATGTAATAAAATGAAAATGTCTTTCAACTCAAAGATAGTTGAAAAAAAAAATCTTATCTTTAAATCAGCTGATGTTAAATTTGCAGCAGTTTTTAAAAATAGATTTCTAAAAATGAAAGAAAAATGTATGGGAACAAATTTTTAGTGTTTTTTTTTAACATATAATTTTTTTATTACTATTTAAATGAGAAAGTTTGCTTTGTGACTTTATAATTCTATAAATATTGCACCAAACTTGAAGAATCTTGCATGATTTTCTTTCTTTTTTTGTATAGAATTTTAATAACATAAATTTTTTTGCTTTAAAAAAAAAATTTTCAATATAAAAAAATAATGCATGGAAAATCTATATCATAACTGTTTTCAAATGATTTCATAAAAAATCAAAAAGCAGCACTGATTAAAAGATTAGGTACAGAGTTGAAAAATTTTTAAAATGAAAAATATACTTTTTGGTAAAGCAAAGAAAAATTTGATTTTATAAATATATTTTAAATTAATTACATTGTCTTTTATTTCTCATTTGAATAATGACAATTTAAATCAATTACAATAATAAATTTGATAAACATTTAGGATTTTAATTTAAATATATATTTAACACATATTAAAATTAAATTTAAAATACTGCAGATATAGCAAGAAAATTACTACTGAATTTGATAAACATCATTTCCCTTTAAGTATATTTTAAATATATTTAATTAATATATGAGCAAGAAAATTTTTAAACAGCATGGATATTTGCTGATTTTAAGATATTAATCTCCAGTAACTAAAATACTAATATAGATATGATAATAAAAAGACAGGCTAAATATAATAAATAAAAAAATAAGCTTAAGAGGTAAGATCCCTTATTTATCTTCTAAAAAATATTAATTTACAATAAGTAAACAAAAGATAATTTTTCTACAGTATTGAAAAAATAATGTTTTTCTCTTTATCCTTTATTTATCTATTAACTACTATCCTTTATCATTAGAAACCAGTCAACACTTAGATATTCCCAATATAAATAACAATCAACAATCTCAAACTGTTGTCAAGGCAACCTCCTTTTAACAATAAAGGTGGAATTTCTTGATATATACATATGTAGGGTATGAATTTTTGCTTTATAGTACTTAGCCAACTTAATTAAGTGCTTCATAAATTGTTTACTTTAAACAGTTATACAATATTTTAAAGAATCTTTAAAATATATTTTCATTATTGTTTATATATTCAATACATCCTAATATCTTATAATTTTTGTGGTAAATAGTTACACAATACATGCATAGATTCAGAAATGGCACATCAGGTAGCTTGGAGAGATTACCAGTCACTTTTTTACTTGGACACAAATATTACAATTACTACCACTGTCAGTAATAGTATTAATCAAACCATACATAAGCATGAAAATCAAAAAATAATTTGGCATTTATGTCAATGCTTAAAAAAAAAAACAACTATTGCATAAATTTACAATATTATAGCCAGGAACAAGGACATCATCATATGACCCTGGTATTTAAATGACTTATATCCCCTCTCCATATTTCAACATGTTGATATTTATTAGCTAAATGAAAAATGCATGATTCTATTCAACAAAAATAGATATATACTAAAAAACATAAATAAATATGTATTACAAATAGAATGTCAGGAACTACATTTTTTGAAACTTAATTACCATATATAAATGAATATTATATGTAGTTATTCAAATTAGAAATGCCTGATTCTAATCAATAAAATAAAATTGAATAATAAAACTCTTGAAAAAAATTCATATTTAAATATATTATAACATCTAAATAGCATGCCAGTAATAAATTACATGAAACTATTATTTACAAATGATTATTATTTGTAATTAATCAATTTCATTGCATGTTTTGATATGTCTTGGATATATTATATATATCAGAGTCTGAGTTTATGCTAAATAGTTAATAATACTAATTCATTTATTAAGTGAAAATTATATTCCAAATAAAATATTAAAAGTTGATTATTCAGTAGTATAAAGTTAATTTTTTTTGCGATATAACTCACATATTATTATTTTATTTAAATATTATGCAAATATAGAAACTATGGAAACAATTACATATTGCACTGTATTATTTTATTCTGCTAACATAAACAAAGCCACAGATACAGCTAATATTACATGAAAGGTTTGTAATATATGTAATGCTCTTAATATTTTCTAGCATCATATGAAAAAGTTTATAATAAGAAATTGAAGTATTTTTGAATTATTGTTAATATAACAAAATAATTAATCTCAAAATATTTAAATAACAAGGATGTTAGGTTAAAAGTAATCTGTTTATATTTATTTTTATTTTTTCAAATATAAACAAACATGCATACATTAAAAAAAAAAAATTAATCCAGTTTAAAAATTATCAGGCAAATTTTAATTATATTATTATTACTGTTTTTTTTAAAAAAAACAAATGTTTGTTTTTAAGCTTATTTAATTTTATTTTTCATTAGGCAGATATTTGGAGAAAAAATCTTAAACTGCACAAATAAATTCCATAGTTGGAAGTTTATGAAATACAAGTTATGCTATATTTATTTACAAATAGTGCTAGACAAGAAAAAACTATTATTGAATACTGTGAATCAAAGTGATTATAACTTATCACATAACGACTGATGCACTATTAATGCAAAAGTTATAAATACAGTATGAAACTTCATATATAAGAATTTTTTTTTTTAAAGATGCATAATAAAATGAATATTTCTTTATTTTAAGAATCTTATAGTCCATTTGCATACTGTTCTTATAACTAGGTTGTATAAAGTTGAAAATATTTTCAACAGACTTAAGATTTTTTTTTTTTTTTCAGATAACTAGATCACAACCAACCCATCTAACTATCGAATGTTACTTGATAAGTGGATATATAGCTATTTTTAGCTGCAAGTAAAACAATGACAGGAAAAGGTTATAACTTCAATACTTGACTGAAGACAAGCTTGGTGAATTCTGCTATACAGTTGACTATTTAAAGTCAGTTTAATTATATAAAAATATTTATTTTATCTATAAGCAAACAAGTAGTTTGTTTAGAGGCCTGTAATATAAAAGGCCTATTCTCAAATTGTTCTTTTTTTTTTAATTTTTTTTTTAAAAAAAGTAAAGAAATGCATGAGTATCGTAATTAATTTCTTCATAATACATTCTATAATATAAAATTAATGAAGGTCAGTGGAGGAGGGAGGAAACATTAATGCATGCTACAAGCAAATTAAGATGATTGTACCAGTATGTTTAAGCAGCATAATTTTATTTTTTAATTTCTAAATATAGGTCATTTTTGGTATTTTTTTGTGCAGTAATGTTAACTAGGTCTCATTATAAATATTCAATAAATACAAAATATATTTTCCAATACTGTATTTTTAAAATACTAGAGCCAGCATTCTTTTAAAAGCTAGGCTCTTTTTATAACTAAACTAGCTTAATTAATAATTACAAAAATTGCCACTAATATATAGTTTCACATTTTCAAAGTATAGATGCTTGGTTCATTGATCATTTAAGAACTTGGAGATCAGATAAAAATGGCTATTTTTTTAATCTTATCAACTAATTGATATTTATATGAGAAAATGGATGCTATTTATAATTTTGTTAAAATGATTCTTTAACAATCTGATATTTATATAATTCAAATATTTTTAAATCCAAAAGTTTAAACAAAACAATTTTTCTTTATAAAGTTTTGAAATGTTTGCAAAAATTTCAAATAAGATACTGCATAAATATATTTGTTTATATATGTCTAATAGAACAGGTTTATACAAACAATCTCTTATTCTATAAAAGGGAAAATTTAGTTTTCTTAATTTTACTTGAAGGGAAAGAATATGTTTATCCCAACATAGATGTTTGTCCAAAATTAACCCAAGGACCATTGTAGTTCTGGTAATTTTTTGACATGTGGGTTGAGCCAAATAAAGTATTTCAATTAACTTGTCTTTTACTGGCACATTTCTCAAAGAATACACTATATGTTTACATTTATTAATATTTAAAATTAATACATTTTTATTCATCCATTGTGCAAATTTTAACAAACCCTCAATTACAAATTTCTCTAATAAATTATATGAAATAGCTGGAATAACCAAGGTAGTATCACCAGCAAAACAAAAAATAATAGAATGAAGAGATATATTAAGCAAATCATTAATATAAACAGTAAACAACAAAAATCCAAGGATTGAACCCTGAAAAACTCCATATCTAATTGTTTCAGGATTACTCAAAATATGGTTAATTTTAACAAATTGGATTATGTTGCTTTAATAAGATTTAAAACATTTAAGCATAGTGCCCCTTATACCCAAATAATTTAATTAATAATAAGTCATGAAGAACACAGTCAAATGCTTTCTGTAAATCAAAATAAATACCTATAGTTTTGTAACTCTTCTCTTAAGATTCAGTGATAACTGAAAAATGTTCAGATAAGGCCAATTCTATAGATTTTTTTGGTAAAAACCCAAATTGTTTATTTAAAAATAAATTATATTTTGGGAAAAATAAAATTCTATTCTTTATACATATTTACAAAATTTGTGATAATGTTGATACAATAGGCCTGTAGTTATCCAAATATTCCTTTTCTTCCTTTTTAGAAATAGATGTAACAACATAAGATTTTAAGCAATCTAGAAATATACCCAAAAGTACTGAAAAATTAAATAAAAAAGATAATATTGATAACAGAATGGAAATATTTTCAATTAATATTTTTACATAAATGCTATCCAAACCAACACATATCTTATGTCTCATTTTATAAAAAGAATCTAAAGATTTGAATTCTTTTAATCCTTTAAAAAAAAATCATAGTAGATTTTTCATATTCAAATACATGAGATCTATAATTATTTGTAAGATTATTCATTAATAATTCCACACTATGTACAAAATAGTGATTGAAATGATCAGCTATTAGTTTTGAATTATTCAAAACATTTATATAGGTACTTCATTAATCTTTATTTTAGAAAATTCCTCAAAATCTTAAGAATATATTTTTAACAACAGTCCAAAAGTTGCTTAATTTAGTTGATTTGAAAGAATTAATTTGAATAAAATAGAAAAACCATTTGGGCTTTAATTATATCTTTTTTTATTTCTTTATCAAGGACTTTTAATTGAGTTTTAAATTCTTCATTAGAAGGGGACTTTTTTAAAATCTCATATAATTTGTTCTTTCTGTTAATTTTTGATATTAATTTATTCTTAACCCAATCATTTTTTTCTTCAAATCTTTTTTATATATTTTATAAAAAAAACAATGTTCTGTAAAATCTTTAATCTTATCAACAAAGAATGAAAAGGCACAATTTACACTATTCATCTTAAAAATTAGATTCTAGTCATATTCAGAAATTAAAGAATGCAAATCTTCATGAGATAAAAGTGTAAAACATTTTTTCCTAGGTCAATAATTCTTTTTAAAATTAATAACAATTTCTCTGTGGCCTGTAAGACACCATTTCAAAGATGATGTTATCTAGCAAAGATATGGTCAATAAGTGAAGAAGATAAATATGTAATACATCTAGGATGAAATATACATCGATTAAATCCAAAAAGTGACAACACATTTAAATAACATTGAGCAATAGAAGTAATTTCACCAACAATATCTATGTTCAAGTCATCAATAATAATAATGAATTTATAATTTAATCTAGTAAGTGAATAATGAAGTTTATCATTAAAAATGTCAACTAAATGTTGGCATGACCTATACAAAGCAACAAGTAAGTGTTAATTTGTCAGAACCAAAAAATAATGTTTAAAATAATACACTCAGAAGAATCAAAAGGTATATCAATAAAAGTCACACAAAGATGTGCTTTATAATAAACTAAAACTTCACCTGATCTGTTATTTGCTCTAGATTCATTGGTGTATATCCCTCTAATTCATAGTCCTTTTTCATATTCATTAATCCAGATCACAGACAAAATTATTATATCAAATGAATAATCAAGTAAATGTAAATGAACTAATAACTCATCAAAGTGTTTCCTCACACTACATATATTTATATGAAAAATCTAAAAATTTTCAATAGCTGATTTATTTTCTACTGTTAAAATTTAAAAAAACAAAAAGTTCCTGTCATAAATTAGACAAATCACATTCAAAACTAATCCTAATAACCCTATCTCCTATATCTTTTCTCAATCAAATTTTGACAAAATAATTTCCAATTTTCAGGCAACAAATCTTCATTTAAATATATATGTTTATCAGATGTAGCATTAGGCAAAATATCAGATAGATATAATTTAATATTTTATCATTTTATGAACAAATTTAATTTGATATTTGTGAGTTTTCAAATAAACCAAGATGGCAACCCATATTTTTGATAAATCTAAAGTTTCCAGGGAGAGGGGGCAAAATGTTTACAAAAAAAATGCCTACTAGGAAATGTATTTAATGTTTGCATTTTATTTTTTATTACTGTTATTTAAAAAAAAAAAAAAAATTACAATATATATAGTTTATTTTCTTTTTGGGGGGGATTAACTTATTAACAGAAAAATGAAAAATATATAATATATAAATATAATATTTACATTTTATTTACATTGGTGGCATGCAATCACATTGTGACCATTAATGCACACTTTTCGGCAAAACAGGATTCTGTATCTTTGGAAATAATCCACGGCATCACATTCTGTGACAGGAAAGTCCCAAATTTTTATCATTATGACAATTTACCAAAAAAAACCTGCTGTCAAAAAGAAATATTCTGAATTGAACTAAAGTATGATAATGTTAAGAAAATCTTGTTGCTTCCACACTATAATATAAGTAAAAAAGAAAGAAAGCTTTTAATGAAATTTATTAGAATTTTTCCTTTTTTAAAATTTAACAATCGATTTATTAATTTTGTTTTAATTTAACCAGTAACACATCTTCAGTAGATTATAGGCTAAACTGTACCTTTATCAGAAATATGTGTGCCATTTTGGTTTACTTCAAAAGTCACAAGTATCATTAATTTTTATTGCAGGCCTAAATCTACCTCCATATTTTAATCTATACAGTATATAGATTTACTATTATTTTTATTAAAGTCTGACAATTCTAATTTTTTAGCTACATTTTCTGCAATATTAAATAAACTTTCATCTTCAACATATTCAATGCCAACATTTTCAATATTATTTTCTAATCTTTGCACTAAGTTACATAATAAATAATCTCGTGCTTCTACTTTTTCTTGCATTTCATTAAATTTTTTAATCAATTTTTTTTAATATTATTTTGAACTGATTTAAATTCTAAAGTAAGTTTAGTAACAGACAAAGATAAGGAATCAATATAAGCAGCATATCAAGTTTTCTATTTATCCTCTGAAGTAATTCAAAAATAGAATTGTTATCTAAAGAATAAGATCCATAATTTAAACTCATTTTTAAATGGTTCCTGTTCTACAATTTTTACACCTCCATAATGTTTTATTTGTAGGTGTCATATTTTTAAATGACTTTTCACTTGCAGTACTACATTTAAAATAAAAAATTGCCATTATATCCTGGACATTTTATAAAATTTCTATTAGAAGGGAGGACTAATTGACAAAAAGTACATTTAAATATCCATAATAACAACAACAATAATAAATAAAGAGAGAAAAAAATAAAAATTTAATAAAAATTCCAACAGAGATTTAAAAAACTAAGATATTTAAATATCTAAGATAAGAAAATAATTTAAAAAGAATAAAATGGCTACTTTCAAAATAATTTAGTAAAAAAATCAGTAAAAAAAAACTTGAAATATAAAGATTACAAAACAAAATAAATTCTAAACTATGTCAATCAAATCTCAATACTATCATAAATAGAAAATAAAATAAACATGATTTAGCCAAAATATTTAAAAATTCAGACAAATAATGTTAGCTCTACAAAGTTAGTGAGAAAATAATCCAATAATTATCTGTAATTGATACAAATTCCATATTTCTGTTTTGTCTTTCTTAGTTTGCTCATTGCTCTTTTCATTTTTTTAGCCATATAATTTTACTTGACTGTTATTGTTACAAAATATATTTTTTTCCAGCAGTTACTTTATTTCAAGTGAAAATAAGAAAAAAGCTGTTTATTTTTTTATAAAATGGACCCTCTTCTTCCAGCATATTTTCTACCTAAAGATTCTGATTTAGAATGTATCAAAACATAAAGCTTTCAAATATTTCCATAACTTCATAAAGAACTTATAAGAGCATTAGAATTCACTGTAAGAAAAATGAAAAAATCTTATGAGCAAGACATATCCAATACACGTTATCAGATCAGAAAAGCAGTTTGATGATATTTTGCACATCTTTACTCAAAAATAGTCTGAACTCTTTTATAGAGGTGAGTTTCCAGATATTATATTATGTCTTGTCCTTTTTTGCTTACACATGGTTCTAGAATCTGATCTGCATAATTATTTGTTTCTATAACAATCTTTTGGAATAATGGTGTCATCAAACAATTTGAAGTATTTCAATATTTCAGCACCTCTCCCTATATTGGCAGTGACAATTGATTTTTTAGTAAAGAGGAATATGGAAGGGGGGGGGATACTTTGAATATCTATTGAATACCAAGTTCTAGCATTATACATTATATCTACCTTTTTTTTCATCATAACTATTTTTCTTTACCCATATTTGAAAAATTATTCATTCATGTTATCATTCCTGTCATAATACGTAGACTTACATTATGAATCCGAACAATCAAAACTCATTTTAGTTAGACATTCATCAGGGATGGATTCGATCCAATAGTTAATATAGACGCCATTTTTATTTAACAAAATAATCATTATCTGTGACATCTAATACTTATATCACAGACAATCTATCATTTTTTTTGTATAAATTAGAAATACTAATTATATATATAAAAAATGTATATATTTTTATCAAAACCTGTATAAAATAACTATAATAATATTGAAAATCTACATTAAAAAATATATAAAATCCAAACCCAAACATTTTTATATAACAGTTAAATACAAGCATCATTTGTATGACCTGAATGTATAAAAAACAAAAAAATATTTCACTATATAAACTATAAATCCTAATTACATGTATAATAACTTTATAAAATATCTAAAATCTATATGAAATATATATATAATAATGAAATCATATTTAAAAATGTTTCAATACATGAAAATGTAGAATATAAACTTGAAAAATCATTCAACATACAAAATAAAAACATGCAATAGAATGCAAATATTTCAACATACAAAATAATATATATACGAAATTATATTATAGAATCAACAGGCTAAAATATTATATGCATGACATATATATAGAAAAAGAATGCTTAAACTTGAAAATCTTTCAATAAAAGAAATACAAAATTTATGTAAATTTTTATTTATAGCAATATTTCAATAAATAAATTATAGTATTAAAAGAAATAGTGACTTATCTTTATTGTTTTATTAATTGACCCCCCCCCCCCTCATTTTTCTAAAAACAAGACAACAAAGAATTCATGTTACATCTCAATAAAGTCTCAGCAAATATAATTGTGTCAATGAAGTCTCAGCATGGATTTACATAATATAAGGTATAAATCTAAAATTTTTGGTAATTTTAATGCCTCTACTAAAAAAATATGGAAAAAATGAACATGTAGACAAAAAAATTAGATAAGCAAACTTGGGAAGATATATAGAAAGTTAATTCATAGTTTTGATTTCTTTTTAGAATTAATTAATGCAATTGATCTTATTATATATATAAAAAAGTGGTTATCTTATCAGAAAAGAGGATTTATTTTAATTAAAATTTAAACAGAATGTGTCAATATAAAAATAGGTGCTTAATACTTGCAACTAATAAAGAGAACAAAAATAAAACTAAACTACAGTTATGATAAAAAAATGCTTAATATACAGAAAATATTGTAAATATATATGGTTTCCATTATGGAATAACTTTCACATATGAAGGTTAATTGTGAAAAAAAAAAAAAAAAAACAATGATTGGCTAAGAATATCTTGTGCTGCTTTGTAGGATAGGAAGTTGTTTCATCAAAGACTAGATATTGCTTCCAATACAAAGTATTTTCTGTCTCATTTTTCTTCTGATAAGCCTCTCATTTATCTTACTATACTAAGAACAATAGGACTGTATTGTTTGTGCAAACACATTTCCATCCTTAATTACATGTAGAATATTTCTGTCTTTTTTTTTTTAATTCAAGCCCTAAAGAATTAAGGGATAATTTTAGTAATCCGATAGTTTTGATTTTTTTCTCAAGGTAGTACAGACACAATTGAGCAATTTGTAACTAGATTTAAGTTTCACTTAGCCAAGATTACATATTTAGGCAGCTGTATTTGGAGATTGCCCTGCCTATCATAGAAATGAAAGGGCCTAGAAAATGTCCTGTCATAATTCAGACTAGGTTGTCACACATGGTGGATTAATCATTACAGTGGTAGAAATAATGTTAATAATAGTAATGGTAAAACAGAAGATAAAAATGGCATATGTGAACTTAACTTGATACTAATTCTTCAAAACCAGAGGATGGTTGCACTATATAACTGATCTTAATACTTATATAAGGCTAAAACCTTAGTATATGCGCCTTGAGTGCTTAATTTTAACAAGAGAGACCTCTGCAAATAATAATGCAAGATTCGACTTTATAAAGATAAGAGGGACACCCCTCTTATCTCTGAACCTATTTTTCTTAATTATATAGGCAAATCTAAAACATATTGATTTTGGAGCATGAAGCTAATAAATTCTTCACTGATTAAGTCCACTATTTCTGTTAAACATTAACGTTTTGCAAAATCTTTCGATTTACAACGAATCAATATTCAGATATTAAATTTAGAAATATTTTGAATCAATTTAAAGTTGTAAATATTAATTCTTATTAAGCGTGATGTCAGCTAACATTGCGCTTAATAAGAATTAATATTTATAAGTGATCTTAGTAAACTGGTCTTTTACAAAAAAAAAATTAACAGAACAGATAAATGGTTACAAATTTTTTGGACAAGGGCAGATCAATCAATAAAAATTGTTGGATTTGTTTTAAAATTTAATCTATTTTATATTCTTAAAATTCCTTATTGTAACAATGAAGGACTAATGGTATTAAAGGTTAATTTGCACAAAGGTACCTGTGTTCATTTTATTAGTACATATACACCATATTTGTTTCACTGAATTGAAAGTTTTGTTCATTGCTGGATATTAAAGTCCTGAATTTTTTTTCTTGAAGACTTTAATGCCTGTATTTGTAAAAATAATAGACTTTGGTCAAAGGTTATTTGAAATAATGGTATTGTTACTACAGATTCAATGGTCACAAGCACTTTGTTTAGACAGAAAAATCGCCACAAAAAAACAGAAAAATATCTATGCTCAATATATTGTCATTTAATCGGATTACATTATAATTAGGAGACAAAATACAAAATAATTTTATATTACATGATCACATCAAGTATAGATTGTTGGATCATAGATGAATGTACTCTAAGATTCAAATGACAACTGCATTAGAAAATAAATCTTATTCCAATCATTTTCCCAAGAAAATTGATATTTATTTTTTAAAAATATCTACTTTACATGTTACTGAGGATGGATTTATTTTAAGGAGTATATTATTGATGTAAATAAATCTATTTCGGAATTTTATTCTGACAATAACTTTATTTGTGGCTTAATCTTGGCAGAACAGGAAATTAAATGTGGAACTTCATAATAAATATAGAGAGTTAGGGCAAACAATCAATAATTGATCAGAGTCTTAAGAATAATTGGTGGATTAAAACTGCAAAGGAGGTAAAGACAATTGCTGACCATGATCACTTTAGAGATTTGTTTGATGTGCTGAAAGTAACACTTGGGCTTAAAAATTGGTATTACAAATTCTACTAAATTAAGCAATGGCAGTCATATAATAATGATATTTCTAATAAGTGAAAGGAATATTTTGATCATCATTTGAATAAGAATATAATTGAGATGGCAACTTTTAATGATATACCCATTTTACCTACTCATTTATATTTGTTCAAGATATTCATTTAAACCACAAATTGTTTCTGTAATCCCCAAAATGGAAAGGCTGCATGTCTTGGTGAGATACCTAGAAAAATTTAAAACATGTTTGTTAATATTGAAATTTTCTAGAAATACATAGATTCATGAAGTTATGCTGCCTGAGCTTAAGAATGCTTCTATTATTCCAATTTTTAAAATGTAGGAAGTATGGATTCACAAAATTATGCTACCTGATTGAGTTAGGATGATTCTATTGCAGCGATTTTTAAAAATAAATGGAATAGATAAGATTGTAGTAATTCTAGAATATTCATCACAGCAAAGATACTTTCAAATATTTTTGTTGAACAAGTTGTTTCCAATAATAGGTGAATGGTTACCAGAGACTTAATGCGATTTTAGATAATCAAGAAACATTGTAGACATAGTTTTTGTTGCCAGGAAAATGCAAAAAAGTATCAGGAACAAAAGACTGATTTATATATTATTTTCAATAAGGCATTTGACTCAATTGATCAAACTGATCTATAATATTGTTTGAAATTAGTTTGTTTTACATTAAAATTAACTCATGTTATATGGTTATATGTGTTAGAATGGAAAGTGTTATTATCATGACGCTTTGTTCCAACAATATTTTCACATTTTATGATTGGTCATTGGAATTGTTTATAAGAAGCTTAATGAATCAGGAATCAAGATGTAATAAAGATTTGATGATAAAATTTTTAATGTGAATTCATTAAAAGTGATAAAAATATTTTATTCTTATTGGTTTCTGGATTTACAATATAGTGATTATTGTACTATTTTGCCAATTCTATGGAATCCATTTAATCAATTCTACATATAAAGATTTTATTTTAACAATTCATGTTAAAACAACTAAAATTGTTTGTCAGCCAGTGGTGGAAAAAAAAAAAATCATTAGAAATGTTGCATTTAAGGACATTCTGTAAAATTTAATAAATACACTGGAAAGATCACAAGATCAATTAGTTTTCAACTTATATTACAGAGTCCATTATTATAAAATCACATGGATATATAATAAATGAATGGACAATACAAGAGTTTCTAAAAGAGTTACTATTATGAAAATGATACTCATGGGAGAGAGATTCCATTTGTAAGGGTTATCTTAAAAGATTCAGTGTTGTTTGTTTTTATTGGAAAGCTATGATGGAGAACATAATATACTAGAGAGCATAGTCTTGAAATATTTCAGAAGGAAAAATTTTCTACATTCTGAAATAGCAGCATTATAAAATGCCAAGTAAACAGAAAAATGGATCAGTGTATATGTATTGATGTATTTATGACTCACAAATTAATCTGCATAGTCATCACAAACATTCCTAGAGTAGTTTTTTTCTTAAAGTTGTAATGGTTATACTCATTTACCAATGGCTGGCTACAATATGTGTTTGGTTTAAAAATTCATTTAATATATTTAAACTTCAGTAGTAGTACAACTATTTTATAGACATGAGAAGTTCTCAACTCTTTCACTATACATTTGAACAGCCTATTATGGTTAATTTGACAACTATTTTTTTAAAATTAAAAAAAAAAAAATTCTCCATTAAATTTTTATATTGTTGACATTTTGTTAAAAGCATAACTTTAAAAAATGAAAGTAATTTTAAAAATAATATATCAACTTTTCAAATAAACAAAAAGAGTAATGAACAAAAATATATAATCAGAACAAAAGGGTTCATTTTAATCTTTAAACTAAAAAATGTAATTTAATGAAAAAAAAAACTCCACTAAATGTGTATGAGTTAGACACATTTTGATAAAGAATGTATTCTTTGAAATTTAAAAATTAAATAATTACAAAAAAGAGTAATAAAAATAATATTGTGATAGTAGATGTTTTTTGTTTAATAATAAAACAGTTCCTGCTTCTGTAAATTTTCAATTGACTAATTTTCTGCTAAATATTAAATATATTCAAATAATGGTTCAATGTAAACATTACATATTTTCTATGAAACAAATATTTAATTTTATTTTATAAAAAGAAACAAATTATATATAAAATTGTTTACTGTTTTACATTTTACAACAAAAACCAAAAGTATATAAGTGCATTGAGTACCTTCTCACAGAAAAAAAAAAGCAATAGCTAGTCTTGAATTGATACCATTAGATACTAACAACAAAATACTTAAGTTTAAATTAAAAACAATCAAAATCCACTTTTGTTCAAGTTATTGCCATAAAAAATACAAAATTCTTGATCTAATGCAACAGATAGTTATAATTGAATCCTCTTGAGCTCAATTGTAGCATCAATACAATTTCCATGAGATCATGAATCATAAGATTAATCTGAAATGGTTAGAAAATGAATGTGGCAAATAAATGGTATTGCATTCATAAATGTTTATTATCATATTTTTTGTTACATATCTATAATGCTGGATTTAATATATCAATAAATATAGGCTAACAATTTTACTAAACTTCCATTCCTCTTCTTATTTCCTATTTTATTAGGTTTGTTTAATGATTTTTTTTAAAAAAATATTTTAACTAAAAAACACTTTGGTCTTCTTTTACTTAAAAAAAAACTATATATATATTTAATAAATGAACATAGAATATCATATTTATAATTGTCATGTATATTCTTAGAACTATAGCAGAAATTCTGTCATGTAATTTCATTGCACACTTTCTTCTCTCATCAGCTCTGTTTATAAATAGTTATTGTTAATGATAATCTATCTGTATTTCTTTTTGCATATAAAAGAAATCAATCTTCCAATACAGCAAGAATTATAATAATAAGTAATAGCATTTTTTAAAAAATATTTACAATTTTTTAATTGCTTATATATATATGTTATTTATATATTTCTTATATTGTTTAAACTTTTTTTGTCATTTTTATCATTCAATGAATTAAAGCTAACTCTAGCTACATGATTTGGTACCCATGATTTTATAAAGGACTAGAGATAAATAAACAATACATATATAATAACAATAGAACAAAATCTTATTAAAATTAGATATCAAAACAATTAATGATTACTAATTGAAATACTGTTTACTAAAAACACAATTATAAGCTTTAAGTACAATTATGATATAATTCAAGATATTGTCAATGTATTATTTATAAAGATTCATATATAATTTTAATGACACAAAAATTACAGAGATTTAAAAATGGAGATAATAGCAATGATTAATAAGTTACTATATCTAATCATTAATTTATTATAAAAAGTAATTTATTTTACTGTTACATCATCATTAAAAATAAATTGTCATTTATTTATTTTGGACAAATTTTCCATTTTATCTTATCTCTGAAACAATAGAATTTATTCATAAAATTATTAAAAGAAAGCCAAAATAATAACAAAAAATATTTTTAACAAATGAATCACAAAATGTGCTTAAAAAAAAGATTAAATCAAAATTAATCATTTTCACACAATAATAAGTAGCAATTCAGTTCAAACAATAGAAACATATAACAAAGTTTCAATTTTTTTCTTTTTTTTCTATACACTAAATTTCCAACTTTAAAAAAAAAAAAAAACGAGTCATGTTCTGATTTAAAAATAATATTTTTAATTTTTTGTTTTGAACTATTTAATGGTTAAATATGGATATTTATTATTTGTTAAAATAAACTAAAAAAAAAAGATGAAATAAAGTAAACAGTAATTAATATCAATTTGCAAGTATTAATAAAAACAAGTTGTTTTATACCTACATGCATATGTTTTTTTTTTAACAATTTAAAGATTAGTTAAATTATTAGCTTAGGATGTTCATTCATTCATTCATGGAGATTATCTAATATTACTGAATGATCAAAAATTTGTTTACAATGTCTCTAGTTAAGAATAGCTAGATAAATACTTTCTGAATAATATAGTATTATATGACTAGCTAGGTTGGCTTTGGTCCAGCTATTTAAAAAAAATAATGACCTTGATTGCAAAATTCTCAGCTATCAGAAAAAATTTCCATGATCCAAAGTAAAGGAAATGACATATTAATAACATTATATTAAAAGGTCAAAATTTTTATAAACAATTTTGAGTTCTGATCTGCAGGGCATATAGTCTGAAACTAAAAGAATATTATTAATAAAAGAAAGAAAATAATTATTTTGTTTAAATTCTATTTGATAAATGAATGACAATAAACTATCAAAGTGAATAACTTGCTGAAAAATAAAAACATAGGAATAGATGAAATAAAAAGGATTTATAAATTCAAAAAACATAGAAAGAATAAAATCATATAAACTGAATGGATGTTAATATTTTCATTATTTTTCTTATCTCTAATAATCAGACTTTATAATTGCTGAGATAACAATGACCTGGACCAGCTAACTAGAAATCTATAATAACAACATTCCACTTTTCCTACATTTTAAAGCAAAATATACTTATTAATTTTACAGTTTCGACTGTTCCTAGCAGTCTTCGGCAGATCTTATTATCTACTTTTACTCACTTTCCTCCACCATCTAACTAGAAATCTTCGAATAGGTTTAGAATTGTTTTTTAATAAGTGGACTCATAGACAATCCAGTTAATTATTCAACTATAAATGGATATCTAGAACAAAATTTCCCAATGGACAGAATACTATATTAATGAGTAATGTCTACTCCACAGTTACTCAATAGCAACAGGCTTTTTACTCTGCAGCAAGCCCTTTAATCTATATACATGTTTACATCATGTGTATATATATATATATAGAAGGTTCACATATAAACAGAGAGGGAAAAGGAATACAATTGTGGGTCAAAAACATGCTCTTTTATTCATATATTGATCCTCTCATCAATGCAATTGAAAAGGAGATGACCAGAAAAATTTATATCTGAAATAAAAGGAAAATGGTTCATGCATTGCATACATGAATGACATAACAATCTTTCTGCCAACTAAAAAACAGATGCCAAAAACTAATAAAAATTCTACATAATTACTCAGACAAATATAAACTGGATTTCAATTTAGAAAAATCCAGTGCGTAGATTAGGTCCTCAGGATGCCAACATGAGCAATACTTTGAAGAAAAACCAGGCTTGTTTGTGAGATTTACTTTTAATTTGAGTAATTCTGAAATGTGATTGCAGATATAGGGAAAACTAATGAATAAAGTTGAGAAAATAATTCTCATTTCAAATCATATTTATTACTCTATTCAAAGTGGCCATTTTCAATCTCCTAATAATGACATGAGTTACATACTATACATCTATAATAATATACACAAAAACCTTTACATCTAAAATTTACTCAATATGTAGGAAATTGTTGCAGGGGAACAAAATGGTGTCAATATGCCTAAGTAAGATTCTGCAACCTCTATCTCAAAATGGAATAGGTTTACATTTTATAAAAAATTTCTAAATTTCAAAAACACTTAATCTTATATAATCATGTGCAAGGATATTTCCATATTTAGAAATAGTTTTTAAAATTACACCCACAGACAGGCCTCCACCTATATGCAATTACTGGAATAAGTTTTCTTCTTTATTATATATTCTCAATTTAATATATTGCCCTCCCAAGAATAAAATGAAATACTAAGATGTATATTCAACCTTTGTTTTCACATCCAATGATAATAACAAATCCCTTTTAAACATAACCAATAAGCAATTGACTAAAAAAAATACTGGTCATTAGAGCCAAAACACTACAATTTTCTCCTAAAACTAAATCTTGAAGCACTTCCCATCTTTTATGACTATAGATATAAAAGGAATTGTACTAACATTAAAGACATATGTAAATTATGTCAAAGAGAATCAGAAACACAATCACAATTTCTATTCACATGCCCCATATTTCATAATAACTAGTGCAATATCCCCAAAATATTTAAAAATAGAGATTACAACATACACACTTCTCAACACATTAAAAAAAGGTATCTGTGCACACATTTATACTATTCTCATTATAGTGTACCAGATGTACATTTATATACAGTTCAAACACAAGAAGACACCGTAATACATTTAAGAACAGAATGATTATACACATAAATACACATAAGGGATGAAAATTTTATTACAAACTATCATTTATTCAGACACATGGTCACTGATACGACTTTGCTCTAATTTATGACATGACTCACTATTATAAAACTATAATTAAAAGCAAAAAAAGACATTAATGCCATGATGTACATAGAAAGATGTAAATCCTATGTAACAGACAGAAAATGTTAAGTTGCTTTCAAGGTTGTATTTTTTTTTGTTACACATAGATTTGTATTTTTTCTTGTCTTTAGTATGGGATAAAGATACAGAGTAATATCATGTAAACCACATATCTTCCTTTGTTTAAAACCTAATAGTCTTTTCTTACTCTATCCTATATATGTGGTACTATGTACCTTTGTAAACTTAATAGTTTAATAAAGCCTTTTGAAACTAAAAAAGAAAAGATTAGTGGAAAAAAAATTAAGAATCTAATAAAAAGTAAACTCTTGCTGAATAAACAAAAGATAATTTTTTTTTCCTGTGTCAAAGCATCGGCCGGGAAGCGAATCCGCAAACCTGGGACAACTGCTTGTAAGGCAGCTGTGCTGACCACTCGACTACCAACGCTTGACCAAAAGAGAATTTTTAAATATAAAACTAATCTTTGAAAAACAAAATCCGATAATACTCCTAATTATAATAAATGAAAGCATTTATATATTTTTTTTCAGTATTTTCATTATAATAAATCACACTGGATATATAAAAATATTATGAGACTGCTGCTATTTGAACTCATTTGAAAAGCATATTAATAAACTATAACTATATATGTTTTAAGTTAATGCTTAAAAGACTTTTAAATATTGAAATTTTGTTCAAAATAGTTTGACCTAATTAGAAGAAAAAAATATTCAAATGTAAATTGCTTATAGTTTATTTTATATATATATGTAAACAGATTGAACTCCGGGCTTAAAAAATGACGGCTAATTATCTAACACTACACTACTCATCCTCAATATGCTTTCCTTTCTTAAGATTATCTACATTTTTTTTTACAAAATAATCCTCTTCAAAACATTTTAAATTCATTTTTGCATGTCTTACATATACATTTCCAATGTTTGTTTTCCCTCCTTTATTAAATAAAGGGGTTTACACTTAGGGATTTTCAGTCTACATTCATCCTCCATTCCATCTCAAACAACCGATATGCATGACCACATACATGTGAAAAGGATTAATGATCCCCCAATAGATGTATTTCGTGCGGAATCAGAACTCATCAGTTGTACGAATATGTATATTGGGGGTTATTAAGCCTTTTCACATGTGTATCAGTGTTTGAGAGAGAGTGGATGATGAATATAAACTGAAAATCCTAAGTTCAAATCCCTCTAATTACTATATTAAACATTCAGTATAATGAATGGATTAGTTATACTTTTCTTTATATCAATATTTTGCGTTACTAAATATTTCTGTTATGCCACAGTTATGGCTAGTATTAAACTCCACAGCTCATTTTCTTATACAATATTGCAAATCTTTTTAATCATAATAACTTTAATTTTTCTCATTTTACTTGTTTATATTGTAATTATTTAACATTCAAACACTTTTCATATACTAATGAAATATTTCGAAAAAACTTGAGCTGACTCAAGCCACTATATGAAAAGGTATAACTATATAAATATATTCTAACTTAATAGCACAGTTTTTCGCGAATTCTCGCCAGAATCCGTAGTGCAAAATTAATTAACTAACTACGCCGGGAGCAGGATGAATATATAGTTTATAAAATATGCAAATTATTGTAGTGAGAAATATAAATTACAAATGTCAGATGTTCCATTTTTTTTGACAAAGGGGCGCAAGACTCCTTCCTGTTGATTGAATTCGGGTCTCTTGCAAAAACCTATGCCTCCTTGAACTTTCTCTTGCGATCATCCCTCTCTGTGCAGATGGTCTTAATTAATGTTAGGGTCTTATTTTGCCTTTTTGTAAAGATAGGAGTGCTGGGCGACTCTTGTAAATTTATGAGCTCGAGAACTCCCTATAGTATGCCTACAAGCTGGAGATAAGCATGAAATTTTATAAACTATTTGAGGAGCGTGCGATTAGTGACTTGACTCAGCTCAAGTTTTTTCGAAATATTAAAGTTTATATCTAAAAATTAGGCACTGATATATATTAGAAAGATTTTTAAAAAAAAATTAAAACCACTAAAATAGAATGGATGCACTTTTCCCTTTCCTGTTTATTTTGGCTGTTTTCTAATCTTCCCACTCCAATGTATATATATAATCCGTTATTTATTTTAAAGACATAGCTTTCATTCTCATTATCTCTCCCCCAACAGTTATTATTTTTTGTTTATCATTAAAACGATGTTATTAACAAAGAAAAATAAAATTTATAAATATCCTCATTTATTCTTTGGCTAACACGTTAAATTTTTTAAAAAAAAAATACTACTGATAAGACATTCTACTCCAATCCCGGTACATCATTAGTCTTAATTTCATCAGCAGCAGCCATTCAAAAACGAGTGTGGCCATTCCAATTCCAAGAAGTAAAAAAATAGAGAAATGAAAACAAAATAATAACACATTAGATGCCTGAATTACCACCTCTCTTCCCGAACTAAAAAGAGTATTTTAATTAAAAGTTTAATTATTAAATAGGAAAAGTATGTTGAAATCAATAAATAGTAAAAAATAATAAATTAATTAATAGGTACTATTAGAAAAATATTTGAAAATAATAAATTTTAAAAATGTATTATTTTTAATTCAGCAACACAAAATTAATTTTTTAGAAAAATATTAATATTTAAATTAAATAGATGGCTTATATTATAGACTTTAATTTAGGAATATTTACTCTCTTTACACATAACATTATATAAGCAATCTATTAATTTCGATGATAGGCTATTTTCACGAGCTATACAACTCCTAGAGATTTTAGAATATTTAACGTTCTCACTTTATTAGTGAAGACAGTTCTAGGGTTAAAATATTGGAAGTGTTCCACATAAAATTGAACAAATCGAATATGCAGTGCAGGGTCAAATTTATTAATGCACAAATAGTATTTAATTTTGAAAAAAATTAAATATCATCATCGCCATTTTCAACTATTATCAATCCACTGCTGGATGAAGGTCCCTTCAAGTTCAGTCCACTTTCTCCGATCTCTAGCCTCTCTTCTCCACATCATGACAGCACACTTTCTTACTTCATCCATCTATCTCACATGCGGTCTCTTTCTAGGTCTTTTACAATCTCTTAGAATCTCATTTAAGATTTCAACTGCCCATCTATCATTATTATCTCTTCTAGCAATATGTCCAGCCCAATTCCACTTCAATCTCTTAATTCTTTCAATGATGTCTGTAACATGTTTGTCCTCTTATCCATATATCTAGTTCTTCGATTTCTTCTTGTTACTCCTAACATGCATCTCTTCATGCTTCTTTGAGTGGTCTGAAGTCTCTGTATTGATCTTTTGTTAAATGTCCACATCTCAGATCCATAAGTAAGAACTGATAGCACACATTTATTAAAAACCGTCCTTTTCAAAAAACATAGGCATTAATTTAAAATAAAATGTATTCCTTACTTAATAATATAAAAAAGGAATTGTTTGCAAATAAATTAAACCTAAGACTATCCATTTATGCTATTAAATTCCCTATGCAGTTATAAAAATGTTTCTTACATGGAAAACATAAATAATAATAAATATATCTTAAATGCATTGTTTATATTTAATATTACTTATATTTTCTCCAATTAATTATTATATTTCCATTACAGAGTTTTTCCTAATTATGCAACTACAAAGTAATTTGAATGGACTTATTTATCTTTCTTTTTTTAAAAAAGTAGAAAATAATATAGTTCATTTGCAATTTGAATTTTTATTTTATCATCTTTTTTTATATTTTTAAATAAATAAATAGGTTTCTACAACACTCTGGAAAATGTGCACAAGCTAGGGTTAGTTCTTCTGACATACATTTCATAAACTTTATTAATTCACAAATTTTTCTACTTTGAACAAACCAGTGTAGTTATTTTTAAACTTTATTGATTTTTACACTCTATTCCTGAAAGCTTGAATTTATTCATATTTATATTTTCTAATGTGATTTTTTTAAAGAAAAAACAACAACTTTCAATCATTTTCATCATGGAATGCTATATATAGGATGCTGTCTATGTTAACTGACCCTGGATCATGCCAGGTATGATTTCTCATGTAATATTTTTTTTTTTGCTGCATTGAAGTATCTAACAGATATAATATTCAAAAATTGAAATCCTATGCTGTTTACTTAGGATATATTTCAACCTATCTTTTAAGTATGGCTTTGATTTACATTGAATATAATTAGACATATATATTAATAAATGAATGTTTCTAATTATTACATCTATTGCCCCACAGTTCTAAATTTTATGCAGTTTATTTATTCATAATGCATTATATACACAAACTAATATTTTGTTAATCAAGATAAAGCAGATTGCATACAAAAATGAGTAAATCAGACAGTTAGATCGTAAAACAAAAAATATAAAATGGTATTCAGAAAAATTAGTTTAATTTTTTTTTTTTTATACAATTATATTAATAATAGTTTATTCTTCATAAAACACATATGAATTTTTTCTATAGTACAGGCTTTTTCTACCTACACTGCAATATGTAATATATGGGGGTTTGAACTCAGACTTTCACATGACCCTCAACTATCTACGCTATCTCATACTGCTGACATACTTGATCACACACATGTCAAAAAGATAAATAATCACCAATATTCGTATTTTGTACTAAACCAGCACTCGTCAGTTGGTCCAGATTATCATCACACATGTAAGCTGAGCATTGATTGTACATATGTATGGAGATGATAATCTGGGCCAACTGACAAGTGCTGGTTTAGCATGAAATACATATATTGGTGATTATTTATCTTTTCGACATGTGTGTGATCAAGTGTGTCAGCAGTATGAGATAGCATGGATAGTTGAGGGTCATTTAAAAGTCTGAGTTCAAACCCCTATATATTAAAACACTTAAATAATTCTAGAGCTAATAAATCATACTTTTAATCATGATCTGTGCCTGTTAAAATTTATATATATTTAAGTCATGAATAATTAATTATATTACTATTATTATAATATGTAATACAAAAAAGAAAATAGGTTATCCATCAGCAAGAATGCAGTTTTCATTACTATAGTAGAAATATTATAATTATTCCTACAGAATATATAGATTTCAAAAAACTTTTCAGGTTTCTACTGGTATTA
The DNA here is from genome assembly GCA_028023455.1 of Epiperipatus broadwayi. Taxonomy (NCBI): domain Eukaryota; kingdom Metazoa; phylum Onychophora; class Udeonychophora; order Euonychophora; family Peripatidae; genus Epiperipatus; species Epiperipatus broadwayi. The sequence goes on along the minus strand of JAQFVV010000074.1, from coordinate 903,677 downwards.
ATAAGGGCAAACTACCAATAGCTTATCATGCCATAAAAGGAAGAAAACAAAGCAATACATTTAGTCTTAAAAATCCAAAAACCAAAATCTATATCATCATCAACCATTATCAATCCACTGCAGGATGAAGGTCTCTCCAAGTTCAATCCATCTTTTCCTATCTTTAGCTTCTCTTCACCACATCACCCCTGCACACTTTCTTATTTCATCCATCCATCTCACATGTGGTCTCTTTCTGGGTCTTTTACAATCTCTTGGAATCCAGTTTAAAATTTAAATTGTCCATCTGTTATCATCTCTTCTAACAATATGTCCCGCCCAACTCCACTTCAGTCTTTTAATTTTTTCAATGAGGTCCGTAACAAAATCTATATAAAGAATATAAAATTAACAGATTATAATGTAATACAATTTGAGTTTAATACTTACTAGAAATTCTAAACTAACTGGTGCCTTAATATAGTTTCATTGTATATGCTTCAGAAAATAACTAATACAAAAACATTCCTCAAAAATTACACAAAATTCTGAGTTTTTCAGAATAAGATACTACAAGGATCACCAATTGCAGTTTTACTTTTAGCTATTTTCATTAATTCATTTATTATGAGTGTAGAATAAAATAATACAAGATTTTTATTTACTGCACTTAGAAATGTACATATATATACACCTAACTATATATAGCAAATGAATATGAGTTGCCATTATGCTTAGGATTTGTAGATTATGAAAAGGCATTTGATTCTATAAACATTTCTTCAGTGATTAAAGCATTGGATCATCAAGGTGTAAATCCAGGATATTGTCATATTTTAAAAAATATTTATAAACATGCAACAACAACAATTAGATTACATAATGATAGTAGGAAAATCAACATTGAAAAGGGTGTAAGACAGGGTGACTCCATATCTCCAAAACTTTTTACAGCAGTACTGCAAGAAGTATTTTGTGGATTAAAATGGGAAGCTAAAGGAGTGAAAGTAAATGGAGATTATTTAAATCATTTAGATTTTGCAGATGATGTAATTGTTTTTGCAAATAATGCTTTAGAGCTACAGGAAATGTTATAGGAGTTATCAGATGAAAGTAGAACTAAAGATAAATGTTAAAAAGACTAAAGTAATGTTTAATAGATTTTCTCAAAATATGAAAATAAAGATTGATTATGATGAGTTAGAAAAAGTTAACAGTTACAAATACCTTGGTGAGATTATTAATACAGATGGAAACATAATGGATGAAATTAATCATAGAATTTGGTTGGAATGCTTTTAGTAGAAATAACTTGATACTAAAAGGAAATATGCCTATGTGTTTGAAAATGAAGGTTTTTAATAAATGTGTTTTGACAGTTCTTACTTATGGATCTGAAATTTGGACACTCAATAGAAAAGCAATACAGAGACTTCAAACCACTCAAAGAAGTATGGAGAGATGCATGTTGGGAGTAACAAGAAGAGATCGAAAACACAATGTATGGGTAAGAGAATAAACAGGTGTTACTGACCTCATTGAAAAAAATTAAAAGACTGAAGTGGAGTTGGGCTGGACTTATTGCTAGAAGAGATGATAATAGATGGACAATTGAAATTTTGAACTGGATTCCAAGAGATTGTAAAAGACTCAGAAAGAGACCACATGTGAGATGGATGGATGAAATAAGAAAGTGTGCTGGGGTAACGTGGAGAAGAGAAGCTAATGATAGGAAAAGATGGATTGAACTTGGAGAGATTATCATCCTGCAGTGTATTGATAATGGTTGTTGTTGATGATGATGATATATAGCATTCTTTGCCAATGTCATAATAATATTCCAGAATATAAATTAACTTCAAACTACTATCATTCCCATCAACAAGATCATATATGTAGCCTACAAAAACAACAAGTAGTTGATAATAGATAAAAAAATATTCATCTATTAACCTGCAACAAATATTTTCCAACATTACTTCTAAATACGTAAAAAAAATTTACTCAACATTTAACTAAAATAAAAAACAACAACAAATAAATAAAACATTTACACCAATAAAATATCAGCAAAATTTTTTAGTACAATAATAAGGGAAATATTGTTATTACTCCCATTTCCAGTTTATCTCTTAAACAAACCAATAAGCAAAATAAATCAAATATTAATTGGATGGGATAAATTCTGATGAATCCGCAAAACAAAAATAAATAAATCCTCTTTATATAATATATAACATAATAAACCATCCATTCCAATGCTACTTGCCTACTAAATGTAAAAAAACATTATAATAAAAATATTTCTTAAATAAATATTTTATTTTATTTTGACTCTATATTTATTACTTATACATCCATATTCTCATTTTTTAGCTCTACAAAAAGATATATTTATTTTGAATCCCTTTCTAAACTTAAATTTAAAAAATCAGATAATATAGGGTCTTAATATTTATTTCTTACAAATATTGCAAAATAATTAAATACACAAATTTTAAAATACACATTATTTTACAAATCTTTTAATTTCATGTATTTAAATAAGTTTCTTTTCAATAAATTTGAATTACATATTCAAGTTAAAACAAATTATAAAGTACCAATCAAGAGAAACTTTTATTTTAAGTACTCTTATTTTGTTGCTTTAAAGTGTTTAGTCTGCCTCTTTATTTGGATTTAAAGTAAACTGTAATATAGAATGGCATTTGTATAATTACAATATGATTATAAAATGATTCTTTAGGAACCAGATTTGTAAATTATTGTATTCACATATTTAAATTACTCTATGAATAAGTTTAAAATTCTGAGTATCACATACTTAAAAGCAATAATTTATATATATAAAAATTATTAGAATATAATACTAAATCATCTATGCTCTTTATTACTGTTTTACAATACTTTTATTACAATCCACTATGACAGATTCGATTGCCCCAGCAGTCTTCTTCAGAACTTCTAATTATATTGACATTTGGAAATATAATTAAAAGTTCTGAAGAAGACTGCTGGGGCAATCAAAATTCTCATACATACTCGGTTGTAATAAAAGCATTGTAAAACAATAATAAAGAGCATAGATGATTTAGTATTATATGGATTTGGCAATGCAATAAGAAAGATAAAGTTATAATTATTACAATACACAATCTCATGTTATTTTTATAATATAAAATAAAAATTAAGACTAAGGTTAATTATATATTTCTTACACAGAAGCCTAAACTTTATACCTATAGAATACAAATAAACATTTTGAATCATCATTAATAATAATCTGTTTAGTTACCAAGATACTAAAATCCAATAGCATACAAAAATTTACAAGATGATATTATTCTATTCTTTTTAATTAATGCTGAACACCTAAAAACATTTGTGGAAAAAAAACTTCTCTACACAGTCATCAATACTCTAGCCTTAAAAAGTTTTATAAAATATTTAGACTTTATAATGTAATTTAAATTTCACATTCACCTACTGCATGGAAATATACCGATAAAAGTCAAACATAATAAAGGATTAAATCTATTATTTCCTACTTGTTCATTCTGTGAAAGAAGTAACAATGTTATGCTTATTTGAATAATGTGATGAATTCAAATGTTTTAGGTATAATCAATCAATGTTTATAAAAACAACTAATACATTAAAAACAACAATATAATAAATAGTATTTATGGATGCACATCATTTTGAATATTAGATGTAAATTTGTTTTTCACAATAGAAAATATGACAATTGGAACAACTAATTTCATAACTGTATGTCTCCCAAAACAAGAGGCAAAGAATGAGCAACAACCCACTCTTATTATATATGAATGTAGTTGCTTACTTAATTAAAAAAACATCTAGATTTGTCCAACAATCGCGCACAGATGAACAATGACATAGAAAAACAATATGCACTATACAAACTCTCAGAAGAGGTTTTTTTTTTCATTTTTGTTTCACACTATAGCTGAAAATAACTAGGATCAATTTACTGATAAATAATAAAAGCTGCGTTTCTATGGTGCTGAAAAAAAAATTTTATATTAATAATACTGATGGATTTATCAGAAAAATATATACACTATTTCTTTTTTAAAATATTGGCATAATCAAATAAAATAAAGTTTATATAAAATATTAATCATTCCCCCAATATTATGTTTTTCCGTAACACTACCTCATGAAATAGATAAAGTCAGAATTTCAAGCATTATTAAATTTATAAATACAGCTATATTTTCAAAATCTATTATAGCAATGTTCATACATTTACACTTTCTTCAAAAGAATATTTGGCACTGAATACATATTGAGTAAATTGAGGTGTCTTATAGTTTTAGATTTTCCTCTACAGAATATTTGTTACTGATATACATATATTCAATATGTGCAAGTGCCTCATATTGTAATCATAGTACATTTACCAGTCATTGGCCATGCTCTGAATTTCAAATCTGGATCAGATAAACTTGAACCCTCCTTCACTAGATAACTAATAATTTAACATTGATCAGTAAATAGATATTTCTTTTTAGTTAAAAACTAATTAAGGATAGAAAAATACTCAAATTTTCAATGCTTGGCAAAACCATGAGAATAATACATTCTCCTTTCTGATTACCTATGAAAGGAAGTGAGCTGCAGTGAGTTTATTTAAAGATTGTTTTATACTAAATTGGGTAAGTAGGATCTATCTGTCAAAAACAGCAATCCAAATATTAGAATATACAAAAAAACAATGTTTTTAAATATGTAGCTATTGATTTTTTTTGTTTGTAATATATATATATTGTATTTTATATTATTTAATAACTATAATTTTTACTTTTATTAATATCTTTTATAATATAGTTGGTTCTCGGCTACATCATAATGTTTAAGTTTTTGATAAACACTTGTAGAGATTAGTATTAATTAAAATCAAATTTCTCAACTACAATTCTTTTCTTCTATATATACAAATAACATAGAATGTATTAAAAATATATATTTTTTTATGCAAATCAATTAAGATGTTTAAATAATATAACAATGTTCAGTTTTTTGAAGATTGAAAACTTCCCAATAGAATAATTAAATATGTTATCACACTTTGCAAATGTGTATTGGGATAAAGTTTTAAAAATATCTCATCATTTAAAATTATTTCAGAAAACTTATTAACCAAAGTAAACAAACTTAGTGATAAATATTAATCATTTGAAATTTATACACGTTTTTTTACATTCTGAAATAATTTATAAATTTTCTCTAATCTTGACAACCTGCTCGAGGAAAATCTTGTAGGTCATTTCCATGAGTTTTTTGATTGTATATCTAACTTTAAATATATGTTCTCTAAAAATTGTTTAATTTTTTATCTTCTACTTTTTATAAACAGAGCAAAACTCTCCATACAGTATTGCCACCTGTGCTAAACAGAGTAATCAATGGATGCCAGAAGGCTTGTGCATAAAATCCCTATCTAATTGCCTACTCATCCAATATCCCCAGACTAGTTTCTGGCTTGTGGCCTTCATCAGTGAGGAGCTTTGGATCTGAGAGCATTACTTTTTATATTAAGACTAAAGACTTTCACACCACCCACCTCTCTCCACTTTATCTAATAACACTGATGCACCTAAACACATATATGCTGAAAAGATAAATAATCACCAATATACGTATTTCATGCTAAACCAGCAATCATCAGTTGGTCCAGACTATCATCTTTACACACATATATAGTATAAGTGCTCAGATATATATTAAGATAGACTATCCTCATAGTTTAATATATATCTGAGCACTTATACTATATATGTGTGTAAAGATGATAGTCTGGACCAACTGATGATTGCTGGTTTAGCATGAAATACGTATATTGGTGATTATTTATCTTTTCAGCATATATGTGTTTAGGTGTATCAGTGTTATTAGATAAAGTGGAGAGAGGTGGGTAGTGTGAAAGTCTGTGCTCCTATACCCTATATTACATATATATAGCCACAGGTATATAACAAGCCTGTGTTTTCAGTTATTATATTAAGACTAATTAAATGTTCCTATTTTTTGTTAATCTGATCACTAACCTCATTTTTAAATTATTTTAAAATAGTATTTTTATTTACTCTAAGTTTTCAGTCCACATATATCAATTACTTTCTACCAAAGCAAATAAAAAAAAAATCTGCACCATCAATTGTATTAAAATATTATGTTCAACCTGTCATTTTTCCAAACTTCCCAAATAACCCATCAAATGATATTTATTTATTATTACCAATTATATTATAAGTCAATAAACATCACAAGCCTTCTGGCATCCATTGATTACTCTGGCTTGCACTGAGTAAGCAATACATATAGAGTTTTGCCTGTTTTAATAACAATTGCTATTTATCTTTTTATTTTAATTTTTAATGTTATATTTTTTCAAAATCATATCTTTTATACATCAGATAATCTGAAACATTTAAATCATCATTAAATCTTGATGCATCTATATTTTTTCAATCTTTTGAAATTATTATGTTTTAGACTATACATAGATTTCAAGTTAGATGATATTCCTAATCTGTTAATATAAATCTAGAAAAGATCTTCAGATATATATAATTTTAATAAAAATTAAAATATTGGATAATAATATACTTTGTAATATAGGTGAAGATTTTTTCAAAATCAGAAAATGGCAAGATAAGCAAGTGAATTCTCGATCAAATAAGCCTCAACATTCATTTATTTAAAGCACAAGCAATGAAGGCATCTTAACTTGGATATAAAATTTATTAATAAATATTATTATTGCACTGTAAAGTTAAAAATAAAATATGATCAGTTGCAAGTATCCTTGAAAATTAACCTGACAATGACTGTACTAACATGAAAATTAAAAACCAAGGAGAACATTCAATCAACACAACAATATTTATATCAGTAAGAACATTAAAAATTCAAACAGACAAAATATTCTAGAAAAAATATTTATATGGCAACCAAATCATTGACTCGAGCTATCTGAACATTTATGTGGTTTTACATGCAACTAAAAATATAAATATTTAATAACGTTAGCATTAGATTTCTAGTTGTTTCACTATTTTGAAATCATAACTATGCTTCAAATAAAATAAATTTAGATTAATTAGAAAAAAATGTTTATTCTTCAGCTTTATATCATCATTATTTCAGAATAAAACTAAAAGCTATTACAAAACCAAACACAATGGTCTGTAATTCCAATTTGTAAACTTGATTACAAAAACCTAACATTTTTTTTTGAAACTTTTAATTAAAATCTTCAATGTTTCTTCAAAAAATTATCAACTTTGAAGTGTCTCTATTTTTTTAATTACAGCTTTTACATTAAATCCAATCCTTCATTATTTTAAAATCTATATCTCATTTATCTATTATACTAAACTTTTATTGATTGGGATCATTTTTTTGTCCTAGTAATAGCTTGGATTGAATACAATTTATTTTTCATAAGTTTCTAATCAGTAACATGAACTAGCCTGATGAATTCTATTCTTTATGAAATGTTTTTTATGATATATTTTGACCACTTCAAATATCAATAGAATATACCATTTTTGCTTTTTTTTTGTTCATTAAATATTTTAAAAATTATTTTGAATAATTATATTCAGTTTTGCTTTTTAAAATAAAAGAAGTGAACACAATTATTGAAATAACCAAAATGAATCTATATTACTATACAAATGTGAAAGTTTGTTGATTTGTGCTCACTAATCTTGCATGGTTTTCTTTTTTGTATAGAATTTAACCAATTTATACATTTTTGCTTTATGGTACTTGTTTTAAAAAATTTTGTAATTTGCAACATAAAAATGCATGAAAAATCTACACTATAAATGTTTTCAAATGACATTCTAAAAATTCAAAAAAGGGCAACATTGATTAAAAGATTACAGAAATGGAAAAGTTTTTAGATAAAAAATAGTTTTTAGTTAAGCAAGGTAAAATTTGACTTTGTAAATATATTTTACATTAATTAAATTGTGTTTACACCACATATTTAATTTCTCATTTGAATGACAATTTAGATCAATTACAATAATGTTTAATACATTTTTAGAATTTCAGTTTAAATATGTATTTAATGTGTTAAAGTAAAATTTAAAATGATGAGGACACAGCAAAAGAAATACTACTGAAATTGATAAACTTTTAGGATGTCAGTTTAAATACATTTACCACATGAAAAAGTAAATTTTAAAATGCCACAGCTACAGCAAGAAAAATACTACTGATTATGATAAATTTTTACCATACATTATGTATAATCACACTAGGTTGGCTTATGGGGTGTTTTGTCATTAATTTTCTTCTTTGTACCTTTTCTTTTCTATCCAATATTTTTGTATTTTCCCAATTGAACATGATTATTGGCACATACATGGTCTTCTACCTTAGACACATGTTTTCTCTCTTCTAATCATCAGTTTGTGTTCTTGCAAGCATTTTTCAATGGGATGACTGGTCTCACCAATATATGTTCTTCCACATTCACATGGTATTTCATAGATGCAGTTTTTTCTTTTCAGCATTTCAAGTTTAAGCTTTGTAGATTTTTGGAATATTAAAATAAAGTTAAATTTTTCTAAAGACATCCAATATACATATTAGATGATGCCCCCCCCCACCCCCAAACCACAAAAAATCACATACCAACAACACCCCACAAAAAAAAAAAATAAAAATATAAAAACATACATTATTTTTTTATTTTTTTTCCAATCTTCCCCCCCCCCCGGCCCCAAACCCCAAACCAGGGGAGAGTGATTAATTTTCAAACCCCCCTTTTTAATTTTATTTTTTGCCCCCTATGTGCATTTTTTAATAAAGCTCATAAAAGAAAGTCATGTTATATAACTTGCTTTATTAATTTTTTTAATTGAAATAGTCCAATATAAAAATACAACTAGAATACCATCATCATAAACCTTCAGGAAAACACAAATGTAAATAGTAATTCATTTAATTTTTGGCCTTTATTGTGTAAACTAATTTCAATTAAAATATAAGTTTATAAACATATTGATAAAATATATACTGTGTTGCTATAATATAAGTAAAATATTTTTTACACATTTTTTGTCCATAGTAGTATTTATAATAAAATAACTTAAATTTTATATTGCTTTTAGTAATAAATTGTTGAGCTTACATTATAATAGCTCTATTATAGTTGCAATAAAAATATCAATCCTAAAGAAAACTTTTTGATGACATAACATGATGCTATATTCCCAATATTGCAATTGAAAACTTTTAAGTGATTTACAATTAGTAATTATTTTCTTCATATATATATATGCACACACATACATAAAACAGAGACAATATACCAGACTTTTACTACTAAAGGAAAATTCAAATCCAGAAAAAAAAAAAGAATAACTAGATTAGTCAAATACTGAATGGAGGGTTTATACATTTTCTTCCTTGTTTAAAGTCAAATATATATTAACTATCTAAACTGGATAATTATTTAGGTTACCTCATACAGTCAAGAATTTAATATATATTTCTGCACTATTAAATATTATAGTAAAAGTTAATATCTATCATAAATAGTAAAATTTGTTTTATATTCCTTAATTCAAGAAAGCAAGAAGTTGTGTTTTATAAGTAATATTTATGATAAAATATCTTGGCATTTGCATACAATTAAACATTTCACTAATTTTAGAAACTTAAGTTTATATTATTTATTGGTGTCAAATTTTGTTATGCTTAAAATGTATACTGTTTTTATATTTATATGTTGAAGCGAAAAATAGCACTTTCAAAATATACATTTTTTTCTTGTAACAATCCCACACCAAATATTTTTAATATTATGTATGTGTGTACATCCTATTTAATATTTTAACTTAAGAGTGATGTGAGTATATATGCAAGTATAATATATTATTTTTTTCAATCTGAAACAGTATTAATCATCATCATCATCAAACATTATCAATCCACTGCAGGATGAAGGTCTCGCCAAGTTCAATCCATCTTTAGCTTCTCTTCTCCACATCCCCCCTGCACACTTTCTTATTTCATCCATCCATCTCACATGTGGTCTCTTTCTGGGTCTTTTAAAATCTCTTGGAATCCAGTTCAAAATTTCAATTATCCATCTATTATCATCTCTTCTAGCAATATGTCCAGCCCAACTCCACTTCAGTCTTTTAATTTTTTCAATGAGGTCAGTAACACCTGTTAGTTCTCTTACCCATACATTGTGTTTTCAATCTCTTCTTGTTACTCCCAACATGCATCTCTCCATACTTCTTTGAGTGGTCTGAAGTCTCTATATTGCTCTTCTATTATAAGTCTTGGATCCATAAGTAAGAAATGGCAAAACACATTTATTAAAAACCTTCCTTTTCAAACACATAGACATATTTCCTTTTAGTATCAAGTTATTTCTGCCAAAAGCACTCCAACCAAGTTTAATTCTATGATTAATTTAATCCATTGTTTCCATCTGTATTAATAATCTGACCAAGATATTTATTTATAACTGTTAACTTCTTCTAACTCATCATAATTAATCTTTATTTTCATATTTTGAGAAAATCTAATAAACATTACTTTAGTCTTTTTAACATTTATCTTTAGTCCTATTTTCCTACTTTCATTTGATAACTCCTGCAACATTTCCTGTAGCTCTAAAGCATTATTTGCAAAAACAACTACATCATCTGCAAAATCTAAATGACTTAAATAATCTCCATTTACTTTTACTCCTTTAGCTTCCTATTTTAATCCACAAAATATTTCTTGCAGCATTGCTGTAAAAAGTTTTGGAGATATGGAGTCACCCTGTCTTACACCCTTTTCAATGTTGATTTTCTTACTATCATTATGTAATCTAATTGTTGCTGTTGCATGTTTATAAGTATTCTTTAAAATTTGACATATATATTATAGATCAGAGTTGGCCAATCTGCCTGCATTCTTTGGTGATAAAAATTAAGTCCAACTCTTGTAAAGTAATGCAGTGATTAAAAAGCAATTTTTGTTAATATTCAGTGAAAAAAAATTTATAAAAAAAAAAAATTGTTCTGGTGTTCATTCTCTAATTGCATAGTTGTCACTTGATTAATCCAGAATGAGGCCATAAAAATTTTTAACTTTCATTTTGTAATTGTTCATCCTTCAAAAGAATTGCATCTTTATTTTTTATAAAAATTACTTTTACAAACTAAAAATCATGACTGAATGATTCCAGTTTGAAAAATGTTATTGCTTTCATATACAAGCTTAACTCAAACATTAAAACTTGGGAAAACAAACACTTTTATTAAGTAATATTTAAACTTTACATTTTTTCTAAAATGAATTATTATTATGAAAAAAAAAACAGACTATTATTTACTTATAACATATTTGACAAAAAATGGTCCATAATATCTTAGTGTATATAAATACTTCACAGACAAAAAATGAATATGTATATTTATTTAGAAAGTGAAATATTTGAAAAAAAAAAAAAAGCTTAAAGGTCTTTTTTGAGATGGGGTGATCTGCTTCAGGGCAAATAACAAACGATCTAAGTTATGTGATCAGTTAAGTTTCTAAATTATTTCTTCTTTGTTTAAGTTTTTGTAACTTGCAATTTAAATTAACAAAATTTCTAATACATTCTTTAATTTACTAGATCTATATTGAAAGCCATTAACATTCTAGCACAACATTTTAAACAGTAGTAACTTAGCTCATTTTCAACCTCTGCGGCTATTCCCCCATTTAAGATATTATTATGGCAAACAAATTATAATCCTACAATACATAGATATGAACTTCCCCTATAAGAACTATTTTTTTGGTTTTCCTTTTTTGAACTATTTATACATATGCTCTATATTAAATTTTTATCATTTTTTAAAAAAAATCACAATTTAAATTTATTAAATTAATCACTATCTATTTATTATTTCCAAAAACAAATTTTGATCACTGAACTGATTGCCTTCTCAAAGTTCTACTCAAAACTCATCCTTCCTTCAGATTTTTTTTTTTAATTTTACAATCTCTCCCAATACATCTAGTTTTATTCTTTAGCTCACCCTTTTATTCTATTTCAAATCCATATATCTGCCTCATATAAAACCTTTTAGAAAATTATTTAATAAGCAGTTTTCTTAACTTCCTATCATCATCTATTTTAAAATTGCTATGGTTTTATTTATATTTAAACTCAAATTGTCTTACTCCTACATAATATTTTATTAAGCTCATCTTAACTGACCATAAGTACTGTCATTTCATCAGCAAATCTACTATTAACTCTATCATTATTCAAACAGCTCATTTAATAATTCAATTAAATTTATATTAAACAAAACAACAGATAGACAAAATAAATACATCTGACCTATTTTTAATTATATTTATCTTTTCTATAAGACAATCTTATAAATATCTTGTCATTTATATACAAATTTCCTGATAAATCTCTCCAAATTTATATCTTTTATTATATAATATCCAACAAAGTAACATCATTCATTTTATCAAATTGCTTTTTAGAATTGATTAACCAAATATTAACCTCTTAATAATAATTCTCAATATTTCAATTGTATCTTAAAATAGTTGAAATTTTCACTTAGCCAAATGGTTGTAGTGCAACATTTACATTGATTTTGCAAAACATCATACCTACATCCAACATATGATTTAATCACATATGAATAAAGGGTTAAATTTTAATCTTGCCATCACTCTTTACCAAATATATTTATTATCATAAAATGCAATACTTAATCTATTGTTTAAATAACTTCAAGTAATGAAAATCAATAATATCAAATAAATATTTACTAAACATAAATTAATAGCCTAAATTTAATTATCCACTATGCATGTATTATTAACTTACTATTTAAAGATATAAAAAATACAAATTAGTTCAGAAACATTAAAAATATAATTATTCTTAACAATTTATTAATCAACTTTCAAATAGGCTCCAATATCCCATTCCTTGTAATAGAAATATTAATACTGAAAATTAATAAAATGGCTTTACTATTCAGTTAGTAAAAACTTTCAGTATGAGTGACAACAGAACTCAGCATGATCCATAGACCTTAAACTCCAGTTGCTACTTTTCTACTGCATCAAATCACACAGGGAAGAAAAACAATAATTAGGGCAATTGTAATCAAGATTTCCAATGAAAAAATAACATTGAAATTTTTTTTTTAGCATTTGAGTGTTTTAATATGATTATATATATATAAAATATAATTTCAATCATAGCATAATTTAAACATAAATAGCATATAGCACGATTGGATATTTTGATAAACATAAAATATATATTTCTATATAGTAATGTTCTAAATAAATTTAATACGATAAGTGATCATCATTTAGTAAGATGCAAGATGTTTTAATGTTAAAGTTCAGGGCCAAAAATTATTAAATAAGACTTATTAATATATTATATTTTTAATTTTTTAGCATTCCAATAAATTTAAACTAGTACCTATGATTTAAAATATTAATAGAATTTTAAGATGGCTTAGATATGAATGAGATCAGTAATACAACTGATTTATTAAGAATTACTATTAAGTTAAATAATTTTACTTTTGGGAAATGTATGTATTCAAGCACAAGTGCGTGTGCGGCGCAACTGCTCCCAAAAGCTGTTAATACAAATACAAATAGCTAACTAAAAATATTAAAACAGCTGAGCGCTTTCAAAGGATCTTGCCTTCATAATCATAGCTTGCTTACGTTTAAATTTATGCAAATATGCTAATTTCATCTTTTTGATAGAGAAAAACACGTGTCCTTCCTGTTTATGGCGATGCGATGCCATAAACAGGAAGGACACGTGTTTTTCTCTATCAAAAAGATGAAATTAGCATATTTGCATAAATTTAAACGTAAGCAAGCTATGATTATGAAGGCAAGATCCTTTGAAAGCGCTCAACTGTTTTAATATTTTTAGTTAGCTATTTGTATTTGTATTAACAGCTTTTGGGAGCAGTTGCGCCGCACACGCACTTGTGCTTGAAGAATTACTATGCAAATAATTGATACAAAAATCAGCACTTCATCATAAATTTTCATGAGATAAGGCAATTAATAAATGAAAAAAAAAAAAAAAGGAATATAAAAACAATTGAAAATGATTAATTAAAAAAAAGAACACCTAGAATTTTGTAAATTCTTTAATTAAGATAATTATGATAATTATGTAGAGATAATTATGACAATTATGATGTAAGAAAATATAACTGAAATGAAAAATTATGTAAGAGAATCTCAAAAATATAAAATACTATATTACAGGAAAAGTAGTGTCACAAATAAAAGAAAATGCCACTGTTACTAAAAAAAAAAAAAAAAAATCATTAAGTATGTAGAAACTTTTTTACAACAAACTATTAAGTAATAAAAAAGGAAAAAAACATAACAGTCCCTAGAATACATCTTTTGAAATACAAAACTCTCCATACAGTAGTGCCACTCATTGCAAGCCAGAGTAGGCAATAGATGCAGGAAGATTTGTGCATAAAATCCCTATCTAATGTTTACTTATCCAATATCCCCAGACCATCAGTGAAAAGCCTTGGATCTGAAAGCACTGCACCTAGATCTTAAGATCTAATGCAGCCTTCCAGCATCCACCTTTTACCTTATTAGCTAACTATAAAGCTTTGAGTCCAAAATAACTTGTGTAAGCATAAAAAATGGTGATCATGTGATTTTTTTGAAATGTCAAACATTTTAAATGAAAAGATGAGATATATCTATAGAGAATGAAAAATCTCCAAAAAAAAACAAATTATTATATATTTAAAAAATGAAAGGAATTGCTGTAGCTATATAACAAATTTTTAAATTGTTGAAGACATATCTGACAAATGGAAAATATTCAAAAAATATTTTTAAAAAAATGAGAAATTACAAACTTACCAGTCTTCTATCAGTTCTATAAAAAAATTTTATTGATCATTACTGCTAATAATCGACAGAGAATTTTGAATTGTCAAACCAATCAAAAGAACAAGTTGAATTTAAAAACGTATTATAGCACAGTAAATCATAACTAAGTATAAAAAAAGTTATAGAAAATATCAATAATTTATGACTTGCATAGGAATTGTAATTATTTCTGCAGTTATTAAAATATAAAGCTAAGAAAGAAAAAGAAAATCATCTGGATTTTGCAAGTGATATAAAAGGAAATGTTATAAATTTCAAACAAATGCAAAAAAGTAAGACTACAGATACAGGTAAAAAGATTTTAAGAAATATTCAATGATTTTATCAAAAAAGAAAATAAATATTGAACAAAAATAGATCCAAGAAATTGTAAAAGAATTAAGAAAAAACCCTGATGTAAAATGGGTGAAGGAAAAAATTTGGAGTAACATAAAACTGAAATGGATTGAAAAAACTAGATTAAATTTGATTTTCCAGAGGACTGTTAATTGAAAATGATGATAAACATTTTTTCCTTCAAGTATTTTCAACATTTTATAAAAAATAAACAATTCAATTTAGGAAACAGAAAATACAAGTATTAAAATACATAAATGCCATGTTATAGATAATTATTATCATATATTTGTTATTTTTCCTTCTTAACAAAAAAAAGTTTAAATGATTTTTATTTTAAATCAGTTTTTATAAAATTTGTTTCTATTTTGCATCGGAATTAAGGTTTATATATATACATAATATTTACTTGCACTATTCTTAATAATATTTAATATATTGTAAAATTTATGTGAATCCAAATATACTAATAATTAATGATTTGATAGTTTTTATTCTAGACTACAGCAACATACTTCCAAAATAGAAGTGTCAAAACAATAACAAATCATGTTATTCTTATTCATAGCAACTATCCATATAAGCTTCAGAAACTATAAAATTAAGTAACATAGTTCTGAATAACAGAATTTTGTGAATACGTGAAATACTGACAATTTGCATGAGCTTGATAGAAAAGCAACTCATTGCTGATATTAATTATCATATGTCTAATGATTGGGTGTCTAAATTTTATCAAAAATAATGACAATTATATTGAGCAAGTTTTATAAATAAATTGTTTGGCCTTCTCATTTATAACACTGAATTATATTTTATATCTTATTTTTCATTTAATATTTTCAATTTTATTTCATTATTACAAATTAAATCTTTTAAAAATAATAAAAGTTGAACTTTATCATTTTTTTTTTTGCTATCATACTTATGCTTCTGATATAATTTCATTAAGATAAAAAGTATATTACATTGAAGCCAACCAAAAAATATATAAATCACAATTTATAATTACATATTTGTTCTAGTACTATAATAGAAGAATGTACTATAATTGGTTATATATACATACACACACTATAAGGCTTAAAAAATTTAAATATAATAATGTACAAGTCAAAAACACATTAAGAGACTAACATTGAATGCACATATTTTCTCTTTCTGTGTATATATATATGTCTGTGTATATTTTATTTTGAAAAATTTATCGACACATATACATTGTACAAATGAGTTTTTTTTTATTTTCAGATCATCTGGAGAAATTCCAATTATATAATTTGTAAGAACATAAACTACCTAAAACACGTGCATTTTAATTTTATAACTATTAAAAATAATATATATAGAAAATGTAATGATAATATTTTATTTAAATCTACAAAGCTTGGGTGTATCATTAAAATCAAGTTATCAAATGCAGATTACAGTTAAATGATTAATTAGTAAATGTCAGATAACTTATTAAATAAATTCAATTAACCTGTTGTCTATTTATTTCTTTTAGTTATATAAAATTATTTTCTATTCAATAGAATCAGCTTAATTTTTTTTTTTAGGTAATGACTATCAGCTTTATTACATTCTTTCATTTGCTCTTTCTAACAATGTATATATATTTATTGTAATAAAATAAAAATATATCAAAAATTATATTTCTTGTAATTTTTTTTTTTAAATTAAAGATGTGTCTTAGGATTTAAGGGGTTAAGCTTTTCTGCCTCTTGAAGAAAGACGTTATTCTCACTTCATCAAGAAAATTACATTTCAATACATTTGTTTTACTAGCAAATTCAGGTTCTGTTAAAGTCACATGCTTAAATTATCAGATTTCTCAAAAGAAATTATTTTAGCTAAATTAATGCTAAAACTTTATTCTTAAATGTTTAATACAACTTAGTAAAATATAACCTATGAAAGCTGAGAGATATCTTTTTTTTATTTATAAAAATATCATCCTAAGAAAATTCTAATAAGATTAGGATGAACCAATGTTTTCTGAATGAAATCCTAGATATATATATATAACTTAATATAGCAAACTTCATTTTACAATATTAATGATTACAAAGAAAAATCATATAAAATCAATATTTGCAATTATATTATAATGATATGAATTTGACTAGTTCTGGTATTATAGAATAGTCAAGAAATAGATGACCACTTTAAAATATAACAAAGTAAAACTAAAAAAAAAATTTGATTCTCTCAATAACCTATAATTTAAATAAAGTAAGATATTGTCACATTTTGTTCATACAAAAAATGAATTGAAAAGTTACAAGAAGTTGCTCATAATTTTTTTTTTATTGAATATTAATCTAGGAATGGGTTATAACAAATAATTTATAGTTTTTAGATGAGATGAAAGAGAATATGAGTGTATAAATAATAAGTACAAAGTAAAAATTCAATAATTTGAATTAAAATTTTCAAAAAATGAATTTAAAATATACTATGTATACCAATTCTACAATTAAGATTAAATTTCATTGAATAATTAAAGGTAATTATATAAGTTAAAGAAAACCAATAATAGTAATTTCTGAAAAGGAAATAAAAAAAACCCCAAGGATTAAAGATTTAAGACAAGAAAATTCACAAGCAGAGGCATATGAGAAGGATTGTTCTTTAGGCAAAGACTGTATAAGAAGAAACATCTGTAGAGATCCCAAATGTATATCAGTATTAAGTAACTTTTAAAACTAAGCACTTCACTGATCACAGAAAAACTCGTCTAGCTTTGTAAGCATTATTTATTATCTAAGACACTGCTGTTAAAGTATTTTTTAGTACTGATTTAAACTCAGTTAAATGGTGAAAGTCTGTATAAAAAAAATAGAAGTGTTAAGTTAAATAATATGTTTCAGTTGAAATGTGATCTATTAACTTTGAAAAAATATCTATAAGGAGTCCAGATATGGTGAACAGGTTAAAATAGCTTATTTGCCAATGAGAAAATGATTTCTTATAGCCTGCATATTTTTATCAATATTAAGATTCTAATCTGATTCAACCAACCGACTAGACTAATTTCATATAACACCAAAGACACACACTAATCTCTTAGTATATTAAGCTTACTAAATTATTTAAAAAAATTAGCAACACAATATTTCTTTTTTGGAAAGGTGTTTATATTTAATTTTTGATAATATTCGTTTTCAATGTTTATTAATTTGTTACTTTATTCATAAAACAATAATGTTAATGCATATTTTCAGTATTATCTGAAATAAATTAATTTAGTTGTCTGTGCTGTTCTCTCATTTATCTCTCCTCAAAGGCATACATAACAGATTTTCATAGATCCTGAGAAATCATGCTCTGAAATGAATTATAGTTATCAGAAAAAATGATGATGATGCTGCCAGAGAATATATCTATAGGTATTCTTTCCGAAAAGTGGTACTTCTAACTAGAGTTAGCAGTAAAAACCCTATATGCTTATGGATGAACATTAAGTATGAACCTTTTAATCCAATTAATTTAGTCAAATATAAATTTCAGTAAACTTTGTCAAATGGACAATTTACAAATTGATTTTAAAATAGTTTGGTTATATTTCAGAAATGTTTATCTGCACATTAAGAGTATATGCATATTTGAATCATCAGTTCCAATAGAATATATAACTACAATTTTTTTTTTTTTAAAAAAAAAATCACAACAAAATATATTTCTTAATTGGAAATTCAATTAGATATACAAACACCATATAATGTAAAAAAAATTTTGAATAAAGAGCAACTTCAAGCAAACTAAATATTTCCTTGATCTACATGTATTTCTATCCAATATACAATGCAGAATAAGCTAACCAATGAAATATTTCATGATATCTATCATAACATGTATATTAAAAAAAGTGATATTTTGTACATTCACATCAAATACAATTTAAAAGTTATTAAAAATTATTTTATTAATACATTGTAAAAATTTTAAAAATGATGTGGCATATGTAAATCTGAAAACTTAAGTTTTGTCTACTTAGTATACTGTATAATGAAATTATTTGAGAATATAAGCAGAATGAAATACTTTTAATAAAAACATTACAAGAAAATATGCCTTAAGATGAGATTTTAGAGCTGGATTGAATATATTATTAGAAGAAATAATAAATAAGCAAAGACTTAAAACTTATAAATACCAAGACGGAATGTAGGATATATGGACGAGATTGATGAAAAATACTTGAACAAAATTAATAATGGTTTAAAATAATTCCTGATTTTTATATTTGATCTATATGAGTTAAGATCATTTATTGAACTTACCAATCTTTAATTGTTATGAATAAATCTACTAAAAAAATTTTGTACTATAAACAATAGTTGCAATTAAAGACCCCCCAAAAAAATAATAATAAAATCACATGGGGTTTTCTCCCCATGATTTCATTAATACATTAAAAAATGATCTGTTATATGTTTGATATCACTCCATAGTCCTTAAGGCCAAAGTCCAGGGCAAAATCGGAAGTTTTCTAATAAATGAGCATTCTCAAAATTAACACTACATATATATTCTCATATTACATACAAAATAATTATTATTGATATTTGTGTACTCTAACTATTTAACAATATCTTTTACCAAAAGATTTGAAGTCAATAAACCAGTTTTCTAGTATTCATATTTATGACCACTGGTTAGTACTATTTTAAAAACTAGTTAAGATTTCAAATTTCAAGTCAATGATTATATTAGCAATATGCATAATCATATTATAGCAATTAAAACATAATAAAGAAAAACTTTCAGAACAGATTAAAAAACATATAAATAAATTATGTACTAATGTGTGTGGGAATAAAAAGATTGATGGATATATTAGCAATAAAAGTAGTTGAACCATGTATATAAAATCAGAAATTATAAGATAAACAGAAAAAATTCTATGTATTGTATATATATAATGTGAATGAGACAAGGGTATGGTAACTTAATTTTAGTAGAAAGGATATATATTTTCAATATTTTACATTTATATGAAGACGTTAAAATTACTTGTGTGTGACAAGTATACACACCCAACCAATATATACATATAGATATACACCTTTCACTAAAAAAAAATGCCATTAAAAAAGATTATCGGTGTTGTTTGAAATCTATAAAACAAATGGACAAATTTAACTTTAAATAAAAAATTTTTATAATTTATTGCAATAAAAATGGAATAAAAAACTCCAATTATTTCTCTGAGCTTTATACAAGGGCAATAGTTTTGCCATCAAAAAATTGGCCAGTTTTATTTTTATTAATTCACAGCCAATATTAACATTACTCAATACTTAAAAATACATTCTTTTCTTTTCAAGATTTTTTTAATTAAATAGCAGGCAATTAAAAAATAAATCACCAACAATTCCATTTAAGTACACTAGTAGACGAGTAACGTTAACATCTTTAGCTTCAAAGGCGTATTGGTTCTAATTGGACCAAGCCTAAACAAACTTAGGCTTTTATTTCATAAAATATACTTAAAAAGTTATAAATTTAATTTTCGTTTTTTACACTTTGGATAAAACACATTTATATTTTCTTTCTTTGAATAACCTTTTCTTTTCATAGTATATAAAGTAAGTTTACAATCACCTGATGTTCGTACCCGCCATTCAACATTGTTTTCATTTGCAATCTCAGATTGATTATCTAAATCAGAACGCCTAAACTGAAGTTTAAGATCTCCAGAATTATGAACTCTCCAAGGTGTCAAAGATTCGGAAGCAGACCAATAATGATTTTTACATTTAAGAGTGATTAAAAGTTTTTGTTTGGAGTTATCTTCGTTTTCCGCTAAAAATGTTTCAATTAATTTATCTCCATCATAAGATGAAGTTAAGGAAGTCTTACCCAATTCTTGAGAACTAGCACGATTTCTAAGAAAACTTACCGGTACTTTATTTGAATGCACTATCTCAATTTCGAGATCACCATTAGGAGTAGATTCACTGGAAGTAGTTGATAATTCCTCTTCAGCAGGGCAGGAATTAGGGCGATTTTCATCTAATGGAGTACGTTGAGTTGCATCAACTGGGCATGAATGCGGCCTTTTATCGGATATAAGTCCAAATTTTGGAATAATAGGAATAAAGCAATTATCACTCCGGTTGCTAACAATTAAATCCCGTTCGGGTTCCTGCATAATTTCAATCTCTGAATCTGTTTCATGAGAATTATCTCCACCCTTCCTTTTAACATCAACAGAATGCGTTTCTGCTTCTAATTTTTTGCAAATCGTTTCAATATTTTTTAATTCTAATATTTCCGATGATTCACTTACTGAAAATGTACACCACGAAGTTCCTGTTTTTAATTCCGTTTTTTGCTGAAGATCATCACATTTAGAATCTAATTTATATCCACATTTTATATCACTTTCGCTTTCAGGTAAACAAATATCCAAATCTGATAATTCAGGCACTATATTATGAACTGCATTTTCCAAAATGCTTTCTTTAAAAATTTCCCAACCTTCATTTTCGATATCGTCATTATTATTATTACAACAAAAATCTAACGTTGTCACATTATTTGAGCCTTCATTTTGCTTTGCATCCACTTCGACATCAAAATCCCAATCAAAATCACTCTCGTGACCGTTGTTTTGATTACTAGCATTACAAACATTTGAAACACCATCAGCTCTTTGCCCATAGTCCATATTTTTCGATTCTAAATCATTGCTTTCGGCATCATTCATTATAAAAAAACGTAAATTAGATTCCGAGTGAGATTTAACATTACTAGTTATATTACAATTTTCCCGTTTATGCAAAACACAGCCAGACTCTTGAGCAGTATTATCCAACGCTGAAATAATTTCACTGACGTTGTTAACACAAGGTTGTAGGGTCAGATCCTCTATTTTTTTTGTCGAGATAAACGGAGTTTTATTTTTCTCTTCATTAGGCGGAGTTCTTACATTCGTGTCTACAACAGACATAGATAATTTTGTATCCAAAGGGGCGTTAAGTGGAGTTTCCTGCGTAAATTTATCGAGGTTTGTTTTACTAGGCTCTTGTTCTAAAACATACACAGTATTACACTCTTTCGTTTGAGAATCGTCGCCATCAATTTTAGTTTGAGCAATAACGCAAGTGTTTGAAATGAATTTTAGTGTTGAAAAACTGTCTCCATTCGCAACACAAGCTGGCGTGCCTTTGTTTTGTATTTCGCCAGCCGCCTGTGATTCATTAACCTCGTTATTTGTTATAATTTGACGGCTGCTTCTTGGAGTCTCCTGATCTTCATTCTCAGGTTTAATGTTTGCAATGAGCGCCTCCAATGTCTCCAAGCTCGCGATAAGGCTTTGCACATTTTCATAATTTTTCTCGTTGTTAGCAAATCGTTCGTGTTCCAGACTTTTCAAATGCACTTCCATGTTGGTATAATATAGCTTACAACATTCACAATAATTTTGTACACAATTTTTTACGAGTTTATTTTTTGTATTTTGTTTAAGTCTATTCTGTTTAGTTTCACAATTCACGTTTTGGATTTCATCAAATGGACTTCCCAAGTAATTCTTTGTAATTGTCAAAGCGGGAAAAGTAGCAAATTGTTTATAATGAACTTTAAACTTTCGTAATACATCTTCGTATTTTATGTAAGATCCATTTAATAAGCGTAAAATATTAGTTTTTTTGTCTTTTTTTGGAATTACTTTATAATGAGCTTTTAGTTTTTCAAGCTGAAGCAAAAATTGTGTTTGAGAAAAAACTTTTATCCCCCAAAGTCTGGCATTGGCGAGAACATCGCTACAGCCTTCAACATTTTTTCCAATTGATTTTAGTAGTAAAACCTGGCCTCTGCTTAGGGGTAGTTTGACCCTAAGCGGATATTCTATTTGATCTACTTTTTGAGAATTGACAAATTTTGTAAATAAATTGTTATCAGTAGTATCGATATCAGTAATAACACAATTGATATGCTTACTCAGGAACTTTTCAACTTGACCACCAAGAAGGACAATGTCTTTTTTGAGTTGGTTGATCTCAACTATAGGTTTCCGTAAATCCAAGTAGTATTTTTTACCTTTTAATGGTTTATCTGGTGGTTCTTCCTTCGTTATATTGGTCATAATGTAGATTCACTTTTCTTTGTACTATCATTGCAAAAAGGTTTCATTAAATTGTCAGTCTTCCTTCGTTTTTCTTTCTTTTTAAGACTTAAAATTAAAGAGAAAAGAAACACAGTAACCAACTGCTTCCAAAACTTGACAGCTTACGCTTTAGCATTATCGCGATAATCTCGGACAGTTTACGCGAACAGGGCGTTACTTTTGTTAATGTTCAAATCAAATCACTTGGAGGCAGTGCTTGAGAAAACAGAAAAATATGTGGGAGTAGTGGTTAATAATTGTTATTAGCTTCCTTTCACTTAACCAAATATTTCTTTTTAAAAGTTTTTCTTTCGTAATACAATTATCTAAGCATCCTGTTGCTGATAAAATGTAGTCATCACGTTGACCTTATTACCCGGGTGACATGTTTGTTTAGTAGAAAAAATGTCCAGGCTTTGCACTGTACGTTTTTAGTTGCTATAGCTGTAGGTTATGCGTATTTCCATTTACTCTATTTTATCCAACTTGTTCATATCAGACAGGTTTCTCAACTCTTTAAGGAAGGATGGGGGGTGGGGATCAGCAGCTGGAGTTTTCATCACATGATCAATAAAATTAAACCAAAGCATACCTACACGTACACAGTTTTTTTCTTTGCATATATTCGTTTTAAATTACTATTTTCGTCATTAATGTTTTTTCTCAGCATTTTATTTGCGGATTTTGTTTGTTTATAAATTCGAAATATACGTTCGTAATAAAATTTAATTTTTTTAAAAAAAGTTTAATATTAAAAAAAAAAAAGACATTGTATTGCAAAGTAGAAAAACGTTCCTCTAATTTCCTTCAAATTATTATTAATATTTAATTTAAAATTCTAGAAATAAAGTCAATGAAACTTGATTTGTTAATCTTTGCAAATGCGTGAGCGGACTGGGAACAAATGATACTCTGTGACTTTTTAATTGAAAGTGTAATCGATTATAGACATAAATTAAAATCTCTAATAAATGTCGGCAGTCTGCTTTTAGTTGAAAATACAAAAAAAAAAAATTAGTTAAAAAAGCCTGTTGATAGATGTTTTGTTATTTCGATAATTGCATTAATTTAACATTAAATGTATTTTTTCAGTAAATAATTTCAATTCCGGATTAACTTGGCTCTTCATGTGAGGTTTATCCAATAATAAGCGCGACTTGGCGAACTCTAGAACGATTTCCAATTGAGAGAAGTAACTATAAAAAAGTATTAGATTAAGAGAATATATAGGGGTCAGTCTGACGCATTGTCGTTCGAACATCACATGATTTTCCGAGCAACAGATTTTTCAATTTATTTTGAGTAAACTAATTTTAACAAATTTATTTTATATTTCCATTTTACTTTTTTATATAAACCAATTTTGTAAATATATTTTCGAACACATAAATTAGCAGGCTATGCCGAATATGCATTCTATAAATTAAATTGGAATTTATTTTATCATATTTGGAATTGATCTACATACTGAATTCTCGAATCCACCGATGAACTCATCTGTTTAGAACATTTATCTTATTTAAAAATTTATATATCTAATAATAAAGTTAAGCTTTTGTTTACTATATACATTCATAAAGCGTGCTTTTTTTTTTTGAAGTGCTATTAATTTTTTTCACAGAAAAAAAATATATAATGTGTTTTTAAAATATATAATTTTATTATTTACAGACTCCTAAAAAAAAAAACTAGATTTCTCAACGCAGATTTATTTATTTTTGATTTTAAAATAGAATATATTAATGATATTATATGCTATTGACACTTTCCTGCTTTATATAACTTTCCCCTTATTTTTTGGAAATATATATATATTTTTTATATTAAAAAAAAAAATGCTAAGATTTCTATTTGAAGGCACTTTGCTATAACTAGGCAATAGAATATTGTATGTGCTATGTCAACAATAACATCTGATATTCATCGATAGGATAATATTTATCATTACGTATTAATTTATTAATATAAAGCGTCTCAGTTTTAAAATTACATTATAAACTTTAATGAGGCCTTTTCAAAAAAAAAAATTCTAACATTAATGTTTTTAATATAAATAAATTTATTTGATAGTAAATAAATATTTCAAATTAAGATTAAGTATATATTTAACAATATTGAATATATAAATATAATTTAGTTTATTTAAAGCTGTTTTCGTAAGTGAATCACTTAAATAATAATAAAAAATCATAATAATAAACTGAAAATGTTTGAATGCGGTGTATGAAGTATAGGTCAAAAGTTATAATTTTTATATAATGACATCTATATTACGTTTCTTGTATTAAATAATAAAAAGTATTGGGAAATATAGCGCTGTATACAGATTTATATAATCCATAAATAAACATAAAAAATGTTATCAATGTTTATAAATTAATAAGATAAATATTAAGATAGTATAATAATAAAAAAAATTAAACAATACCTTCTTAGCTAATTTATAAATAAAAGACCATTTTCAAACATCATCCACTATAGAACAAATCCAGTTTCTCAGATCCATAGAGTCTTTTTTTCACAACATACCAACAAGCTTTCTTATTCAACTATCTTCTATGTGGTCTCTTTTTAGATCATTTACTATTTTTTGGGATACAATTTAAGATTTCACTTGCCCATTTATTATTATCTCTTCTAGCAATATGTTTAGTCCAGCTCCATTTCAATGATAATAATAATATCTGTTTATTCTTTCATTTGAGTACTTCACTTCTGATCCCTTCTTGCTATTTCCAACACACATCTCTTCATATTTCATCAAGCCATTTAGACTATTTTTCTATTAAATGTCCTAGTTTCAGCTCTATATGTAAGAACTGATAAATCACATTTATTAAAAACTTTTTTTTTTCCAAATATATAATCACATTTCCTTTTAATATTAAGTTATTTCTCTCAAAAGTACTTCATTCAAGTTTAATTCTATGATTAATATCATTTATTATGTTTTTATCTATGTCAATAATCTAACCAAGATATTTGCAATTGGCAACTTATTCTAATTCATGACTATCAAACCTTTATTTTCTTTTTGAGAAAATCCATTGAACATTACTTTAGACTTTTTAAAAAAGCATTAATCTTTAATCCTACTTTCTTATTTTTATCTAATCACTCTTGCAATATTTTCTAATGCAGTGAGACATCATGACTTAAATAATCTCCATTTATTTTTAAATTCCCTTAACTTCCTATTTTAATCCAAAAAATACTTTTTATAAAACTATTGTAAAACGTTTTGGAGATATGGAATAGTCTGTTTACATTTTTTTAAATGTTAATGTTCTTAGTATGACCATGTAATATGATTATTGCTGTAGCATTTTGATGAATATTTATCAATGACAATATCTTAGATCTATATCTTGATCCAAAGCTTTACTCATTAGACATGTTTATAAAATCAAATACCTTTTCATAATCTAAACATCTAAATCATACTATTGATCACATTCATTAGCTCTTTCTATAATTTCTCTCAATACTTGGATGTGATCCATTGTACTAAAACTACCTTAATCCAGCTTGTACTTTGAAGTTAGAATTCAAAGTTTACTATAATTGAGTTGTGATTACGTTGGTAAATATTTTGTATAGAACTGATAGAAGACTGGCAGGTTTGTGATTTCTAATATTTTATATATCATCTTTCTTAAAAATCAATATTTCTACTGTATCCTTCCAATCATCTGATACATATTTATCATTTAGACATTTGATGTATAATTTTTCTAACAACTTTTCTATTTCTTCACTTGATTCTTTTACGACATCAGTTATAATCCATTCTTTTCCTGGAGTCTTACTCCATAGATTTTATTGCATATCTCACTTTGTAGGGGATACTTTGTTTTGTTTTTTTTATTGTTGTTTTTTACTATTATATAATTCTTTATAGAACCCTTCTCACATTTCATGATATTGTTTCTTTTTTAGTAATAGTTCTGTCTTTTTTTCTTATTGATGAAATAACTTTTCTCCCTGTATCAAGATGGTTTTTACATTTTGAGACCTTTAGTCTCTTCTATATCTTTCCTTAAAAATTCACAATTATATATTTTATATTATTATTAACTTTTTTCAATATTATTTTACAAAACTCTAGATATTCAAATCATCTTAATGGGTTTTAAAAAAAAAAATCACATTTCTTCTTTCCTTCATACATTGTTTTGTTCCAGTAGAAACTTTACTGGTAAATTGCTTCTTTTTTTATTCCGGTTATCTTTTTTACAGTATGTAATAAAGTATCAATTATCCATTACTTTGAACACTTTTTAGCAAAAACCTTTTATTGTGCCTATATGTATACACAATTTTGCATTTTGACTGTCCTGCAGTCTTCTTCAGATCTATGATACAATGAACAACATAAAATACATAACTATATAAATAATACCCATAAAAAATGTAAACAATAAAATTAATAAAATAATTTTAAAAAAACATAAAATATATATATATTAAGGTGGAGCTAATAAAACTAAAGTTTAAGTTTACAAGGAATAGAAGTAATTAGGAAATTATTAAAAAAATAATAAATATGAATATATTTAAATTAATAGTTGTTCATGAATATGAATATATACAGTCAGGAATACACATGTATAATTTATATTTATATTGTATATTTTATTTTATATTAACTGGATTATTTTATTTGGGTTTGAATATATTTCAGTTTTATTATGTTTTGTTATATATTTTACATTGGTTTTTTTTTTATTATTTTATCGTTTACATTTTTAGTTATTATTTATATAGTTATGTATTTTATTTTATGTTGTTCATTATATTATAGCTCTGAAGAAGACTGCAAGACAGTCGAAACAAGATTGTGTATGCATATGGGTACAATAAAAGGTTTTTGCAAAAAAGTGTTCAAAGTAGTGGATAAATTGTATCAATTTTATACAATCTATTTACCCATATGAGTTTTCACTTTTAATTAATCAGTTTAAAAAAAAAAAATTACAGATTATGGATGGAAAACATGGTTTACTTTATTAACAAAACAGTAAGTAATTTAAATTGCGCTTTACGCAAAAAAGTGAAGCTTGTCTAAAATATTATTAAAGAGTTATATGGCTAAGCGCTTTCAGAGTACTTAAGTCTCCATATTCATAGCCTACTATAATTGAAGTTTAGCGGTGATTTATGCAAAATTTATGCGAAGTTTTATAAAGACCATTTTCTGGATATGTGAAATGAAAGATTAAGGAGGCATGCTTTATTGCAAATGACAACTGTGCAATAAACTGAAAAGAATCGTGCTTTGCAATCTCCAGAATTTTGCATAAATCACCACAAACTTCAATTATAGTAGGCTATGAATATGGAGATTTAAGTTCTCTGAAAGCCATATAACTCTTTAATAAATTAGAAAATTCGTATTTTATAACAAAACAGTATTTGATTTTATAAAATCAATATGACAAAACAATTACATCATTTTATATTCTAGAAAATTATGTATATATTAAATTGTATATAGCAAATTATACACATATAGCTAATGAATTATTCAAGAGGTGGGAATAATTAACAAAACTTAACTTATTTTATATAACAATAACTCAATTTCTTAATAAATTTCTGTAATATTATTATTTTAAATTAGCTTAGTTTGTCATCACTCCGAATCTCTAATATTAATTACCCTAGTTATTTATATTTCTTAATAAATGCTCTGCTGGTCAAAATCATGTATTCATTCAACAAGACCAATAATCCAAGCAAAAGTACCTTGAATCCAACCATACACAAGATACAGATGTCAGGGGAATGGTGAATCCTAACCCATTTGCCTGAACTATTGCCTCTCTGACTAATGGATAGCGTTTGTGATGACACAAGCAGTCCTTGGTTTTATTCCATCCCAGCTGGAGGTCATGGTTCACAAAGAGACTGAAAAATAATAACGGGTTTATATAAGAAATTAATGATTTAGTGAATTCTGACGATTGCAGAACGGTGCAGATGTGATTTGATATCGATTACTAATGGTTTGAACTGTAATAATTATAATTCTTTATGGCAACATTACAAAGAATTAAATTTAAATCAAAGAAATATAAATAACTAGAGTAATTAATATGAGAGATTCGGAGTGATGACAAACTAAGCTAATTTAAGATAATAATATTACAGGAATTTATTGAGTTATTGTTATACAAAATAAGTTGAGTTTTGTGTATGCAACTAAGTTATTATACTTCTTGAATTCGTTTTAATGTGGCTAAATGCAAGGCATTTGATATCAAAGTAAAAATTTGTTAATTGGTCTGCCAAGAATCAATCAGCAATAAAATATCATTAGCCCTCTTTAAGAGATTACAAATAAATCTATTAGATAGATAGATAGATAGATTAGATAGATAGATAGATAGATTGATTGATAGATAGATAGATAGATAGATAGATAGATAGATAGATAGATAGATAGATAGATAGATAGATAGATAGATAGATAGATAGATAGATAGATAGATAGATAGATAGATAGATAGATAGATAGATAGATAGATAGATAGATAGATAGATAGATAGATAGATAGATAGATAGATAGATAGATAGATAGATAGATAGATAGATAGATAGATAGATAGATAGATAGATAGATAGATAGATAGATAGATAGATAGATAGATAGATAGATAGATAGATAGATAGATAGATAGATAGATAGATAGATAGATAGATAGATAGATAGATAGATAGATAGATAGATAGATAGATAGATAGATAGATAGATAGATAGATAGATAGATAGATAGATAGATAGATAGATAGATAGATAGACAGACAGACAGACAGACAGACAGACAGACAGAAAGACAGACAGACAGATAACAAGACATGAGCGATGTGTATTTAAAACATTATTACATTTAAATCAGTTGTCTATAATGAGTGTGGAAAGCAAAATAGTTCATTTTAAATTAGATAATCAGATTTAATTAATTTAACAGGATTGGTTTGTGAAGGATGTGCCACATGGCAGAGAGCATTTCAGGTTTGTAAATAAATACATATGTATAATGATAAAGGCAGTATGATATTATAGATTACAACAAAAGAATAATGAGGTCTGTTACGAACCTCTGGGTGGCTTTGCTAAAAAGAAATCCCTGATATATACAGGTAGATGATGAGAGAAATGTTGGCCCTCCAGCCATAACATATCTCTGAATAGTAATAATAGATTTGATGTGCTGGACTTCCCATACACATTTTAATGGCAATGCCTGAAAAGGATCCCTAGTAGGAAAATACATCTACTATTAAGGGGAAGGCAAGGATTGGACTGGTCATATTTAAACTTCTGAAGGTCAAGAGAGGTATGTAGCAATGCAAGAATAATAATAATAAACAAATGGTTGTAACTACAAAATACATAATGCCTTAGACATATACATATATAGATAGGGTATCACTAACGATCATAATAAATTAATTCCTGATTAAAATAATTAGCTCTCTGATGTAATAGAATGTCCACAGAAACCTTGAGCCATTAATGAATGGATCATAAATTATAATATAAAAAGAAAGGTAAGAATTAAAATTAAAATATAAATTGTTTTCCACGTTTCCCAAATATTTCATTTATTAGTGAGTTATCAAATAGTTCATCATTGAAGATTACAAAATCAGTCTGTTTTTTAATTAACATAAACAGACTGGACATTAAATATCAAATTCACTTCTGGTGAAGTTTGACAACATGCAGCATAATAAATTATATATCACAATTTTACTGATACAAACAAAAATATACGTATGAAATATATATATAGTTAGTAAATGATATGAAAACGCTATGATAGCTGTGCTTTAAGTGATTCTCTTTTAAGATATTTATTTTACAGAAATTGTAATAGATTTTACTTAACCGATTTAATAAAATATATTATTCTCTCAGAAATAATTACGAGGGCACTTTTACTTTTACGTTGGAGATAATAATAAGATTCCTAACTTAAAATAATTTCAATCATTTAAAAATAAATTTATTCTATAGAGGTACAAAACTAAACGAGCTTTCTCTATTAACTAATTTAAAGGAAATAAGTCTCCTGTAATGATTTTTAAATGGAGAAAATAAAAGGAGATAGTTTAAAGTTAGTTGCTCATTGAGTTTTATACTTGGCAGTTTTAGTAAGCCAATATTGTAAATAAACCAACAAAATTTAAGGAAAAAGAAATTAAAAGACGTATTTTAAAAATTAAGTTGTATAAACATTTCAGATATATAAAATACAAGTTAACATTGATTTTAAAACAAAATGAGCTAGAATTAGAGGCTTGTGGCAAATTGGAGGTTACCTCAACCAATCAGTAGATGTTCCATGGCTTGAAACAGGCAGTTATAAAATCAGATCATTTAGCAGGTTTCCTTGACAGTACAGTCTCAGGCTAGGTGTTGAGAGCACTGGAATGGCATTGTAATGAGCTGGTGGAAACAGAGTTCCGAAAAGCAAATGGCTGATCTTTTCACTCTGTCATTCTTTAGACATGATATACTATAAATACTAATCAACTCTCTTCAGAGAACTGTTCTTCAATCATCTTATCAAAATTTTTACTATTTATCTGATCTGGCTTTATCTATTAGGATTCAATCTACATGATGTTTTCTGGTAACTTTATCTGTGGTCAGCATCTGCCTAGGCAGGAAATCTACAATCTTGTATTAAACATGCCCCAAGAGTTCATTTTGCTAATTAAAAGAAAACACCAACAAGCATGATTAACTTTATCAGTTATTGCATTAACAAAGCCTATTTAATTAAGATTTAGATTAAAGAAAATGTAAATTTTATTCACAAAAATTTTAGGAATTTGGTACATTCTATAAATAATACGATAGCTTTCAAATCTGATAATTGATATAAAATGTAAATACAAATTTACAAAATATTCCTTACAAATATTAGATTGTTTACATAAGTGATCCTTTACTGTACATTTATTAAAAGATAAATATAAAATGTTACCAAGCAATTAATTGAAAAAAATGGACTTTAATGAAAGAATTTAAAGTATTTGTAACATTTTATAGATATCTAGGATTCAATTATTTACTCAATGTCAATTTAATAAAATAAATACAATATACATTTCTATAAATATAAAATAAATAAACTATTATAAAAAGATTAGTCTTAATCATAAAATATAAATTAATGAAATAGATAAAAAATAATATTGATTATAAATATACTACCACCTATTATGAGATGGGTGTCAGTTAATATACAAGATTGGGTTCAAACTCATACTAGTGCTGATGACATTGGCACTAGGTGAAGCAGAAATATACTATATTTCCAGCTTCAATACATATGTCAGGAACACTCATGAACTCTGCCCTGTATGCCCAGATTTCAGATTCAATTACTTATGAGCAGCAACTCCAATGATACTAGAATATTTAATTTATTGCCAGCCAACATCACACATCAGAGAAACAAAGAGAACTTGGGGGAAATCATAGCAGGTGTGCATATACATTGCTATAGACAAGCACATTAACTTAACCTTAGTGGGATCTTATAACTATAAATCATGACATTTATACCTTAATAAGTAATTTAAAATTTAACTAAATCAATTAAATAAGTAACTAGCAATGATCAGAGATATTTGATTTTAAGATTATATTTAATAATGAACATAAATAGAAATAAGACATTTGTACATTTGAATTATATTAAATAATGATTAGCCTCATATTACAATAAGTTATATTGTGCTTATTCGCACGTTAAAATAGGTATTGACAGGTAAGTATATTATTAGTACTTTTGATACAGCGTTATAATATTTCAATATTGAATCTAGTGCAATTATATAGTGTACAATATGATGTCTCACCCAAATTACGGAAAAGAAACACAACCTTGACTAATCCAAAAGTTACATAATTGTCAGTTAACTGACCGACCAAATTATCACAAGTTATAAATGGAATATGTTTATTAAAGATTTATTTACTTTTTTGCTTGATTAACGTATGAGGGAGTATTTCTATAAATTATTATATTTAGAGTCATTAAGCGACACATTAATAGAAAATTACTTAATTTGCGAAATATATTTAGTTAGACCATAACATCAGATATGTAAATATTTATAGGTTTAAGCTTTTTTAAAAAGGAATATAATGAAGTGTTGCGGTGTTAGCATAATGGCCGACTAAGATTTGCGGATCTGTTTCTTGGAAGTGCTTTATCATTTGGAAATAAAAGAATATGCTGACTTGCCACACCCATATTTCATGGAATTGGTTTCTTTGAGTGAAAGTTCTTGGATGGAGTTGCAATGGGCTGAACTTTTCTGGAATTCCCATGCAATACTCTTGTTATGTGAGTAGATGATCCAGGGTTATTCATTGCACCAATTACAACCTAAAATGAAAATGCACTGACTTGGGTGTTCCGATGCATGTCTCAAGATAGAACTTAATATAAGGAGTAATAGCCTATGTTAACAATACATTGGCTGGACTAACAACTAGTCAAAAAAATATATAGAACTAAGCTTATAACCTATAATAATAACATCAAAGACTAAATGTAATTAAAAGGCATTATTAGAACATATACTTTAAGTTTTAACATAAAGTTCTAATCCCCTCCCCCTTTTTATTTACATTTCTTTAACAAAACTCCACATGCATTTAATATAATAGAAAATTAAGTCTAAGGTGTGCTTTAAGAAAAATATACATATATTTTTAAATAGTGCAAGGATAATGAAATATAAAAGTAATATATATAATTAATAGATTTGTTTGGAATTAATATTGCGCTAATAAAATAGGTTAACATTTGCATAACTCATAAACTAATCAAAGATGGAACTTTATTTTCCCCCTCTGTTGTTTACGCAAAAAGTATAATGACATAAAATATACATTTAAAATCTCTCAACCTAGAAAATGTTTATAGTTTTTAAAAGTAAAAAACAGATTAATTAATCACTTGGCACTCCCCTCTAATGGCATGGAACTAAGCTAAAAATAACTATGCTGGCGAGAGTGGGTGTTTATTGAAATATCATTTAACAATTAAAATATACATATTCGATAAAATATTAGGAAAATAATTGCCGCATCAAATTAAAAGTGAATTATGAGGCTAACAAAAATAGCTAGAGAAAAAAATAGAGAGTCACTGATATTAAAGGATTACATATTGAAAGATTTATGAAAGTGATTAAGAATGGTTTAGAGTTTACATGTTATTACTATTACATTCTTAAACATTTAAGAATTAATTAGAAGAAATTTAAAAGTTCATAAATGGCAGCACTTCAACAGCATTACCTTTTGAAAGCAGGTAGCAGATCTCCATGTTAGTTCTTACAGCATAGCATCAGGTTCATGGATGTTTAACGGTATAGCAGCAGACTGGCAGGAGCTGGATTAGGTATGGTGGGAGAAGGTGCATCTTTCCCTTTCTACTCAATAGTGGTCATGTTGAAATTTTGAATGATGTGGATTCATTTGTCCAATGCTTTACAAATTTAAGTACTCTTTTTCGATGACTGAAATCAGGCACTATTTATACAATGCTTGTTTATCTCAAGAATGCTTTTAAGCTCCAATACCTAAGGCTATAAAATACTTCTACAGATAAACTTTTAATAAGGAATTTTTCTTTTGTTATTAGGGTAGCATAAAACAATGCAATCAGGTTGGTATATTTCTGAAATGATTGTTCTAAATCTACTTCTAGTTCAGAAATAGATTTTACTAACAATAAATTTCATTAAGGAAATTGATTTGATTTTTCATAGAAATAATTACTTTAAACATACTAATGGATTTTAGTTTGGAATGCTTTTAGAAGCTACCAAGCCGATTGCATCATCTTGACCGCCATTACAGAAATTCATATTTTAATATAGTATAATTTTAAATATATGTTTTAATATAAAATATACAAAGACAAATATTAATTTGTGCACATTCCCTCATTATCTTTAATAAATACATGTGATTTATCTTTAATAAATACATGTGATTTATGCTTACATACGACCTAATAAAATCTATAAAATATCATTTATTTATTTTCGTTAAGAGATTATTAAATCTCTTGTTAATGGTTATTTTAAAAGAAAATTTAAGAAAATAAATGATATAGGTGTATATATAAGCATATGATTGGGATTTGAATTCGGTTTGGTGGTGAGGGATTGGATAGGACTGTGAAGCATAATCTGAATCTCAGATTAACGCTTCATTATACATCCATTTTTTAAATCAATTATCCTTCACCTTTTCTTTTAACTTTACAAAATCCCTTAATATCTTATTTAATATTACAGCTCTTCCAATTCATGCAATCTCCCATTACTTGAAAATGATTTGCAGATGTACATATCTAAAGAAAAGGTCAGTGAATGGCAATTTGGGATCCATAATCAAGAGATTCTTAGCACCTTAACAGTCGTCTTCGCTGGTGATTTGACAGTTTCTGGGAATAAGAACTATAATTTAGTGTTGTGTCATGATTATAAGTATATATAAAAAAGATCACTCACATGTACATTTTCAAGAAAACTTAACTAATATTTCAATTAAGAATTGTTGGGTAACTGAAAAGAAAGACCATAGTATTTCTTAATCTTAATATCATAGATCAAAAAAAGCCACCAAATTCTTTATGCTGGATAATGTGAATTGATTAGCAGTGCATCCATATTCACTTACTATATAAATATAGTAATAACTATTGCAACAACAAAAATATATGGAGTGGTTACTCTACTCAAGTCCTTTAAGATCTCAAAGAGGAATTAAAGTATCTCCTTTCAATTAATAGCAAACTCCTTACTGATAAATTTATATATTTAAAAAATGACACTGAATAGTCAGTCATTCAGAAGTGGTGTTCAAGAATCAAAAATGATCAAGAGTTCAGCTTCAATTCAGGGACTTTCAGTTATTGCATCCATCTGCACTAAAATACAATCAAATATAAACATAATTAATAAAAGTATAATAGTCCATTAAATTAAGCACCAAAAATACTGTGCTACATATATTACACATATGTTAAAAAGCTCAAGAAAAAAGATATCTCTATATATAGTCATAAAATAGATTGCCAAAAAACAAAATAATAACAATTTTTGAAATTATTTAAATAATATAAATCATTGATACCTTTAAAAAATTTTAGCTTAAAGCATAATTTTTGAAATTATTTAAATAATATAAATCATTGATACCTTTAAAAACTTTTAGCTTAAAGCATACGACAATAAACAA
Source organism: Epiperipatus broadwayi (assembly GCA_028023455.1). Lineage (NCBI taxonomy): Eukaryota > Metazoa > Onychophora > Udeonychophora > Euonychophora > Peripatidae > Epiperipatus > Epiperipatus broadwayi. The sequence goes on along the minus strand of JAQFVV010000074.1, from coordinate 866,978 downwards.
ATCAATATTACTTTTTTAGGCAATCATTTAGACCAGTGTTTCCCAACCTGTGGTACGTGTACCACTAGTGGTACGCGAGTTGCTGGTTGGTGGTACACGAAAAATAATCAATAATGGCGGACATAAAAAAAAAATTAAATCATAAAAATATCATAGAAACGTTTTTTCCTATAATTCATAAAAATTATTTTAATTAATAATATTATACAGTAAAGTTGTTAATATGTACAGTCGATAACGATATTTAATGTTAATGATAAAATTGAAAGTATGATTAAGAAATTAGACTTTTGGAAACAGTAATATATATAAGTATCGAAACAATCAACTGGAAGTATTCGAAACTCTACATATTTTTTTGTTTGAAAGTAAGGTTAGTCTGTCTCAAGATATACGAGGAAAATATAATAGCACATTTAACAGGATTAAAATTGTTTTTCATGGAATATTTTCCAAAACCCGAAAACACAAATGGTAATTGGATTTCAAACCCCTTCTATACAGAAAATTTAGAAAAAGCTACATCATTATCAATAAAGGATAAAGAAAATTTAATAGAATTATCATGTGACAGAACTTTACAAGTAGAATTCAAATGACACAATCTAATTAATTTTTGATTAAACATTAAAAAATATGAACAACTTTCAGAGAAAGCTCTTAAATTATTATTACCATTTACTAGTATGGAATTAGTAGGAAGAGCTTTTTCTTCATATATTTTTTTAAAAAATAAGTATCGAAACAGAGTGAACGCAGCTGTAGACTTAAGGGTATACCTCGCATCTTTTGAACCAAATTTCAAAAAATTATGTTGTTCGAAACAAGCACAAAGATCTCATTAAATTTATTTTATAAAAATATTTGATTATGATAAGAAAATACATTAATTGGTTTTTTATAATTTTGTGTTTTTATTAAAACCATTTATTACTAAACGAAATATGACAAAATAGTAGATAAATAATGAGTCGGATCAAGGCAAATCAATCTAAATTATTTAATTTGAAAGAATGTATCAGAAAAGGATCATACCCAGAAATTAGACTCTCATTAATTAATTGTGGATTACTAGATGTAAGCTAGTATTTAATCATCAAAATTTTAATCCTATTAACTTCACGCTGAACAATATAAAGAAAACAAGAACAAGAGATAGCCTGATAACCTCCGAGGTTATTTTTACCATGACTTGGGACATGCTGGATTTATCCTCTCCATGGCCCAACCAATAGCAAAATGATCCAAAAAAGAGAAAACAGACTCAAATTCAGGAAAACCAAATGAAGGAATGAGAAAACACTTTGAACAAAATATGTACCAAATAACCTTTAATGTAATAATGTAATCTTTAATAAATTATTTTGGAAAAAATATGAAACTTTGAACAAACACATACATATAAATATGTTACAGTGAGTTTATAATTTCAGTGAAGTTATAATCTGGCGTGACGCTTAGGCGTGTTTCAATGTAATTTGTCTCATTATGAGATGTGAATACATACATGGTCACCCTATAATATTTATAATGCAAATAAAATAACACACTCGCAATAACAAATTTCACGAAATACAATCATTTTTACGAAGTGGTACATTTTAGCGTGATGTACTACCAAGTGGTACGCAAGCCAAAAAAGGTTGGGAAATGCTGATTTACACAACAAACTTAGAATGAGAACATTTCATTTACAATTTTTATGTTTTCTGAATCTAGTAAATAAAATATATGGGTTTTAATTAAATGAAACACTAAAAATAAAAAGATAAAATATTATTATATATTTAATGTAAAATGATAGTATAATAACAAAATACACACATCTTATTCTCTCTCTCTACTTTTAATTTCTTGGATAATATAAATTATATATATTATCAATCCAATTATAAATCAATTTGTTCTTATTAAATAATTTAATATCATTTAGTTTAGCAGTTCTAATTAATATCTAATTTTTCACTTGGAATTTGTATAACTTTATTTCGTTACATATTTTTGATTTACTCTTAACTTTTTTTACCAAAATAATATTGTAATTTTATCTTCTTCAGAATCAAAACTTTCAGATATAAAAAATAAAATGATTTTAATTAAACTTAGAACAAAGCAAAGTGTAATTAGATTGCTCTCATTTAATGAAGATTCTTGTTAATTTATATATAGCATCACTTGTTTAGTTTCTTAGGATCATTGAATATGTCTTAGAGTAATTTCATAATAGTGTGATTGTGGATTGTGAATAGAGGATAATTCCTAATTGTTGTATACAGATTCCAATCTTTAGGATATAAGTTCGGTGGTCTATTAAAATCATTTTAGTTTTGTTTATTAATAGAAATTAATAGATGATTATTGTTCTAATTATCCAAATTGCAAACAGTTATATTTTTCAAAAAAGCATCAATCATAATGAAATAAAGTGAAGCCATGATATCCACTATATTTTGTTCAAAGTCCCCCCTCTTCACATACATTGTTTATTGCTTGCATATAATAACTAATATTTTATTAATAAGCTTCGATTACAATGAAATGTGTATTATTTTTTGAATTGTAAGTGTACAATACTTTTCAACATGCACACACACACACACACACATATATATATATATATTATATAATGAGCATGCCAATAGCTCTTAAGATTTTCAGAACATCCCTATCCTCACATCAGTTTCTAACTTTGGCTTTCGTTAGTGAGAGTTAGGATACTCAAGCATTAGATTTAAAATACCAGGTCAAGCCCAGCACTTATCTAATATTTAACTATTAAGTAGAAAATTTCAGACATCCATATGTCTTCAAATCCAGATAGCTAATTCAAATAGCCATATGGGACTGAACTAAGTTCAGATACATCATATATTAATAGTTTTAGCAATATAAAATCACCAAAGTCTTATGAGCAATAACAATAATTGCAAGGAAATCAAGTCATATATCATGTGACTTAATTTAATAAGCTTATATTAACTGAAACACAGGCTTATTTATACCTGTGTCTATATATATGTAATATATAGGGTATGAGCACAGACTTTCACACAATCCACCACTCTCCACTCCATCTAATAATACTGATACACTTAAACACATATATGTTGAAAAGATAAATAATCACCAATATACGTATTTCATGTTAAACCAGCAATCATCAGTTGGTCCAGATTATCATCTCTACACATATATACTATAAGTGCTCAAATATATATTAAGATAGACAATCCTCACACTTTAATGGACAGGCTTCAATCTACTCCACACTCCAACCATCCATCCAATCGAAAATCTGATGATGGAATGCTCAAAGGCTACCCTGAGCCCGAGATTCTTGTCACACCCACGTTGACCTAAGATAAATCTAAACCCCACATGTACAGGACATAATCCATTAAATACATATGCAAGAATGGGCAGACATCTCTATAATGTAAATTAAGCCTGTGTTTCAGTTATTACATTATAGAGATGTCTGCCCATCCTTGCATATGTATTTAATGGATTATGTCCTGTACATGTGGGGTTCAGATTGATCTTAGGTCAACATGGGTGTGACAAGAGTCTTGGCCTCAGAGTGGCCTTTGAGAATTCCATCATCAGATTTTCGATTGGATGGATGGTTGGAGAGTTGGAGTATGGAGTAGATTGAAGCCTGTCCATTAAAGTGTGAGGATTGTCTATCTTAATATATATTTGAGCTCTTATAGTATATATGTATAGAGATGATAATCTGGACAAACTGATGATTGCTGGTTTAGCATGAAGTACATATATTGGTGATTATTTATCTTTTCAACATATGTGTTTAAGTGTATCAGTGTTATTAGATGGAGTGGAGAGTGGTGGGTCATATGAAAGTCTGTGCTCATACCCTATATATTAAGCTTATATTACAAATGTTACATAATGAGCATGCCAATAGGTCTTAAAAAGCTTTTTAAAACATCCCTAGCCTGAGATCAGTTTCTAGCTCTGGATCTCATCAGTGAGGCACTAGAATATTCAAGCATTAGATTTAAAATCCCAGGTCAAGACCAGCTCTTTATCTAATAACATCTGAAAATTTCAGATTTCTACTTAATTAAACAGATAAAGTGCTTAACTTGACCTGGTATTTTAAATCTAATGCTTGAATATCCCAGCACATCACTGATGAAAGCCAGAGCTAAAAACTGGTCCTGGATAGGGGTGTTCTGAAAAGCTTGTTAAGAGCTATTGGCATGCCCATTATATAACATTTGTAATACAAGCTTATTAAATTAAGTCACATGATATATGACTTGATTTCTTTGCAATATACACATATAGTAAAAGAACACAAACTGCAATAGATGATGGGGGATCATGCTTAATCAATTATGTTTTGTTTGCCCATTTGATTAGAGGTATATGATTTATTTATTCACCTCTTTATTTATTTTTTGCTTATATTTTATGGGACAACTTAATACAATCATCATCATATAATCTGACCCATGATACCCACTATATCAATTCAAATTTCAAAAAAGCTATATTTTATTATATAAATTATATTTAAAATTTCAAATACTATAATTTTAAATATATAATATCATGTGGCTATTTGGATTATCCTAATTACACAGATCACTGATGATGACCACTCCCTTTAATGAATCTAAAACTTATATTTATTCAACCAAACAATATTTTTACAGGATAATGAATTACTCATTACTAAGTGCCAATTCAATTAAAAAATAATATTTTTTGACTAAAAAGCATTTAATATATAATCTTTTGTTGGTTGCTTCTTTATACCAAAGTACTTTCTCAATGGAAAGCATGAACCTTAAAGTACAGTTATAAAGCTTAAAATTGCTTGTTTGAAATGAGATCAAATCGTATACATACAGAATGGGATTTTAACAATAAGTAAAAATAAATTTATTTAATCAAACTCTAACTATATGTATTTAAGCACACATATAATTCACAAATGTAACTAAATCAATCATTGCCTTTATTTTGCAGTTATATTTTATAAAATACAATTTATCTACCTTACTTCAAACACTTTTTATAAAAATAATTTATATTGTATATATATAATAATAAAATTTTTGCTAAAAAATTGTATTTACATATTATATAAAGATAAATTGAAGTAAGGCGGACAAATTGTATTTAAATATTATATAAAGATAAATTGAGATAAAATAAATATAAAGAAAAATTAATGCAACCTTCATTTAATTAATTAGGAATAAATATATAAAAATTGTTCTATTATATAATGCATTAATAATTTATACTCACTAATGATATTAGCAGACTTTTTATAGCTTCTATTAATAATAAAAAAAAGTTTTATCTTGTCATTAAAATAATTGGACTGATCTTTACAGTCATGGTAAATTTATGAATTTTTTATTTTTAAAATGTTTGATTACTAATTATTATTTATTTCTTCTTGAATCATAATTATAGGTAGAGAGCTATCTCATATTATGACAGGGTAATAGGAAGGTCTTATGATTTGGTTATTTCCTGTCATTTCATGCAGGCAACAGTAATCATCTTCTACATGAGGGCTATGTTCTAGTGTCTGACTGGTAGGCACCAGGTTTTAACAACAACACAAACACATTCTTACAGATTTAATTTTACTAATGAATTTGGTCATCTTTGAATAATGGCAAAGAACAGTCAAACATTAATATTGTTTCCAAATGCCAATGGCCTTCAATCACTCTGCCAAAACATTTCTTCAATTATGGTTGTTCCCAGGTTATCTTCTATAGTATGACAAGTACTATACAGCAATAAGAAGCACGGGGGGGGGGGAGATACCTCTGATCATCTGCCTATTATATCCATTTTCTAACAATATAATGCAGTCATCTCCCATCACAATTTTAGTCAGTGGAATCTTATTTTTTATTAAATTATACACACACAAAAAATATTTTTATGTTACAATAGATTTTAAATTTTAAAAAAAAACTCCAAAGATTAACTATATAATTAGATCAAAATAAAATTTTATGTAGGCTTTTCTTGTTATCTAAAATATTTTTATCTTCAATTAATGCAAATTTAGGCATTATGCCTAAAACAAAATTTTGTATTACTTTTCTTCTTAGTCAAATTATAAAACAGCTGTATTTTCATTACATAGAAATGTATACATTTAACTACATTGTTTTGCAAATATGTGTGCACATTACAATTATATTTACACCAATAAATATGATAATTATATTTCATAAAAGAAATATTAATTTTATTATTTTACAATTTATAGTGACAAATGTATAACAATTTTTTTTTTTTTCAATTAATCATTGTCACTATATCACTTATACTTCTGAGTAGATTTATTTTTAATTAATTGTTAGTATGGCCTTTATAATATCTATCAAGGTCATATTGACCTCAGTTCAATACTATTAAAATATATAACCTTTTTTTTTACGTGCATATTATGCATATATTACAGTTATTGTAATAAATTTGGTAAATATTAACAATTACCGGTTATTAATAATATTACTGGGTCTTTTGGTCAAAGTGATAAATAATACATATAAGTCACACTGACCAAATAATTTTTAATAATTACCAGTGAGGTCTGGTAAATATAATAAAAAATGTATAATATTATTTTTTATTATTTTAATGTTTAGTGCTTTTTTATTTTATTATTTATCATATTATGATAAAATTATACAAATAAGGAATATAAAACAAATAAGAAAACTTTAATTAGATAAAAGTTTTACATTTTTATAAAATTACAAACTATTTATATATAGAATAATATTGCAAAACTATTTTGCAAAAAATTTTTGATTTTTTACATTTGCAACAATTTGAATTACAATCACTTATGCAATAGCAATGTTGGAATCATTGACATCTAAATTCCTGTAAGCACACTCTCTTAAACTTATTTCCATATCTGGAGCATCATTAATTGAAATAAAATTACTCTGAAGACTGTAAATTCATTCCTGACATAGAATTGGTAACAGTATTGACATTTATTAAATTCACCATTGGCAGTCAGAATTATTAATAATTACCAGTTCATGTGATATATATTTTTTAAAATTAATCACTTTGTCTATCTTACTTGGTTATTTTTAATAATAATTGGTAATTATTAATACAAACAAACTAATCACTTTGAGCATAGCACATGCATAAATTAATATTATAGCATAGGTAAAATTAAAAAATAATGTTTGCATATGTATTTTTTGTGTTTACTCATTCACATTTACTCAAAAAATAAAAAAAAATAAATGTACCATAGCTTTTTTTAAAAAAATAAAATAAATAGTGAAATATTGATTTTTATCACAATTGAAGACATTCTGGGTAATGTCTTATGGAAACATAATAGCTGTCTTCTTATCAGCCAACTACATCTTCTCTAGTTGTTTAGATATTTTTAAGTCTGAATCAATTTTAACAAATGTTCTTAAATTTTGTAAAACTTTTAGCATTAAGCTTAGAACATATTTTATTATGTAAAAACTGTAAATCAAATTCAAAAAAGACAATAATGTGTGGAGAAATGTGTGCTTTAACATAAGCCAAAGAAACATTAATAAACATGATTGTATAATGGTGTTCTGAGATGAAATAATAATTACTTCCATATTGTAAAATGTATTAAATTTAAGAATTTTGATGTTTTTTTAAAAAAGATTGTCTGGACACTCTGAGATAAAAAAAAAAATGCTGCTACTATGTGGGATTTGAACTCAGTTATGAATTTTAATGATTTTTTATTATTATTTATTTATTTTAATAGTGAATAATTGAAATAATGTATGTTAATACAGTGTATATCTTTGCTTCATTTTAATTAAGTATTTAGTTGCATGGGAGGTCACATGACATTCAATCACCAGAAGTAAAAGATTAAGCTTTGATTCAGGAATCTTCAGCTTTTAAGCTTGTCACTCAACTGCCACACCAAATAGTGCAGGAAAATTGTAACTAAATGATCCCAAAAAAAAAAATCTAATAGCAAAACAATATCATGATTTTTTCATATGCTTTCAAGAGCAGATATCTTCAACATACTCCTGAGCCAGCTACTTTAAGTTTAAGTAATCAATGGAAACCAAGTGGAATAATGCCATATTACCCCCAATCTGTTTTTTGACCTTTGGCTTCATCAGAATAAATTAGTATTTAAAACCAGAACTCATGTATCTAGCATCGACTTTTACTTCTTATATACAATTCAAGCTAATAGTTTTGAATTTAAAAACAAGTTTTTTAATCCAAGTCTGCATAATTATATAGAGATAGTATTTAGTTTTTTTATGAAAAGTGTATACCCTTTCTACCCTTTGATTTGGGAAGTTAATATCAACAAAATATCACATAACTTTTTCATGTTTGCTCATACATTCTTTATCCTATTAGAGTTAATCTTTGTAAGTTTGATAATCACTGGACATAAATGGTTTAGTACTACAAAATCCTCAATTTCTGACCAAAATATGGTTTTTGCTGTCATCAGTAAAGATTAGGATTAAAAGTTGGAATAAATGCATTTAGAAATTATCTTTTACTGTTTTATACTATTCAAATTCATTCAAAAATTATGTTTTAAACCAAAGTCAGTTACTTTTTATATATACATTTTCAAAATATGTTTTATGCCAACTATTGTCTCTTCTAACCTCTGACTAGAAAGTTTTGACCACAATATCACGTCTTTCTATATCCTTCCAAAACTAAATCTCTTCATCTACTCCAGAGCCATCTACTGTATTCTTGAATAATATAAATGAATAAAAAATAGATAGTAGATGGATAAATACTTTATTTCTAGCTGAATCCTAGTTTCAATGAGGAGAGAAAAAGCAGAAAATGATCTGGGAATTGATATAGCATGATACTACATTATCTAGTATCAATTGATTACTCAACTCTATAGTAGATGGTTCTGAAATATAATGAAATATCTATCTTGGAAGCATGTTTGAATCATGATATTGTTATTGGTAGTAGAAAGACTCATAGTTGGCATAATACTGACGTCTTTAAAATATATTGAAACTGACTTAATGTCAAATATATTTAACTATATAAGTAAATTAGCTTGGGTTCTAATTTCAGGCTCTTAGGTTGAATAGTATAAAAAAGTAAAAGGCAAATGCTAGAAACAAAAGTGAATTAGTTCCAATTTTAAATTCTAGTCTTCACTGATTAAAGCTGGTGATATTAAACACTATTTCATCTACAAGTAAATAAATTTCATATGTTCTCAATGAATTCTGATTTACAGAGTACATTCTAGATCAATAAAATAAATTAATGCATGTAGATTTTTTAAATTTTTATTTCAAAATATCAATAAAACTGGCATGTGTGCATAGCTAATATTTTTCTTAACTCAATGGAAATTTATATGCTACTTATTATGAAAAAATATTTATCAAGATTCAAAAAATATATAAATTTATCAAAAATATTGTGATTGATAAAACTTTATTTTTTGGTAATTGATTCTGCAAAATAAAATAACATTATAAAAAGTACTATTTATTGATACATTGTAATGGTTCTTATATCAATTTCTATTAAATCATCGGTTACTATAATGACAATAATGGGTGCATAAAGTTCATTCACTATGGAATAACATATTGTAGATGAATCAAAGCATTTATCATTATATCACACATGCCTTTGAATATTTGTGCAGTATAATTAAAATTCTTAAAGAAACAAACTTCAACAAATTAAATGATCACAGTGTAAAGAATTTATGAATAGAAATTAAAGTTTTGATGAACAAACGATTTAGAATCAACAAACAGCTGAAATTTTTTAAAAGATAACATTACACTAAGGTTTTGATTTTCTGCCAAAGAATATTTGAGTTTTTGTTCCTTTTAAATACTGAAGAAGTTGCCACCTACTGGCAGAAACATTAATAGAAGTTTTCCCAAAGAACACCCTATTGTCTGCTGGGTTCTTCAAAGAGGCAATTATTGCGCTAATAGAATTCACTAAGATTTACTTGGCTATCCACTTCTTTGACCACCAACCTTTCCGAGTATTATATATATCTTGATGAATTATATTGACCTGTAATATGATCAAAATAGTTCTTTCAAAATGTTAGAAATTCAAAAGTGACATTTCAATCTGCTGGAACCAAATAAAGGATTTTATTAAAATCTGAACATTGTAAATAAATTTTACTAAATTTCTTTATGTTGAAAAAAATATTTATTCTCCTTTCACAAGACATACTTGATTCTTTTTTAAGAACATTATCAAGAATTATATCGCAAACAAAGTTTTCAAAACTATTATAAAAATTACACAGATAAAGAAATGGACAAAATCACCTCCTTCATGTTAGTTTAAAAAAATGTTGGATTGCAGATATTTTATGTGGATACGATTTAATTCATTAATATGATTTAAATATATATACATTTAGAAAAGATTGTTTTATTAGTATTAATTTTAATCCTTTTCTCGGTGCATTCTCAAAAAAATAACTGTTCCTATTGCAAGGATAATGTGGTATTGTTGTTATCACTGTACAAACAAAATGAAATCTAAACAAACTACTGATAAGATGAATTAACATTCTTTTTAGCACGTAGATATAATATCCTTTAAGTGAATATTTATTTGCCAACAGCTAGACCAAAATGTCAGAGACTAGAGGAGGAAATGTGATCCACAACTATTTTACAATTTTAATGAAAAATGCCCAAACCTCTAGAAAGGACAAAGTAAAAGTGAGAAATATTCTATTAAAAACTTATATTTTGTCGTTGTCTCAAGTTATTGACTGAACTGATAAAAAAGATTTAATTAAGTAAAATTAAATCTTTTTAAAATGAGTCATGACTTTGCAGAACCATTGAAAGTAACTATGGTTACTATTAGATGAGATCATATTAATGCCCCCCCCCCCCCTTTACAGAAAACATTTAAAAAAATTCTGCTGACTAATAAAAATACTTCAAGGAACTATAAAAATATGTACATAATATTGATTATAAATAATATTTAAAACTAAAGTAAATATTACTATCAATTATTTATAGTTTGGGATATAATGCAAGTAGAAATATTGTATTGTATATCTTTATGTACATACTTCTCAAACTTGTCACCCTTTTTTGGATTGAAATTATCGATAAATTGCAGGATTTGTATGCTGATGAATAAATAATTTTTCATTGTGTTTACTTTTGAAAAACTCTATTCAGCTTATGCTACACTTATTAAAACAGGCAAAACTTTCCATACATATGTGATGTTTATTGACTTATAAGAAATTTTAATAATAATTTAAAACAGATAAATATTTTAAAATAAATTAATATAATTATTATAATCTTTTAAATAAAAGAAGATTAATTGAACAGTTAGATGGCCTCATTTGGGGAAGGGCAGATTATACAGTAAAAGGAGATTGTATGGTGTTACATTTGCTGTGAGACATAATTTGGTATCTTCTTATAATTCCTAATGTTTAAAATGAAAAACTAATGCTATTAAAACTTGTTTTGCAGAATGTTATCTATACCTATTTTATTGATTAGCATTAGATTAAAAAAATACAGAGAAAAAGAGTTTTTATTACTTGCTGAATAATATTATTACATTCATATTATTAAAAAAAATTTTTTTTTCCTTGGACATTTTAAAACAAATATTGTTAGGAAGAGTAAATTTTAACTTAAAATTATTGGGGAAAAAATTCTTGCTTAAATTCAAATGATTTGTTAAAATTGAATTCTTGTATAACACTGGGATTGTTTGGACTGAAGAATCACTATAAAAAAATGTGGATCTATTCATGCTTGAAACGATGTTTAAGAGACTGCATAATTTTTAGTAGGCGGAATGTTTAAGAAATTCATATCACATGAATACTTATAAGTTCAGATTGTTGAAAGAATACAATTTAGTATGCTAGCTAAAGATTAAAATAATATGATTAAAATTCGATCCTACTAGAGAGTTAATCTTTAAAAACATCAACAAGTAGCATTAGATTTCAACAAACTATTAAATTTTAAAATTGCAGTATTGTCATATTATTGACTCTCTTAAGAAGCATGCTTGGATACAAGTGAGATTATTCTTGGGTTCACTAAAAAGAAAAATCTGATCGATACTCTGATGAATATTCTATTATTAATGATTTGATTTCAAAAAAAATATCATGCATTTTCCATTTGATAGAATAATGAATTGGATGTAAAGTTAGAGAAAGTTAAAACTAATAAGAAGGCTTTAAAATGATTAATGGATTAATACTGCAAAGAGCTTATTAAAACCATAAATGACACTCTTTTATATGATGACTATATTTTAAACAGGTGAAAGTATTATTTTGATTTTCTTTTAAAATAATGGTACATGAAATAATATGATGAGTTCTAATATCTATCCAAACCTATATATTACATTTGAAGAAAAATATCTAGTTTATAAAAGTAATCTTAAAAATGAAAAGTTGCTGGTCAATATGGCGTACTTGGAGAAGTTTTAAAATATAGTAGCAATATGTCAGCTCATAGCTACTGGAATTTTTATCAGTATGTGAATTCGCAAAGTTTTATCACCTAATCATATAAATGTTTCAATTTTTCCATTTTAAATATAAGTTCTTGATAGCTCAAATATAGATGAAATTAATGTAGAAGTACTGAAACCCCCTCCCCCCCACAAACTATATGTAAACTAATTAATAAATGTAAGCATAGAATGAGCTCATCTACACATTAACTTTGTTTATATATAAGCATAAAACATTTACTGATGTACTAGCTTATAGTTGACCTGAAATTTCATTAGTATATAATCATACTTTATGTGTTAGTGCATCAGTAAGTGGTATGCTTACATACAATGAAAGCTGGCTCATTATGTATTTACATTTACTGAGTTAGTTTACATATAGCTCACTAGGGGGATTCAGTAGTTCTGCACTAATTTCATCTATCAAAAAGTTATATTTACATCTATTAACTGAAGAATAATTTGATATTTACAGGTTATTAAATATGAGACTCAATCTTTCCCTCTGATTAGTTATAATGATTTTAGAATATTTTATAGATATGTGAAATTACATTAGTATATATAAATCACATTTTGTGTGTTAATATATCAGTAAATGTTATGCTTATTTACAATCAATACTTACATTTGCTGACAATCAGATTATATATTGTTCACTGGGATTTTTCAGTACCATATAAATTTTATTTTTCCAATTTATAAAAATGAAGGAAATGGATAAGAGATCAGAAATTATTGTGGATTATCATTTTTATCCGTTGCAGCAAAAATACATTCAGAGATTTTATTCAATAAGTTGCTTCCAATCACAGATTAATGGTTATCTGTGATGCAATCATTTCAGAAAATCAACAAGCATTCATGGATTGTGTTACCAGAAAAAAATGTAAAAAAAAAAAGTGCCAAAAACAAGTGGTTATGTATATAAATGTTTTAATGGTCAGCTTATAATGTAACTGATAATCTTGGGTAAATGATTTTATTCATGCCTCATATTAGGCACCCAAAAATGTAACTGACTGATGCAAGAAATTAAGTAAGTACTTCTTCCTTATTGAACAATATTACATTATTAAACCACACATGGATTAGCTAAAAATGTAATGTATAATGATTAAAATAAGATCAAACTTAATTCTGTGTATTTGTATCTAAATCTATAAACTATCTTACTGCTTTTAATAATGCTAATTCAATGTATAAGATTGTATCATTATTATATCTTGACTGCAAGTAAATTTATATTAAACAGAATTACTAAAGATTCATACATCTATAAGGCACCAAGAAATCTATAAACAATAAATATGTAATTCAAGGTCTAGGTGTCTGTAACTTAATAGATATGCAAATTGAGAAATAGGTGAATCAGTACACTATGAAAGAAAATCAAATTATTCATTTATTGATAATTATATATATAAATTTATTAACATCATAATGTCAAGAAAAACTATATTAACAATTATAAAATTCAGAATCCATTATATATTACAATCTACCTTGACTCTATTACAGTCTCTAAAATATTTGTGTGTCTTTTCAACTTATAGCATAATGATAATGATCTGTATATGAAATCTTGATTGTATTTTTATGGAATGCTAATCATAGAGCTTTGGGTTCCTGGTTGGGCACTATTTTACACTCTGTGATCGATCATGGACTCAAGATATTATGTTGATATATCCCTAGTCCATAGGGTGATTGATACCCTTGAACTGCTTTGTAGTGATATCCAAATTATATTGGTTACATTATGTTGAAAGGTCCATAGTCCATAAGGGTGATTTACACCCTTGAATGCTTTGTAGCAATACCAAATTATATTGGTTACATGTATGTAATTTTAGGTTTTCAATGATGATTATCATCTAATATTTGCTATTATCTAAATGTTAAATGATATAAGTTTGTTTTCTCAATTTATGACCTTGTAACAATGACATTCCTATGGATCTTCGTACTGTAACTGAAAACCCATGATAGACAATACTTGTAACCATCTGTTTGAACCAATGCCTTTGTTCATAATTATGTATCTTGGCACTGTAAATAAAGTATCCCTTGGAATGTAAAATATCTGTCTACATTTTCTTTAATTAAATGATATCTTAATTTATCTCTACAATCATATAAATCAATAGTTAGTAACATACCACATTTCACATTAACATTCAGACATAAATATACAATAATGTTTGAGAATGTTCAAATATTATGTTATAAATGAAAGTTTTTTTTAAATTGTCTCTTTACTTCAAGTAAAGTTTCTCTATAAGATTAATTATATGTGTTCCAAAATTTTTTTTAAAAATATTATATATATATTGAAACAGTATTATTTGTCTATCATCCTGTTTTACCTACTATGTGCCATAGTACTTTCCTAGTCCAAATCCCTCCCAGTCCACATATATAACTTTATAATAATTTATTTTGATATGTAATAGTGTATATTAACATGTATGTGTGAATATGTGTGCACATCTAATAGTAATATTAATGTTTGTATGTGTATAATGTATACACAGTTATAATTTTAAGATGATTAAATTAAAGTAAGATATAAACATCATTGTATGTGTGGCAGCACACCTGTGTGTATATGCAAAGGAAATTGTAATGTGATAGATATAGTAAACATTATAGATTTTCAAAATTATTTCTAAGTTATCTTTTAAGTTATTTAATTTGTAGATTTGTTGCTATTCACATATAAATCTTAAATTAAGGGGGGTCTGTCTTATACATATAGCAAAATGTTGAGAACTTAAAATTTCTTCAAAAAAAACAGAGAAAGGTCATAGATTTCTCAGAAATACCTTTCATTAAATTGCAAACTGAGAACCAAAGATTTTTAAAGATTTAAAAATAAGGTTAAAAAGGGCAAAGACAAAATCATGAACCTGTCACCACTTGTCAATAGCTAAGCCAAATCTTTTGGTTTTGTTAAAATTTATGTTGGCTATTAAAACTTAAAATTGAAAATTAAAAGTCGTAAACAACTTTTAATGCCTTGTGAGGTGATAAAAAAAACCAAAATTTATTCAGACATCAGGGTTTACTCATTCACACTTTTTCTATGATGAAAACTATGGGTCAAGGAACCACCAACTGCCATTTTCCTCTCATATAATTTGGTCCAGGATGAGGATGAAAGTTCAAGACCCACAGCCCACCAAGAAGACATCAGACAAGCCAGCCTAATGGAGAATGCCAGCACCAAATGCCTCAGCTAAAAGAAGATTGGTAAAATTTCTTCCCACAGAGGTCTATAAATAACTTAAATCTAAACTATTAAATTAATTCATAATTCTAAAGCTAGCTAAATGTTGAATGTTCATAATTAATAACTTTTAACAAGTAAATTTTATAACTTTAAATTTAATAATAATAACCATTATAAGAATTTTGCCTCTCTTAAATCAAATATTTATATTTGATAATTTTCTTAACATAATAACTGTAATCAATTATTATTAATCTATTTTTCTAATCTGCAGTCATGCCTTTTTTCTATTTTATATATTGTTAATTCATCTATTTGTGTTATGCCTTCATTTAGAGCAGAAATTGATAATAATAATTTTAGAGAGCTGATTAGAAACTCTCACATAGCTCATTTATATTGCTTTTTAGCACATCTATAAATCTCCAATCTGAAAACCTTAGTTAAGCTACTATGTTTTGGCTTATTGTATAATTCAGGTTTGCACATTTAATGTCTATTTAGTTAAGTAATAGTGAGAATGATGTTTTAAAGCATATTATAAACAATTAATTAATTTTAAGTCTCAAATGTACTTTACTCCCCATTAGTTTATTCTTACAAATTATACAGATTACTGGGTAAACTAGGTCAATTATAATTACCCCTTTTTGGCACAATTTAAGTATGCTAATTTATAAATAGGCATATAGTAGTTTCACAGATTGAAACTATAGATTTATCGCTTTAATAATTTTAATATTTATATTTAGAAAGCATTACAGATGCAATATACTATGCCTTGCTATATATTTTTATTAAAATGGGCTTTGGTTTTAAGGGTCACTTCATTATTCTTACTTTGGACAGCTCACTCTTTTAGAACTGGAACTCAAGGGTCCAGATTGTTTTATAAGCTGCTCTAATCACCAAAACTAAATGTTCATGTATTTAAGATAGCAAGTCATACAGTCCATGGGAATTGAGTACTTGGTAGTGAATCCCATTAGTAATTGCACATTCAGGCTGCATCTCATTTATTTTAGGTAGTGTTATAGTCTTGGAAGTTATGTTACAAATCGCCAGTTTGCCCTCCATAATATTATTTGTTAAGCATATGCAATCTGCATAAAGAGCACAGTTATTGCTCATTACATAATATTAATATATTAGTTATATCTGTTAGTTATCATTCTCATATGATTTGACTATTAGCAAACCTTGTAGGGATGGCATATCATAATTAAGGCATGAATAGACCATAGATTAAAATTGTAATAAACTCTTTCTAAAATGTGTAAAAGATAACCTGTATTGCAATCCTCTCATTGCTATAAGACATCTCTGTGTGTAAATCTTGATGCACTTTTCATATTTGTATTATTTATCTTATAATTTCATAATTAAATATTTAAAACTCATAAATGTTTAGTGTGTTATTCGAAATTCATTACCAAATCTACTCTAATTTAGTACTAGTTATTAATATATGCATTGTCTAGCCAGCAATAGATGTGTGTGTTTAGTTAAATTATTAGTAATTTAGTCATTTATTCTTCGAGTCTCTTGCTCCACCCTTTGCTACTGCCAGCATGCAAATTAAGAAACTCAAGTGTAGTCTCATATATGTCATTCATAGGGTAGTAAGTCATGGAGTGTTGGTGGAGGAGCTGAGGTGCGATCTGATTCGAGTCTCAACCCCTTATCTAGATCAGCCTTCGTATAATTTACCAGAACTCTAGATCTTGTTTTGTGAATGTACAAATATGACTGTTACAATATCTTTTAAATTAATTTATTAAATTTATATATAAACAAATAACAAAACAATAGTTTATTTACAAAGTATCATAATTGTCAGACAAAATATAATGTTCTTTTCCTTAAATATGATTTACAAACTATATTATAAGAATTTATGACAATTATTATTTTATAATTGATTATTACTTTAATAAGCCTTTCCCCCCTATCTTTTAACTTTTAGTTCACAGACATGCATGGTGGATAACAATATTTGTCAAGTGTCCAAGGTTTATTTTGAGTAATTTTAAAACATTAATCTTTCAATTACATATTATAATACTAACATGGTTATATTATCAAGTTCATTCACCATAGAATAAATCCCAGCTTTTAATATACTTGAACATAATCCTATATATGGGTCTCCATCACAAATAAATATGGGATAATTTTAATCAATATATGTTCCTGCTAAAGATAAGTCTAGGGAGATGCCAATTTAGGTCTGATTCAGATGTAGTTTTTTTTAACTTAATCCCCAATTTCATAGTAACATTATTTAATTAATTGAGGTGGTTCTTTGGATATGACACAAATATTCAGAACAAAGCCATAAATAAATTTACCATATATATATATGGTATATTTTAATCAGTCAACAGCAACCTAACAACTGCATTCACATTATAAATTCTACATATATAAAATCACATGAACCAAAAGGAGGGCTAATTTATGTACAAATGACCTCAATCAAATCAAAATAAATCTTTAACCCTTGTATAGGGTTCAACACATTGTTTTATCAAAGGCTTTGAATCGCTCTAAATTGGCTATTTTTTTAGCTATAGTGACGTATTTATACTTTTTAGAAACTTTAGAAAAAGTCCCATAAGATGCTGCCCTCTCTTCAATTATTTTACAAGTAAAAAATCAATACTAGGAGTATTTTAACTTTAACAAAAGAAGGCCAGTTCTGATTGGTTGGGCCATCTATTCTTGATGCTTATTGGCTGATGATTTCGATAAATATTTTTTCACCGCTGAAAATGAAAATATATGTTTTAGAGTGTTTTTTTTATTATTTTTCGTACATATTATAGATTATCTTCATAAAATCTGCTGAAAATATAGTTATTTTACAAAAGTAGTAAGGTTTTATTAAAAAATTGTATACTTTACACGATTGTAAATTGAAAAAGAAACCAGCAATAGCAATAATTTTGACATCCTGTCAAGAGTTTAGATTGCCCCAAGCTGTTTATTTAATTTTCAAACAAAGATTAATGTTTTAGAATATTTTTCTGGCATTTATTTAAATATCATAATGTATTTTGGTTAAAATATGCTGAAAATATAATTATTTTTAGAAAAACGCTAAGATTTTACTAAAAAATTTGTAACGGTAAATCTGGGAGGGATATAAATGACGTTTGCATTGCTTGTAATTTGCTCATAATGTTTTCTTTGATTTTTCCGCTTTTGAATATTTCTATAAAATACAAATAAAAATATATTTTTGAAAAAACTTTTGTTTACTTTCCTAACATTACAAATAATTAATATACTTTTTGAAAATGAAACTAAAATTAATATATATTAAAAGATGAGAATATTTCTATCAAAGAGTTTGTCAATTGGCCAATTAAAAGTTTCTGAGTTTTGCCTCACTTGGCCAATAATAAAGTGACCCTCAGAAATGGTAATTTAAAACTAATCATTATTTTTAATGCTTGGAGACTTTAATTTTTTTAAATGCATGCACATTTTCATGTATAAAATGAATATTATATCCTGATTATATACAATTTTACATATTTGCTGGCAATTTTACATTAAAGAAAAGGTTTTTTTAATTATTTAAAGAATATAGTTTTAACAAATCAGGTCATATATATCATAAAGATAAGATGAAATGAATTTTTTCAAATACCATTTTTTTATATTTCAGCTGTTTTAAAATGCAAATGGAGTATTTATAAATGCACAATCAATTAAATAACGTGTTATATAATTTATTATAAAATAAAACTTGAAATGATTAATATGTTGCAATAAATTCTAAACAGTTTTTTATCTTATGCAACAAAAGTTCTATAGTCTGAATTCTCATCCATGTGAGGATTTTTTTTGCAGACTAATATTTCTCCCATAATGTCTTCCATTAATTGATTCCTTTTATAATCCTATTCATTTCCTTACAAATTGCTGTAATGTAATTTATGAATCTCCTGTTTTTGAAATTTGAGGTTTAAATATTTTTCTTCCATTTTGAGTAGATTCCTTCTAAATAGCTTGATCAGATCCACAAGAGCCAGATTATATTTCAGCAGTTGACAGTTTTTCCTTCTATTCAGCCATCCTAATAAAAGTTTGATGAAGCTTAAATAAACAATTCAAATTGATTAATTTCAAGAAGAATTTGACTATATAGGTTTTGACATCTTGTTTTTAACATCTTTTTTTTTTATTGAGGGAAATATATATGTACAATCACAGTATGAATATTTTTGTTTACATTTGTTATATTCATTACATATGTTACATTTCTTACACTAATTTTGACAACATAATTCCATTTGTTACATTAATCTTGACAAAGTAATTTCCTTAATCAGAGAAATAGACTCCTTGTTTGATGACGAAGATTGTGATTATTAGGAAGCTGTTATTTTTTTTATTTCTATTGAAATTTCGAGAATCTCATAATTGAGTACAACTATTTGTTGATTATGTGGTGATAAATTAAGATTCATCTGAGCATAAGGCTCCTCATCCAGTGGCCTAAGCTGTGCCCAAGTATCTCTAAAGAGTTTCTCTGGCATTAGCAGGCAATCTCTGTGCTTTACTGTGTGGATAAGTCTTTTACATATTGTCCATAGTTCTGCACTAACTCATTTGAATATGAGATGGTTCCTTGTCAACCATACAGCATGTAGCAAGATACCCATTCGAATCATGGCAAAATACCACTCGTCATGGTGTCTTTAAGGTTCAGAATATTTTTGCTACCCAGTGATACTCTATCTATAATGTTTTGCCTAGCTGGACTTAAGAAGGGGCAAGCAGTAAAAATGTGACTAATAATCTCAACTTCTGTCCCACATAAGCTACATAATGGTTCAATTGTTTTTAACGTCTTCGTACTTGTTTTTATCATTTTAAATAATCTCTATTTTTAACACTTTTATGAACTCATTTTATTTTAATTATACATATTTTAGAAATACTCTCATTATTATTTAAGATTGAATTTCAACACACTGCAATTATTAAATTGCTTGACTTTTTCTCTTGTTTTCAAATCAATTCAAAAATAGTTTAATCTTTTTTATTAACCTGTTTTTAATTTAATTATTTAAAATTTATTTTTTAATACCCTAGAATACTTAACCAAGTTGTTTTTCAATACATTCTGTATATTCTTTTAATCTTTGATAAAAGCAACAATTTTACCATAGTTTATATAATAAGTTTCTTTTAAATTTAAACACTTTGAATAAATCTATTATATTATTATTTTAAATACAATTTTTAATCATTTATTCTAACATGTGAATATTATCTATTATTAATACATTTTACTTTATTTTAAACTATTTATTATAATTTATATAATTTTCTTTAAAACTTTTGAATGCTACACTTATTAGTTATTCTCAAGACAACAGAAAACCAAATTACTGTTATGTGGAAGACCAAATGGTTGATAGTGAAATGAAATGGACACTTCATTTCAATATACACCTGGGTCTCTTTTTACTCGGACTTATTTAACACGATTTTGAAGTTACGCGATTCATGTTTCACCGGAAGTCGACCTCCGATAATGCGCTATTACTTTAAATAATAAATTTCACGCACTTACGTTATATTGAAAGTAATAGCACATTATTGGAATTCAACTTTCATCTTAGTAATTTCAATATTTTCAGTGCTTTATAATAGTAAGATTTTATGCAATAATGAAATTAAAATCATGATTTCCACATTTTATGTATACACACATTAAATTTTACAAGATTATAATGTAAATTTGTTCAAACATTGTGTGTGTTAATTTTGCATTTTAAATCACATTCTGTTTTTGCTTTTTAAAAAAGAACATAATCAATTATTATTTTTTTATTAATGTCACTTATCATTAACATGCTCTTAAATTCCAACGAGAGCTAAATGGTTATATGTCTGGATATCACAAGCTTCATAAACAATAAAATCATCGTCTCAAAGATTAATTACTAATTACGTTGTCACCACGAAACCATTGATACAACATGAGTGTGAAGTTGGCGTTAGTTGTATTTCCTCTTGTGAAAAATTTGATTTTTTACTAGTTTACAAACAAACGTGTTTTTCGGCAAATAGCAATAATAATTAAAATGTGTATAAAAAAATGTAAATTACTGTACTGTAAATTATGCATAAAAATATATTATTTTGAATAAAATTAAATATTATAGTTAAAAAAAGTTTGTCTTGTATCAATTTTTTTCAAATTTGAAATTTTTTATTAGTCATATTTTATTTCCTTATTTTTTTTTGCGCGCGAATTTTAACGTAATTTTATGTTGGTGCTTTGCTTTTATGCAAATTTTGAAAAATCACAGATTGCATCCCCCCTTTTTCAATGTAAGTTACGTCTATTTTTGCGCGATTTCATTTGCACATGTTTTCTGAGGAATCTATCTATCGCATAAAATGAAACCCTGGTGTGTATATATATAGTATTATATACTTGGTGAAATGAAAGAAAGTGTTAATTACTACTGAAAAAGTTAAACAAAGATATAAGTGAACCCCAACTTCTTAGCTTTATTTATATGGCAGTTGTCTTAGGAAATGTTTACTATGAGACATCAACGTTTAATACAAGATTGATGTAAATTTTTTAATTTCAACTGATTAAAATAAAAAAAAAATCACTTTGGTTATTATAATATGATGATGATTGGACTATTTTTGCCTATTCAAAAGATGATATATAGAATGTGTTTTTTATTCATTATATAAATATTCCAATAATTTTATAAACACCCATTAGTTTATTCTTTTAAAACTTGTTAATTTATTTGAATCAAAATTTTTAATATAATTTGCTGTCCAACATTTCTGAAACTTATTATGGTCATTATCAAGGATCCTCTAATTAAAAATACAGTAATTAAAATATAATTAAATAAAAATTATTCACAAAGTGATCTTTATAGACTGAGATGTAAACATTAAGGACATTCTTATACTATTATATATATATATATATATATATATCATAGTATAAGAATGTATATATATATCTATATATATATAATAACATGATCCTACTAGGTTAGACCACACTTGGGCACAAATGTGACTGACTCAAAGCAAACAAAGTAATGCTTTACTGGCAAAATCATAAACTATGATGGGCATAGTGAGAGATATCAGTTTAAAGCCTATTGTTGATAAAGTTAACTCCACACATTAATATTTCCTGCTCATTATATAGATATAATCCATGATATCTAAGGTGGCTAGAATATTTATTAGTTCTGGCTGGTTATATTATTAAAGACCCAAAACAGTACCACTATCAATGTAGATTTAAACTTATACCCTTTGTAAAAGTTTGTTAGCACCGAATCATAACTTTGGGATCTATGAAACTTATTAGCAATGTTGCACTATTGAGTTAAATTCATGAAATGCCTAAATGAAAAGTGATTAAAGCATATATATATAGTGTACTGGATGCATATATATAAAGTGATTAAAGCATATATATATAGTGTACTGGATGCATTTGGGGGATGATCTGGAGTACTCTACTTGCTAGGTTTAACTGGGTTTAAACTTTATGTATCATAATTTTATAATTTTATATTATAAATATTACGTGAACGGACTGGCCCTTTGAGCAGAGGGAAGAATACCATTAATAGCAGAGCTATCGATGATACCCACAGTCAGACTGAGCTATGCAATGCATAACATGATCACATTTCCATACCATGGCCCACCTTGACTGCTAGATTCAAACCCCCACTATCCAAAGCACTTTATTTGTTTTGAGGTAAACCTCTGGTACCAGCTAATTACACGGGATAACTAACATGCTTTGGACAGTACGCCCATAATCCAGAACTTGAAATATCTCATGACTTGCTCAATCAAAAGAATAATCTAACACATCATTGCTTTAATTAGTGGTAAAGATTGATCGACAAATATTACATTTAAAGATAATTTATTTTGACTACACATTTATTATTCTAATTTTAAATATTTTTATATGAAGTTAATAAAATTAGACAATGTTCATTTTACATATAATGACTACACCCCCACTCTGAATTTGTATAATAAAATAGAATATAACACAAACATTACATAGTACATGGCATTTAATAAACACATGAAATCAAAATAAAATATCATAAAGCATTCACATACACCACATTTCAAAATACACACATCAATATTTCTTTCTTTATTAACTGACTCTGGGAGGCTTCAAATTATTGCAATGGCTATTTTAATATCAGAAATGGAAATAATAAAAGTTACTCATTACCTATAGGATTTGAATGTTGACTTCTTGCTGGTTGTTGCTTCAGGTGAAAATCTTTCCAATTGGTTGGTTTTGAGGTTTTTTGTTTGTGGAGGTTTAATGCTTAGTATTCCATGGCATTATTCTTTAAGACAGTTAAACATACCTGGTGATTTTTCAAGTTGTTAAGCAGGTATCACTTTTAACAGGAAAATTGCTGTTTCCATTGGACTTAGGCTGGAGAAAAGTCATATTATTCCAGTGGCTGTTAGCACTATATGGCCTTTATTAACAAATGCATGAAAAGACTGACTGAGAACTGATTAACTGATTGAATGAACTCAACTGATTGACCGATGAACAATTGGATTATTTATATGATGACCTGTTGTCATTTTGGTACTTGGTTTTTATGTCCGCTGGCTATTTCTGTTGTTGAAATTCCTCCACTGTTTTTGAATACTTTCCTTCAATAAGCCTTTGATTGTGTTTTCATTGGTAGCCATTGCAAATTTGTTTTGTGAATTTTTAATTTGTAGCCATTGCAAATTCCTTGTTTATACATCCCATGACCATACAATACTTTTTAACTTTCATTTATTCCTTAACATTGAACATGCACATATTTATTTTATCAACAAGCACACATTTTGTCATGTCTACAATCACCATGAACACACATATATATTTGCATTTATTTAAATTACGGGAAAAGATATTTTTTCTTTAATTTAAATGACAAGAGATTTTTAACTTATATTTTAAGCTTTTAGCTACAACTTTTCTTTCTTTAATATTTTAAATGAAAAGAGAGATTTATTCTTGAACTGTCATAACTTTTAATTTTTATTTACTTTCTTATTAATTGTTGAGTTAATTTCCTGCTCCCTTCACTCTATCTTTAAACTTTTTATTTTAACACTTCTAAAGCAATCTACATTTTGTAAACTAACAATAAAACTCTTTAGACTTTTATAAACAATGGTTTCTCAAACTGAAATCTTCGCATTATTTATAAGAATTTTATTTTAATAATTTTTTAGACAAATTTCATATGGATCGCTTTTTTTATAAGCAGTACATTACACCACTCTCTGTTTAAAAGTAAAATGTGTCTCTTGACCATTTTATCTCTGACAACTTATAATTATTAGATTTGAAATATTTACGTATTTTTATTTCTCTAAGTTTACTTTCTTTATCTAAAACTATACATGCTAAGGGCCATCTCTTTGACTATGCTTTTTTTCCTTTTATGCTGATGATATTGCTTCCAATGATCTTGTACTAAATGATTACCACAGGGACAACACATTTTTGTGATACAGGGATTTTAAAATGAGACAGATGCAGGCTTTTCTGGCTTATACCAGTTTACATGTATGACATGAAGCTTCATTTGCCGGTCTTTCTACCGGACTTTGTAAAAAGAAAAGGTCATTGCGAATGGCAGGATTCCTCTATTGTTCAATTTGACTTATGCTTTGAAAACAAGGTACGATATATGGGAGCTCTTTCCCAAAGAAATTATTCATGGCTTACTCTGGTTGTTCCCAGTGTACATTTTTAAAGAGAATGGGGACTCTCCCCTGAGAAGTAATCCCTGATAGTCCATTATGGGTGCTGATTTTATCCACCCCAACAGCTTTAACTTTTCCTTAAACTTATTTCTATACTTGCTACCCTCCTTTCAATTAATTGGAATCCCTTCTACACTCCTAACTTAACTTAGATTGATTTATATTATTTTAACCTTACAATATTATTTTAAATTCATACGAACATTATCTTAACACATTTATTTATATTAATCTTACAATATTATTCTTAAATCATTTCTTTAACTTGCTTTTATTAACATGCATGTATTCAGAAAAAAACTATTTTATTTCATTGCACTACATTATTATTTTTCTACAGATACTTATCTTGATTACTTTACACCATTTATGTGATTTCCTTTTATTAACTTGCATGTATTCAAAACAAACTTCGATTTTATAATGCTACCTTATTTATTATTTTTCTACAGATATATTATACTTAGTGTAACTTGATTTTATTTGAATTATTTATTTATGAACATTTTTCTTCATTAATATGTGTGTGACAGAGAGAAAAAAAATATTTTATTCAGTGAAGTCTCCATTATTATTATTTACAAAAACAACCTATTATTTTAGCTTTAAATAACAGATTCTCTGATTTAGGTTTATGACCTATGTCAAAATAATTATTCAACTCATTATCCATTTCCAATCCTTTGTTTCTTTTCCTTATTTTAACATTCCGTCCGTTAACTAACACCTAAGCTTTGTCAGGTGGTTCCTTTTTTCTTTCTACTAATTCTATATTGTAAATCAACTTTCCCCCTTTGTCTATCCCTCGCTTATAATTTGTTACTTTATCTCTTTCCCATTCCATCCTATTTTCTGCCTCATAAATTAGAAAACTTTTATACTTAGCAAAACTTTGTTGTTCTTTAAACTGAAAATATTTTTTCCTACTCTTTTTTTTTTGTTTTAAATCTATGCTTAAAACGAACATGAACATTTACTTTAAAATCTTTTTATTTTTACTTCTTTGTGAAAACTCTATACATTATCTTTTATCTTTATTATTTTCATTTCCAATTTGTTATACTTAATGCTATCTTGTTCTAGTATCTCTTGATCTACACTTTCTAATTCATCCCTTCACTTATGTCTCTTACCACCTCGACTTTCTTTTCAACTTCCTGACTTTCTTTAACAGAATCTAATTCTATGATTTCTCAGTCTTTCTCTACCTTTCCTGTTATCTCACGTCTCCTTTCCCTTATTTCTGCAATGAGTTCTTGCTGACCTTGCTTGATTTCTTGCAATTCTTTCATCATCATTTTAATCAACATCTGTCTCAGATATCTCTTCATTTTTTCCACCATTTTGAAACCAAGTTTGTATTTCACAGTTGTTTTTCTTTTTATGTTTATTAACTAATGCTTTGATTTAAAACAATTTAAATGCTAATTGTTTATTTATCACAATGGAATATACGACTGACTCTACCCCCTTGTCCTTTTTCTCTACCTGTTCTTAATGCCTTAACTCCACCCAAAATATCTAACTGTCTTTAATTCTCTCTTTTCATTTAAAGAAGAAAAAAAGTTTTGGTCAATTTTTTATTTAAATTATACCACCTTAAAATACAATTACACAATTTAGCATTTCTTTGAATTTTTTATTTTCAAACAAGAAAATATTTATTTCACTGTCTTTTATGGTGTTTCTGCCCTATGTTGGGTTAAGCCAATTGTACTGGGTATGTTCAGGGGATGATCTGGAGTACTCTACCTGCTAGATTTAACTCAGTTTAAACCTTATTTATCATAATTTTATAATTTTATATTATAAATATTACGTGAACAGACCGGCCCTTCCAGCAGAGGGGAGAATACCATCAATAGCAGAACTATCAATGATACCCATGATCAGACTGAGCTATACAATGCATAACAGGATCACATTTCCAGACTGTGGCCCACCTCGACTGCTAGATTCAAACCCCCACTATCCAAAGCACTTTATTTGTTTTGAGTTAAACCTCTGGTGCCAGCTAATTACATGGGGTAACTAACATGCTCTGGACAGTAGGCCCATAATCCAGCACTTGAAATATGCCATGACTAGTTCAATCAAAAGAATAATCTAACACATCATTGCTTTAATTAGTGGTAAAGAATTGACCAACAAATATTACATTTAAAGATAATTTATTTTAACTACATATTTATTATTCTAATTTTAAATACTTTTATAAGAACTTAATTAAGTTAGACAATGTTCATTACATGCATGACTACACACACACTCTGAATTCATACAATAAAATAGAATATAACACAAGCATTAAATAATACATGGCATTTAATAAACACATGAAATCAATATAAAATATCATAAAGCATTCACATCACGACATTTCAAAACACACACATCAATAGTTCTTTATGCATGCTATAGAGTTCATTTATTAACTGACTCTGGAAGGCTTCAAATTATTGCAATGGCTACTTTAGTATCAGAAATGGAAATAATAAAAGTTACTCATTACCTATAGGATTTGAACATTGACTTCTTGCTAGTTGTTGCTTCATGTGAAAATCTTTCAAACTGGTTGGATTTGAGGTTTTTTGTTTGTGGAGGTTTAATGCTTAGTATTCCATGGCATTATTCTTTAAGACAGTTAAACATTCCTGGTGATTTTTCAAGTTGTTAAGCAGGCATCACTTTTACCAGTAATTGCTGTTTTTATCGGACTCAGGCTGGAGAAAAGTTGTGCTGTTAGCACTGCATGGCCTTTATTAACAAATGCATGAGAAGACTGACTGAGAACTGATTGAGTAACTGATTGAATGAACTCAACTGATTGTGAACTCAACTTATTGTCCGATGAAAAACTGGACTATTTATATGATGACCTGTTGTCATTTTGGTAATTGGTTTTTATGTCCACTGCTATCTCTGTTGTTGAAATTCCTCTACTGTTTTTGAATACATTCCTTTGATATGCCTTTGATTATGTGTTTTCATTGGTAGCCATTGCAAATTTATTGTTTTGTGGATTTTTAATTCATAGCCATTGCAAATTCCATGTTTATACATCCCATGACCATACAATACTTTTTAACTTTCATTTATTCCTTAACATTGAACATGCACATATTTTATCAACAAGCACATGTTTTGCCATGCCTACAATCGCCATTAACACACATATATATTTGCATTTCTTTAAATTATGGGAAAAGATTTTTTTTTAAAATTTAAATGACAAGAGATATTTTTAATTTATATTTTAAGCTTTTAGCTTCAACTTTTCTTCCTTTTTTTTCCTTTAATATTTTAAATGAAAAGAGAGAGACTTATTCTTGAACTGTCATAATTTTTATTTACTTTCTTCTTAATTGTTGAGTAAATTCCCTCCCCCTTTCACTCAATCTTTAAACTTTTAATTTTACCACTTCTAAAGCAAACTGCATTTTGTAAACTAACAATAAAACCCTTTAGACTTTTATAAACAACGATCTCTCAAACTGAAACCTTCACATTATTTATGAGAATTTTATTTTAATAATTTTTTAAACAAATTTCAAATGGATCACTTTTTTCATAAGTGGTACAATAGCAATAACAATTTTATTCCATAATAACATACATGTTATCTCTACATTTTCCAAAAAATTGCTGTTACAGCCCTTGCCAAAGCATCTGTATCATTAGATAATGGTAAATTATATTACATTTTCTTTTCTTTCCATATAATTTAGATAAGTATACATACTAAAAAAAGATATATTATATTACCTCAGATGCCCCATCAAAGTTGAACTATATATAATGTGCATAGTAATAATTAATCATACATATATTTAATTCCTCCATTAGAGATTAAATAATGGTGCCACTAGAGTTCCATCTCACTACAACCTGACTTACTTGGGTCTAGTTATGCAAGACATAGCTCAGGAGGCATGAGATTCTCATGAACAAGTGCACTGAATGACAAGTGATGCAATAAAAAAATATAGAATTGAACAACTGGATAACTAAAATTAATTTTAAATAACAACTTTTATTTAACAAATTAATTTGCAAGTCCTTCTAATAAAGTTCATTTTTATTCTTCTTTTTTATACTTCTTTTTTTTATTTTAAAAGGTGGGGTTTTTTAATAATTTATTTTACAAGTCATTTTAATAAGTTGATCCTTCATTTCAAATGAAGGTTCATTTTTATTTATCTTAGGTAAAGAATTCAAAGGGTCTTTTATCTAGTAGATGTCTACCAATACTGCATGAATATTTTTCCACTCTTTATTCCATATCTGTACATCCTTTTTAGGTAGGTAAATAGGTAAGATGAGCTATTCCAGATCTGTAAGGTTTCTATAATTCAGTCAAGTATCAATGCACATTGGTGCTCATAAGTTTCATTATTTTCTTTGTATACAATCAAGATGCATGTAGCATTTGTAATTTTATAGTACTTCCTTATTTTATTTAATTTATCAAACAGGTAATGTGAACAATTCTTGGTTTGTGGACTATTCATAGTCCAGTCAGTGTAAATGTGCATCTATGTGCATAAGTTTCATTACTTTCTTCACATAATACCAATATGCAGGTAAGCATTTATAATCCATATAGTATTTCATTATTTTTATTTATATACCATCAAGATGCATGTAAGTATTTGTAATTTTTATTTAGTGATATAGCATAACCATTATTATTTGGTCTGCCACAGATGTATATTTCTTCATATAAGTTGATCAGCAGCTGCATTTATTTATTAGCCAGTTAGAGTTATATGTAATAGCTCAGTATTTCTGACTCTTCTAGGTATATTTATTTGTAAATCAATAATATCAATCATTATAAGTATTCGTTTTTTTTAGTTTATTTTAATTCAAATGTATCTGTAGATGAGAAGTCAATCCTTATTAAAAATGCATTTTGATTATAGGTATTTTAGTATTTATAATTTATCTTTAATAAAACGTATTTCCATAGCTAAATTTATTCATAATTTTCTTTTTTTCTGAGAAAGACGTTTTATTTCTTTTATAAACACATATAAATATTGAATAAAATGCCTTTTGATTACTGACATTTGAGACATCTAGTATTTACAATTTATTACTAATAAAACGTATTTTTACAGAACTAAATTTATTCATAATTTTCTTCTTTTTTAAGAAAGATGTTTTGTTTGGTCTTTTATAAACACATTTAAGTATTGAATGAAATATAAAATCATTACCTTCACTTTTTATCCAGTTGTTATTTCATTCCATCATGGGCCGGATTTAAAAGGGGGCATTGATTTCAGCTGAATGGCATTATTTACTTTCTATGATGTTTATCCAGGCAAATCTTGGAGAAACATGGCTTGGAATGAAGAAAGGAAGCTGTTATTGTTAGCCATTCCATCATTATTATTTCCTTAATAATGTTTCCTTTTTCCATTATTAACAGTGGTTCTTTAACTGCTTTTTAATAATCTTTTTACAAATTAAATTCCTTTTTTAAAAATCCTCTTTAACATCTACTTGAAAAATATCTCTCTTGAATAAAATAACTCTTTGGAAAAACTTTTTTTAAAAAACTCCTCTGAACTTGCAATTCAACTATTTATATTCTGATCTTTGGATTGATTAAGCAGCTCTGCCCACTGTACCTGATTCGCTATACAGCTCTCATTTAAGCCCAAGTGCTTATCTCTTCTTAAAGATTGGACATTAGTTTTGGCAGGATAGATAAGATAACTATAAGTATTAGTTCATGTTTTCCAATTTATTAAGACTGCCTCAAGCTATTACCACACCTTATGTGACAACATCATTCCAAAAATTAAAAATGTAATATTTTTAATAAATGCCAGCTTTAAATATACTCATATTTATTATAATCTAAAACTATGAAATCAATAATGATTTATCTTTATTATTTTCTTTTCTCAATTATAGAAAATGGTTTTCTTTCTTATATTGAAGATCTTAATAATAAAATTTTTACTTTTTTTATTTGTAGATTTAAACATATTCGATCGACTTTTTTCTTTTTAATGACATATCATGCTAGCCTATTTTTAATGTGGGGGGGTTTTTGAATACATACATGGAAACAGTATATCTGTTTCATTACCCCCCACCAAATTTTGGGATGAAATCACCTGGAAGTACGATTTTATTCCATATATTGTACACGTCATTTCTCATTACTGTGTCTCTACTGGTTTTAGATTTGTTGATGGAATGGGTAGGATGAGCCAGGAAGGTGAATGCATGAACTGTAGCCTCCACTGCCAGAATAAGTAGATGGCCAAGCACAAACTACCAGTACACACTGCCCCATGATGTCATGAGAAAATATCTCATTTTTAAGCACTACCTCTCTTGTACCTAGAGGGATCATCCACAAAGGGGTAGGAGCCAGAAAAAAAAGAATTTGGCACTCAGCCAACCCCCTGCTCAACATCTGTGAGTCTTAAGGGCTTATTCATTTGGTCTATTCATGAGACCAAGGCCTATACATGAGGCCTATATATACATACTGCTGGACTACTCTAGGAGCTCAACATCCAGGTCTGGATAGTGCTGAGCATATACTTTCAGAGCATCATAAACATAATGCATCCAAGCAGCTCTGCTCAATCATCTACCCACCTCAACATGAAAAACACAAATTCATGCATCACTACATCTCACTCACAAACTTCTTCCATCAGCCATCTCTATTTTATTGTTCTGAATTATAACTACAACCTGGTTTGGGAGACTGATGATCATGATCAGTTCTCCTATAGCATCTTTCTTCTGTTTAGAGGTGATGGACTTCTATTTTGTCCTATTTTTGGGTGTTTTTCAGGCCATACATCATTGTGGTGGCTTGCATTTTTAGCCACACTTTTCTGCAAGTTATCATCACTATTTGATCTTCTAATTACATGGGTTTGGTATGGGCTATGCATATTGCCTGTTGAATATCTTCTTTGCCTTTTCCATGGTGGTATCCCATTTCTTTGGTGATGATACCATGGTGGTGGGTCATAGTTGTTATATTTTCAAGGAGGCATTTTCCTTTTGTATCTGATGGCTCCTATTCTAGGCCCATCATCTCTTCTATAGGGAGGTTTGTTTTGTGGTTGCTTTGCTCCTCCTTCCTTGGTTGCTGATGCACCACAGCTATCATATGCTGTTAGTAGTTCAGCAACCTGCTCAATAGATCGATGATCAGTCCCAATTAGCATTCTTTCTATGTAACTTGGGAAGCTGTGCCATATCAATCTAATAATCTGGAGTTCAGATAGGGGGTCAGATGTCAAGGCTCTTAACCTGGCCACCTGTCTTCTAAAGAAGGGTGTATAAGGCTCTCCAGGTGGACATTTCTCCTGGGACACCTTGTATTTAATCCCCTCCTGATAATCATCACTCCAGTAACAGCTCATTAGTGCTCCTTTAAAATCATCAAAATTTGTAGGTTGGGTGAACAGTGAATCCCACCATGCTTGCACTGCACCTTGGAGATGACTACATGCTATTGCCAGTTTTGCCTCTTCTGTCAATACATTAATACTAAAGTACCTCTCCAAACTTTTTACATATTCTATAGGTGCTTCATTACAGCTCCCTGAAAAAGTTCTGATTTTTAAGAATTGATTTACAATTCCAGACATCTGGTTAGTTATAGGGACATCATGACTAACTTGATAATTCTCTTTTTTGACTTTCTTTTGGGACTGTTTCTGCCTTTCCTTGTTTAGGCAATGTATTGCTATTTTTTATTTCTATCTCTTTCATCTGGGTGGTCAATATATCCACCTTCTCCTGCATGGATTCTTGGATTCTTATTATTTTTGTATCCATGGCCTCACATATCTGGGTCATTTTGACTTCTTGCTCTATTAGTGAGCCTTTTACTTCCTCCATCACTTCCTCCTTAATTTTTAATATTTTGTTAGTCATTTCTTTTATTAACTGGTTGAACTTTTCATTTTGGCTTTCGGTTATTTCTCTGATTTGTTCTTTCAATTCTCTTTTGTCTTTTTATCTCTGTTCTCTCTGTTCTATTTTATCTTCCTCTCTTTTCTTGTTGTCTTCTTTCTGTTCCTCTCTTTTCTTGTTGTCTTCTTCTTTCTGTTCCTCTCTTTTCTTGTTGTCTTCTTCTCTTTCTTTATCTCTTTTCTTGTTATCTTCTTCTCTTTCTTTATCTCTTTTCTTGTATCTTCTTTCCTCTGTTCCTCTCTTTTCTTGTTATCTTCTTTTATCATTTCCATTAACTGGGCTAACATGGATGTCTCCCCTGTTTTCTGTGACTGCTTTTCATCATCTGCTTTGACTTCTTGTTTATCTTCTTCCTCAGGAAGATTTTCTATACTTTCTGTATTCATCATCTTTTTTGTTTTTGATCTGGTTATCATCAATATTTTTTTAAATTTTATTTGTACTTTTTTATTTTGATTTTGATAAGCTTCTCTCTCCATCCATACCATGATTTAACTCCAAGTCTTTGTTATGCCTGTTTTATTCTTTATCTACCATTTATGCCATTCATTTTTTATGTTCTTTTTCATTTTTTCACCCTTTTTGAATAAATCACATCACTGCATCATATGAACTGTTCACATCACAGAATCATGATCTGCTTATGCCTTTTCCATTTCTTCTTTTTCTTATTACTCATTTCTAGCTGTCTTATGCCTATGGATAGGCTAGCTAGATAAGGCCTCACAGTAGGGTGCCAAATGTAACCGGACCACCATACAACCCCTTTATTACCTCGGTTGTAACAATTTCCTGATGAGCATGTTGCAGGAAGGGACTATCAATTGGCATTCCCCAATGCAGATGTTAACCCCCCCCTACAACAATATTTCCTGCTCATCAGAGGATGTAGCACCATAGAGACTGGAAGCATCTAGACATTTCTATGTTTGGTTTTCCAAACGGCACCACTAGAGTTCCATCTCACTACAACCTGACTTACTTAGGTCTAGTTATGCCAGACATAGCTCAGGAGGCATGAGATTCTCATGAACAAGTGCACTGAATGATGAGTGATGCAATAAAAAAATATAGAATTGAACAACTGGATAACTAAAATTAATTTTAGGTAACAACAATTTTATTTAACAAATTAATTTGCAAGTCCTTCTAATAAAGTTCATTCATATCCATGTGATGACTCATTTTCAGTTCATTTATGAAAAGGTTAGAAGCAGTTTATTGATCAATAGTTCATTTACAAGTCATTCTAATAAAGTTCATCCTTCATTTCAAATGAAGGCTCATTTTGATTTATCTTAGGTAAAGAATTCAAAGGGTCTTTTATCAAGTAGATGTCTACCAATACTGCATGAATATTTTTCAACTCTTTATTCCATATCTGTACATCCT